>JAYDZK010000169.1:101867007-101944720 GCA_034509185.1 Euphonia xanthogaster | reverse complement strand
GGCTGTGACCCTGTGGGAAGCCTACCCTGGAACAGACTCCTGGCAGGACCTGTGGCCTATGGAGAGAGGAGCCCACACTGGAGGAGGTTTGTGACCCCATGGGGGACCCATGCTGGAGCAGCCTGTTCCTGAGGGACTGCATCCCTTGGGAGGACCACATTAGGGCAGTAGAAGAGTGTGAGGAGTCCTCACCTGAGGAGGAAGGAGTGGCAGAGACAAATAATGAACTGACCTCAGCCCATTTCTCTGTCCCCCTGTGTTGCTGGGGGAAGAGGAGGAAGAGGAATTGGAGTGAAACTGAGACTGGAAAAAGGGGAGGGGTGGGGGGAAGCTGCTTTAAGATTTGGTTTTTATTTCTCTTTACTCAAACTCTGATTTGATTGGTTATAAATTAAACTAATTTTCTGATGTTGAGTCCAGTTTGCCATGACAGTCACTGGAGAGTGTTCTCTCCCTGCCCTTATCTTGACCCATGAGCCTTTTGTTATGTTTTCTCTCCCCTGCCCAAATGAATGGGCAGTGACAGAGTGTTTTTGGTGCCATCCAACCAGGGTCAACCCACCACATATATCTGTTTACTCTCTGAGAGCTGGATGCATTAGTAGATGTTTGAGGACAAAACTTTTAGGGAAATAAATAGTTTAAACATAATGTTTTATGTTGAACTGTAACTTTATCCAGTTTCATTTCTCCCTTCTGCCTGTATATAAATCAATGATTAATTCTCATCTCATCCCACTTCAGTTACAAAAAAAGAGGATTATTAACTTGATTCTAAACACTATAGGAATAAATAAAGGTTTTCTCTAGATACTCAGACTAGAAAATGTAATTATGGTCAGCATTCTTCCCCTAATGACATAATCATGACCTAAGAAGCAACATTTATCAGGTTGCAAGAACTGTCCAGCTTACTTTCTGTTTTAAGAAAACAAAAAGCAGGACACAGTGGTGATAAAAATGTGAAATCTATAAAAGCTAGCTAATGAAGACTCCTTGTTACTCCATGTAGTGGTGTCAGATTAGACAGGTGACAGAAAAATATGGTCTAAAATTTTGGTCTTCATACACAGATCTTTAGTGTTGTCCTGCTCAGAAGGCTGTACTTGTCTCTTGAAAGACTTTTCAGAACACAATGAATCATCCACAGAATTAATGTTTTAAACCAGAAATTTCTTAACTTGGTTACTATGAATTTTGCACTTTGGAAAGACAAAAGGTCTGCAGCATCAGACTTAGAGAAATGTCTTGCCTTGTATAACCCGTACCTTAATACACTGAGATACTTCTACCCTATTCTTAACACAATTTTTACAATTTAGCACTTTGATATTTCACACTAGAAGATAACTGGGGCTTTGTCATTGGTGTAGAATATTGTGCCAGATCCCGAATTTAAATAGTAAAGGCAAAATCCAAAGTGCCATGTTGAGGTTTTCTTGTTTGCTTTTTGCTCAAGTCTGGTCAAAACATTCACACTTGCAGCTGCTTTTCAAAATGACATATATCCTCACAGCAGATAATCTCGCAGGTCAACTGAAGAGATATTTATATCGCACTAGTGATGCAGAAGTATGCAACTATACTGCTCAGAAACCAGAAGTCATAAAGCAAAGGACAGTGTTCTTGAAGTTCCTTTCATAATACTCGTTCCTCAAAACCTCTGATGCCACCCTGATCATTAAGTTTACTATTTTTATCTTTTTAAAGTTCATTGCCATTTTGAGTATTGCTGTATGAAATGAGAGCTTGCAGGAATGGATGCTTCATTGCCTCAGCCCAGTTGTGCTTTTGTGAATTTGCCTTTTAGTAAGTTAGTTTGAAGGCAGAGAATGATTTTGCCCTTTAGCAATACTTCTTAACAAATTTAAGAAGCCTTGTTCAGAACAGCTTTAAACATTGGCTTAGACACAATTGGCTACACTGTGCTAAGATGTTGTGTTATGGTATTATTGGGAGTCCCAGACTTCCTCTCAGCCAACTAGATCCCCCCTGGATGAACTCCCTCTGGCAAACACTGTGAGTGCTCTTAATCATGATGCTCCACTTAGCTGAACCTTTTTCAAGAGCTGCTGCTAACTGTGGCTATGTTTCATATTATATAATGTTGAGGACATATGACAAATATATTTTTCCTATGAAATTTCACAACAAGAATGATAATTGATTTTCTTTTTTTTTTCAGTACAGCAGATCAAGAGTTGTTGTGGGGAACAAACATCACAGTAATTATATCTCTGGATATATCTCTGGTGTGACGAGGAGAAAGGAAAGGATTTTACAGGAGCTGGAGAATAGGACTGACCCAGCACAGACGTGATTGGAAATATTTCAGAGTTTAGGCATATAGCTATTTTGGAGCTGTTTGCATCCTGGTATACAATTCCTTGAACTATTTTATTCTGTGTTTTTACTTAATTCTGAAACATCATCTTTTGGGAGCTGGTCACTGAGGAATTAAAATAATCATTATCTCCCAGAAGGGAATCAAAAGCAGTGGAAGAGCATTCCTTGCTAAATGGTGTTGCTGTCACCCAGGGTGAGAGCAGACCTTGAGTCACTGCTTGTTTCCTGTCAGACTCCCAGAGGCTTTTCTCTGCTCTGCCCACTTGTATCATGGAGACAACTGATGAGATGACATCTAGGATTTTCTCACAAGCACATCCAGGATTTTTCTCACAATCTCACAATTCGGTTAGTCCAGGTCTAGTAGTGGGACCTGTCAGATGGACCTTCACTCATGTTCTTCATGTCATTGTGTTAAGTAATTATATTTATGGGAAATTATTGATGAATCAGTAGAATTAATGAACTTCTGAGAAGAGATTCAGATGGAGTTGAACTGAATGAGCTAGTTTAACCTGGAATTTAATTAGCTTGGCTTGGCTATTCTCTGAAAGAACAAGCAGTTCCTATTGAACCATTCAGGTCTCTTGGGCAAATGTGTAATAAAGTATTTTTCTAATATAGTTAATTATTTAGCTGAGAAATCAGAATGAAGAAAACAAATTAGTAAAAAGTTAAATCCTTTTCTCTTTCATTACAGAAGAAAAACTTCCTAAATAAAATTCACATTATCTACAAGAATTCATAAAAGTACATAATTTAAATATGCTAATACTGGGCTGTTTTAAAATTGCAATGTATTTAAGATTATATTATGGAATTAGTGTTTTTTAATATGCACTGTTTACCCCAAAGATTTAACCAGCTCTGAAATATTTACGGTAGTTTCAGTAAAACACAGATCTTCTGTGAGAAACTCTTGTGTGCCACCCCATTACCACCAGTAATGAGCACCCTGTGGCTGGTGCAGAGTTAGCTGAGTTCCTTGGCCTTGAATGTGGAGAGTGAAATTCACACCACTGCTGCTCCTGCTGAAAGGTGTCTCTGCTCTGCTTAGTCTGTATGGGGTCTTTTCTTGTCCTTCAGCCCTATAGCAACCAAAGGCTTCCTACTGCTGTTTTAAAGGACTTACCAACCCTTGATATCCTTTCTTGCTCTCTCCTCCAGGACCCACAGCCAATGGCAGCTGTTGAAAACAAAGATTTGAGATGTCAAGCATGATAAATTTGGTCTAAGTCTAAACACTTAAGGAAGAAACTAAGGGCCAGGGCTGAGTGCGTGTGGAAATAAACGGGGTCTGGCAGCCTGCAGCTTGTGGGCAGCAAGGCAGGGAAAGGAAGATGCTGGAGGAAAGGAGAAGAAGGAAAAAGAGAATGGCTGAGAATAGGCAGTCTGCTAAAATGGCTTTATATTTACAGGACAGGGAATGTTACCAGAGTTGTACAATACTGGGGAAAAAAAAATTGTCTGTAAAATTAACCACAAAATCTTCCAAAAGCTGATAAAAAAGGAGTGGAAAAGATTTCTGTTCACTCTAAAGGGAAATTTAAACACATTGCTTTATGTGTAGGCTCCAACATAGTATTTCTCCTGTATTTTTTTCTGTTTGCTACAAAATTGTTGCAATTAGCAGCAGTGGATGATACTGGGCACAAATCATACGTCCTGGTATGGAAAGAGAGAGATCCACTGATACAAACCCTCCAGCCTGGGGGTTCAATGCTGTGCAGCAGCCCTCTGTCTCAGCCACATGCCAGTCTTTCTGAACCATGGAATATTTCTCAAGATGCCTGCTTTTCTGCAAGATTTTGAGGATTCAGGGGTCACAGGGTCACAGTGAATACTTCTGATGCTGTCCTGGCAGGAAGATTTAGGGGAAGGTGCAGATTAGAGCAGGTGTTTTTACCTGCTTCTGATTATTTTTCCTTTTATAGACCAGCTGCAAATTAGTGGCACTTCTGTTGCCATTAATTACTCTTACTTATTCACATATAGACATCAATCCTTTGTCTTTGAAGCAAAGATGAATATTTGTATGGATGGCTAATTTACTGATACTGGGAGCTGTGATCTGAACAAGAACATTCAAGACAGGATAAAAAGTATATGAAATAGCCCCTGAAGATAATTTTTATGGGTAATTTGTAAAAAAATTAAAGTCTTTAAAAGATTAATGTTCTCCAAACTGAACTTTACATTCACAACTAGTATCCAGAGATAAAATTACTATGATGTTTGTTCCCTATAACAACTCTTGATCTGCTGTACTGAAAAACAAAAAGGAAATCAATTATTCTTGTTGTGAAATTTCATAGGAAAATTATATTTGTCATATGTCCTCGACATTATATAGTACAAAACATAGCCACAGTTAAGAGCAGTTCTCGTACAAGGTTCAGCTAAGTGGAGCATCATGATTAAACAAATGTTATAGAAAGAAAACAGGAAATTCAAACATTCATATTAAATGCCTAAAATCCATATATGGAAACTAGATTTATCTGGCTTCACTGAGTGAGGAACTGCAGCATGAGAATATTTAGCCTACAAACTGTAAATTAAAAAAGGGAGAAGTTTTCCTGAAAGCCCTTCTCTCCTGCAGTTCATAGGGGTTAAAGCAGTAGCCAAAAAATTACAGAAACTGAGTTTTAGGTCTTTGATTCAACAAAACCAGTGCCATAAATGGTCCAAGCTGTAGGGCTCTAAGCTAAGCTGAAATATGAATGTTCACTATCTGTCCTGTTGAATCTGGGCCTTTACACTGACGGACTGGGAGGAGGCACAGAGAGCACAGTGAGAAGTTTTCTGAGTTCACAGCCATTTTGAAGAAAGAGCAGAGAGTTTTAGCTATGGGATCTGCTAATGTGGTCTAGATGGAAGATGAAGTGCTTGGGGACAAAGGATCAAAGAGAACTAAGACTGTGTGTACTTAAAACTCAGTAGAAATCAAGGATGATTTGAACCACTAATTCAGAAAGAAGATCAATAGTACCAAGATACTGGAAAACAATTTCCTCACTATAAAAGCATACTCATTCAATACGGGCAAAATTTTTAGTAGAATGGCAAAACTTTTCTTCTGAAGAGATTTGCTTGAAGTATGAGATATTAATTACACAGGCAATATGTGAAGTTTGTAAAAGAATTCTGTGGCTTTTGCAGAGCTTCGAATGGGAGATTGTAAGTAGAGAAAAATGGGTGGAATTTACATGACAAGAAACTTTTCCACAGACATTATTTAACGTTAGGCAGCCCAGTAACTGCTTCAGTTCTTCCCTGTTTTCATTTCACATACTCATTTGGGGATCTTAGATACCTCTCATGTTTAAGCCAAAAGAAACTAGGCAAGAAGTTGTAAAAAAAAATTCACTTAAGTATTTAATTAAACTCAAATTTCTATAAACAATACTAACATTTTTCAGAAGAATTATAATACATTGTACTACTGCCTTCCCCCTTTTCAGTTCCTAGATATGGTTTATAGTGTCCTAGATATGGTTTTTAGTTAAAGAACCATAAATACACATTTGTCATTTTTGCTTGTTGCAGGCTCTGTGATGTTTCCCATTGCCTGTACCACCAAAGTAACAGGAAAGAATTCCAGCTGTTTCCTGGTCATAGCCAAACCCCTTCTACCCTAATGTTACCCACAATTAGTGTAAATGAGCAATCATCTGGGGTTGATCTGGACAAATGCTTGTGTGGTGGTTGTTATCACTTGCAATAAAATCTTATAATGTCTTGGGCTGGAAGGCATTTTAGAGATCATCCTGTTCCAGCCCCCTGCCATGGAGAGGGACACCTCCCACTAGACCTGCTTGCTCAAGACCTTATCCAAGCCGGTCTTGAACGCTTGCAGGGATGAAGCATCCCCACCTTCTCTGAGTAAACTGTCTCACCACCTCCAGAGCAAAAAAATTCTTCCTAATATCTAATCTAAACTTGCCTTATTTCAGTTTAAAGCCATTTCTTCTTATCCTGTCACTTGTATTAAGTCCCTCTTCATATTTCTCGTAGTCATCGTTCAAGTGCTGGAGGGTCATCTTTAGGTCACCCCTAAGCTTTCTCCCTTCCAGGCTGAGCAATTCTCCCAGCCTTTCCTCACAGAAGAGGTGCTCCATCCCTCTGATCATCTTGGTGACTTCCTCTGGCCTGGCTCCAACAGGTCCATGTCCTTTCTGTTCTGGAAACCCCAGGGCTGGGTGCAGCACTGCAGGTGGGGTCTCACCAGAGCAGAGAAGAGCAGAGGGGCAGAATCCCTTCTCTCAGTGCTTTGGATGCAGTCCAGAACACATTTGGCTTTCTGGGCTGCAAGGGCACATGGCTGGGTCATGTCCAGCCTCTCACCCACCAGCACCCCTTTAGTCCTTCCCAGGAGGGCTGCTCTGGATCTGCTCATTCCCCAGTCTGTGTTGGTGCTGAAGGCTGCTCCACACCATGCTCAGCACCTTGTACTTGGCCTTGTTAAGCCTCATGAGATCCCCACGGGCCCACTTCTTGAGCTTTTCAGGACCTCCTGGGTGGCATCCTGTCCTTCAGGTGTGTCAATTCCACCCCTCAGCGTGGTGTCATCAGAAGGTTCTAGGCCACCTCTTTGTATCCATGGCTAGTGCATTGCCACGAAGCTGTGCTAGACCTTCAGCCCAGCTCGCTCAGACACCATCCAGCGAGTCAGGCAAGTGCTGAGCTGCACTGCTGCCTGTACCTGAGGCGTCACCAGCACTGTGAAAATGCTCTGCAGTCCCAAAAGCAAGTGGGGCTGCTGCTGTGTTCCCATGCCTTGGCAGATGGCACTGAAATCCTCAAGAGAGAGTCTCTTAAAACGCCAGTATCGATTTTAACTCCACTAGGTGTTCTCCTGAGGCCAGTCTGTGGCTTAATGCCACCCACAGCAAGACTGCTCCCATGAGCAATAACTCAAATGCATTTCACACTTAGTGAAAGCCAGTAACAGTTCTAAGGAGGGAATAGTTATTTGTCAAGCATTCAAAGTATATAATCTTCACAGATAAGAGCAGGAAAAAGAGTAAGATCTCCCAGTCAAGTTGATTCTGGAGGGATTCAAGCCTCTTGTAGTCAACAGCTTCTGAAATTGGGATATATGCAGGGAGTCTGCTGAATCCACAGGATTTGGATAAACCCTGTCCATGGTAGTTTCTCCTTGATTTCCAAGTAAAGATTATTTCTTGTGTGTTTTCTGTTGGGTATTTTATTAGTCCCAGTTGCAATGGGGACATAAAGAGATCTGTGTTGGTTCACTGTGAAAGGGAGAGGATTTTCTGCCAAAACAAGACAGTAAAAGTATACCCGTTTATTTCCCAGTTCTGAAACTTTTTTTTTTTTTTTTTTCTGAAGAGAGAGGAAATCTTTCAGAGTTTTGCAGTCTCTGAGTATCATTAAAGGTGTGTTCTATACTTAGTGAAACAGGCCAAACAAGGTCTTTTAATATATCTTAAGCTGTTACCTTTTTGCTAGAATGCTAATCACAGGTGTCTTTTTTTTCCTACCTTTTCCCCAAATCTGTTGTTCACACATTTCTGTTGTGCTTCACACTGGCATACGGCTTGGCAGGCACTCAGCTGTTGCCGTAGTTGCTCTTGTGTGGTTTTGGCTACCATACCCTACCTCCCAAGATGCCTTTTTAATTGATTTCATTCTATTATTGAAAATTAATTTGAACATTATAAGCACAGCCTTTAGAACCATTTGCTCATGTTTGCCAAAATGCTTTCATGGCCCGAAGTAGGGCATCATAATTACATACACTTGGCATAGATCCATTTTCTGTTTTTACAATTTACCTTTTTTTTTTTCTGATTCCCTATGTAAATAATAAAAAGGATGCTAACATGCATAAATAAGCTGCTGTTTGTGTTTGTATATATGTATGTATGTGTATAATTTATTAAAACTTCTACTTAAAAAAAAAATACTGTGTATGTTTGCCCCGGTTGCACAGAAAGTTGTCACTTTTGGAGAATTATGTATAGTATTATAGCACTCAAGAAACCTGGATTCAGTTTCTAATTCTGTCATCAGGTTTCTTCACAATCTTTTAATTTTGCTGCCTAATTCAGTTTTCCAGCTGTAAGGGGAAGATCACATTATCCACCTTGCTTGGGTAGCTTGTTCATTTTCTTGGCTTTTGGGGGGAGCACTCAGCTGATGTACACATGAAGTGAATACCACAGTGGATTATGCACTGGTCTCAATCCAACCAATCTCTGCACTGTCACTGAACTGAGGAGCAAAGGAGAAGAGTTTGCAGATGTGTCCACTGGAAGTACATGTATCATATTTGGCTTCTTGAAATCATAAAATGCTGCTGCATTGCCTTCTGACTTTTCTTGCTGGAAGCTTTCCAAAAAAAGTGTGTGATTTACATAAGTATTGAATTATTTATAATTAAATTGAAACATTAGCTTGAGACTGATGAAACATAACTTATTTCTTTATTTTGTATGCAAATTAATCATTAATTGACAGAAAAGTGTAATACATTATTTATCCCCAATTTTCACTGATGCAGCCTGGCTAAATTATATGAGTACATAGAGATGAATAAACAATCTTTTTCAAAGGGAAATGGGAAACCAATGGTCTTTGAACTTTAAGATCTGCAGCTTTTGGAGTATTTGCTGTAAACAAAGAATAAGAGCTCAAAGGAACAAAAGTTTCTTCACTTATTTAGCTCAAACTGCTGCTTTAATCACCTGTGCAAAACTTTTAAACCTTACTGTAGTCTTTAAAACACACTTACAGTGGGGTTTCTATTCTTCCTATTTTTGTCAGTGTCAAAAAATGGCCTGGAACTCGACCAGCTGCCTGGAACTCAGACCAGACCATTTGCTCTCAGTTCCTGAGATCAGCTCAGCTGTCAGAGCAGGGTGCTAATAGTGCCAAGGTCGTGGGCTCAACCCCTGTATGGGCTCTTCACTTAAGTGTTGGAATTTGTGATCCTTGTGGGTCCCTTCTAACTCAGAAAATTTTGTGATTCCACCTGTAGGGCTGTGTGTCATAGGGGTCTTCAGCCCCCAGCTAGCAAATCAGCCAAACAGGTTGAAATAAGACTGGAGATTTTTGGGTGTATGTATACTGGAAATAGAAGGGTTGAAGAGATGAGGCTTTGGGTTTGGGAAGATGATTTTTATATCTCTGTGCTTGGGCTTGAACTTTATTTTATAAGCTCCTGCTGCTGCACTGGCTTTAGGGTGCCTGTTTTCCTAATTTCATAAGGAGGGTCTGGCTTAACTCAGGCAACTCCAGGAGAAGATCAGTGGTTGAAGTACTCCACCTCAGCCTATCCTTCCTGCCTGACAGAAACTAAAGCCGAGCAAATACACTGGAAAACTAGACCAGTTCTCTTTGGCAACAAATCTTCAGGAAAGCTTTAAAAGTGCATTCAGTTTGTATTTCTCACGCTGTGCAAGGGAGACTATAAATGAAACTGCTGGGCTACCCTTCTCTGCTGAGCATCTAATGAAGTCCTTCAACACAATGATAATACAGATGACTCCAGAGGTTACCTCCAAAGATAGATTTCAAGTGGCTCACCTTCCTGACTTTCACATAAGCAGGGAGTCTTATGGATCCCCATCCATGCCTGGCTTGAAAGCCCAAGGCTTTAAAGCTGTCCCTTGCTCTAAGCTGTACTTGCTGTTCTATCACCAGCAGAGAAACATCAAACCCTTGCCCTTGGGTTTTCTTCATCTCCTGACCTCTGAGGTTTCTACTGCTGCCTAAAAATGTTTCCAAAGCTGGCACATTGAACTCCCTTCTCGATTCATACTCTGGGATAAAGTTTTTTGGAAGAGCTTGCATCTGAGACTGCATCTGTGAGCACCACAGTGATGCCTGGCTGTGACCTGAACCCTGATTTCACAGCATCATGAGGGGCAGAGCTGTGTCACAGGTAGGGCTGGGGTTAGAGTACAGCCCCAGTAAAGCCCATCCACACTTTACCTGCTGTCTGCAGAAAGCTTTGCCAGGCACCTGTTCCTCATGATACAGCGGAATTGCAAGCTTGCTACTTTCCTCTATTTTCTCTTCCCATAATAGTAAGGCAGAATCACTACTTCTGGGATACCTATTCAGCATTAGGCATGGATAATTTTTTCTAACATACATCTTAAAAAGTAGCTTTAAGGACTCATGTCTGCATGTACAAGGCGTTGTCAAACACTTCCTGATACCCTCGCAATAGGTTGTTTTGAATCTTTATTATCATCTGGGATGTATTATATTTTTATCTATAGATCTCTGCCAAGACCATGGGCTTGAAACCACCTGCTTTTCAGAAGGAGTCTGGTCCCTGGCCATCTGGACAACTTGCCACATGGCAAGATTAAAGGCATCTGGGAATGGAACAGAAATGAGGAGTGATTCCTCACGACTGATTCCCTTTGGTGGCAAAATAGGCATCAATGCAGTGACTTTCAAGTGCTAAAAAAAAGATGCAAGTGTGGGGCACACCTGAGCCAGGCATATGATGAGTGATGGGGGATTGTGAGTCCTGATTTATTCACTAATGACATTTAGAGAATACAATGGACCTTGTCTCACTTGCAGTATTTGTTGAAGAGTGATTTATCAGCTGGCAATTCATTTAAGGATGAAGACAACCTCATGAGAAGGTAATGATATTGCCATATTTTACATCAATTCAATGTGTTGCACAAAACCACCAAACCCATGGATACTAAAAATAAAGCATGGTAGCAGAGCAGCTTTTCTGCAACTTGATCCCACAGGGCATTGCTGGAGATTGCTCCTCACAAATGTAACAAAATGGGAGTGTTATTGAAAGCACCAAAGCTCACAAGTGGCTGTGGCCAATTTGAGTGTTTAGCACATGCAGCACAGCACCCCAAGCAGACCTGCTGCTACTTAACTTCCTAGTGAGATTGAGAAAAGCTGATTTTCTGAGTCAGGAGTCTGAAAATGTGAGCTAAGAACAGAGGAAAATGTGGAAAGGTGAGGAAGAACATATGAAAATTGAAAGTATTTTTCAGGAAGATTAAATAAAAGAAAAATATTATAGAGGAAAATTCATTTAATATCCAGAAAATTTAAAAAAGTGATTTTTTTGTAATAGTATGTCTAGAGATTTTGTGTGTGAGATACAACTAGGAGCTAATATTATGCTGAACATGTGCAAATATCAGCATCAGCTTAACTCCAGTATTAGATCTCTCATAATGACTCAAGAAGAAAAAGGAGTACTTTCAGATTTTAGATGGTTGAGTATTTTGGTGTTTAGGAAATAAAGTCCAGTCTGCTCTTTAGCTTTGCCTGCCAAATGGTCATAAAAAGCTACACAACATATTAACTTCTTCTACCATGTTCATTATGCTAATTAAATCATTCACTTATTTTAAAAAATATTTTTATTGCATTATTCTTTTTTCTTTCTATTTTTAGGATAAAAACTCTTTCCCCAACCCCTCAAGCTGTAACTTAGCTTTTACATAGGCGCATATGCTATATTTTATATAAAACTAAAATATGTGGCTCTGTTCTCTCATGAAAGCTGAATTCTCTTGCACTGTGTACTGAGCATGAGATAGAGGAAAACAATGCTGAAAAATATATGAAGAATATGTAAGCATGATAAAATATTTGAAGCACTTGGTAGACAGTGCAAGAGCTGGTTTTAAAGGTTGAATTCCTATCCCCCAGGTAAAATTGGCATTTTAAAGTAGCCAGAAATGCAACACTTTTTGACTTTGAACAAATATCTTATTTTCAGCCATTTTTAATATATAATGGAATTCTCGAAAAGTTCTGATTTTGAAAAGAATCTGTTTCATTACTTTATTAATAGAGATGACCTTATTGAGAAAGTATTTGTTCCCAGACAGGAAATTGTCATTAACCTTGGGTTATTTTTTCAGATATACAAACCCACACTCTAAGTCCGCTTCAATCCCACATTATCTGCAAGTGGGGCTGACAAATATCAGCCCAAGATAATTAATTTTTATTAGATATTTAACTTCTAAGGAGCTACAATTAAAAGAGTTTAGTCTTTTACAAAGTGTTTTGGTGTTGTGGGATGAATTAGGAATGTTGAAATACATCAGTTGAAAACATCAGAAAACTTACTAAAAATCTAAAAAATCTTTTATCTTTATTAAACAACTTTTCAGTCTATAATTCTTCTACTGATTTTTAACTAATATTGGTCTTTTTAAAAATCAATACCCACTGTACACCTTCAGATAGGACTGTGTAGAAACATTTTTTGTTCATATGTTTTGATTATGCAGTTAGATATTTAAGGAAATTTCTCTCCAGCCATTTTTTTAAGAATGAAGCCTTGATCAATATTGAACTTAAAAAATTTTGCCTTTCATTTTGAAACATATTGGTAGGTAAATTCAAAGTGATGTTAACTGTGACTTAAAGAATTTGCCAACAGTGAAACCAAGTAAGCACAATTCTAGTCCCTGAAAATAACTTAGAGGGGATTTTTTGCATTTTAAAATTAATTTCTTTTAGAAACATCCCTCTCTCTTTTTCCCTTTTTCCTGGTTGAAAGGTTTCACACATTAAGAGAAGTTTTTTTAGTGTTATAAATGACCTTGTAAATACAGGAAGTTCTATGAATGGAGAGTTAGAAAAGATGAAATCAGAGAACAATTATTGTGAAGGGTTTTTGGGTTTTTTTTGTTGGCTTGGATTTTTTAAAGTAAGAACTTAGAGCTAAGGGTGCTCCACCCTTTAGGGCCTGTAAGGGTCCTCAAGAGATCTTCCAGTCCAGCCTCCATGGTGGAGGAATACTGAGGATATTTGCCCTGAATATTTACCAAAACTCTACTTAAAAGTTACCCATGATAATATTCTATAACCTGACTCAATAATCTGTTCTACATCTTAATTATGCTTATCATTATAGTAAATAAAGAGTGGAATTCAGACTTGCCTGTTGAATAAAGGGAAAGAACATTGTTCATGGTAACAATCTACTTGGATTTGAGGCCTGAGGTCTTATTGGATACAATGGGTATTGGATAAATAGAAAAAAATCTTTTATTCCATTCAGACTAATGAACTGCCTGAGTCCATAACAAAATACAGTGCAGACCTATTTATATAATAAAATACAGTGCAGCTCCATTACCCTGAAATTTATTTTGGAAGCTGAAAAGTGAAACACCCACTGCTGAAGAACATCATGAAGGTAAAAAGTATTATGTTTTATATAATTTTTTCAGCAGAAAATTACTGTGAGCTCAATTTTAGAGGTCTATTAGAACTGAGATGTAATGAAAATAAACAAAAAACCCTACCTGCATTGGAAATATCTTTTCTACAACTTAATCTGCATTGAAATGTCTAGAAAATTTTTAATTAAAATTCATTTTTGAAAAAAATCAATCATCCCTAACTATCTGTCATTTTATTGTAAATTCTGTGTGCAACTTGAGGTTATCTGTATTTAAATATGATTACTCAAATCACTTAACTCTTCAAGCTATCAGCAATTCTGATAGCTTGATTCTAATTTTTCTAAAAATTCTAATTTTTCACTCCTACAAAAATGAATAAAGCTATAGGCTGAGTATTCAGCATCATCTCCTTCACTTGTTTTCCCTGCCCAGGTGACATGAGCAGTTTGCCCTCATGACAAAGGGGATGGATTTTTCCAGCTTGTTAGAGGCTGTCCTCCCAGCACGACTGCTCACTCTGCACTGCTGGCACCACATTCTCAGCACTCACAACTATTACAGATGGTGTTAAAAAAAATCATATATTAAAAGATAATATCTATGTTTTCTTGTTTTTGAGTTGAGATCATTTATTTGCTCTGTCTGTCTGAGACTTTTTGGTTAACACTCAGTGCTCTGCTACCTAAAGCCAGTTTTGGAAATGAACACTCTCCTGTCACCTGAGAACTCCAAATAGGGATCCAGGAGCTGGTGCTGAGAGAAACCCAGCACACTCGGGGACAGGAGTGCACGTGCACAGGAGTCTTGGGAGTGGCAGCACTATGGGCAGTGTGCTTTCCAGAGTTTTCCAACCTGGTTTGTGGGTAGAATATTCTGGTCTAACACTTCTCAGCTTGTTTCTTGATAGATAGCCTACTACTTCCTTCCATCCCAATTACAGCCCCACACATCACTCCCTAGTTAGCACTCTCCCTTTTAACTTCAGAGTCCATTTTGCTCTCTGCCTAGAGTGACTAAGATATCTAAGTCTCCTACAGCTTCCGCATTTTGAATGGAAAATAAATTATCGATATCAAACCTCAAGGCAGCCTTGAATATCTTCTCTATCACTGGTGCATTTTTGGCTTTACCACTCTGCTCACCCCCACTGAACCCCCTCTGTTCTTAGGGTATCTTAGAGACAAGAGTGGTTATAGCATCCACACCAATTAAAGAATGACAAAAGTGCAGTGTGGACAATTTGTGTGAAGGCACGAGAGCCTTTCCAGAGGAAAGCTTTTCCCTGTCCTAATAAGTGATGGAGCTCTGTTGTGTTCGTCAGAAATGAGAACACAATAGAGCCAGGAGAAAAGGGTTCATTATGGTCCTTTGAGAATTTTTACCACTGTCCATTTAAGCATCTTGAATATTTATTTTTTTTTAATCTGGCATTGACAGATTTTAGACACCATCTGGCAATCCTTTAGAGGATCCTTTAGAAATCCTTTAGAAACTTGAGAGGAAAATTCTTGCTTGAGGCTTGAGATTTTTTGCTTGAGATTTTAAAAAATCTCATTTATTTGTCAGAGATGAAATGCAATTTTGAAGAGAAAGGTTATGTAGATTATCCTATGGCTGTAGACTTGAGAGTTTTGCTGAATCTCCTGAAATAAGGAGTTTGGCCAGAGCGGAATTTATGTGCATCCATCTGTATGGAAATTGTGCAAAGCTCACAGAATACAGCCCAAGCCATTAGCCTCCATTTATTGTCTTCCTAGGAAATAAAATTCTCAGGAACTAGATCTTAATTTATGGGAGTAAGTAAGATATCTATTTCTTCCTCCCTACAATTACTGGGCATGTCTTTATTCCTGCAACTCTTTTCTTATCTACCTGAAAACTCTTTTTATACATGCTTGAGAAAGAGCAGGCGCCTCTCGGTCTCCATTCTGGCACTGCAACATCCCAGCCTACCTCTCCAGTATAATTTGGGGAACTCCTGAAAAGCTTAAAAAATTGACTTGCAGCAGCTCCACTCCACAGGAGTTGTGTCCATCCCCACCTGACACAGTGGGGCCAGGCTGATTCCTCCAAGCACAGCCCATGGAGGCTGTTCAGGCAGTGAGTAGGGATTGACCAGGACTGCAGGGTGAGGACCTTGCACACATTTCAAAGTGTTGGAATTCCTTTGCAAAACATCCAAGCCATGTTTTGGTGTAGTTATATGGCCTTGTAAATGCTCACTTCTACTTTCCCAAAAATACGTTTCCTGCAGTACAACATATATTATCCACAGTACTACAGGGCAGATAAATGAGTTGCTAGATCTCCAGCTTTCTAGTGGTTGAAAAAGAAATGTAGAAAGTAATTTCCTTCAATACAGAAAAAGGAGTTGTGGAAAATGGCAAAATATTTGGAGATTCTTTCCCTGTTTTGCTATGGATTTTTCTAGAACCTATTAGTTGACCTCTATCCTAAATTCTTTCTGTGTTTCTGGGGAAACAGCAGATTTTGCAGAGTTTATTGTGTTATGGAGTTTGTTGAGAAAATCCCCAGATGACATTAGAGGTAAATGTATGTTGGCCCCTCCAGTGTTTTTTAATTTCTACTATTTTAAAATTTCTTATTATTTGTTATACAAGGGAAATGAAAGACATTTCTGTTACACTTGCATTTCATACAAAGATTAAGGATTAGGGAAAGGAAGAGTTAAACCAGTCACACTCTTTTTATACCACTTATACCACTGAATCATCTAATTTATTCCTAATTCTTATACGCTTGGTAAAATAATCCATCTGAAGTGCCTCACTTTCTCTTGTAGATAGAGAAACTCTTCAGCTAGACTTAGGCAAGAGAATTTCCTCTATTGCAGAAGAACAACTTCTCTTCGTGGACTACCACAGGAAAATGACTTTAAGGAGTTTTTAAATGAAATATCTGACCCTGGTAGAGGCAGAGGGAATCTCTTCTGTATTTCTCTGTGGAACTTTCAAAAAGAATTCTAACTGGGAATGGATCTTCCATATTAAATTGTGGGTAAACGGAACAAAAGTGATAACAAATTATTTCCCAGATGAGAGGAAGAATCCTACCTCAGGAAATTATGGGTGAAAACCATGCAAAATTGAGATTCTTATATGGCATTATTAAAAATTTCTTATGAATCATAAAAATTCCATATATTTTTTCATGCATGTGTTCAATACCTATAAAATGTAAATAGCTTTGACCTTAGGTATTTTGAAACTGAAGAATCATTTTTTCCTATAACACAAAGAATACCTTTTCGAAAGACAGGCAAAGTGGTAAAGATTAGCAATCATAACTTCAAACCAAACACCATTTCACCACCATTCCCTTCTGTTTATCATGATTAATCTCCTCTTTCCAGGAACATAGAAACCACTCAATCTGGTGCTAACAAGGGAAGCTGCAGGTATTTTAAATGTCAATAGGATTTCAATAACTCCTTAAAATTATTGCAGAAAAACCTGAAATCTGGACTGTTTATGGTGTTTTTGCAAAACCCATTTGCCGAGGTTAAAGGAGTCTCAATAGGATGAGGGAGTGCAGAGCTGTAACACCAATTCTGAGCATCCACTTCTGCACCTGGTTCCTACTGGCATGTTCTTTTGCCAGCTGGTTTTGTGATTGCATTGGATTGTTAGCAGAGGTCATGGGAGCACAGTCTGAGCTGGCTGGTGGTTGCTTTTTTTTGCAGGAAGAGCTGCACAGGGCTCTGTGAGACCACACTGATCAGGTCTCTCTAAGTGGTTTGGTTTTAGGTGCTGGCTGGTGTCGGCTGCAATTGAATAAACACGTCTGTGAGATGTTCTTTTGTTCTTTCTTTTGCCTGCTTGTGTAATTTGTTTATTCATAACAGAGCTGGGTTGTTATTGCTTTTGTCCTTATGATAGGAAACCTTCCACCATTATCCTTATGGTTAATTTTAACTTGTTATGCAATCTTTTTCCTCAGGTGTCTTCTTAGTCCTTGGAGGGAGAAATAGAAATTGAAACTCAGTTTCAAATGTGACTAAATTCAAAGAAGCAAAATCAGTCAAGACAAAAAAAGCTTATGTTGCTCTCAAGAAAACTCTAAATATTTAGGAAACTACCTTAAGTGACACCTGTGAACATATATTTTATAAATGTTATACCTCATCCTTCAAATGACAACAGTATTACATGATATTTTGAGTATTTATTTAATTTTCCAAGACACATTTCTCATCACTTTAATAATAGCTGGTGATTTGTTGGTATCATATTTTTGTAGCAAAGTTTTTTACTTAATCCCTTACAGAAAGCAAATGCAGAGAGTTGGAAAATATAAGCACCAAATATTTTGCTCCTACATACATGGAGAATGTTCTTAAGTGAACCCAGCAGTCATGGTTTTCCTACATATCTACCTCTATGACCCTCATTCTGCCTACGGTTCTCATGTTTAATCAGTTCTGGAAAGTCTCTATACTAATTTCAGAAAAAAACCCAACTAATTAATGGCCAACTCATATTGCTCAATTCAGACTTTTCTAGAGAAAATTATTTCCTAAATGGAATGCAGGTGCATCAATCCAGAGCCATTTCTCAAAGAATAGCATTTCCCTGAGGAAGATGGTATGCAAGTAAAGCCCCAAAAATTAGTACAAGATTGTCTGCTTGGAATTTAAATTCCCTTTATTGATTATTATTTATTAGAAATTTATTAAATATAAGTCTAATAATAGATCAATTCCTTATAATTATTCCCAAGGAGATTTCTTCACATCATGTCTATGAGTATCTTTGTAAAACAGAGCAGTGTATGTCTTCTATTTTTTTTTTTACTATATTCCTGTATTTGTAACTATCTGCTTTCCAGTGTATGATACTTTTCTGAAGAAACTTGAGAGGGAGGAAAAAATAGCAGAAAGGGAGGGATGGCAGATAATAAAGTGGCAACGTAGCGATGAGGGCAGTTGCTTGGAGACTCATTGGCACTTGCTTGGAATCTCATTTCTTTGAGGACAGATTAAGTATAAATTTCCCATTACTTCTCAGTTGTCTACTGCATCATCCCAATGTTACATGGGAAGAAGAGGTACCTTCTATGGACTTGTTGAAAACAACAACAAAAAAATTAACCTGCAATAGCATTCTGGGAAATCCACTTGTGTCGTGAATAGAGCTTGTTCCATGTATCACATTGCTGTCTTCAGGTTGCTTCAGTTTTTTATTTTTGGGGTTATTAGTCCTAGACATGACCAGAAATGAAACAATGCTGAGCAGCGTTTCAAGTTCAACTGGATTGTACCTGGTGAATTTAAGTCCTCTCTAAATTATTCAAGAACTGTGCAAAAGCTTTCAGGATCATGACTGTGAGGTAACCAAACTTTGTCTTACACTCTTTTTTGACAGCTGAACTTCTGTTTTTCCTCTCACATCCAACCATGATGTAAATGTACATGCAGCACCAAATCCCTAAATTTAGACAATATTAAGGTGGAAGCTGAAGCTGCCTGTATGGCCCAGAGAGGTCTCTGGAAAGCACATCAGGCTGCTTAAGTTGGACAGTAGCTAGGTCTCTAATTCGGGTGCCCTTATTCCTGTGTGGAAGCACACACTTCTCTCTGCTGACTGTAGAGGGAACCTGGGCACCAAAGGTAGGTGCTTGCAGAGGTGGTGTCTGTTCCCCATGGTCTGCAAGGTTTCCATTCAAGAATGGCAATTAAATCCTGTACTGTGTGTTCATCTCCTGGGCTATTCTAAAGTCTGCAGCAATTAGATCTTCCCTGTACCTTCCCTGTACCTTCTCCTTTCTGTTTACTTGCAAAGTAGAATTTGCATTGCACACAAACCTTGCCCACACATGGGCTCATAATTTGTAACATTTAACATGAAACACTCCTCTTTGAAGTTAATTATTAGGTTTATGTTTTAATACTAGAAATTTTATACATTCTCTGCAAGGTTGTTTGGAAGGTTCAGCCCTTTCTATAAGTAGTAATGGAAAATATAGTTTTTCTTAATTTATATTTTCAATAGATCTATACTATAGATCTATAGAATAAAATTGTGCAAAATTAAAATAAAAATGAAATAAAATAAATAAAAGTTTCATGATATTTAAAAAGATTATGCTGATATTCTTTATTTAGTGTTACAGCTACAAAACCTTTCTATTATATGTATATGTTCTGATTCATTAATAGGACAATGGTGAAGAAGCAGAGAAACAGTAATATTTCCCTTTACCACTGATTTGGGATTTATTGGCTGCATGAGAATGTGGATTTGTCAGGATTTCTTCTATAGATTTTTTTTTTCAATTTACACATATTCCTTCCTATCACATACTCTTCCTGTCTTCCTGAACTCTTTATGTACACAAGACTTCATGGAAATGGCAATTCTGAGTTTCATGCCTCCAGATTTTGTTAGATTCGTGCCTTCAGGACAGCTCTTCCCGGCTTATTTTCTTTGGCTCCAGCAGTACTTTCCAGGTCAAAGTTAGCTTGCTTTGCTCATTCCTTGAGCCAGCCAGAGTCTGTGAAACACCAGAAGTGTTCCACTGAGCTAGAGCTAACAAACCCCACATTCCAGCAGGATTTATTTGTTCTGAGGAGTGTTGCTCCCCACTAATGCAGCCACAGTCTTTCAGGAGTCAGCAGGAGGGAACCAGGGAAAGAATAAGCCTGTGAATCTCAAGACACTTTTGCTGAAGCTTGTGCAGCAACACGTGAGCTGATGTAGAGTCTTTGCCCTGCGATCAGCTGTGTGAAGAGAGAGGAAAAAGCCATCGAGACACAGATCTGAGCAAGGGGCTGAGGTGGCCCTGCTTCAATGGGGAGCTTGGCCTTGAAAATTCTGTTCCAATCTCAGCCATTCTGGGATTCTGTGAATTTCATGCCAGTGCATTTATGGCTTTCATAGCATGAAAATCTGTTTTCTTGATAGGTCAAGTGTAATAGTAACAAAAATTGGCTTAATTGGTGGCTTAATTATTTTCTAGGGAAATGAATTATGCCTGATGCCTATATCTTGACCTTTGCTTTGAACTACAGCAGTTTGCACCTGGGGCAAAAGGAAATTTGCATTTAGCATCAGGAATAACAGCCTCACATAAAATGGAGAAATAGGTTTTAATAATACTTCAAATAACTAAGATAATGCACTTGTTTGTCTTTGCTGCTATTGGTTCTTTCATAATTGCTAAAGAGCCATCTGAGAAACCTCCAAGATCCCAGTTATCTCTAGATAACTGATGGAACATAAAATTATTTAAATGAAATATGTCATATCCAATTAATTGGACATGACTAATGTACTATGTAACGCAACAGAAAAACATTTGAAGGCTTTGCCAGATATTTACTTAGAAGAGACACTTTACACAAAACTTCTTGTAGGGATTAGAATTTGTCCATCCTCTCACACAACCTTGCCAATCTGCTTGTTTCAAAGCACAGTTCTAAATGGACCTGGATGTGACATCTTTGGTGTGTAGAGCAAAAAGTTCTCTCAGCTACCAAAAACAAGCAAGGATCTTCTGAATTTTAGGCAGCTACACAGAATGGTTTCATGAAGGGGAGGTGAAACCTCTCACATTCAGAAGTGGTAAGAAGGACTTGTGCTACTTTTCTGCAGATTCAAGAGAGCAGCTGATGGAAAAGGAGCTAAGAAATGAGAAAACCATCCAGGGAAGTGGAGGGGTTGAAGGAGCAGCGACTTACAGTGGGTTATACAGGTGTATGCTTGTCTTCCTGCCACATGTTTGCAGAACACTTTGGGTGAGATTCAGATGCAGATTCAGACAGTTAAATGCAAAGGTTGAGATCACAGAACCAAAGAATATGTCAAGTTGGAAGGGATTCACAAGGATCATTGAGTCCAGCTCCTGGCCCTGCACAGCACCATCCCCAAGAGCCACCACGTGCCCCAATGGTCCTTGAGCTCTGTCAGGCTGGTGCTGTGACCACTTCCCTGGGACCCTGGTCCAGCACCCAACCATCCTCTGGAGGAAGAACCTTTTTCTAATATCCAACCTAAACCTCCCCTGACAGAATTTCAGCCCATTCTCCTGGGTCCTGTCACTGTTTCCCATGTAAACTTCTCACTCACCTGCAGTGGCAGATGAATTCAATCTTTACTGTATCTCCAGACTACACCAGTGTGTCACAGATGCTGCTCCAAACTTGGAACTGAACTCTTGCCCTTGGTCTCTGGGATGCAAGTGTCCCCAGTGCTGTATGCTGGTGGTGCTAAGGACTCTCCTTATGCCTCAGGCACCTGTTGATCATTTCTGCAGTAGCCACATGTGTAACCTGACATGGGGAGCACAGTGCTGTCTGCAAGAGCCAATGGCAGCATCCTGTGAAGAGCCAGCTGTCACAGCTTCTCTGTTTCTGTCAATCTCTTCCTTCTGAAATGAAGCAGAAGTTGAGGAAGGACCAAAGCATATGCACCAGTAATGACCAAGACAATACAGAAGTGACTTTGGGATTAAATTGTGTGAGCAAGCGCATAAATTAATTCAGCACTTTTTATCCAATTCTTGAGAGGCTTCACCACCTCACTCTGAACTCATTTGGTAAAATAGTTTCATTCATTTTGTTTTCTAAAACACAGTGAAAGCCACTTCACTTATTACAGCAGGGAAGAAATCGAACACAGCTTTGATTTCTTCATCTTCCTTTGGGCTGCTGACTGTGCCTGTACCAGGGAAGGGAGGGTCCACGAGCCTTGCTGCTCCCTGTTTGAGGTCAGGGCCAGAGCAAGGCACTTGTCCCATTGATGTGTTTGTTCCTTGGCAGGTTTCTTTATGTTAGCATCTTGAACCTCACTTGGTGCCACATATTGGGACAACTTTTAAGCAGGTTGTTATTAAAAGGATGGAGGATTATTTATGTGGCAGTTTTTTTGGAATGAGCACTGTGTTATAGCCCATCAATTCTCAAAATCTGCTCACAGACATTAAACTGCAAAGTGCACTTGTCAGACATAGTTCTTCCATTGTTACTGAATCTAAAGTTAAAAATTTTATTTGCTCTTTTGGAAAAGATTTGGGAAAACTAAAATATTAACTCCTTTTACTATGATCATAGAACAAAGTCACATTACAGGTTTAAAATCTGAATGTGAAGAGGAGTTCATCTGATACTGAGAGGATTCTTTTTCTGTATGTTATAAAATATCTGAATGTGGGGACAGCATGTGTTTCAATATGTGGTTAATTGGGTAGAAATAAATGCCAAATAAATGCCAAACAATCATAACTTGTTGCAGTTTTCACTCACTGTGCCTGGATGATGCCCAGACTGATGCACAGCTCTGTATGAGCAGAGATTGGAAATCCTTTACAATGCCAAAGACCTCATATCTACCAGCCTTTGGGGCAGTTCCTTCAAGGAGAGCTGAACAGTGAACTCCCTCCATCTTTAGGGAAAGCTGAGGACAATCTGTGTGAGACCTTTTTGAGAAAATGCTTCTTTTGTTTTTTGTTGTGCCCCAGTTTCTCATTAAGGCTTTTGCAGGGAGGGAATCTCTTTTTCCTGCCCTCAAAGATTAAATATTTACTTTCTGAAGTGTTGCTATGCTGCTTCAGGGAGGTTATAGTTGTCACTGTTGACCTGTTCAGGTGTTAATTCCAGGTGAAGTAACTGGTGCCACGACCAGCCCTGGTGCTCTACAGAAAGGGCACAGGGTGGCAGCTTCATCACCCCTGCCTGCACAGGGCCTGAGCTAAACTGCACAGAGATATCACTTCAGAAATAACCTAATTCAGTGTTCATCTCATTTTTAATTTGTAAAATAAGAAATATTGGTGTTCTTTGTCTCTTCTAAAAAAGATTATCTGGATAAGACCTGTAATTTGGAGGAAAATTTTCAACTGTCCTTGCACAAACTCTCATGACATCAGGCTGAATTATTTCCAGTACTATCTTGGTAGTGCCTTCTGAGCAACCAGATTTACTAAATTGCTGTATTTTTAGGTGCATCATAGCAGGTTACCAGCGATTCAAGATCTCTGTGACTTATGTCAGTAAGGCTAACACAAATTTATCCCAAAACTCCATCTCGTTGCCCACCTGCTTCTGGTCTTTCACAGGCTATGTCCTTTTCCTTGGAAGTCCTTGTTCTTTGGTATCATTATGTACAAAGCTTGACCTGACTACATCTCTAACTAATCCTGCCTTGTCTCAGGACTTTATGCTGACCTGATGATATGAACCAGGTGAGGACTAATAAAAATTCCATTCTTATGTTTTGAAAACAGCATACATAAGGTAGTTCAGGTTGCACACAGAACAACATAGCAGCATTGCTGTCTATCAATGGAAAAAAACTTATGGTCTAATGAAAAACTAAAAATTGAATCAATACAACAGCATTTATTTATTATTATTTTTCTTGTCTTTTATGTAAAAAGTATTGCTAAACCTATTATGGAATTTGAATAGCAAAGGAGGAACAAAATGTAAGGGAGAGAAATGAAGTTGTAAAGAAGAGGGAAGGATGGTTTTTTGAGAGGAGAGCTAACAAATCAATGAACCTGGGCCAAGGAAGGTAGCTCCAAACGTCAGGTGCTGCACTGACCTGTTTGAATGATGAATTGCAGTGCAGAGAACATTCTGACACAGGACATGTAACAATATGCCAGTGCAAGAAAGGTTGGAGGAATGTCACCTGTCTCACACTACGCACTTCTATTGCTGGAGTCACCCAGTGTCATGACCTTTCTGCATGCAAAGTTAGCCCCTGTGATGAGAACACACACTTAACAAATGTGTTATGGCTAATATTCACCTCTGAAAACATTATTCTAACAGCACAACTACAGCGACAAAATTGCATAACAAAAGATCATGAAGTGTCTGAGCAAATTTAGAGAGTGTGATATGGCAGTAAAAATCATGGTTTTGTTCATGTATCCTTCAAAATCTAAGAAAAGTATTCATTTAGGCATTTGGCTCCACTGAAATCATCTCTTTATTTTTTTAAATAATGTTTTGATAATCTTAGCATTGCATGGAATTTCAAGCTGGGAGCATTTCACCTGAGTGAAGCTGGAACTTGTTCAGGTCTGACACAGCCTGAGGAAAGGGGACAAGTAACCCCTACCTTGCCCAGGTTATCTTGGGGCAGGTATCATGTGTGGTACCTGCCCCAAGGAACCCAATCACAAAGTTAAATTGAGAAATTGCTTAGGTTTCACCAGGAAAAGTCTCAAAAGTCTCACTGGAAAGCTGGTGCCAACTTTTCCAGTTAATTTTCCCATGTAGGTGAACCAGAAAGTTCAATGATCATGGGACTTGTTGGGGATTTTTGTGAACAGAAAAGCCTCTCTGGTTGAGAATCAAGTGTGTAAGAGTTTTCTGCTTACTTTACTCTCCTTCCCCTTTGTCATCTTTTCAAATCTCATAGTAGATGTAGTCTGGGAAAAAGAAAAGTAAAGCTGTTGGCATCCTCCTGGCAGTTATCCCTCAGGCAGCAGGAGTAGGAGCAGTTGTGTTGTGGGGAGATGCCAGGGGAGCATTCCCTCAGACAAGGGGACATGGAGTGAGCTGATGGGCAGCTATGCTCTGGGAAAAGCAGAGGCTCAACCCCAGAATACACTTCTTTACAGGTGATGGTCTTAGAGCAGCCAAGGATTTTATTTTTCTACTTGATATTGAATACCCACCTAGGGAAAGGGAGTAAATATTTGCACTATCCTGCTCCACTCATGGATGAAAAGTGTCAAGTAACCAAGTTGAAGCAAATTGCCTTCACAGCTCAGTAGCCTTTTCTGCCTTGCTTGCAGTTTGTCCCATGCTTCTGCAGGTAATGATGAAAAATTCAGCCTCATGATACCAGGTGTGGGAGGCATCCACAGCTGTTACATGGGAAGATGCACAAAATTTGATTAAAGGGACAAAGATTTCCTGACCAATGTAGGACACGCAGACAAGATGTCTGAAAAGGCAGAGCTTTTTCAAAGCTTTCCTCTTTGCCCACAGCAGTTTTTAAACTGCCACCATTTCATTCTCTCAGACAGCTGTTTATGATATTCTTTAGACCCCTGTCTGAGCTCCTGAAAAGTAATAAAGTGGAGAGTGTGGATGTCTTTAGGGGCCGTGGTGTTATTACTTACAGAGCTGAATAAGCTGGCAGGTGTAAGAAGAGCTTTGCACTGCAGGTACCTCTGCAGAGCACTTTAATACAGCCATGAGCATAAATCACACAGCCTCAAGAATACTCCTGAGAAGCATAACTCAGAAAATAGGTGACATTATATGCAAGAGTAGTTTCTGAGACTTCCTTCTTGCTTTCAAGGGGTAATGCTACACTTGTGTAGCAGAAAAATCTCTAAACACTAATTCCAATCAAATTTACTAAATTGCACTTGGCCAGCCTATCCTTGCTTGCTGCCTTAGGGGTCTGTTCCTGGCAAGATGTAACAGGGATAGAACAAAGATCTGGGTAATACAATTGGAGGTGTAAGCAGCATGGTTGTTTCCTTGTGCAGGCAAAGCAACAGAGGGATTAGAAGATTTCATCCTGACATGGTAAAGCTTTCTCAGGAGAGGAAAGTAGCCACACATCTGAAGAAAAATCAACAAAATATTTTACCTCCTTTTTTTTTTATCCTCTCTGAATCTCAGAAAAACAAATTTACTTTGAGATGGAAGTTGCACCTTTGAATCAAGAAAAGTATCCCAAAATATTTTTGTCTTTCCATTTTCATTTAGCTAGCAGAAAAGCAGATCTTTGTCTATACTTGCTGATCATTTCTATTCTTTCCATCTCCACCTACCTCTGCTCAAGTTTTACTTCTTAATTTAGTATAGAAATCTCATTCAGAATGTGATAGCAAGAAGTTATCTGTTGTTTTAAAATCTTTGCTCCTTAAGATTCATTGACAACCAACTTCATGAAGCTGCCAGCTAACCCTTATTTGAAGTGTGTTAATTTGTCACTTGTTGGTCAGAACACACAGTTATCAGCCCAGGCTTGTGAAAAAGAATTAATTTAAAAACCAAAGTGTGAGAAGGTATTATTCTTTCAGAACTCTTTTCTCCTAATCTGATCTGTGGACTAGCAAGGTTTGGAAGGTATGCAATTGAAATCTTTGCTAGTGAGGACAAAATACAAGAAGGCCAGATATTGTAAGCTTTTAGAGCATCAACCTTCCCCCAGATTCAGTAGAAATTGGTGCATTAAACCTTTATATGTCGATTCTAGGGACTTCTCTATAGATTCCCATTCAGTGTTTGCAAATAAAGATGTGTTTCTGTAGCTACAGAACTTGTGTCCCACAAGGCCAGGGATGGTTTGGAACTGAAGAAGAGCAGCTTTCTTTGATGAAGGGAACAGCTTGGTTCTTTAGACCTGGATTTTAATATGAGAGGAATTTGAACTTTTTGTGATTCTTTCATATTTCCAGGTTCCATTTTCAAGCATTGACTAATTTCAAACCAAAGTCTTTAAGACAAAAATAGCAAAACAAGATGTAATCTTTGGTCAGACATGTGGTTTGATAATCCAGCCGTCACTGGATTCCCACAAAGATTGGATAACCCTATAGGGAGTAGGTACAGAACCTCATCAAATTTGCTACCACTAGAAACTGAATGCAAAGAGGGAAAAGTCAAATTATACTCTATTTAATTTTATCAGAATAAAAAATAGAAATAATCTCCAAAGGGCTGTTCTATAAGAACAGACATGCTGTTAGTGCATAATGTGAGAGAACATGCGAATTTTGTTCAGTACCCTGTATTGACAGAATATATTGCTCCCAATAAATGTGAAGAGGAGCATTTTGTGTAAAGATCAAGTAGTAACCAGGAGAGAAGCCTCTGAAATAGATATACACTGTTTGAGCTGCTGCTGGGTACAAATATTAGAGCCTGGATGCTGCTCTGATCTTTCAAGCCTGGAAGAAAATAAAGAGGTACTGAAAGCCCAGCACCGCAAACAGATGAAGGTTTGCTAAGAACTCATTCCCCTTTAAACATAATGCTGCAAACTTTGACAATCTTTGGAAGAAAAGGACATCAGGAGACAGCTATAGCCTGCAAAGTGACAGGAAACACTCAGAATAGACATTTATATATTAATATATAAATTTGAAATATATATATATATAAATATAAATTTTCCCAAGAATCACTGAGAAAAGAGCAGGGGTCTGTCTCCTAGTCTTTGTAATTAGATTTTTGGGTGAAGATATTTGGCTTATCCAATCTACGGTATTGAAACTGTAGTGTTAATGACACACTTGCAAATACCTACACTCAAACTAACTTTAGGGGCTTGAGTCCTAACTCTCCTGAGTAGGGAAGTTATTCGTAGTCATAGTACGGAAAAACTCCAAGCCTGTTGAAAATCAGTGCCAATCTTTTAATTTGACCATTCATAAATTTATCTGGGCGATACTGAGTTTTCAGGCAGCATTTGGCCCAGTCTGGGTGAAGGCTGAAGGCAGGGATTTATCCACTGATGCAGCAAAGAGGGTAGAGAGGAGGAAAAGTAATCTTGGATGAGGACTGGTGTTTGGATACATGATCACCTGCCGACTTTCCACAGCACCACATTTGTTTCTTGCTGTCCTCTAGAGAAGAGCAGAGGACCTGCCAATCCACACGAGAGCACTGCTGCTTGCCAGGACCTGCACCAGGGCACCTTCCTCTGCTTAAAGCTCCTGGCATTCCTCTGCCTGCTTCCTGTCTGACTCCTTTCTTCTGGCATACGGCTGGAGGCCTGGGATGTCTATTTAGAAAATGCTAATGGTTGTGAGCTGGATGTTACTGACCAGGACTATGGTATTCCCAAGAGCTCTTCCCAGAGGCAGCTAAGGGAACATAAATTCCTTCCTCTAAGCAAGAATTTGCCCCCAGATTGCATGACATAGTAACTCAAATTGAAGCATTTTTAATTGGGAAAGGGAGACCAGAAGGGCTTGTGGGGAATATATTGATTTTTCTGATCAGAAAGCAAAGAATGGCTCAGGAAGAACCTCATGAAAGGAAAAAAAAATTTCATAAGGGTGTTTTACTGTGTTCTCAGAGAGCTCCATGTTTGGTACTGGGGGAAACCACCACTCTCTTTGATTTTTTTCTTGCAGTTACCACATATGTGAAAAAAAGATGATGACAGACATCTGAGGTGAGAAGAGCACAGTTCCTATAATTAGTATTTGTGAAAACATCACTCTGGTGTCCTTGATAAAGGGAGTCTTCTGTCCCAACCATATATTAATATCTAAAACTTTGCAGAGCTAACAACTCATTTCTTTGCTACTACAGTTTGAGACCAAAAACATAGTGTTAGTTTTGCAACTCAGAGATTAGCTCATGACTATTGGAGTCTTTCTACACCTTTAGGAGAATGAATGTTTTTTGATTGATGCTCATTCTGAATGCAGGCAAATGATCTGGCAGAGGGCAAAATTATCCAGTGACCTAATGTCCTGTCACTGATACACAAATAATTGTATGAGCACTGATCCACATAACATCCGCAATGTGAATTTGAATGCCCATCTGTTCAGTCCAGATTAATTGTGACACTGATAGCTCCACATTATGAAACTGTTACTTTTTGAAGCCTTCCATGAAAAGCAAACCCCCCCTTTCAATCCCTCCCCCCATTCCAAATTAAAAAAAACACCAAACCAAACAAAAAATGACTAGCTTAAAAAAAAAAAAAAAGAAAAAAAAGCAGGTCCATGAGTTCAAATATTCTCTTCAAATATTCTCTTCACAGATAAAGCACACCAGGACCCAAGGGAATAAGTCATAGCATAAAACCTGCTTAGAAGTTAGAAAGAAGATATTATCCTTCAGCCAACCTTTAGATTCTAAGCAAGGTTTAAAGCAATACTGAAAGGTTCAATTCATCTTGTCTAACATTAGATATCAAAAATATGGATGTCTGTATCTGATCTAATCACCCTTTGAGAGAACAATTCCTTTGACCTATTTTGGATGTTTACTTTAGGACAAGACATATTTGCACCAGAATTTGATTATTTCTCTAAGGGACCCTAAGAGACGTTAGTGGCTGAGATCTGCTATGGATGCTATACTGTAGATGTCTATATTTGGTGAGATAAATTGCACCCTCAACTAATTTGTTGGTAAATTGATTAATTTTGCATGTCACATCTACTTTAATTGCATTTTATCTTTGTTGACACCTTATTCTTCTCAGATATTTTGATTCTTTTATATTTTGACAATTTCTCACTGTCTAAGCAATTACAAGTTTTGCTTTGCAGAGCTCTGTCCTTCTCTTCAGACAGAGCAAATGCCCCAAAAGTTAGCATTATTATACATTTGTATCACTATAAATGATCCCACTTGCAGTTTATGTCACTAGATCATCTTTAGGGCCTCCACTAGAAATTATCTCCCAGATCTTAGAGATGTACTCTCAAACACAAGTTTAATTTTCTGATATTTTGCAGTGTAGCTATTAATTTTGAGTCATGAACTTTTAAAATAGTGACATTAATTTTTGCATGCATGTAAATATATATGTAGTTGGCCAAAAATAGCCTAAAGCACATCATTTCCTCCACACTTACACAGATTTTCATGGTGTAGTCAGATTCATCACTCTGTTCATAAAATAATTCCATTTGCTGAAATGTGATATAATTTTGAAAATAGCTGGAAATCTTAGCACATAGCTTGTTTTTAGCCTAAAATACTGGAACAGATCTCAGTTTGACTTTCATAGTTTATGTAGAACATATGGCCTCATGACGTTGCCTGTCATGTTGCCTCTGCTTTTCCTTTAGACATCTATATTCTTTGACAGGGGGAAATAACAGCAAATCTATATCCAAAATTAGATTACTTCACAGATAAAGAACTGCATACTAACATATTTTTTTCCACAATCAGGCACTAGAAAGACAGTTTATGGCCATATTTTTTTCAAAAAACTTGAGTATTGGAAACCTTAGTATTTGTGCAATGTTAAAAGAAAAATGTGTACTTCCCTTTGAGTGTACCTTATCATATTTGTGTTCTGTGATATGATGTATCTATGCTTTTCTTTTGTCTGTGATTTCTTTTGTTCTGAATATTTTCAGACATTTTTTCTAGAGAAACAACGAGTATTTATACATAATAAGTATATTTGATTTAGTGAGGGTGCTTCTAAACAACCATTGAGATTAGCTGTCTACTATTTTAAATTGTTTGCAATAAAGTGAATCAATTGTTGATAAAAGAGATTAAACTGGGAAAATTAAAGTAGGTAAGGAATTTTTTCATGGTATTTTCTAAAAAACCCGACTCTAAACAAAGGAGATAATGAAGACAAAATTTTCCAATATTTATGAACCCATTAAATAGAAAAAAACCTACTCATTATTGACAAAAAATGTTGTCATGTTCTTTCTTAATGAATTTCTATAGTCATAATTTATTATTATAGAAAATCATAGTGCTTAATTTCTTACAAAAATGAGAATTCACATTAAATAATGGTTCCTGTTCTGTCTTTGAAAGATTATTCAATTTAAATATAGATGGAGCTCAGCACTTCAGCAGGAAATCTGATTGTGGACCACAAATGAAACGGCAATTTTAGAAAATTAAATAGGAAGAAACAAGGCAAGCAGTTTGTGTTGTCATATTTCAACCAAAAAAAAAAAAAGTGAGAATATAAGGACTGTTTTTTTAAAGAATGAAGAGGAATGCTAAAAAGAATTGACAACATTTTAAAAATCACTCCTTATTGATAACTCTTTTGAAAAGGAAGGAAATCCTTCTGTCACAGAAAAGTGTAGTTTAAGTCACAATATCATTTAGTCTTGAAATTTGTATTTCAAAATATATAAACAAAATTATTGATTAAAAGATTTTTATTCAAAGCAAAGTTGATGAAGAAAATGTTCATTTCAGTAAATTCCACAGATTGTATGTAGGGTGAAATTCAGATGCTAATAAAATCCAGCAATATCTTTTCAGATATACAGACACCTAGTGCACTGCAACTATTAAGTAAAAAATATCTGTAAGTTAAAAGTAGCATAAAAAAAAAAGTAAGATGTTGCTATATAGATGTTGCTAGAATTAAATTTTGACATTTCCAATAATAATGGTGATTTTTTATTGTGATCATTATCTCAGCCAACTTGAAAAATTAGGCTATTAAAGTTTTATGGAATAGCCTGCAGTCATCTTGTGTCTTGAGCTGATTATTTTTATTATACTGTGAGGTTTTTCAGAGAATGCAAGACTGAAATGATCATATAGAGTGGCATAAAGGTCACAAGAAAAAAACTACCTTGCACAATAGCCTTTCTATTGCCATAGTATGGCTTTGGCAACGGGTCTGTCAGCCCTGCACAAGATATCACATCAGTCAGACTGCAATGCAAGCTTTATATTTACTTATTTTGGATGAAATAACTTTCATTTTAAAAAGACTAACTCCAAAGGTAAGAACTGCATTTTGGTTTCAATTAAGTATGTAACTAAAGAAAATCTTACAAAAAAGTAAAAAGCATATTTTACCTAAGTTAGATCTGCTTCACTCAGTCATGGTTCAAACAACATTAGTTTTAATATTTCTTACTTTCAGAACAATTTCAACAATTATTTTTTAAACAATGCTTAGGAGAATGCCCCCCTTTCAAAACAATGAATGTTTGTGGTTTTGTGGTGGCATGAATAGCTTAGCAAAATCTGACAAATTATTACTACTGAATGATTTAATAATATTGCTTCCTTCTGTGTGTAGGAGTTTATGAATAACCAAGTTGATGGAGAGCTAAAATACAATACAAAATAAAATCATATAATGGAAACCTAATGCACCAATTCAGTGAATGAGAATGATGATAATAAAAGAGAGATATTTAAAAATATCCCTGCCTACCCAGAAAACATTAATCCAAGGAAGTATTTCACAAGCTGTACTTGTGGTGGAAAGGACACGGTTACCTAAAGTGTTAAGCTGCCCATTGCTTCCTTTAGGCAGTACTGTCATACAGTAATATATTTAATATAAAGTTATATATTTTTAAATGTGTCAGATTTTCTTTAATCTTGTGAATCTAGGTAAAAAAGACCCAACTCTTTGTCATTGCTGTTTTAAAATGCAGGATTTTTGCCAGGAAACACAAAATTATATACATAAAACCATTCATGAGACCCTTCTAGAAAGCTCTTCACCTATTGAAATTGTTTGTAAATACTTAATCTGTCTTATCTGTAGGGCAAGAGATGTCATCTGTACTCACTAACAGCCTGGGGAAGATAAATAGGAGGCCTGTAGTCCTTAAGCATGGTACTCTATTGCACTTCTCATAGTATATCAACCACTGAGATCATTCTGCAAAAGACAAATTGTATTAATTTTTTTATTTGAACCTACCAAGTGATAACAACTTGGATCATCTACTTGAGTTATATTGTTTACAAGACTATCAAGCTGCAAGTGCAATCACTGTTTGTTTTCTATACCATTTGGGTTGACAAGAGAAAACTGCTTTAACCAGGAGATAAAAATGGTGTTTGGTATTGCTGATCACAACTTTTCCAACCAAATGAATTTCAGGCAGACAAATCCAGTTTCCCTGGATCTCTATACATAGCAGGAGAAGTTGGAAAAGAGGGAGAGAGACAACAACTGAAGAAGATCAGTTAAGGGACCACGAGAAGCTGTTTGCATTGAAATCCATGGGGTTGTAGAGGATTTCCCAAAACCTGCTGAGAGCCCTGGCTGCCATGAGTGAGCTGCCTTTGATTATGATCTGCAAAATTGTTGAGACTGATTGAGCCTCTTGAGGGCTGTGACATGAACAAAGGATGACTGTGCTTTAGTTTTGACATTTGGCACCCTCCTCCTTCCCCGCTGTGTTCACATTTAGAAGCTGAGGAACTTGCTGGCTCGATAGATGGGTTAAAAATTGTCTAAACAACTGGACTCAAAAGATATTAATCCATGACTTGATGTCCCTTTGGAAGCTGCTGACAAGAAGAGCATCCCAAAGGTTGCTACTGAGGTTGGTGTTGTTCAATAGCTTCATAAATGGTCTGTATGATGAGACAGACTATCCTTCAGTAGACTACAGAGGGTGAATTTCACACCAGAGAGTAGAGCTCAATTCAGAGATTGCTTGAGAAACCTCAGGAATGGGTTCAAGAGGAATGAATATGAAGTTTCTCATGTGTGAGGAAAAGCTGAACTCATTGAAAACTAAGATGGGAAGGTAGAATCCAGCTCAAAAGCACCTGGAGGGTACACAATGGAGTTACAATGAAATTAGGTATGAACCAAAAGTGCACTTTCACCACAAAACAAGTCAAACAACATATTGGGATTTAGTAGGAAGATTGCAACAGTAAGTCAGAGAAGATACTCTGTTACACGAAATGAAATAATAGCTGGAAATCTATGTCCACCTTCTGGTCACCACAGTTCAGGAGTGACTGGGAGAAAAAGGGAGGAATCCAGAATGTGAGGCTCACCTGGTAGATGAAGTCTAGATCTGCCAGGCTTGGGGGGCTGCCCATGTCTGGTCAGGTGAAGATGAGGTGAAGGAGAGAAGTATTATCAGCCAGCAGAGAGATGAAGGGTACTTGCTTCTTGGTAGTGGCAGATCACACAGCATCCAGTGAATCTAGTCAGCTTAAAATGCGTGAACTCTTGAAACTGCCACTGGATCCCTTCACATAAAAATGTTTCATTGAGTATTCCAGCTGCTTCAGTTTTCTTTTCACTTGGCTAAGATTGCTCTCTTGAGAGGAGTTAGCATTAAATCAAAATTTTAAGTAAAAATATGATATGCATTATAGCTATGATAGTAATTTCACAATTAGAGTAAATAACCATTTGTACATATATTCTCAAAAGACATGTGTTTGATTGGAAGTCTTTATAATTCAATATCTCTCTATAAAGAAATGCTGTAGTTTAATTAGGAGCAGAAGGCCAAATTCAGAGATTGCACAACTGAGGTCTATGATTTTTTTTTTCTACTGTCATGTTAAATGTTCACTGTCATTCCCGCTGGCCCCAAAACAGAAAATTGAATCAGCTTCAGAAAAAGTCCTTTTTCAGCACAGCTGTTGCACAAAGTAGTATTAAAATGCAGGCATAAGGCTCTGAACATAAGCAAATAAGCAGCATATCTAGAAAATCAGCATTTCTATGCTATCAAGTTTCAAAATTTTTTACAGTGTTTGTCTGAGGTTCAATCTGCAGTGTTTCATAGTCTTCTGGGAAATTAAAGAGTTTATTAGGAAATGCAGAATATAAAAATAATTGCAGTTTCTGAAAAAAATTGTTTAGAAAAGAGTGAAAGGATTATTATGTAAAGCAAAACAAACAAGAAAACAAACAAACAAAACCTAAGAATTGAAGAATGTAAGTAAGTGACAGATCAAAAACACCTATTTCCCTTGTGGCTAATCTTCCAATGTTTTGAGGAATCATAAAGAATGTTTATGACAGGTTTATTTTCTTCAGCCTGGAGAAAGGGAAGGAAAAGCTGTCAAATTAGGTATAATAAATATCTGGTAAATAAGCAGTGTCAAAGATTTGTATACATTGGAGAAAGCACATTGATTGCTTCCTTAAACATGCTGTTCAGTGTAAACAGTCTGGCTATGCAAAAATGTCATGATGTCTGGCAGGGTCATGAACAATGCAAGTCCTCAGAAAAAATCCCTGTTGTCCTACCCCAGAGGGTTCTTTGAGTCCAACTAAAATGACACATGAGTGCAGGAGCATTTCTGGGGGCATTCATAATATGCTGCCACTGGTGCAGATAAGGGCATTTAAGTGAAAGGGTGCTCTGAGAGCACAAGAGCATTAATTCGGCCCAGAGCAAACACCTAGCTATGAGAATCACTAATTATGACATAAATATCTGAAAAATACAAAATTCTCCCAAAATTGTTTTCCAGAAAATGCAGTCCTGTGATGTATTCTGAAAGTGCAAACACTCACAAAGTCGTGCAAATATCACCTTTCACAGATAGACACTGTGCTTTCTGAGCAACACATTTGACAGGCACAGAAGGATGCTGAGAAATATTTCCTTTTTTCAGTATCTGACTGCACTTTTAGACAACATAGGTGGAAAGTGGCAATTACCATAAAAATGACACAGTTGGTTTCCCTCTCCCATTCCAGGAGACCACTGCCTTTTTTTCCTCTTTTGTTTTGCTTTGTTTTGTTTACTTGTTATAGAGATGGCCCAAGGCACCACATGAGGGGTGCAGGATGATTGACAGAAAACTTTCATACTGATACTTTCTCTAGGCCCACCCCCCCAGACTTCAAGAACTGGGACTCTTCCACATTTCTTGTGTTCCAGTTAAGAAATATAGATCTTATATGCTTTAATTTATCTATAAGATACATAAAATGCAGGTATGAATTTTCATCCAGTTGATGGAAAGAATTTCTGAGTATGAATTTGAAATTTTAGACTCACTTTAATGTTGTAATTTGGAGTCAGTTAACTAGAGGGCTGACCACAAAGAAGGTAGACTGTAAAGCCTGAAGAATAAAAACCATCTACTGCACTTGCAGAAAAGCCTGATGCAATGATGTGTTTTAAAGGACGACTATACTGAATAATCAATTTATTTAAAATTTGAGTAGTTTAAATTAATCTGAATATTTTATAATGTGGTGATTACAACAGATGATCCAAATCTACATCTACTTGTCACTTTTGTATTATAAATACTGTAAGCATTTCGAACAAGATTTACAGACCTTCTCCAACTAGCCTCATCACCTTAATTTCTTTCACAACTCTCCTCTCCCCTTCCCAGAGCCTTTTAATCATACAAAAGGAGTATAACCTAACAAAAGGTGAGTAAATTCAAAGGGTGGTTAGAGTCTGCAAAAGGCAGCATCTAATGCCAGAAAGACTACAAGTTGTGGCTTATTTTACTCAAAATGAGAGTTTGCAGTGGCTCCCTTCATTGATATGACCTCCTAAGAATGCACAATATTACTTCATTTCTTTCCTTTCCATGGCTTTTGTAATTATGTTAAAAGGCATGAGGAAAGACTGAGGGAGTTGGAGTTGCTCATCCTGGAGAACCGAAGGCTCCCGGGAGATCTTATGGAGCCCTTTCAATATGTAAAAGGGCCTGTAATAATGATGGAGGAAAATCTTTTTGCAGGGCCTATTGCTACTGATCCAGGAGTAAAGGTTTTATGAAAAGTATCAATCAGGTACATTCATAAAAATGGTGGGTTTCTATTAATTCATGTTTTTTGCAATATATCTGTAGTTTTATTATCAACTTGCAAAAGGAAGGAGGGCTAGGTTAATGACAGAACTTAAGGATTTCCATCTTTTAACACCTACAGTTTTTAGGTTAATGACAAAATTTAAGGATTTCTAGCTTCTGACACCTACAGTTTGTTTTTTTCCAAAGTCACATCAAGGCACTGATTCCCTCTCTTGGTTAAGTGTATTCTTTTCAGAACTCACCTTCCTTGAAAGAACTGACTGCAGAGGATGAAAATCTTGTAAAGAGTGTACATAATTTCAATTCTTGGAATATTTTCTACTTTTCTAAGCATATATGTTTATGATTCTATAGATCACTCTAGGTATCAGTATAGATATAAATTGATCTAAGAAGCCCTAGCACATTTTAAGATTGATCATCTGGAAGATCTTTTCCATTGTAAATGTTATGTTTCTCTTAAAATAACATTTTAATTCCTGAATGATCAAAGAACAGTCCCGGAAAACAAAATTGTAGAATATTTCTTCAATTCTATAACATTGCTATACGGTGTTATTACTTTTCACATACAGCCATCCACTTGTTTATTAATTTTAATTCATAGTCCATTTACATTTTGCTTAACTTTTTATTGTTACACTTTCAAGGGCTTTACAATTCAAGGTGAATTTGTTGATTTGTTGTCCTTATCTTTCATTTCATTGACTGTATCTCTGCAAAACACTTCAAGAGTACAAATCAAAGCTTACAAAGAACTTCCCACAGCACTTATACCTTCTGTTCAATGGGTATTTTCTTTCCATTTTAAAAGGAGACAATAATGAATAGTTCATTGACTGAGTAAGAGATTTTTGTGCTCACTAGAATGAGCATTTGACTAGTTCTGAAGTCATATAGATCCAAAACCCCCCTCCCTGAAATGAAGGCATAATGCTACTTTAATATTGACTGCAGTGCAATGGATGTCTATAAAAAGGCATGAACTTCCCTGGGCTCAGTTGCCCTCACCCTGGGCAACAACTCTTTCCCAAGAGAGTCAGTTATCAGTCAGGGCATGTTGGAAATCTTACAGACTGCAGCTTGGTTCATGGGCAGACTCAGCAAGGACTACCAAGGACTGCCAAGCAATAGTGATCAGAAATTAACTAAGAGGACCTCATTACATAACAGTTACTCCTTTTGGAGCTTGAACCCCAGGGAAGTGAATATTTCCATTTTCTCCATGGTCACAACAGCTAATAAATGATCTATGTGATGCATTTCTCACTTATGATTTTGTGGGGTTTTTCTTGTTTGGTTATTTTTTGTGCAAACTTAATCCAATAACTTTGCCCTGGAAAGAAAGTACCAGCTACCCTAAAATTATGATTAAACTTTGACTGTTGGAAATAATAGTCCAAGGATTAGGAAGCTTTTCTACCAGGTGGTGATAAAGTCAGAAAGAGATTGCAAATGTCCCCAGCATTTATGCCAAGTATGGCAAGTAGAGTAGAAGGAAGTCAGACTGATGAAGAAATGTGTAAAAAGACATAATAGCTCTTTCCAACATACAGAATCACAGAATGATTAAGATTGGAAAAGACCTCCAAGATCATTGAATTCAACCATTGGATGAACACCACCACCCCAACTAAACCTAGTGACATATCCAGTCATATCTTGAACACTTCCAGGTACAGTGACTCAATCACTTCCCTGGGCAGCCCTTCCAGTGTTTGACAATCCAATCAGTGAAGAAATTCTTCTGGGTGTCCAACCTGGACCTTCCCTGGCAAAGCTTGAGGCCATGCCCTCTTGTCCTGTCACTGGTTGCCTGGGAGAAGAGGCCAACACCCACCTTGTTACAACTGCCCTGAGAGAGCTCCAGAACTGCATGGATTGTCTGATTTAAAATACATTTTGTATCGAAGGACTCATTGATGGATTCAAGGCATGTATTTTAATAGGTGTTTTCAAGAAAAGTCCTTTGTGCAAGAGAGGCATGAATGATGGTTCTGTCCCTTGGTACATCCTGTGGGAATTTGAGAGCACATCAATTTAATAGTTCAGGTATAGCCACTGCTCTACTGTATTTCCTTATTTGACTATAAAATTCCAGAGGTAAATTCAGATGTTCTGTTCACTAAAAAATTGGAAAGGGTATCTGCACAAACAGGGATCAGGACTTCCACCATCCTTCTAATACAGAAGGATTAAATAAACAGAATTTGGTCTGCCAAAAGACTTTTGTTGCAACATCTATGCATAAATGAATGCTATTAATAAATAAAAGTTGCATAAATTAATGATTTAATAAAAGTTTTTGCTATCACACATAGATTTCCCAAACCCTCTGAGGGCACAGACATGAGCCTATGGAAAGCCACTGGCTCTACTCTCTTCCAGCAGTATAGAGAAAACCTTCCCAGAGTGGCTGCTCTTCTCACTGTCTATGAAATGAAGAAATACTGTCATTCTCTGTCAAGTTTGAATTGAAATCTTTTTATCATCGATCAGGAAAGGATCCAAAACCTCCTGGCCATTTTATCTCCTCCTGGCTTCTGATGGTGTATTTTCAAGGTCTCTGGATACATCCCAGTCTTTCCATCCTCAGATCCAACATAGTATTTGTGTCCCTGTTACAATGAGGCAGGGATAAAGTCCAGGTGGAAATTCTCCAAGCCCTGTTATGTTGTTTATGCAGGCTGTTGCTGAGAGGATTTGTAGCTAAATGTCATTTCTGTCTGTTTCAAAAGAACCAAGGGGTTAACACTGGTATTAAAAATGTCGTTTTTAGGGGAAGTATGCCAGATAAATGTTTATCTGCTCCTTAAGCAGTTCCCAGTGATTTTCTGCAAGAACTCTTCAGAGAGTAAAAAAAAAAAAAAATATCCTGGTACAATGTAGGAATTACAGTGCAGACACTCTTCAGCCAGCGTGGCTGTAAAGCTTCTGGCCTGAAGCTGTGAAAAGCAAGGAAGTCCCTGCCACAATCTATGGATAAACAGAAGGAAGGACAGATTCTGAGAGTTTTCTTTCTACCTACAAATCCTCCAAGCAACATTTTGAGAGGCTAACAAATTGTTATGTAAGCATGGAAATCGTGGTGAATCTGAAGTAAAGAGGGTGAGAGGCAGAAAAAATGGTTTAATCTCTTTCACTGAGGATTTCACAGAAATATGCAATAGACATATTTTGTCTTGAAGAGAGTTCTCATGTGGCTCTTTACAGAAGCTAGGGATGGCAGCTAAATAGAAGCCAGGGATCTCAGATGAGGTGTCTTTCACAGCAGAGTCCCAGGAGAGAAAAATTAATGGTGTATCTGATTTATGGATGCAGCAAAAGCTGAAGTTTTCAGAACCCAGCAGCTACTGTTTCCCGCAAGGGAAGACACATCGGCATTCAACTGTACCAGAGGACTATGACTCTTTATTGCTCACTTACAATTTTATGTTCAATTATGTACTTGTTTGAAGCCACTGTCCTGCTTTTCCCTGTGCAATATCTGTAGCCAGCACACCAAAACAAGACAGGAAATTTGGTCAGTGTACCTGGAAATAAAAGGCAGCTCCAAGGGGCTCCTTGCATGCCATAGGTCTCTGTACACACACCTGCTCCTCCTAATTCCTAAGGTGCTTTTGTGACTGTAAATAAAATCAATAAAAATATAAGAGGTGATGACAGGATGCTCCTGAGGGTTCTGGGACCTGCACCACAGCTATGATCCTCTAACAGTCAATGGGAAAATATTTTCTTTTGTGGCAGAGGCCAGAACAACCCTCCAACCCCCCTGGTCACGTGTGTGTTTCCCATGTCTTCTCTGTGTTCTTCATGATGCCATAAGTTTTAGCTTTCATATTTTTCAGATTCTGTACCGCCTTGCTGTGTAACTCTAAACTTCAAATTAAGTGTTAGTAAGTTCTCTTCACAGGGTAGTTAGACAAAACAATCCTTTTCCAGTCCCAAGGACAACTATTACAGCCTCATGCCCAAAAAGTGTAAACAACAGCGAATTGAGGAGAGCAATCTGGGAGAATAAGACTTCATAACCTGAAGCTGTAATTAGATTAACCCCAATATGTAAGTAGACCAAAACTTATAAAAGTGTGAAAACTCGTGACTGGTCATCCATCTTGGGTTCATCTTGGACAGAGCCCTGGCCAGGCTCTTGTACTGCCCAAAGTGTACACTTTTAAGATCTTTTAATAAATACCTACTTTATTCCTTTAACTCGGTCTAGTTTCTGTTCCAGAACAGCCTCTCAAGGCATCACTCAAGGGTCCCAGAGTAGAATCACAACAGTCCAGCTCACCAAGCAGTTGTGTGCCACAAGACTCCTGAAGAGGAACAGAAACTGCATTGCTTCTCAAGAGCCAAGAGCTGCCACTCTGAAGTTCAGATAAAGTCCTACTAGAAGTGGTTGAGTCACCATATCTGGAAATGTTTAAGAAAAAAGTAGACATGGTACTTTGTGACATGGCTTAGTGGCATAGCAGTGTTTGGTAAAAGGTTGGACTGGATGATCTTGAAGGTCTTTTCTAACTTTAATGATTCTATGATTCTGTGACTCTAAACCACACATTCCTTGGAGTAAGCCTTGTGCCACAGAGACATGATGTTTGCAACAAGAATGGACACTTTGCCATATAACCTGATGTGAACACTCCTGCTCATCATGTGGTGAACCACTATGTGTCATTTCACAATGAGGAGAAGAGGAATCAACAGGACAAATGTTGAAAGAACACTTGGCAACCTCTGGTTTGTATGAACTGCCTTGGAATAGACAAAATTCTGTCCTCAAATAGCCTTAAATGTGCCCGCACATTTAGCCTTCGTAATGAGCCCGCACTCATTATGAAGTTGTGGTGCAGAAGTCAGAGTCACAGCTTTGATGGAAGGAGTGTTGTCTTCTCAAGACTGCCTGGATTTTTAGGTAGAGTTTTGTGCTAGAAGGGTATGTGAATTTTCACAGATACCTTCACTTTTTGAAAAAAATATTTGTTCAAAAGCTGAGATCACCTGCTTTCTGCAATAACAAGAACAAGAAATCATGGCTGGAGACAAACCATAAATGATAAGTTTTGCTTAACTGCCTGCCCACTCCTGTAACCTCCATTAACCTAAATCTCCTTTGAGGATAACTGGATTTATCAGTCTGTTGTGATGTTACTTTCATTATGGTATCAGATGCCTGGCTCCTTTCCTGCCATGCCTGGATGAGTCTTGACCCTGCCTGATCCCAAACTGAAGCACCGATTTTGCATAGAAGAACTACAACAATCTATCATACCCACCTTGGAAAACATAATTTTATTAGCCATTGGCAGGATACTGTTAATCAGTAGTTCTGTACTGCCACTGGAGAGTAAAATCCAGACACATTTAAAGGCAAGGACAGCTGAAGGCCCAGTTAGATGAAGGTGACATTATCTCCTCTTCATAAAAATTAGGTATCTCACTATGCAAAACTGATTGTCAAGATTTTCTGATGAGCCCAAGGAAAAAAAGGTATGTTTCCTAACAAGGCCATTCAGCCTAATGCAAGCTGGAATAGGCCTTGCTCTATGGAGATCCTCTCTCCTCAAAACCAGGATTTAAACCAGCCACCTGACTGCAAGATAAGAAAAGATTTTTTAAATGCAACTGAAGAAGTTGGAATTCATGGAGGTATACAAGTTCTTGCTTCTTTTTTCTTAACCACAGAATGACTTAGTGATAACATACACATAAATATTTTTTACTTCTATTAGTCTTTCTTATGTGAAAATGCAAGGCTACTTTCTCAAATCAGTTTACTGTTCTTAATACCTGGCAATTTCTTTTACTATTTTTTCTTTTTGAAATTTTTGTCTCATGGTTTTTATAATAAGTCTTAGAATTTTTAAGGTTATTGAAAGTGTTTTATGCTGAAGTGAGACAAAAGATAAAATCTTGCAAAATGCTAATGAGAGAAAACAGAAGAATTTGTGTTGCTCAGTGAAAACATTTTGTTTTGATAATTTTGAACAATCTCATTTTGATTTTTAGGTTTTGTTTTTCTTTTAGTTTTTTGTTACTTGGCACTATTTTAAATTGATAAGCAATTTAAGAGAAAAACCTCTTTTTTAAAATTTTATTTTCAAAGTGTATATGCAGGGTATTTGGAGAGTTTAAAGCTTTTTAAATGTTTGGTGTTCAGCATGTTTTAGAATATTGTTCTATCTGCTCATAGAAAACAGCACTTTCTTATGAACAGTTTTGTTTTGATGAGTACCTTTTTCTGAGTGAAAAAAATTCTAATATTTAAAAGCTATATATTAACATAAAGTCTCTTTTTTTGTATATGCATCTTAAATTCACTTTGTAACCTTTTCTGACTTTTGAATTTGCATCAATCTTTTTGTAAATGCTTTGATCCATAAATTGATTGAGAAAAAATCTTTAAAGGGGAAAAGTTATTGATAAAAATATACTACATTTGAATTATTGTTCTGTTTTAAAATACTTTATTAATTTAAAATACTTTTTGTGTTTCAAAATATCTCTGGTAAGTAAATAAATCCCTTGCCATAATAAGCAATTATGTTCATGAAAAATAGTAACAAGGAAAGAAAACGTGAAAAGAAATTAGAACAAATGACATTTAAAAAAAAATAACCTATTGTTCATTAATTGTACAAATAGCTCTTGGAAGCTTATTCATGGCTAAATATAGATTCCTGTACATCAAAAAAAGAAATTAGAAGCTATAAAATGTAACACCACAAAGAAACATATTTGTTTAATCTTTAAAAGTTTACTGCTTATCCAAGAGTAACAATTAAGAATCTAAAGTCTTAAGTTGAAATCCACCATAAATAATTACTTCAAGTCACAGAATGAAGGGATTTTATAACCACAAGCAATACAATTTTGCTGAGGATTTTCATCCCATCTTGCCTAGGGTAAGTCAGTCATGTGATCAGGTGAACAGGATAACAGAGCAGAACCTGGTGGGATTTTTTACTAAAACTAAGGCATTTCACAGAGTATAACATAAAGTTACTTTATTGCCTTTTCATTATATTCCAGACATAATTCCATGGCTTCATACACTGGACATTAATTCTCATGTAAGGTAATATCAGTACTGTGTGGCATCTGCTCCTCAAGAGACAAGTGGGAAGAGGAGGGAGATAAAAAATGTGGGAAGTCCTGTAGCTGTGCCTGGAGTCTACTAATGATTATTAAATAGTAATAGATTTTTAAAAAATGAGCAGACTCCAAGGATCAGATTTTTATTACATGAAATATCTTATTGGTCTGGTCTAATTTTCAACTCATGCAATGTAACTGCCTATACTTTGGTGGTATCTAGGCTGTCTTCATGGTCAATAATAATAAGTACACCTATTTATGGCATATTTCACTGTAATTCTCTATTTTAGACATCTTCAAGATGGGATGAAATATTTTTTGGACAGTGTTTCCTCTCCCTTTAGGGGAACTAAGGACAACTAGCTCAGGTATAAAATTCTTTGATTATATGTATCCCATCCAAAGCAGAGGCTGACCCTTAACTTTTTGAAAACATCAAAATAAATTTTCACTTTCATATGAAAATACTAATTTTTACATTTCAAGGAATATTAAAAAAAAATTCTGTACATAGATTATTCATGCACCTTCCAGTGCTCTGAGTCATTCACTGGTGGCACTTGCTGACTTTTTGGTCAGATTAGAAAAATTTCCTTATCCTGATTGCTTGGATTTATGCTGTGGGTGACAGGCTAAGGGAATCAGAGTGTGGTCTTGTGGGTGTGTAACTGTCCTCAGACTTCAATCTAAGTGCAATATATGAGGCTTTGAAAGAAACCATTCCTCATTTCAGTTACATTTTCCTGTCTGTGCTTTCATGTTGATGGGAATAAATGAGGTGCTGTCTTAAACTAGTGTCCATAATTTTTTTTTCTTTTTTGTGTAAGTCAGGATAGATAATTATTTTCTTACATGAATCTACTACTAAAAATATTCTCAGTGTTCTTCATTTCTATCTCCATTGCAAATGAACAAAGAAAGATGAAGATGGAGAAAAAAATCCAAGAGAGTAAGAGTTTATAAATTACACTGGGCAAACAAAGAATCTGGGTGTAACTGCGAAAAAAAGGAGAATTAAGAAGAAAAAGAAGGGAAACAAGGAAGAGATTTCACTCAAAATTTTGCTGAAATTGTAATATCCCTTTAAAAGCTAGAAGCAGAGCTGTACAAACTGATATCTGTATAATACATTAAAGAAATAGGCAGTAAGCCTCCATAAAATTCCTACCCATCTGGAGACAACTGTAATTAAGGGTGACCTCTTTTCTTCAGCTGTTACATCTCACAGTTCTTTACCCTTTGTTTTTCCAAATGTGTTTACATATATTGTGTCTCCTAATTTGTGAAACAGAGCACAGCAGAGAACAGAGTCTCATGTAGTGCACTGATGTATGAATAATAATATAAATAATATATGCAAATCAGACCTGGTCAGAGCAGTTTTTCCCCCTACAGGGGGAAGCAAAGAGCTTCTGTTCTTGCTCTCCTTTGGGGCTTGCACATACTCTGCTTCTCATCATTTTGGGCGCCCCCTTGTCATCTTCCTCTCCCTTTTCTCTGTGTTTGGCTGCTGACCATCTATAGACTGTTCTTGTATTTAACTCTTTCAGATATATTTTCCTGTAAATGTTCAGCAGAATTTGTCTTCTATAAATAAAATGGGTGACTTTTTCACTGAAAAGTAGATCTGCTTTAGGCTTCAGGCCATCAGCTGATCATATCTCCAGTGCATGGCTGGGACATAGCAAAGCTTGCAAATAACAAAACATTATCAGCAACCATCTTCCTATGTGGGTGTCTTTGTTGGACCTAGTATAACATATAAACCTTCTGTTTCTTAACTTTCACCTATGCATATGTATACATTATACACACCATGTGCACATGATAATGTATGCCTAGTCACTAATTAAAGCACTAATTTCTTCTTTATACAGCATCCATATACTAAATCACTAAAAAATCAGGTAATTTTGAGCAGTGAAAAAATGCCACAAAATCCTTCTCAGCTGCTATTATTAGTCTAAAATCCCAAAAGTAGCAACTTAAATAACTGATAAGTATCTTTTATTCCTTATGTAATCCCCATGCCTTTATTAGCATTGGTATTGCCACCTACCTTTACAGTCCCTTTCTTTTACAAAGGAATTAGAATGACTAATTTCTCTATTCTCCCTTGTGAAGCTTAAACTCTATTTTACATCTCCAACCGCTCTATTTTTTCACAAAAACCTTTCTAAACCTTTTTTTCAAAGTACAGGGAAGCTTAAAAAGACCACAAGCTATCACAAACATTTGGACTGTTTGCTGCAGTCTCTGGTTCTGTAGCAACTTAACGCTGTCCTTCATTTCTAGGAGAGTAAACAAAATACTGCATTGCAGCAAATCTAATTTAAAGAGACACAATAGGGCAGAGGTCTGGATAAGTAAGGCTCAGTTTTGTTTGCCTCCTAGCAAAATATTAAAAGAAACAAGAGACACAGACAGAAGCAGCCTATTTGTTCTTTATTCTATTTTTCAGTAATCTAGACTTAAACAGAGCCCAGTAGACACGTTGTATTTCAACAGAGGAAGTCAGCAATATCCACTGCTGGAGGAATATCACAATGCTGACATTCCACATTGCTATAGTGAATACAGAAGGTATAAAAAACAGACATACAAATTAAAAAGATAATGATTTGTAACTGATGTTTAGAGATTATTTTCTTAAAAGAATCAGATTACTTCAATAACTAAAAAGTAAATAATATTTTCCACTTTGAACAAGAACACTGGAAATTAGGTGGATCATAGCTATCATACGAGAACTGCAGATGAATGTACAGACAATAGTTTAAAATTGAGGGTTTTAGTGTGTTTTATGTAGAACTCAGAGGCAGAATGCACATTACTAGGGGAGTGAAAACACACCAAAAAATAAGTTAAATGAGAATTATTTCTGCCTTAAACTTTCAACAGTTGAGGTCCAGATGACAGGGGCATCATGTGGAATTACACAAGAGTCTGTTTCGCATGGAGCTTGGCTCTGTCTGATTTTCTGCTTTTTTTGTCAATGCCAAAGTGCAGAAAATGTGCTTTGGACTGATGGCTTCTCCATAAAGGCAGCTGTCCTACTGCTGTAGGATGTGGAGATCTCCCCACATGATTGAAATCCCCCCACAAGACCTACTGCTGTTATTGGGTCCCACAAGGCAAGGTTGCTTCTCCAACACGGTCTCCAGAAAACAAAACTTGGAGTAACGGAGCCATTAGAGTCCCTGGTGATTATATCAGCAGCAGTGAGTTTTCCTTCATCTCCCAGCCTTTCTTCTTCTGTTAATCTCAGCAGAACATTGCATAGTGGCATCACGAAGACTCCTGTTTTTCCCAGAAGCACTTGCAGACTCCAGTGTCCAATCCACATCCTCAAAACACCTGATTAGATGTGAGCTGCTCCTGTCTCTCGCTTATTTGAAATCTGTCTGTGGTTTCAGCTCTCAGGTTGGAAGTTTAATATCTTGTATGAACATGTTCTTTCCAATAGCAAGGGGCCTCTTCTGAAACCTGCCTCTCCTTTTCCTCCCCAGTTCACACAGAAAATACATAAATGAAAAGGGATAGTCTCCATTTACACTCTACTGCACTCAGACCCTCACCACAGGTGCACTGCTGGATGAATCCAATGTACACATTTGGGTGAGACCCCTTTCCTTGTCAGTACAAGGCAGCAGAATAAGGGCAGTCAGTCAGATGGAAAATCCCACCCTTGTCCATAGTCCTGCAGGTTGAATAGTCTGAATACTTTTGCAGTAACACAAAAAATGAACTGATGCTTCTTAAATGGAAGTTGAGCACAGTGTGCTTGAAATGGAGGTGGCATTTACCCACATGGCTTTCAGTTTACATACCACAAACCTCTTTTTGTGCACAGCTTAGTCCAGATGACTTTATATATCAATTTCTTACAGGTGAACACTTGATGTGATTGCTTTAAAGGTTTTCTATCCCTTTTGGAGGACAGTTCTGATGAGGGCTGAACCCCCCCCTTCCCACGGAAGGAGGCTGAGGACAAGATGGAAGCTGCCCACTTAATTATCTTTTCACGTGGCCGTTATGTTTCTTGAAAAGCATGCTGTGCTTTGCACAGCTGATGAAGGTTTTAATCTAAATCCTGATCTGTAAATACAGCCTACACACTGTACTGGCAGCTATGTTGGTGTTTTGGTAGGGACTAAATAAAATTCTATTTGGTGTTAGTAAGTTGTATATCAGCCTTTCAAGAAGCCCAAATGTAAAAATAATTAAATTCCTTTATGTAATAGAGGTTTATGAGACTACAAGGAAAGCTGCCCAAAATGCAGACCGGAGTGGGAGTTAAGCCAAGTGTTGTCTCTGGAATCTGAAACCAAATGAGTGTTTATTTTTTCAGACCATAGCACTTCTACAATATATTTGCTTTAAATTGAAGGACATAAAGTAATGTTTATATGTCACATCACTACTTTGGCTGGTGAGAGGCTCCTCATCCCCCAGGAAGCAGATGGGGCTGCTAAAGGTGTCAAACCTGTGGGTATCAGGTACCAGCATGAAATCAGTCTGATTATTGTTTATATCTCCCTCACATCAACCAAGCTTTTTTGTTCCCTCACAGGGAACAGAAGCTTCTTATGGACTTGTAGTCGGACACACACACTCTTTCTTTTCTGGAAAAAATCATATCCTGGCATGATTCCTGTGATGTGCTCTGGACTTTGCTTCCCTATTGACAAAAATAGAACTTCAGTGTGAACAAATGGACAAAAATTATTAAAACCCTCAAATATTACTCTCTTGAAATCATGTGTAAACTTTTGCAACAGCACAATGATATGGCCAAACAAATGCTTTCAATAGCAAAATGAAAGTTATTTGCACAGAAATGTATAAATAAGAAGCAGTAAAAAGAACAAAATTTCTTATTGTTTACTCTCACGATAAGAAAGGATCTGCCTCTAAAAAGAGGCAACATGAAGCTTGAGGCTGCTAACAATAAATGTGTATTTAGAAATATCTTGATGCTTTCTGCTAGAGTGAGAAGAGCTTTCTTGGTTTTATGCTTGCTTTCGACAGTCTTAACTGAGCTTTCAGGTACTGAATTTTCTCACAAGAGTTGTTACAACATTTTGATGTAATTCTTGTAACAGATGATTTTAAAAGCTTTTTAATACGCTTTGTAAATTACAAATGATAAAGATATTTTTAATTTCAGAGTAAAGGAGAAAAGGAATTTGGTTGAATGGAAATGATAAAATGGGTTAGCTATGTGAGGTTCTAATAATTCCTTTCATTCAAAGGTGTAACAGCAGCAGGATTTGCAATGAAAAGTTTCTTTTTATTGTTGTTATTTTATCTCTTTTTAATTTCTTTTTTTGTCTTATGAATGCTTCAAAATTGTATGTATTTGTGCAGGGAGGAGAAGATAGCATATCACAAGAGAAGCTGGAAGTCAAGAGTCAATGAACGCCCAGTGATGAAGATGCTGTCTTGAGACTAAGAGAACCCAGAGGCAATTCCTTTTTCTGCAAAAAATTCAGTGTACTGTGAATTTGAGCCAGACCTTTCACACTATGTTCATAAAATAATTTTTATTGCAAATTATTATTGCTTAAATCCAGAATACTGTCTTCAAAATCCCCTTGCTGTCAAACTGCAGAGCTACCTCGATTTCCTTGGTGCCTGCAAATTATATTAGTAAATTCCAAAGGCATTCACTTTTCCTCTGCATTCAAAGCTGATCTACACTGCTGAATATTGAAATAATCTTTGAGCCAGATGGGGAGCTGCAGACAGATTCTTCAGTCTGATGGTTACAGCACTCAGCTGAGATGTAAATAGACCTTGATTTCAGCCTTCAGAGTCATGGGTTTATTATTTACAGGAACTAGAACAGCTTCAATAGCAAACTGAGGGAGTTACTCTTCATCACCAATAAGATTCCATGGTCTGAAGCAAGGAAAAGTCATGTGGGACATGATGAAGAGAGATTTAAAGTGTTTTCACACTTTCACCCAGCTGGTATGGAAGCAATGTGCTTATCATGAGAACGGAAGGGAACAGAGAGAGGGTGTGCTGTGATGTATCTGAAGAGGGGACAAATTGATCTCTGACAGTTCCAGTTTCACCTCCCAACTAAAAAGGGATGGGGTTGGCCCAGGAACCCAAGTTTTGGATGGATGATATTGGGCAACTCAACCCCTTTTCCTCACTCTAGGAAACCATACGCTTTGTGAGTGTCACACTAAGATACTCTCAGTTTCTCACTGTGAGGTGATGTGGGTTATTTTTAACAAACACATCAATGGGTTTGGTATAAATTTATGTCAAATCTTGTCTCTTCTATATATATGACTGGTTATGCTCCAGTGACAGTAAAAGCAAGCCTTGCTACCCCTTGTACTGGGAAACAACCTACCTAAACCAGGGACGGGGAATCCAAAAGATGGCTGAATAAATAGAAGTTTGGTATTTCAATGCCAAATATATGCTCTTAGATCCCTGTTTATTCACCTGAGAAATGTGAGTAGTTACAGTCCTCTAAAGGATACTATGACCAAGTACTTTAATGACCGTGAGACACTCTCATATTAAGGCACTGTGAACATGTGAGCACACTTAGAATAGAAATGCTACCGAGTCAGGACATTGTTTTTTCTTATTTTGCAGAGAGATTCTTATATTATTAGAGTGATATTTATCACATTCTATTGTTTTTTTCTTGGATAAAACATGCATTAAAATATAGAAGATGGTTACATCTTGAGTTTGAAAGCAGAAAATTTACTCGAAGCAGAAAATAGTTAAGGTAACGTGGTTCATAAATTCTGGTTAGACTACAGAGTTGGTAAGAAATGCTTTGTTTTACTCTCAAAATGCTTTTGATGAGGCTGAAAGATCTTACAAAGGCATTCTAAAAATAGAAATTCAGCTTTTTACTGGATGTAAACTGATCTGTCATGAAATGATCACTGAGTGGGATATTCAAAATTTTTTTACAGTTATTTTTAAATTAGAAGTTTTATGCTGCCTCTGGTCTGGGATGAATTTTAAACTTTTATTTGTATTTTTTAAGGTGAATTTATAATAAAGGAACACAAAACCTATTTGGTACTGACTAAAGCCACTCCGTTGTCTTACATGTTTGAGATATATATATATGAGATTTCTGAGAACTCTAATCCTGATTTCCATAAGAGGAATATTCTAAGGTACCATTTTCTACACAGGCAATTATACCACAAATCATACTGTCATTGTTACTGCTTTCATAGTGTCTGGGAGCATCACAAGCCAGGGTGTTTAAGATACAGTGGGCTGTCTCCACACAGTCTGTATCAATCTCAGTACGCACATTTGCTGTTTCTCATTGGAATCTACACTAGTACGTCTGCATCTCAAAGAAATCAAAGAAAAAGGGACTGTGAGGGGCTCAGACAGCCCTGCTCGTTTCCTCTGTCCCAGTGAGCTGCGCCCTAATATATTTGACTCACTGAGAGACAAGGGCACCTCTATCCTATCCCAAAAGGAATAAAGAACATTTGATAATTTTCCTCAGTCTAGCAACACTTGACAAATTTAGATCTCAGAATCTCAGAACGGGTGCTGTTGGAAGAGACCTCTGGAGATATCTAGTCCAACTCACCTGCTAAGACAGATTCACTGAGAGCAGGTTGTATGGGGTTGTGTCCAGCTGGATTTTGAATATCTCTAGAGAAGTGGACTCTATAACCTCGTTGGGCAGTCTTTCACCTCCTTTCCTCTTCATTTGATTTTTGTACTGTAATATTTCAGGATTTCTTCTCACTTTTGCTTCTTTTTTTTCTGGATACTCCTGTGCCTGATTAGTTTTTGCCCCACTATACCCAGTATTCACGTTGTTCATCATTCTTCTGCTATTTTGTTCAATGGCCTTGAGTTAAAACCATATATTTATTTAACATTTTTCATCTTAGTAAGATGATTTTGAAATGTAATCCTGCCTTCCAAACTGGTGACTCTCCCTCCAAACTCAAAACTCCAATATCAGGAGGCTCACTAAGTCAAATACTATGTAGCACTGGATCTAGGACTGTTCTATCCATCTTGCCTCCTTCTTCCATTTTGTCAATAAACAAATGATGTCTTCTTGTTAAGTAGCATTCTCAAGCCAGCTGCATGTTGACCTTAGAGCTGTCTTACCCGCACTCCAGTGCTTTTGTTCTCTTATGCAAATGTCATGTCAGACAGTGTCAAAAGCTTTATTAAAGTCTTGATATGTGACATCCTCTGCTCTTCTCCCATTCACGAGGCCTCTTACGCTGTCATAGAAAGAAATTAGGTTGTTTTGACATGGTTTGTTCCTGACAATTTCATGTTAGCTTTTAGCAGATCCTTACAAATAGTCTGTTTGATAACACTGTAGAGTCATCTGGGCTACAAGAATTAACTTTAATCAAGGAGAGCAGAAAAAAGAAGATTTTTCACAGAGGCTGCCCATCCAGAAATTGGCTAACCAAATGGTGGTATTGCTTTGTGGCCCCAAACTTTACATCTCTTGTCACTCTGAGTAATAGATTTTGAAGGGTTATAGGAAGGGTACAAATTGAGGCTGTCCCTGTGTTTTTAACTGCTTTACCACATCACTTTGAGCACATCAGAAAAATGGGTGACACAGAGATAAAAACTATTTCTGGACCACCTTAAGGATAACTAGAAAATGTGTGTTTTGCTGCTTGCTAAAAACTATGCACCTGAACTAGTCTAAACCATATTCTTATTGTTATTTCTCTTCCTCTTCAACTCTTCTAGGTTCTTCGAGGGCAGGATCTTATTCAGTATGTATTTGACAATTGTTTCTCCAGGGTATACTCTGTTCTGTGGCTAGATAGTCTTTTTTCATAGAGAACTGTCAGCATTAAGAACTCTAAACAGTTTTCAAATTTAAGAAAGGAAGCTACAATTTGTGAGATTTATACATATATAATTTATATATATATAGTATATATTTATATATAAACATATTCTGAGATCATTTTTCAAAATCTTTTAATGTTCTTCCATGATAGGGACTTCATCTTTTTCAACTTTCTTTATTTTCTAGTTAAGTGAATGTTGAAAGAAATATTTTGAAATCCTGGAAGTCTATGGAAGATTCTGTGTGTGATGAAGCCATGAGAGCTTGAAACTAGGTTGAGACACTACAGTAGTATAGCTTTGCTCTTACGTCTGGCATTTATGTTCACAAAACATCTGAAAATGATAGATTTTAAAACATTAAGAAAATAATACAAATTTTTAGTTAATGTATACACAGAGGATTTTGGATGGCCACCCTCCAAACACAAACTTCTGTTTTTGGGATCCAGAGAACAGATGAAAAAACATGAGGAAAATATTTATTTGATGCATATTTCAAGGGATATTTAATGTCTTCCCAAATACAAATGAGTATTTACAATCCCTAAAATCTGTTCAGAAGCCCATACTGCTAGCTCATGAACTGGGAATGATGCCCAGTTATGATATTATAAACTGGAAATCTTCATCTCCTCCTTTCATAACAGAGTATATTTGACTTCTTTCTCTGATGTGAGGATGAGTGAGATATGGGACTTTGTCAAACAAAGTAACAAAGAGAGAATAAATCTTATGATGCAATTATTCCAGGGGGAAGCGAATCAATAAATCAAGAAAATATGAAGGTTTTGGGCTGTGCATTGGAAAGGTCTTCTATTTTCAACAAACCAAGCAGAGAACACAGTAAACGCCCCTTAAAATCTCTCCTAAAAATGGGATCTCCTGAAAATGGAGATCCCTAAACTGACCATTCCTAAGATAAAGTAACCCATAGTCTAAAAGAGACTTGCTATTTTAGGAATGTTCTTTTGCTTCCCTTCCTAAAAAAACCCCAAAACCAATGAGGAAAAACCAAACCTCATTACCTTATAGTAAATCTCCACTGGTCTTGACATCTCTTTCCCTTCTGCAAAAACAAACTTTTAGGCTTTTGACTGAACAGCATCAAGGCAATATTTGAAAATCTTGACGTTCTCCATATTTTGTTGAAAAGGTTAAAAATTTCTTTAATTTCATTATTCTTGTACCTTAGAACTTGATCCTGAAAAATCCCTGATGTGCTCTAATAATGTAAACTGTTATGTCTATGAATTTGTGTATCAAATTATCAGATATATGACTATGCAATTCTTATGCAGGAATTTAATAAAATATGCCCCAATTAAACTCATATGTTTGTGGAAAAAATCCCTTCTCAAAACAAACACTGGAAAGGGACACAAGAGGAGACTTTAGTTTGTGTATTACTAGATTTGCACTCAGTTCAATGGAAAATAGATTCATCTGAGTTCTTTTGGCAGAGGTTTGCAAATATGCTTTTTATCACTTATGGTAGTGAAGACAATTTCATTGTTCTAACAAAGAGGTCTGGCAATGCAGTACATCAGATTTTATGAGCTTGGCCTTGCAATTTCAGAAACAACAAATGAGAAATGAGACTAAAAAGCAAGAACTACCAGAACTCTATGTTCTCCTTGGCTCTGCAGCAGATGCTGAACCTGGCTGAATGTTTCCCTTTAGATACCTCCTGCTAAGACCTGGGGTGCCAGGCTAAATACATGATGCATGATTGTGGTGTTTCAGCTATTTAGGCGCATTTACCTACATGCCACTTTTTGTAGATTCAGTATGATTAATTTCCAAAGCCACGTTGAACAGATTCTTTTTTTAATCAATTCTACTATGTTGAAAAAGTCCAACAATGCTTTACAGAACCAAGAAAATTTCCGACAGATTTAACAGTGGTTGCTGGAGACAAAATAGCTAAATTTATCATTCATTGCAGAGGCCATTTCTTCAAACTTTACTGACAATTCAGGAAGTACAAAAGGTCAGGAAGCACTTCTGTACTCAGAAAAGGGAGTAACAGATTGCACTGCAAAGCCAGGCAAACTGGGACGCTCAGTCTTTTTATGCCCTTGAACTGGGACAGTGTGTTTCACCTAGGGATTTGTCATCACTGGTGATCCACAGATTTTCTATTGTGTGACATCACCCTTTCAGAAAGATATTGGAATAAAAATTTTGGTTTGTTTTATATTGGAAAAAAATAGGAGCAGTCAAACTGCATTAAAAGTATAGGTAACAAACAGATAAAATACTCTAATGATACATTAGGGATGCCCTGATCACAAACTTATGGAATTGTAATAAATGTGGGATTTAAACTGCTCGAGAGCTTGTTTGCACTATTCTATAACAACATGATAGCATTTAATGGTATATATTATCTTCTGTTCTGTGAAGAAACTCCTATTACACATAACACTAATGTTATGTTTGTTAACAAAATGAGTTACACATAATTATTTAATAAGCTGCAAAATTGTCATTAAAAAAAGGAGATGTGTATCTACAAAACACTGGGAGAATGAGGTAGGAGACTGAAGCTAGACTACCTGAAAATGTTCTGTCAATAATTTCTACCACTTAAAATTATTTTTATCATTTCTAAACCAAAAAATATTTTTGTAACTGTGAAGGATTATGCAGATGGAAAGGAATTTTATGTTCTGTTTTCTGAGAAAGTTGGAACTCCACTTATTATAAACATATTGGGTACGCTCAGGCTACCCAAACCCAAAAGGCAATCTTTGTTACCCAGGAACCAGGTTGAATATGTTGAATTCTTTTAGAGATGTAAAGAAGCAAACCAGGGCTGGTGGTGAAAGCGAAGTGGTGCCATACTCAAAACTAGAGGAGGTCTGTGAAGTGAATGTTGTGTAACATATTGTACACACAGAACCTCTGCCAAGAGGTTGCCATCTTGGCTGAAGACAGTGTGGGAGAAGGATTGTGCCAAAACCCAGGTGGGACATTCTGGGACAAGTGCAATTTGCAAAAGTTTCTGTGAAAAGGGCAACACATTCTCCCTCGCGCACAGGAAAGCTGGAGAGGAGTATTGTGAATAATTTTCAGCACACTCATGTTCATAATTCCTTGCAGGAGCTGTCAAACTATGTTTCTGACAGCTCTTGAGATAAAGCTGGCATAAAAATTGTTTCACGGGAGTGCTTGTATTTCCCTGGAGACAGGGGGTCTCAGCCCAGGGACAGAGACAGGAGTAGCCTTCGTGCTTGCAGACCTGCAGTCTGAGAGCTGGAGTTCAGACACTAACACAGCTCTGAAACAAATTTAGAAAACAAATTGACAAAAGCTGTGTGGAAGGGAGGCTTGAGAAGTAAAAAAGCTTGGTCACTGGTTCTGGAGGAACTAAGAGCTCTGTTCTTATCAGGTCTCTCCATCCTATCGAATTGAAAACTCTCAGTCATTCCCTGAATTCCAGGAGGCTGCTAGCAAAGAAGGCGAGAGGAATTCACTGCTGACAGCATGCAAACTGTGGAGCCCTGTGAAGTATAAAAATGTGAACAAAGACCAAAGCTTTTTTCATAAGACCTTTTTTTTTCTCAGTAGAACTGCTCCCTCAGGAAGAACAGTGAGATCTTGCTACTTATCCCATGTGTTAGAAGTGATAAAAGAAAATGAAAAATATGAAAAAACACAGATCTTTCAGGCTTTTAGTTAGGAAATGAAAACTAGGATTTTTTGTGATGGTGCTTTTTCTTCCAGGACTTATTCTTTCTACATATTTATAGGCCACTTGACAAAATTGTTTTCTTACAGCATAAAAGCTAAGATGAATCTACCTATGTTGGGCTGAACAAGTTTAGTTGCTGTACCTCTGTGCCAAAAAGGCTTTTCCTCCTGGGCATTTCTCATGCAAAAACAGTACAAAGTTTACACCGTTACTATGTAACTTAACTGCTTAACAACAAATATCAGCAGAAAATCTCTAAGAAGGTTTTGTAAGCTACAGCTTTATGCCCTATTAAGCCTTTACACTCGGGTACTTTGACTTTTTTATAGAATTTAAAAAGAACAGAAGTGGCCCAAATTCTTTCATCACCTCCTTCTGGATTGGGGCTGACAGGATTCCTCACAAAACTGGACTTGTCACTTTGTGACTTTTTTTCACTCTTAAGTGAGCTCAGAGGCCCTTTAAGATGGATAAAAAAGATGGGAGAAAGATAATAAAACTACAGATACGATATATATCTATAAACCATTTTTCACCATTAAAGGAAGAGACGTCCCTTTCAATAGGTTATTTATGGGTTTGCTTTTTATGCTGAAGAAAACCAGATTTCTTCTTTTCTAAGCTGGTGTCTGGGGAAACCAGGCTGCAGTTATTTATTTCTGTCTTTGCTGTGATGGGAAAGCATCTTTTGTTCCAAGCACAAGCACTTCCTCCAGTCTCCAGAAGAGTTCAAAGTTAATTTGTTTTCTAAAAAAACAGAATTCATCAGGCAGGAGGAGGCAGGAGTGGTTATAGTATTTGCTGCAAAATAGTGTATGTTCAATGTACATCTAGCTATAGATTAGGACTACAGCAACAAATTGCAATTTTATATAGGAAAATAAACCGGCTAAGTGTTCTCAGCATCTCCAGGGACTCTGGATGGAAAAGCAGAAAGCGGCTCTGGCAGCAGCACCCTTGAGGCCATTCTCACAGGGGTCCTGGAGGAAATCTGCCTGACAGCCTTCCTGGGACCATCAGTGCAGGCAGTGACTGTGAGTGCTTGGAATTGCCTTCGCTCTTTTAACTTCTCCATTCTCTATCTGCCTTTACTGCTCTGCTTTGAAGGGACAGGAGGGAAATACCTTTGTCCTCTTCTCGGCCTCATGTATCATGGGGTGATACTCTAATGGAAACTGTTCTCTGGATTGTAGAGACATAACTATAGTTTTGGTGGAGGTTCTTTTCAAGGTCAGCTGGATCATGGACATTTGAGACTCTGAAAATATCAAGCTCAGAGCAGTTACCACCAAGAGCTGTGACTGTTGGCAAGTGAAGGACAATATATCTGCTTACAGGCGTGTTGCAGGGTTTTACAAAAAAAAACTTGTGCTAAGAAGCTACAAAGTGCTTGACTTCTGTATGATGAAACCTTTCTGCTCAAGGTGTGATGAAATGTAACTGTGGGTGTGCATGGCACGGTTCTTGGAGCACACTGTGGCAAATACCAGCCAGGGGATGTCATTCCTTTTGCTTTGGGCAGTGGGTAGAACAAGAGGAAAATACAGCAAACACAACAAGAGGAAAATACATCTCACTTATGACTTCAGTAATTCTTAGGGGGCACCATTTCAGTTTTTAAAACTCCCTCCTGACCAAACAGGCAAAAGCAGCCAGGGTCAGCAAGACCTGTTCTGAGCAGATTGACTCTGGCAATGGCAGTGAGCCTGTGCTGCCATCACTCCTCATGGATGTGCTCCCAAATGCTGACCTGGCTTCAACAGCTGGTTCAGAAGAGAGGGCAGCCCTGGAGTCTGGGAAAGGGTGCTCAATAATACCTGCAACTTGTTTTTGTGTTTTATGACAATGGCTATACATGGCTCTGACACAATGCCTCTATGGGATAGGGACATTGTTTAAAAATGCCTTCCAACACCTGCTTTCCAAGATTTAGACACTAATACTAGATCAAGCAGTGGCAGGGAGGGTTTTTGGTACCTTTTAAACTCTGCAAGGAACCATTGCATTCTTGGAACTTATTGCCATATTTCTTTGCTTATTCCAGATCAGATCATTTCTAGTTACAAATTCTGCTATTTAGCTTATTGATGATTGTGTCTGTTACTGATGATGAAATTGATTTGTGGAACTTTTGGCTCAAGGCAAAATAAATTAACAAAAAGAAAATAAGTCTTATTTCTGGAAACTTTCTTAATTGATGATTATTTTCCGTAAGTCTGCTGTTTCTTCACTCATTTAGAAATACATCATAAAAGCTCAGATTTCCATAATTTTTGCAGTTTTTGTCTGGCAGAGAGACACAGAGACAGACCTATTGAATTCTAGACTCCACAAAAGCATCAGCCAGAGTGACATCTGTGTGCAAATGTAGAAGCACATATTCTTTATGAATAGCTTTTAAACAAAAAACTATCACTGGAAATTTTCCAGTGTACCTTATGCAAATTTTCTCACATTTTTGCTGCTAATGTATAATGCAAACATTTTCACCCTCTTTTTATTTATCAATACTTCTCCCTTAATTTTCTCAAAGAGACGATCTGTTATTGTGACTCCAACTACCAGTTCTTACTTCTGACCTCTTTAGAACATGACCAGTAATTTATTTTCCCCCAAGATTTCCATTGCTTCTGTCAGTAAAGACCTAATATTTCTCCACAGCTATGAACAGTTCAATATTTTATAGTGGATTGGTTTCAGGACATGGCAAAATTCAGTCCCAGTCTATAGAGCAGGTATTTATTTAGGCCCTGAGTTTTGTAATGGTCTGCAGCTAGTTACACAATAAGCTCTTGATGGAATGAAAAATTGCTTCAAAGCATCATTTTCCCTGTGCAAGAGGCACCTCTCCAGCAAAAAAAAAAAAAACATAGGCAGTTTCAAATAACCCCAAAATAACATTCTTCCATTTCTTCCAAGCAGCAAAATTATCTAAGAGCATTCCAATAAAATAAGGTGGCTGTATCATATAATAGGGGCCTGGGAAGTAGTCAGATGCCACAGTGATAAGAGCTATGTAAGAATATAAATAGAATATTATAGAGACTGCTCTAAAGCTCTGGAAGAAGTGTTTCCTAGCTTTATAGGATTTGAATATGGCAACATGCTGAACTAGTAATAAGGCAGCCCTTTGTAAAATTTTTCATTTCACCTTCCAATCACCCAGGAAAATTAATAGAGAGGTTATTAATGTAAAAATTATTCAACAAATGGTGATTAGTCAGAGCTGTGTGACTGATTAAACATGTCAAAATTAATAAAATGTTTTACAACAGATGAAAGAAATATTTTAAGAAACCTTAAAAAGAAAATTCTGTTGTCTCCAAAAAAGAAAATTTGCTGGTCTAGATATGAAAATTATAGATTTGAAAATGATAAAACTGAGCTAGAACCAGCTTGCTGCTCTGCTACAACATCTGATATATACTATGGTCTCCATGTTAGGTGCTGCATGCACACCAATCAGCTTTCCTGATATTAAATACTGCTTTCACACAGATTCCCTCACAGCTGGTTTATATCATGGCAGTATAATGACATAAATCAAATCTCAGAGCTCTCCTTTCATGAGTAATAAACCCCGATTCACTTTCTAAATGTTCCTGTAAAGACACAAGGACATGATATGTCTTCTGTGTTTTCCTGTCTGAAAACCCTTTTTCTGTTGTGTCCCAGATTGCAGCAGAGATCCAGCACAGCTCTCACAAATTTTGCTGTCACGTTCCTTGCCTGGCATGCACATGGGAGCTTTAATTAACTCATAGAATTAAAATTGATTGTGATGTCACCTTACTTCGTCCTGCGGTGCTCTCATCCAAGCTGAGCATGCCCCATGTAATTAGAAGTTAAACTCTTACACCAAAATGTCAGAGTAGGTGCCCTGCACAGGTGGCAAATAGATGCTTATTTTGCATTTCTCCTGAAAATAAACCTTAAAAATGGCTGCAATATTGAACTTAACATATTCAATGAAGGCACTATTTTACTTTCAATATCTGATTACAATTTCAGTATCAAAAACAGTAGACTGAAATGAAATACAGTATTACTATGTGATACAATTCAGTTTATGAACATACTTTGTTCTATTTATTTTCTTCTACTTAAATTCCTTGAAAGTACTTAGATGATTATTTTAATAGCTTGCTGTTTTTCTGCCAAGTGTCATATTAAGTGAGCTGCATCTCAGGAAATATGTGTATCAGATGGGAATTGTGCAGCAGCCTTCCCATCATCACTATAGTATTTTTTCACGTGAAGGTCTACTTAAATGACAGTTTGGATTTCCTCTATTTACCGTTTAAAGCAGTTTGTCATTAAAATTCCATTTCCTCCTGTGCTTCGCAGCACAGAATGAATAAATGCTTTAAGGCATTTTCCTGTAGCCACATGGATTCAGTTGATGTACAAGTATTTCAACATGGACATCCTACATCAATAAGTATCACAATATATTAAGCATTTTATTTAAAATCAAGTGATTCTTGAGCTTACCTTATTGCAAATAAGGTGCTTCCTAAGAGACAGAAAGAGATACAGGGTAATACAGACAGCAGATATTTAAGATGCAATAATGATTAAAAAAAAAAAAAAAGGAGCCACTGGGAGTTCCATAAATAAATTTGATTCCTCTCCTCATTTGGTTAAATGGTGAAGAGGAGACCTTTTCAAAAGAGGAAAACACAACAATTCCACACAGTCACTATTCAGAAATGCCTGCCAAAATCACAGGTAAATTTTGACATTTTCCTTGGTTGAATTAGATTCACAAGAAAAACCGATTTCCCTACATTATTGCAGAAATAATATCTCCTGTGAGTAATGCTGTTTTGCCTTTCTTGCCCAACCATTTCTTACAAAAGTGGGAAGAGCAAAATTACTTCATTTGCTGTTTAGTTGAGAAGGAGCCTTGTGCCTGCAGAAAAAAAAAAAAGGAGAGAGTGAAAAAAAGGAAACTCTGACCTTTTTAATAAGATGTCATCTGGATGTTTTCAGAACAGTCAAATTTTGTCTTCAATAAGATTAATAGTTTTTTTTTTGTCCTTGATTTTTATGGGCCCCATGGTTTCTAGAAATTTATGATCAATAGGCTGTGCTCTCAGTGGTTTTGTGTTCCTTTCTATATTTTCTTAAAGATCTTGTTGTTTTCCATTTCCTTTGCAGTGTCCTTGCATGACCTCCCAGAGAAAGGAAGATATATCCGTCTTTTAGATCTGCCTACTCGCAGTTGTGCTGTCAATGCACTTCTCGAGTTCCTCCAGACGCAGTTTGATTTTTCCTTTCCTTGTGTTAGCTACTGAATTTTCATTTGCACTCTAGCTCTGCACAGCTTGAGTGACTTATGTATTCTTTTCCCCTGTAAGCTTTTTTTCACCTGTGCCTACTTGTATTAATTACCAGTATTGTGTTTTCATGCCCCACTTACTTGATTTTCCCCCCAGAACCTCTAATCTTCCCTATTGTGCTATCCAATTTCTTCCTCCTGGCATTTGTTTGCACATTTTTCACAAGCTAAAGCACTAACTACAGAGTTATTTCTTTTTCTCCATCACACCTGATATGTTGCTGATCTTTTTATTTTGTTTTTAAGATCTGTGTCCTTATGGACCGTCTTTTCCTATATCTGGTTTTATTAGGGATAACAAACAGACCACAATCTGCACTTCAGTCCTTAAAAAGCTGCTTACCATAAATAGTACATAATAACTGCTAGCAATAAAATTGTTGCTTCCAGCCTTTTGAGACAGCTCTTTCAGGTTTTTTTGCAGAACCCTATTTCTAAGATGTTTCAGATTTATGTGTTGGAGAACTACTGACTCCCCTATCACCAAAATCCACGTCAATGGAACATATTACTTCCTGGATGCTCAGGTCTGGAGCACTCTTATAGTGAAGAATTCTTTCCTAATATCCAATGTAAATATACCCTCTCCAATATAAACCTGCCTTCTTCCAGTTTAAAGCCATTTCCCCTTTCCTATCACTACAGTCCTTGTAAAAAGTTCCTCTTCAGCTTTCTTGTAGCACATTTCAGTACTGGAAGGTGTGGTAAGGCCTCCCCAGAACCTTCTTTTCATCCGACTGAACATCCCCAACACTCTCAGACTGTCTACAGAGAGAGGAGCCCTATAGGAGAGGTATTCCATCCTCTGATCATCTTCGTGGTCTCTTCTAGACTTGTATCCAACAGGTTCATGTCTTTCTTGTGCTGGGGACCCCATGTTGGGAGTTGCTGGCCCTTACAATCCTGAGATGTGTTAAAAGTCTCTGTTTCAGCCCGTGCTTTCAAAGGATGAGTCGAAGCTCTTCAGTTTTCGGTCTCAGAATTGTTTATTATATCTTATCTGTAAAAATTTTTTCCTCCTCCCCAGCTGAGGTCTGCTCAGCAGGACAGTCCCAGGCACTCTGCCTGCCCCCGGGGTCGTGTTATCTTTATATACTAAAAACTACGTGTAGCATGCTTACAATTATTTTCCAATACCCATCACCTTTATTAGACAGTGAGTTTCTACTCCAGACCAATCTAAAAGTGCCAACATCACCACTGAAGATGGAGGTAGAGAAGAAGAAGAAGAAGAAAGGCTAGACATGCCCAAGTCCCTCCATCTTGTCCCCAAAAACTCCTATACTAAAAATCTCAAAGCCTACATTTACACCCTGTACTAATTTTTTATCACACCATTTAAACTGCTGTGGCTTTTTGGTCTTCATTTAAAGCTGGCAATTTGCTCCACGGTTCGTAATCGAACCCACTGGTGTTCTTGGGATGTGTGCCAGGGTCTCTGAGCCCCCTGGCAAGGGTCCCGGCAACTCCGGACTCCCAAAGGAATGTCCTGAGTTCCGACAACCCCGGAGCTGATGCAGCACTGCAGGTGGGTCTCACCAGGGCAGAGCAGAGGGGCAGAATCCCCTCCTTCACCTGCTGCCCACGCTGCTTTGGGCGCAGCCCAGGACATGTTTGGCTTTCTGGGCTGCAAGGGCACACAGCTGGGTCATGGTGAGCTGCTCATCCACCAACACTCAAATCCCTCTGCCCAGAGCTGCTCCCAATCCATTCTCTGCCTAAACATTCTCTGAGTTTGGGATTGCCCCAAACCAGATGCAGAACCTTGCACTTGAAGTCCAGAACATTTGCACTGGCCCAGTTCTCAAGCCTGTCGGGGCCCCTCTGGATGGCATCACTTCCCTCCAGCATGCTGATCACCCCACACAGCCTGGTGTCATTGGCAAACTGGCTGGGGCGGCACTCAATCCCACTGTCCCTGTCACTGACAAAGATATTAAACAGCACCTGTCCCAATAACAACCTCTGAGGAATCCCATTTGTCACTGGACATCAAGCCATTGACCTCAAATCTTTGAGCACATCCAGTTTCAGCCAATTCTTTATCTACCAAGTGTTTTATTTATCAGATCCACCTCTCTCCAGTTTATAGACAAAGATTTCATGCAGGACAGTGTCAAATGCTATAGAAGATGGAACTATCGTAAGTACATGTTTTAATAATATCTCTGATTATAAAGAAACTTAATGTAGACCACTAGAGTAGAAAACTTCCAGGAAATTACCAGGGTGTTAATGTTACACAAACAGTTTAATAAATATCACAAAGTTACTGCAAGGATAAACACAGTGATAGGTAATGATAGGGTATTGTGGCATTTGATATCTCACTACATCTCATTACCACTAAATAGGCCATTAAGAGAGAACAGGGACTGCTCTGCCAGGTGGCTCCAAAGCTGGCAGATGTGTTTTATTTAATAGATTGGAAAAATAACTTTTGCTGCTCAGAGAATTAGGAAGGCAAAAAGGAGGTTTTTGTCACTAGAGATGAGCTATTTCTGTATTACAGTGTCCAGTAAAGGCAAGGAAGAAAGTACTTGTCCATGCAAAGCAGAAGTACTTGGGTTTTGGCTGCAGAGCATGCGTGTGTCAAGGGAGACAGTGCACTTGAAAGAATCATCAGAAGTGCTGTAACAGAAGGAGAGGGAGAACAGCAGACAGAGGAGGTGAGGAAAAGAGACTGCAGTCACTTACCAGAGGAAATATAAAGAGTGAAGCCATGGAGGGGAATTAGCAACATACCACCTTTCAAGACCAGAATGTTGCTCAGTGCCTTAGATGCCTTCACCTTTATATTCTAGGGCACTTATAGCTGCAGTTCTGTAGCCTGCCTTTGCCTTGAAGCCCTGCAGTGTTTCAGCCAGCTTCCTGTGGCAGAGATTGTCCCTTGTTGCCCTCACGATGTTATTCTCTTGTTAATATTCTCAAGGCCTTATTCCTCCCAACCCTGACAGCATTGTTATGCTCAGCTCTCTTGAGAAACAAATTTTTCCCAGAATCCAAAAATTATTTTCTGTCCTTTCCTTGTCCTTCAATTGTAGCCTTTGAGTTATGCTGTGGGGATCCAATAATACACAAGTGCATGCCTTTTCAATGATGTAGCGTGCAGCAGCAGCCCAGGTGAAAGCATGCTCCAGCCAGCAGTAACAGCAACAGACCAGCAACCATCAGCAGTGGGAGGATTGAGTGGATCCTGTTGAAAATTATAGAGTTCTATGGAAAAGGGTGGATGGGGTTTGCCTGTGTGCTGGACAGAAGCCAATGGAAGATGCTTTTTGAGGATGACAATTGCTTAACTTCCCAGATGGTCACTGGGGAGTGTTCTGGTTTTTTTCTTTCTTTCTGTCTTCCTTAGTTTTGTTTTTTTCTTGAAACTGACCTTATTATAGAATTGCTGAAAGCCACAATCTAAACACCCTACTAACAAAGGTTTGTGCATGTAAGCCTGTCTCACAACACAAGGCAAACATATGTCTAAAGTTTCTCAAAAGTACACAGCATTGCTGTATTTTTAAATACAAACCCCAGACGTTTCAAACTACCATTTAAAGTCTCTCTGAACAGGAAAATCTTCTGGCAAGGCAAGCAAAAGGGTCTTTCACTGCTCCTTCAAATCTGAAACCTTTAGCAACCTTAGTTTGCATCTCGCTTTAATACCTGTACTGGATGGGTGAAGACTTCTAGGAAATCTGAAACTGGGAATGGTGTGGAAGATGGATTCAGTATAGGTAAATAATGGGAAAGGAAAAGTCTCTGAAGAAGCCAGAATCTAGCAGATGTAATTGCCTGTGGAACAAGATGCAGCATCCCTGATGCAAATGCCTATGAATAAGGGGCAGCCACCAGGAGAAAAGGTGTCTTCAGGAGGTTTTGCAGTTTCTGCTCAATAACCTGCTTGAGAAATGCAGAGTATATGGCATGGAACTCGAGCTAGGTTGCCCCTGACATCTCTGATGAAATGCTGGGAGCCTGTTAATGATGAGAGGTTGATGGCTGGATGACGAGAGGATGTGGAGCCCTGCCCCACATCCTCTCATCCCAGTCTCTACCTGGAGACTGTTCTCTGTGAAGTGGTGAGAGAAATAACAAGTCCTGGAAGGTTTCCCTAAAGTTTTCTCTAATTGTATGTACTTTTCTTCCAGACTTGTGTAGACCCTATCTGAGGAGCATGTCCAGAGGTAGGTGCCCACAGGTATTAGAAGAGGCATGCTGGAGTCCTGACAACAGCACTGGGTAGAGGAGGGGGAAATTTCTGGGAGCATCCAGCCACCTCCCACACAAGAGGTACGAGCCTGGACAGCAGCTACTGCTGCTAATGATTCCCAGCCAGCCTACCACCTGTGTATTCCAGGGTGACATTTTGAAAGTGCAGCTTATGGCAGCTGGTCTGGCTGGTGTGAAGATGCCAAAAAGTGGTGGCCAGGTCTGTGTCCATGCTTGGATGGGAAGGCCAAGGTGCTTGACAAGGTGCTGCCTGCTTTGGGGCTGTTTAGCTTCTATATGAATTTCACCTTGTGCTTCCTTCCCCTGCTGCTATCTTGGGAGCTGCTGTCTTGCCAGTAGAATGAAATCAAGACCTGGCACATTTCTCATGCTTATGCAGATCTGTTTTCAGTCACAGCATTTAAAATATCTTCTTAAAATCTAGCAAAACATTACCGTTTCACTTATTGAAATAATTCGGGTTAAAAGATGAATTCAACAGCATAATTTGTTCTTTATTGAGCAATGAATAAACCACTATATATAAAGAAGCTTGTAAAAATTTCTTTTTCATTTCTGTGAGGAAGGCCAGACTTCCACTGCCTTACTGAAGAAGGAAAGATCAGATGGCCTTTCTGAAGTTCTTCCTACTTTCAGTTTCTAATTCTCTTATTTGGCCCTCATGGATTCAAAAGTAACTCCAGAGTTGAAGTCATGGTATATATTTTGAATTTTCATAATTTCTTCTAAATTCAAAGCTCTGTGCCTTGCTTTGGTAAGAGTCTCTTGCTATTCAAGAAAGCAGGTTGTTATGAAAATAATGGGAAAATTTCCTTGCTTTGGAACTTTGAAAACATTGTTTTATATTATTCACTTTAACCAAAATTACATGAAACTGTCAGTGTTTACAGAAGTCTCATAATTTTCTTTGTTAGAATAAGATATGAGGAAGAGAAAAAAAAAATCCCATTATACAGCTGAAGGGCAAAATGTGAAAAACCTGGCAGATGCTGAACAGTTTCATAAAATTATTGAATAAATGCTCAAAAACAGGTCTGAAAAACAAAAGTGAATATGTGCAATCATGTAAGATAGAAATCCATAAAATGAAAATTAAGTATATATGCATTAGTTCCATCACATGAAAAGCAATTCTAGTAATAATATTAAAAGCAGAACCATCAAACTTCATTCCTATGACAGAAAATTACGTATCAAAGCACACTGTTAGCTGTGGAGAAATAATGCATTTCATCGTAAAAATTTCAATTTTTAATGTTTTCTTCTCTTTAATAAAGTATGTCTCAGAGTATCTTACTGTGACTTTTATTGGGCATCCCTTAGAATCCTTTCCTTGTTATGAATTCCAGCAGCAGCTGGTGAAAGCTAATAGTCCAAGGCACTTTTTAGTTTTTTTACCAGCCAGCATGGTCATTCCCAATCTCTTTTTTGATACTGAGTTAAAGACCTGCTGTAGAAGAATGATAACTTTGTGTCTCCTATCTGGGGCTGCCTGCTCATAATCTGACTTTCTGCCATTATTGAGTTCCTGCTTCTGTCTGTGCAGCACCTGTACCACTGACAAATGGAGAAAAACGTGTACTGGCTCTAATGCTGGATTTATTCATCCTAGGTGTATATAAAGTATAGGAATGGCAAGCACTGCCCATGTTCAAAGAAAGAGCTCAAAATAAAATTTCAGGTGTTTGTTAACATGAATCTCATTTATCTCAGTATCAGTGCTCTCGTGACAATGAAATTCATGTGGAAGTGTACACAGCAGTGTTAATTTAGTTGACTTAAAAAAACCCAAAGTGTGTTTTCTCCTGTTTTTTTTTTTTTGTTTTTTTTTTTCTATGAACAACTCCAGGCTTTGTTTTTGATGGCAGTTCCATATGACCAGATGGGATTCTAGTTGTGATTTGTCAATATACTTGCGGATATCTCAGCTACTTTAAAATGAGAAGTTGAGTGCTTAATTAAAAATCTTTCTATCTTCATGGGAGGGTTAATAAAGATGACAATTTTTACATGACCTCTTTGAGGCTGATACTAGACTCATCAAATTATAGCACTAACACAGGATTTGAGGTGTGGCCTCACTGGTGTACAGGAAAACAATCACTGCCCTGGTCCTGCTGGCCACACAATTTCTGTGTGGATGCTGTTGGCCTTCCTGGCCACCCGGGCACACTCTGGCTCATGTTCAGCTGCTGTCGGCCAACCACCCATGGTCCTTTTCCTCTTGGCCACTTTCCAGCTGCTCCTCCCCAGCCTGTAGCACTGCAGGGGTTGCTCTGATCCAAATGCAGGACCCAGCACTTGGCCTTGTTGGCCCCCATAAAACTGGTTTCAGCCTCAGTCCAGCCTGTCCAGGCCCCTCTGCAGAGCCTTCCTGCCCTCCAGCAGGTCAGCACTCCTGCCCAACTTGGTATTGTCTGTGAACTGACTGAGAGCGCACTTGATCCCGTCATCCAGGTCACTGATAAAGACATTAAACAGGACTGGCCCCAACATGATCCCAGAAGAGCACCACTGGTGAGCCAGTCCAGCAGGATGTAACTCTACCCACCACCACCCTCTGGGCCTGGCCATCCAAACAGTTTTTAACCCTGTAAAGAGTGCACCAGTCCAAGCCATGGGCTGACAGCTCCTCCAAGAGAATTCTATGGGACACAGTATCAGAGGCTTTACTGAAATCTGGGTAAAGGTAAGCCCTTGGCAGGTAAGGCAGGTAGGATGATAAAATTCATACAAGATCAGAGCCTCTGAAAGAATAATTTTTGCATTCCACATTCTAAAACCTCTGACTTAAGCCAACTGACAAATGTGTTTATCCAGAGCACTTCCATATCCTACACTTCAGTGAGGAGTAGGTTTTGGCCACATTGACTCTGACACTATTTTAAAAAATTCCTTTACTTCAATTCAGTAGGTTGGAAAGCATTAAATCACAGAAGCACAGGTGACATTCCTAAAAGTTACCAGCTCCCTGAAGGCCAACTTCTTACTGCATCCTCCAGGCTTTATATCTACAGGTATCAGTGAAAATAAAATCTCATGGAGGGAGAGTATGTATTCATCACATTTCCAGCTCTCAAAATGAGATGTCAGGGGGAGTTCAGTGGAAATGCCAAGAACATATGAGAAAATTTTTCATTTGCTAATCTTGCAATGCTAAGATCTTGCATTCATTTGCCTTAGTTTATTTGAATAGCTGAAATTTGAATGTTATGCCTGGAACTCAGACCCTTTTTTATCTGGTGGGAATAATGGAATTTCTATGGTAAAACCCTTAAGTCATGAGCCCAAGCCTGGAAACAGCCAATGTTTCTCATACAAGTGTGCATTGGTGATAAGTTATCAGTAATTGAACACATGCCAAAGTTCAGGAGAATCTTTGCAGAAATTCTTTAGAACAGGCTTTGAATCAGGCAGAAAGTACCTCAATGGTTTGATTTTTTTAGTGATATGTCATAATGTTAAAAAATTATGAAATCAGGCAATCTGCTAATCAATGCACTTGACATCCATTCAGGAATCTGAAAGGATAATTTATGCCTGCAAAGACAAAGTTAACACAAACATAACTGTAAATGGAACAAGGAGTCATAATCAAAAGAAAATTTTAAAAACCCCAGCAACAGAACTCTCATCACACTATTTTGCCTTGAAGAGACTAAAAAACACCTTTAAATCTTCTACTTCCAAAAAGACAGGATAAGTAATGGGAAATTTGTGACATCATTATTGTAGCAAATGGAAATGACTTCTCAGCTATCAGAAGAGTCATAAAACACATCCCTTCCTAAACAACACAGATAGAAAAGGAGTGAGCTTCAGGGATATGATAATGGTTTTCATGATTATCAGGTGCCTCTTAAATTTCCTTTTCTCCAGGGGTGCATTCCTCAGGCCAGGCATCAAAGTTCTTGCACTTCCTTCCCAGTGTTTAGATCCAGATGATCTAGTCATCCTGTCTGACTTGATGGATACATGACCACAACTTGAATCCTTCTTCCACCTAAAGGAGGTATGGAAGCATGACCTAGTGCCTTTCTGCCGTGTACAGGGATGTGATTCCCAGATGGGAGCCAAAGTGTCAGGTAGATTTGGATGATCAGTGACCAAGAATCTCAGCTAAGATCTAACATATATCTCCAAAGAATGCTCAGACATTGGACCAAGATGTCCACAGAAGTGGTGGAATCATCGTCCCTGGAAGTGTTCAAAAAATGTCTGGATTTGGTACTTGCAGACATGGTTTAACAGTAACAAGGGGTGATGATCTAAGAGCTCTTCTCTGACAGCAGAGATTCTGTGGTTCTGTGATTCTATGTATGCAGGTCAGATATCACAGATATTTGGTATCTGGCTCCTGTTCTCAGGCCTGCCAACATATGTAAGTATTGAACAGCCAGTGGTCCCCAAACTAATTTATCCAAAAGGCTTTGCTGCCAAAATAAAAATGTCAAAATAAAGAATAATTATCCTCCAAAACAATAAACTATCCTTTATAGTTTTACAGCATGTACACAAAAGAATAGCTAGAATAAAAATACAAAGCACTCGTTTACTAAATAATCTTGATCTAGTCCATAAAGCAGGTGTAAGATCCTATTTGCAAAAGTAAATAGAAGTTCTGGCTTGAGGAGGGAGGCTTTAATAACCAGAAAACACTGTTTTTGTGTTTATTTGACTTAAACACATTTTGCCTTCCTGAGTACTGACACTTCTTTCCAACATCAGAATGAATTTTAAGGACTCCCCCTCATCTAGCTTTTCTCAAGTCTGAAAGCTTAAATCATATTAGCTTGGTGGAACTTCAGTTGAGACTTTTTACGTCTCTGTTTCCTCTCTTCCCTAGGGAAACTGTCATTGGTTTGCCTTTTCCAGTTGTCACCTCTAAGAAGCTCTGGGATTCAGGCAGGACACTAGAACACAAGTACAGGACGGTTTTGCAGAAATGCTCTCCTTTCTCACAGGGACAGAAAAATGCTTTTCATTAGAGATAATCTTAACTGTCTCACACAAGCACCATGAGCTCTGAAGTGTTCTTTCTGTCTGAAAGACATTTTAATAAGGATATTGGAGCTGTGTGCTTAGAAGAGGAAAAATGTGTTTATTTTTGGTGCAGTGTAGCAGTCAAGTCATGGAGATTATATGAAGAAGAAAGGACCACTAAGACAAAAAAATATTCTGAGTTTTCCAAACGACGGTGCCAACCAATGGCATGGAAGTGAAACACACACAAATAAATACAGATGAAAAACTTGCTTGAACCTCAAATGGAAATATTTCAATTACCCCACTGGTAATCTCCCAGAGATCCAGTCTTTGATGAAAAACAGGCAGACAGTTTATCTTGGACAGCCAATTATTTCCAATAGGGTGAAACCAAAATGTTATCTGGCGAGAGAATGAGATTTTATACTCATTCACCTACAAAACCACCTATTTTAAACCTAGCAAAAGGCAATGGAAGTCTTTGCAGTGGTTTTAGTTTTGATATGTCTTCAGACCCCAGTTCAACAAAATGCATAATCACATGCCAAACTTCTGTTAACATCAGTTGAGATTTTAAAGTCTCTATGGTTGAGAACAGATTGAAACAGCTCACTGAGGCAAAGCTTAAACTCACTGACTTCAAGAGGGAAGAAGACTCTTGTTTCTGTCTACCTCCTACACATTCCCACTTACAATTTAATACTTTTGTTCTCTAAAAAATACTCGATCTCATGCAATGCAATTCAGATCACAATCTTCAAAAGCCCAAAGTATAAGAATAATAAGCCAGATTCAGTGCTCCGTTCCTATTTCCAATTTGAAGTCAAATTATAGCAATGAGTGAAAAGTGAATTCAGCTATCCTCCACTTTATTAAGAATTCATTGTTTTTCACAAGTGAAGGAACAATCCCACAAAAGCCTATCAAATTGACTGTCTCCTAACAATTGCATTAGATTGCATATCTGTTTTGATCTTCTAATTTTATGGAAAGAGTTTTGGATTTAATTTGCTCTGGGTACTTATGAAAAAGGTCAGTGGTGCTGACTTTTATTTATTTGATGCTGATAAATTACTTATTAATGTGTACAAGCTTTTCCTTGTATCATAGTTAATCACCCCTGTAAGTCTGTGACATTTTTATTTGTTTTGGGCCGAGCAGCTGATGTTTGTTATGTTTTACTTCTCTAGCTGGGGAGGTCAAACAGAACAACATTTAAACAGACTACAGAGCTACAAACCTTATGGAATAAGCTCACTCTCCTTCAGCTTTAAGTTGCCTCACTCTACACGTCTTACACTTTGTTGTAGAAGTGATGTATCTTCCATCTCTCTTACTTCCTCAAAACCATTTTGAGCAGCCCTAGTGAAACACTTGCATCTACAGCAGTGAACAAAGCAGTTCACTTCAGAGTAGAGGTGATTTGAGACAGTCTGAGAAGAGCTAGGGATATCTTTTATTGTCTCTGAAAATAGATGCTCTGTCTTGGGTAGAATAATACAGAATAATTGAGTAGAACGACACAGACTATTCTTTGTCGGTACAAGTTTGCCCCTTGTCCAGATCTATTTCAAAGATTATTTGGCCATTTAGGTCTGTTTGTCTGCTTTTTCCTCTCAGGTATGGTAAGATTAGACCTAATCTGACCTCTCCAGAAAAAAAAATCCTTTATGTACTGACGAGCAACCACATTAATATGTTGCTTTTACCTTTCTTGGGGAAAAAAATTGTCATCACCTCTTACCAATGAAATCAGTGGAGAAGGAACAAACTAACAATATATAACTGTTTATAACTGTTCTAGAAAGACCTTAAAAATGTTAATCTCTTTTCCCTTTTTACTCTCTTTCATTTTTTGCATTACCCAAGTTACTGCTCTTAAACCTTTTTTATCAGTGTATAAGGAAAAAAAAAAAAAACCACAGGGAAATAATGTGTTAGCACCCTGGTTCTCATTTGAGATAATTTGCTGGCCAGTGAGTCAGCAAAAGAAATAGCTGTGATTCCTATTTGTTCCTTTGAAAGTGTAATTTCTCTCTCTCACCCCAGTATGGCTTAGGTGTTTGTTCCAGGCTGGTAGCCATTCAAACAATATTATGATGAAGTAACACAGAAATCTCTGCAATAAAAGGAAATTAGAAGATGTTACTGGCATTTAGTGATGAGCCAAAATTAAAAAATTTGTAGTCTTATACTGCACTCCATGTAGCCTTCCTGATCACAAAATAAATACATGGTGAGGAAAAAGAAAAAGCTAAAAGGCAAGTGGCTTGACCTTGTCATTAGAATAACTGAAATTACTATAAATAGTCAAAATACCCATATGAGGATTAAAAGACTAATGCAAAGTTCTTGCCCTTGGTAACACTGTCTTCTATATACATTCAATTTTACTGCATTTTAAAATTTTTATTGAATGTCTAATTTATTTTCATTTGGCATCTAGGTCCACAGTCAGTGTTACAGATAACACTGAGGTACCTGAGATTTTAATTTTGTTTCTTTACTTGGTAATTTAATTTGTTTTGTTGTTGTTTTGGGGTTTTTGTTGTTCTTTTGTTATGTTTTCATCTTTTGTTTAAAAGGCACAAAGCAGAAATTAATTCCAGAAGCAATACTAAACCCCCCCCACTGTTTTTACCCAAGGAACTGGGTAAGCAGGCAACCAGCCAGCTCTCTTACCTGTAGCCCTATTTTTCTGATATTCCAGCCCTTCAGTGAGAAGAGAGAGAATCTGCCAGAAAGATTACATAGGTAAGAGGGATCTGAAGTTTTCAATCAGTTGTTGCTTGTGTTGATTTTTTTGTTTTACATAGAATATTTAGATTATTCAATCTTTTAATGTTTCTGAAGAAAAATGCTTCATTGAAAAAAGTAAAAAAGCTTTTGTCTGCTCTCAACATTTCTAAATAAACTAGGAATTTGCACCATGAAGGAAATTAACACCTTTCACAGCACTAAATCAGGAACCAGGAAAACAATATCTGCTATATTTGTAGAATTATAAAATTTTAGTGGGTTTTTTTACATTTAGATAGTCACTGAGAAGGCCAAGAGAGATATAGCCCAACAACTATATAAAATGTTTTGGCAAAGGCAAACTCTCTTCTGTTTTAATTGACTACAAACCAGTGTTTTTTAAGTTAAGTTGTGTTTTCAATTAAAAAACAAACAAACAAAAAAAAAATCAAAAAAAAAGAAAAAAAAGGGGATTTCTGTTATTGTAGATAGAGACAGTTTTAAACTATTTTTTTAATTGCTTCAATTCAGAAGGTGCTGAGCATCAACTTAGTAATGGCCCACAGAAGACCTTGCCTTCTCCCTCTCCCTCCCATATGCTCCTTTGAAAAGAATGGCTGCAGCTGTAGCATCAAATGAGGTTGCTTTTTTCTTCTTTCTCCAGTCAGATCCCTTCATCCAAGGAGCCTCACTGGACTTAATGGCACCCACTCATCTTGTACAACACCATACAGGGTAAGGCAATGAGAACATTGTAGACAGGAATAACCACATCACCGGGCTGTTCCAAATTAGCAAGTACATAGAACAGTGCTGTGGTTTGACTTAGCTGGCCATCAGGTGCCTACCAAATTACTCTATCCCTCACCTTCCTCAAGAGAACAGTAGAAGAAAATACAATAAAAAGCTCATGGATCAAAATAAGGACAGAGAGATGGGAGAGCAGGGAGACCAGATGGGATGTGAGACAGGGACAGTCATGGGCAAAACAAGCTCATCTTCAGGAAATTATTTTAATTTATTGTCAATTTCAATAGCATAGGCCAGTAAAAAACAAGAAGGAATTTTTAAGTGCCCTACCCCTCCCAGACTCAACTTCAACTTCACCTCTGGCTCTTTTACCTCTTGCTCCCAAGCAGTGAAGGGGACAGGGAATAGAGGTTCATAACATTAAATCTCCGCTCCTTCCTCCTCACACTGTTCCTCTGCTCTTACATGGGGTCTCTTCCACAGGCTAGAGTATTTCAAGAAGTCCCCTGCTTTAGAATGAGTCTTTTGCACATGGTGCAGTCCTTCATGAGCAGTGCTTCAGTGTGGGTCCTGCCAGAAGCCTGCTCCAAAACAGGCTCCCCACAGAGTGACAAGCTCCTTCAGGACATCTCGTCCTGCTCTGGTGTGGGGTCCTCCTTGGGCTGCAGATGGATCTCTGCTCCCTCATGGACCTCCCTGGCTGCAGGGGTACAGCTGTCTCACCATGGGCTGCACCACGTGCTGCAGGGGAATCCCAGCTCCAGTACCTGGAGCCCCTCTGGCCCCTCCTGCACTGGCCTTGGGTCTGCAGAACTGTTTCTCTCACATTCTCACTCCTCGCTCCCAGATGTTGCACAGTACATTTCCTGCTTTCTTAAATATGTTATCACAGAGGTGCTACCAAGATTGCTCAACTTTGTGCAGTGGCAGGTCCTTGGAGAGATGGAAGGTGCTGGAGATGTCTGAAACTGTCTCTGTCCACCATGGGAGGAATTTCTGGTGTCTTCTCAGAGAAGTCACACTTACAGCCTTCCTGACACCAAAACCTTGCCCCCTAAACCCAGTTCAAATGGCCATGGATAAGGCATGGCTGAGTGCTAAACAGCACAGCAGGATGTTCATCACAGGCTGGGGTTTACCACTGCTGCAGCTTCACCTCTTGCTGTGCCTCCCCCAGCTTTGCCTGCTCTGCCCTTTGCAGTGCCCCATGTGTCCCATTTGAGCATCACTGACTTGCTCCCTTCCAGCCTGTACCTTCTCACATCACCCTTTGCAAAATGCATCCCTTCTGTAGTGATGTATGTGTACTTCTGCTTCTTATTGGTATAATAACTGAAGTTTGATTATCCCTTGAAAGGGTGAAATTTGTCAGGTGAGATCTTTTCTTTAGACAAAATAGTCATTGATTTAAACTGCCTCTCAGCTAATTTGAGTATTTCAACTGGAAAAAAAATTCATGTCAAAACATGCTAGTTGAAAAAACATTTTTAAAGATATTTCAATATTAAATAGACATAAATTTGATTTTAATAAAGGCAACCCCCCCAACTGTTATTCTTTATTATTAAAACCATTGTGTGCACACAATTTCAATAACTATGTCCCAGCCAAAACCAGCACAAACACAGAATAACACTCTCCCCAAGACAGTGTTCTGATATCCCTGAAGAGCCAATATTAGCAAAGTCTACAAAAATCAGCTGGAAGATAGAAGGTAAGGTAACCCTTAATGAGTTCTTTTCTCCCATTTAAAAATCACTCCAGTTCCCTGAGCTTTGAAAAAGCCATTAATAGGTATAATCAAGGTCCCCATAGATAAAAAAAAAAGCTTTATGGTTGTTTTGGACTGTATATGAGTTTACAGAGTAAAAGCATTCACTAAAATGTTGTATTAGCTCTTGTCCCTCTGCATATTTATTTTTATCCATTATATCTGTCTCCCTCACTTTGTGTTGTTTTCTGTCTATAGGATCTTCACCCACAGGGATTAAGGTGATATGGAAAAAGCTGTAATAAAGTCATGGTTGCTTTTAACATTAATATTATATTTGTATTTATAAATATCCTTGCACAGGTTTCATGCATTCCAAGACATCATTTGATGTCTTTAACAAATAAAAGCTACTCTTGTGTCTTCACTAAACCAGTTTGTTGATAACAAACAGATTTTAACTAACATTTGGACTATCCATGATTTCAAACACACAGATGGAATCAATAGCTGTTTGCTGTGTAACAGAATATGTCTAACATAACAAATATGCCCAGAGTGTAAAACAAGAAGAGAAAGTAAAGAATGAAGTAAATGTACTTGAATGAGTCAGATAATAATGTTTACATACCACTATATGGTTGTCTTAGTCCTTGAAATTGATAAAACATTTCCATGAAAAAAGAATTTGACAAAAATAAAATAAACTAATTTTCAAAGTCAGCTACAGAAAAGAGTCACAATAACATATGCATGATAGCTTATAAGTAAACATCGCTGGATGTTGCTCAGCTTGAAACAAACATATGAAAAAACACCCAAACTACACAGCTCCCTAGATTTTGAAAATATCTCTTAGATTAAAAGGCCCCTCAGCAAGTTTGCAACATCAAAACTCCTCAGCTTTGAAACTTTGTTCAAGCTTCTTATTATATTTTGGTACATTTTTTGGTAAAGGGAATCACATCCTCTAGACCCTAGACTAGTCTACATATTTGGAACATCTGAAACCCTCTGGAATCTGATTTCAGTGTTGAAGTTTGTTGATTTGACTTTTTACTGCTATTGGGAGGAATTCAACTGCATGAATCTGAACTTGTCACAGTTCTAAAAAGCTCTTGGATTGAAGTGCTCTGATTTCAACAACATGTACCAACAGATCTAGTTCACACAGGAACTTGAGAATTTTTATATAATAATGAATATTTCTATAATAATATTTTTTCTATAATAAATGAGTATTTCTCAAGAATTATGTATTCAAGAATTTGATTTTTGTTTGTTGATGAATTCTTATAAAGAATATAAAAACATAATTAAGCTTTTCTAAAAGTGTCTTTTCCACAGGTGGACATGTCATCTTTACAGCTTAATGCAACACCTTGCAGCTTAATATACCCCAGAGCAAGCAATGACAAGGCAGTATGAAACACATTTTTCCAGTGTCCAGTCTTTCAGGCATAAGAAATAATGGCTGTCATATACTGATTATGGTAAACAGGAAGAAAGTCTGAAAATGAGCTGTTAAAGGCATTGAAAATGCATTTTAATGGTTTAATTTTGAAGGAATGTTCCAATTTAATATCTAGAAAGGAGG
>JAYDZK010000169.1:101843162-101865311 GCA_034509185.1 Euphonia xanthogaster | reverse complement strand
TCTCTTCTCTTCTCTTCTCTTCTCTTCTCTTCTCTTCTCTTCTCTTCTCTTCTCTTCTCTTTTCTCTTCTCTTCTCTTCTCTCTTCTCTTCTCTTCTCTTCTTCTCTTTTCTCTTCTCTCTTCTCTTTTTTTCTTTTCTTTTTAAAATCCAAAGCATCATCAACCTACAATATAAGGGTTTTAAACTTAAACTTGAGATTACTAAAACTGACTTCCTGATATTAATTTTATGATTTGTTCAATGATATTAAAAATCCATAAAAAAGGCTGCAAGGTTATGCTAATTTAGCAGGCACTTCTCCTGATAGTCCTAATTATGTTATTTTTCTATTTCTATGTAGTATTTCAAGCCTCTGTAACATTAAAAATGTTAAGGAACTATTTTCAGATGTTACTATGACCTTTTAAAATACCTAATCTAGCTATTTAGAAGCTTTATAACTCATGGTCTTATTTTAAAAGGAGTGTGGGAGGATAATCAAATAAAGTATTTTCGTACTGAGCAAAAAGAGAAGTGCACTAATTCTACATTAGTAAGCACACTTCTTATAGAAAGTTGTCCTTCAGTACAATTGAATGCCACTGAATATTGCAGTACCACAATACCACTTAAGCATCCTTCAAGGTCCCCTATTTGTGGTTAGATACCCATTTAAAATTCCTTCCATCAGACTTTTTTTTTTGAGTTATTTTTATGATCCACATACACACTTCTATATGGAACCTTATGATTATGTGAAATATATGGCTGATCTAAGTAGATTTTTCTGCATGTGTGCATCCAAAGATAGCCATCAGACAGTGGATGTCTGGAGACACCTTTGTGTGTTATATCCATGGGATATAACACACAAAGGTGTCTCCAAACATGCACTGTCTGACATATACACATACACTCCAGACATATCCACAAAACAGCATGAGCCACAGACACAGGAGTCATGTCAAAAACATGTTTGCCTCGTGGACTTCAGATCAGAATTGGAAATGTGTTAATTTAAAAATAACATACTTAACTGGCAATTAGTGAACCATGCCTTCAGGATCTGCTTGATGTTAAACCAGATAATCCACAACATGAGACACAAGACTTGGTCAAAGAGCTGCAGATTTTGAAACACCTGCTGTAACTAATCACCCAACATTTAAATCACACAGGCATCCTCCCCCAGGCTGTGTGGGTTTCAGGCACAAGCACCTCTCTGGGCACTCCCTACCTGCACCTCCCTCCCATGGGAGACGTGGGTGTTCCAGTGCTCTATGTACCCAGGATGCTCCCCGCTGCACCCAAGCAGATGCAGGGGAGACACCTTCCTTGAGGCATTCCAGCATCCACTCCATGCCCCACACCCACACTGGGGGAGGGTCTCCTGGTTCTCCAGCTCATCCTGGGAACCAAGCGGGTGCCTGCTCCTTGTGTTACAGGGAAGGATGATCAACCCAGCCTGGAAATGGTGTTGCTACTAATTTTCATGTTATTATCTATCTGTTACTGGAAGTTTTCACTGCCTGAAGTCCAACTAGGAACCATTGTAAGATGCTTCCCCTGAGTATAAACTCTATCTCTCCTGTGCAAGTTCACAAGAAGTCCAGACAAGCTCAAATATTGGAAGTCCTTATGTTTTACCTTATTACTGCCTCTACACTTTGACAACCTAAATTTGAAAAAAAAAATTATACTGGCCCAAGAGTTAAACAATCTTGCTGGTAAGACATCAAGGGGTGAAAAGCTGTCATAGCTTCAAATGTTTGCTTCCCCCTGGAGCTTTTGCCATGTACATGGATATGCAACTATATATACAAATACGTATACAGGTACAGGCATTCCCTCCCGTAAAACAGCATATTTTTTAAAAAACTCAGACTCTAGCATTAGATGGTATATTCTTCAGCACTTGAATAATATTTTAGCATTACAAAGGCATTCATCAGTGGCAAACTGAGCTCTCTAAGTGTCACAATAGGAGGCAGTCTCTTCTATCACCCAATAATTTTCACACTTCTCTTCCAGAATTCTTTCCTGACTTTGTTTTTATCAATGCTATAAAAAGAGAAAAAATTACCTCCTGGACCTTATTCAGTTTTCTTTTTTTTTTATGGTTGCACTATACATTTGAATCACAAAGCTACAGTGCAGACTCATTCTGAATTGTCCACTAAACATAAAAATCATTTTCCTAGTAGCTGATTTCAAAGCGCTACACTGGTAAGACAAAGTAAGCCACGACTTGAAGTGGGTCTGAATGCTGGTATTCATTTAGAAACCAACAAGATTAAAACTTTTCATATGTTTTAGGTAGTCCTGAAAGAAGGAGGGAGCTGGACTTGATGATTCATATGGGGTTCTTTCCAACTTGAGATATTCTAAGATTTCATGAATTATTTCACTTGTTCCCTCCCACAGCACAATGCTCATAGGTCTTGACTATGAGCTCCCTCCTCTTGGAGGGACATCACTGTTGATCTGGCAAGGTCAGGCAGAAAATTTTATGGGTTCCTGCTGTTCAGCTGCTCAGAGTTGCCCATTTGAGGTTCTAATGGCTAAAATCCCTGGGCATCCAGGGATTTGACTCCATATCTCTCTGTGACTCTTCCTCCAGCTGTCATCTTTCCTTTCTTTCATGACTTCCTAAGATCATCTCTTCTCTTCAGAAACCTCGTACGTACCTTTCCAGGACTACATCTTCCTTTCAGACTCCAAATCCCTAAGTTTAAAGAGGAACAAGGAAATGTCTGATCAGTCTCATGATTAATCAGTATTTCTGTCTCTTTCCTACATAGTTCAAAAGTTTGGGTTTGGACATTCACCCCATTACACACAGGCGCCCAACTGTATGCTGCCTGCTGGCATTCCAATTTCAGCTATTTTTATAACTGCCAAAGAAAGTGTCTATACTGTGCATGCAATGTGTACAGCTGGTGTTCATATCAGGTATTTAAATTTTCTATTGGTTGCCTTTAAATTTCGTTTTGTCTAAATAAGTGTTTCCCAATTATTCATATATGATCCATCTTACCTAGTTTTAGCCCTTTATTCAGTCTGAAACTGGACCTTCTATGTAAACCATGTGCCTAAGCAGCCTCTACCATTTATAAAGATCTACTTAAAGTTATTGGAAACCAGACAAATATTCTCTCACGCTGCTGTTGACGGCTTCACTTGGGCAGCTGCAGTTGCTCTAGAACATCATGTCTCTGTTGATTATATCTTCATTGAAAATAATGAGAGCTTAGACAGCTTTTATGCTTTTGGACAATCTGAATTTTGTCTGGCACATTAATTTATATTGACATATAAATATAAGTGCCTTGAATCAAATCCTGTCCCACCAGCCTAGTCTAGGTTTATTATATCTTGTCCTTCTCTATTCCTCTCTTAGGAAGAGGTGCCTCCAGAGAGTGATTCATTCTGCTTGCTTAAGGATAATGACACCATTCTTGCTCCTTTTCTTCTAATCGCTGAGAATCTAAAATAATTATCTGAAGCTATGCAGTAAATTCTTAGATAATTAAAATAGATGAGATGGGTTCCACTCTGGTTCAAAAGCACAGTCCTCTCCATTATTTACCGTCTGTTTTTTTTTTTATCAACTTTGCTGGCCATAATTTACACACACACAGACACACACACACACACACACACATATATATGTTTTTTGAGATTCTTTATTTCAAACATGTTTTTTGTTCTTATTCAGACAGTTCTAGCTTCTAATAAAAAATTCTAATTGTAGGCAGACCGGTAGCTTACATAGACTGGGAAGACTTCCTAATGCAGAGACTTGTCCTCACCAAAGAGCTTATTTATACTCTTGAAAAGCATAGTTTGCCCTAGAGGATTTTATAAGGGGATCTGCAAATCATTACAGTTCTAAATCCAGTACAAATCCATAGCTGTTTTCCATCTTGTATAATATCCTGATCCTTGAAGCCATGAGGATTGCAATTCATAGGACTGGGGAAATGTATACTTAAAATGTCCCTCACATAAATCCTACATTACATGGGAAAAAATGTAGTAATTATGACAAATTTTGTTTGTTATGGTTTTGTTTTCAAGGCTGATGAAAGAAGATATTAAGTTTGATGCTTTTTACTATATTCCTTTGCTTAATAGGCTACCCAGTGGACAACCTTATTATTTAGAGCACCTGTCATAATATAGCAAGATACAGATGAGAAATAAAGCCAAATACAAAACAGTCAGAGAAGGTGAACAATAGCCTTTAGACAGGCACTTCTAAAATGTGAGAATTTGTATCTTTAAACTCAGACTGAAATTTAGTTTGACTGCTGTTCTTACAGAAGTAAACGATGTCATCTTAGTTTCTGCTTCAGATTTATCTAGGACTCCAAGTTGACATATTTCATTCTAATTAGGTATTCTATATCTGCTCTTCTTACTTAAAGAAACATCAGTCCTCTATGTACCCAGACAACCTCTTCAGGTTACCTTGAGGTCAGCATCATAAATATAAGAAGGAAAGAGCCACGACCTACATAGAGAGCGGGCTCGCTGCTGACAGCACTGCAAGCAAAACTGAACACTGGGAAACTGAATCATGCTGCTCCAGACATGAGGATCCAGGGATTGTTGCGGTGTGATGTCATGGCTTGCCTCAGTTATCCCAGTACTTCCCCAGGTACCAATCACCTCTCCTTCCCCACCCTGACCCCTGCTGAGTGCTGTCTGTCAGTCCTGGCATTCCAGAAGGGCGTGGAGTGATTGGAAGAATTCAAAAGATGCCTTTCACCCCTGGAGGACATTGGGCCATCCAGGTGTCATTTGTCCCCTGAGGCTTCCCCCGCCCCACCTGTTTGGTGGGATCCCTACCCCTTCCCTCCTCCCCTCCCCAGGGTTAAAAGGAACACCAACCATGTGGGTTCGGGAGTTCTGTTGGAGCTGTTACGGGATTCAGAGGCCTGTGGGCCGGAATAAAGCTCTGGATAGAAACCCTCTAGCAGAACCCAACTCCTTTTCCTTCACCTCACCTTAAAGCTTCTCCGCCAAGGCAAAACGGGGCTCCTGCATGCCTGGACTTGTCTCTAGCACCCAGCTGCAGCATCCAGCTATCCAAAGGTGTCTCTGAGGTGGAAACACCACAGTTGCTGCCTTTTGGTCAAGCAGCAAGGGCCAGACAAGCCCAGGCACGTCCCATCCGGCTATATTGGTATTATTCCAATAAGGGATGAGCTGGGCCTTCCTCCCATGCTGGCCAAAGAGGAAGGGTGATGCATAACTGGGGGAGTAATAAAGCTGAGAGAAGAAGGAAGGTCCTGGAGAAGCTTAGTTCTTTCTTTTGGAGGGCAAACATAGACAGTTACACAAGGAATATTTCAGTGGGATGGCACAAATTCTTACCCCTGCTCTGAACAGGGGTAACCTCATCTAACCTCATCCTAGTCACACTGCAGCCCTTTGGGGTACCCCATAACCTGCAGATCCAGGTAACTGTTAAGCCCGTGTGTGTCTGGAGCTGGCTCTGTCACCATCTTCACAGTGAGCAGCTATCACGAGGACTATCCACCTTACATGTCACAAACAAAATAAACTTTATTTATTCAATACTGCATTGTACGGTAAGAATGAAAAGTTACAGTAAAATATTTCCTGAGGAGATAATTACTTTATTTTGCTGAGAGGTTCTAGTTAGGAAGAACCAAGTATTTTTGGTTTTCCATGCCACTTTCTAAGTGGTCTATAACAGGAATTGAAACCCAAAGTCAAAAATCAGTTTGCTGTTTTTTGAAATAATTTCTAGAATTTAAAAAAATGAAGAAATCCGTGTTTTTCAGAAATTAAATATTTAGAAATACAGAGTTAGGACTGGTCCTTTTAAATTATCCAGTCTATAGCAAGCAAACCCTTAAATAACATTGAATTGTGAAGAAGAAAAAAATATTATGCCACGGATCTAAAGAATGTAATACACGTTCAGAACCAGGCCCCAAATGGAGATTAAGAAACAATGGGCATAATTTGTACCAGAAAAAGTTCATGCTTTTAAAGTAAAGTCAAAAATGAAAACTTTTTGCCCCAGAGAAATGTGAAATGGTTGAGCATGTTGCCCAAAGAGGTTTTGGCAGCAGTACTTTTGAAGTTGGGATGAAACCTGGAACAATCTGATCTGACCTCACAGTTGGCATGGTTCAATGTATCCAAATCTCCAATAAACACAGAACTGGAAGAAGAGGTTGAAACTCTGCTTACTTTTCTTGGTAGGTTTCAAAGTTTCTGCCCAAAGGACCAAAGAAAAGATAAAATGCAGTCCAGATTTTCCAAATATAAATAAGGACAGAACTCAACAGTTTTTATGCGTTCTAGAGGAGATGGAGTATGTTCCTGGAATTCCAGGAAATTCAGTGTATTAACTAAATGTAGAGAAACCACCTCCATTTTGTTGAAATCCCTGTGCTATGAAAGAAGAGATTGGGAAAATGTCAGGGAAAAATACCCAGTGTGCTTGCTTCATATCTATACTCAGCATGAGTATGGCTCAGAACTTTTGGAATCAGGACAGACCTTTAGTCTGAACCAGGCCATTCTAATAGTCATGTTCTAAATAATGAGTGGTGATTCTGAAGGAAGCTCAGCAACACACAGGCTGAAAGACACACAGGTAGAAAGGGTACTGTGGTTCTCATTAATTCTCTTTGAGCTTGTTTACTTTCATTATGAATATTTTATGTACAGAATCCAGATCAGAGCATTCCCCGCTTGATAAATTGCTTGATTACTTGAACTCCCAAACTGAATACGTACTTTCCCAAATTCTAATATATTAGGATGTAATTAAGTGTAGTAAATTAAAACTAAGCAAACCCTATGGCGTGTAAGAGTACCACAGTCAAACTTCATTTGCAAAAAAATGGCTTTGAGATATAATTAAAAGGCAACCCTCTAAAACAAAAGATTTATTAAACATTTGTTCTTTTGGTTTTAGCTTGACAGCTGTTGAGGAAAAAAAAAAACCAACAATCCCCAGCCAAAGAGAAAAGTTGCTATATCCTCCAGCACTAATACTCTAAGTATAAACTGTAGAGTGTTCAGATATCTCTGGATTATTGGGATTTTGCTGGTTCAAAAATTGGTCATTATGACAGCATAAAAAAGGGAAAAGAGATTTTCAGCACAAAATGTACAAATGGTAAAGAGAACTGCAGAATTAATTTTACATTATTGAGACAAGTTCTCCAAAGCTAACAGGGCAGAGTGTTGAAGATAGGTTTATTTTAGATATGCCAACTAACTTTCATCTGTGAAGATGCTATAGGGAATGAAAAAGCTTTCTCTTTAAGAGATACTTCTTTCAATTCTTTCTAATGTGCACTGATTTTCTGGCAGATTTTGATTCAAAAAATCATTATTTTATTTGTGTTGCATTTTACCTGGGAACAGTGTTACTGAGGCTCATGGGCCTATTTCAAGGTATCAGAAGGCAGCTGGTTTTCAGTTCTGAAATGCAGAAATCCAGATGCCAATGGACTCAATAATAGTTTCTCACTAATTAGGAACAATTTAAAAAACTCTATCAGCAAGATATGTAAAATTCATTCAAGAGAAGCTTTTCATTTGGTGGGCACTTTTTTTACCTTGTTTTTTGTAGGTTTTTTTTTTTTTGTTTTTTTTTGTTCTGCTGTTTGATTTTTTTCAAATATACCTCTAGAAGTATATATGAAGCAAAGAACAGTAGAGATTTGTTTACTGGTTGATGCGTATCCCTTTTTGTCTCATTATGGAGTCTACATGTCCCTACATGGAGACGTAGACTCTTCAGGAAATGTAGATCAGATTTTTGCTCTGACCCTTATATGCCAAACACAGACTGTACATAGTTTTCTATTAGTGTGTCTTACCCAAATGCCTATAGTTTTCAGCAGCTTTAAGCATGTTTTGAATATGTTAAAGGTACTTTCTTTATAGGTGTAGTTTCATTAAATTCTGCTAGTCACCTTAAACCTTGGATTGTTAGACATTTTTGTTTCAGGAATGGACTACTTTCCTGGAAGGAAAAGATGCTCTGGACTAAAATGGAATATTGAACAGGAACAAATCATCTAACCATGCCACACACCTGAATAATCTGCAAATAATACTAGAAATAGATATGGTCTTGGATAGCACATCTTGTGCTTGTCTTCAAGAAAGACCTTAGGGCCTGTTTGAGTTCTGTGGACTCGCAGCTCATCTCTGTAAGGGCTGATATTGTGGAATAGGATAAAGAATAAATCTTCTGTAAATACAACTGAATGTGTGAGCTCCGTTAAGTTTTTCTGTCTTAAAATTGCATTCCTAGACTTAGGCTGTTACCTGTGTTTCATTGATATCTATGAACTCATAGATCTCTGAGCATGTCTAGTGAAAGGTCAAGTGAAAGGCGTCCCTGTCCACAGCAGGGAAGTTGGAAATAGATGACCTTTAAGGTCCCTTCCACTCCAGGCCATTTTATAATTCCGTGACTTGTTGTCTGTGAAAGGATGAGGGGATTTTCAAAGCACGAACCAGGATTTTCAAGAGAGGTAGGATGAACTTCTATGTGCAAGTTCCATCTTCCAAAGCAGCCTGATAAAATGTAGCTTAAGCCAGACACCTAATTTTTAAGGTGGTTAAAGCAAAATGAAATGAACCTGACTGTAAGATTCCTTATTCTCTGAGGAGCTTTAAACAATTCTGCTCAAAGTATGGAAGACTTTAAGGTATCCCATTGTATTTTGTAGTTTGTCTGATGAGGACATCCACTTGATATTAAGATAGAAGTTTTTCACACTGTTTAGGAAGACTGAAGTATGCTTTGATGTGTTTAGTGGGTACTGGGAAATGAGTGGAGTTGTTTGGGGTTTTTTAAATCATATAATATTGCTTAGACAAGAGGGACTAAAAAACACAATGCAAATAGCCTCTTAGCTGGTTAGGTAAACCCCTCTCCAAAGCCTTATCTTGTCTAAGAAGCTGATTCCAGTCAGAGACCAATTTTGATGTTAATGTTATGGTATTAGTGCTCATAAACCTGTGTAGTAAAACTCAAAGTACCATACTGTATGTCCTCACAAATGTCAATTTGTAAATCATATATAAAAATTCTATGCCTGCTGACAAATGCATACTGTGCTTATTTTATGTTCAGTTAATCAAAAGGAGGTAAGAATCATCCTGGGGTGTCCCCATCTTTGAACTCGGAAAGTCAGACAGATTTTGCTGAATAGGTTGTAGAGGGGTGACCATGGCTGGTGACCATGGCTGGATACCAGGTGTCCACCAAAGCTTCTCTAGCACTCCCCTCCACAGCTGGACAGACGAGAGAAAATATAATGAAGGGTTCACGGGTTGAGGTAACGACAGGGACAGAACACTCAATATATGAGAGATCACTCAAATACCATCACGGGGAAAACAGGCTCTAATTAGAGATATGAATTAAATTGATTACTAATAAAATCAGAGCAGGGTAATGAGAAGTAAAATAAAACCTTAAAAAGCAACAACTTAAAAAAACTCCACCTTCCCCCAGTCCCTCCCTCCTCACCTGCTCTTCCTCCTACCCCAGCAGGGCAAGGAGACACAGAATGGAGGCTATGGCCAGTTCACTGCCCACTGTTTCTGCTGCTGCTCAGGGAGTTGTTCCCCTGCTGCACCATGGGTTCCCTCCCTCAGCAGAAAGTTCTGCATGGACTTCCCCAATGCCAATCCATCCCATGGGCAACAGCCTGCACCAAATGGCTGCAGGATGGGTCACTCTTCCATGGGGTGGAGTCCTTCCAGGACACATTACTCCAGTATGGCATTAGGGCCCCTCTCTCCTCAGCTCTCCCACAGGGTCACAGCTTCCTCTCAGGCATCCACCTGCTCCAGCCTGGGTCTCCTCCAAAGTCAATCTCTGCATCCCCTGTGGACCCCGTTGGGGTGCAGAGGTGCGGGTGGCCTCCTTTCCCTGCTGAAGGGCGCTTCCCCGGGCAGGCGCTGTTGGGGGGCCAGCTGACCCAGGAGCGCTTCTGCTTCAGGTTGCACTGACAGCTCCTCAGCCCACCAGACACCTGAGCCCAGATGATGTAATAGTTACCTCACAAGGGATGGGAGGACTCTCCACTTGGTAAAATCCACTACAATTTATTGAAGGTCAGAACCGGAACATACAGGGCAGAACCACAACAACCACCAAACAGCTCCAAAGCTGGACAGCTATGACTGATGGAGGGGTTAGGGTATATAACTGGGGAAGGGTAGGAGGGGTCAGGGTATAAGCAGTCCAATGGGAAGAGAGTCCAGGGGAGGAGCTGGAGTGGGGTGATACGGGCAGAACCAATAAGAGAGAAGGGAGGGAGTAATCTTCCAGGGAGAACCAATGGGGAAACTAGGAACATAGAACGTGCTAGAGCTGGGGGAGTGAGCAACAGTTGACGAGTGGAAGTTCATTTACATGGAGGTGCAGGGAGCCCTGGGAGATTGCTTCACTTTCTCACCCTGACTGAACAAGGGTGTTCTCCCATGGCATTCCAGTCCTGTTGCTGTCATGTGTATTTCCTGCCTAGAGAAGCAATTCTTTCTCAATGATGATCACTGCTGGCAATAGGGGGAATCTCTGCTTTGGCAGTTAGGCAGTCTCCTGCTCATCCTTGTCCACTGACCTTGGTGCCCACAGGATTGTTTATCTCACGTGCTGTTGCCCCACTCTTCTCTGACTGCAGTTACAACAGTGCAATAACTTTTTTCTTCTTCAGTATGTTGTCAAAGAGACTTTATCACAATTTCTAACTGGCCTTGCCTTGGCCAGGGGTGTGTTTGTCTTTGGAGCCGGCTAGCATTGGCTTTCGCAGCTGTGGAGGAACTTTCTGGCAGTTCCTCACAGAAACTGCCCTTGTAGCCCCCCACTGCCAAAGCCAGGCCAAGCAAACCCAATAAAATGTGTAGTGCCAAAGAAACCCTTGGGGAAGTTTGGGGTACATGATGGTCTTTTCGGACATCTATTGGCAATTTTCATGTCTTTCTCAAGACAGGGAGTGAACAACTAAGAATCTCTTCTGCAGCTCTCACAGAAGATGATTCATAATATGCAGAGATGATTCACTTGAGGTGAAGACCTACACAGTACCAAGTAAGAGCTGCAGAAACAGGTCTGGAAAACTCATTGTGCTCAGCAGACAAATGAATAGCGAGTCTTCTGTCTGCAGCTCTTGGGACACTTGTATTTTTGTGCCACAAATACCTTCATTAAAAAATAATCATATCCTGCAGCAAAACTGCAGGTCTCTGGCTCTTATCACAGGAGAATTTCCCTATGGCATCAAAGGAAATTGTGCTGTAAATGTATGCATAATTTCTAGGAGATATTTTTCAAGTATTTTTTTTATTTACATCTTGATATTTTCAGCTTAAAGCTGCTTTGTATTTTTTACGTACAAAATTTCTTATGCCTTTAAATTTCTGGAAACAATGAAGTAAATTAGTTTAAAGCAGCTTTAATAAGAAGGAGAGTCTATACACACTGCAAATTATTAACTCTGCCTATACTCTTTTTAACAACCATTACTTATATTCTCTCCGAACCTACTGAGGTCAGAGGAATGAATGTTGTTGCCTCTGGTGGACTGTGACTAAACAAATGCAGTATAATTAAAAAGAAGATGCTGCTAAACATACCCAAATCCTTTGAATCATGTAAAAGGACTTCTCAGTAAAGAACTTCACAGAATGCACTCTCCAAATGAGTCACTTGCGCCTTCAAAATGTAAAGATGCTTTATTTGGATATCTCTGCTCCTCATGTTTGTAGCTGTCCATCTGCTTTAATCCTCTGTTTTGTAGTGTCAATTCTGCAGGTGTGCAGCTGCTCCAGTTGTCCCAGTACTGCTCACATTACTGCAGGAAATCCAGTGGTGACTGTGAGTGGTGGGAAAGAGACTACGGAACAGTTTTGGAGGGTACATTTCTAGGTCAGACCAAGTTGTTTACCAACTTAATCTTGCCACTCAGGAGTGCACAGTCAGCTCTAGAAGATTATTTCAGCATGCAAAATATCTACAGGAAAGGGAAGGATCTCTTGAAGAGCAGATATCTATATCTCTGGAAGTTTCCTACCTTTTCCCATTGGATTAGTTTGGACAGCGGCACCTATTGATATCGGGTGACAAGTAATACCTCGAAATGAAGATTATGAGTTGTTCCAAGAGCTGAGACTTAGTTAGATAATTAATTTAATCTCATTATTTGTGTATTTCAGATGTCAGTAATATTACTGCTATATTGAAAATACAGCCCAAGAACCTCTGTGATTAAGTGCCCTCCTGCAAATACCAACACACTGAAAGGATGGAGTGGGCAACTCACCACCAAGACATTGCACTGCAGTAGACTCCAAGCTGACTTGATATACATGAAGTTAAATTAGACACATAGAGTATAATCTTCTTTATATAATATTATTCAAGATTACTCTGTGGGTAATGTTTGCAGCAAGACACTATCCTATTTGAACCTTCTCTAATTAACAACTTAGGAGTCATTAAATATTTTAATGAGACATAATTGCTATCTGCAGAATGGACACAGATGGCAAGAAGAAGAGGTGTGGAAGAAGTAGTATTGTGTAGCCATGGAAACAATGCCTCTCTTTCTTCCTCCCTTCTCCCTTTTAGGTTCAGCAATGCTGCACATCATTAGGGTGTCTGCCTCTCTTGACAATGGCAACTTTGCAGTGTCAGCCAGTAAATCTCTGTATCCATTCATGCTGTCAGCACTAAGTGATAGAAAGCCTGGGGAAGATGTGAGATGCATAGCAAACAGGCTTTGGCTCTGTGACAGTCTCGTCACGTATTCTTATGCAACTGTCAATTTTGAGGCTCAATTCAATAAGAAAGAACAAAATGGAACGGGTCTGGCTAGACAGTGTTCTGTTAGTGTAGTTTGTGAAGTTCATTTCTGTGGTCAAGTAAGTAAAAATTCTGAAAAATGAGACTTGACTGTGTGGGTACACAGGACAATAGGAATAAAGCTGTGGGTGAGCTCTGGTTACAAGCAGTTTTGTTAATCTGCTGCAGTCAGACCTTAGTGTTGGTGTTTAATTTTGCTAAACTGGGTGGTGATATGCTTTTGAATTGGTAGCGAAAAAGAAAATGTTAAAACCTTTGAATGTCAGTTATTCTCACACAGAGCTGTTCCCATGTGTACCAAGAGCACTTATTTATGCCAAGCAAAAAGCCTTATAATTATAAGAAGCTGAAGCAGAAAAAAGTGGCTGAGTAAAAATAGAATAAAAATTTAGTCTAAATGCACTGAAAAAAATTTCAACATGAGCTCTACCCTCACTCTTTTCCTCTCATTTTTAGCAGTAATTAAACCAATTCTAAATGCCGTATTTAACTCGTTTGGGGTTAGAGATTCCAGGAGGGTATGGAAAGACATGAATTTATGGATCTGCCAAGTAGAAGGAATAAATCCCATAATTTTAACATAGATTTAAGTTTCTTAAACCTTGTAGCCACACAGAAGTGTGAGACACCAATGATGACATCAGAAGAGGCAAGCACCAGAGTAATTATCAACTATTCTAATAAAAGAAGGGGAATGAAAATAACTTGGGGCTTAATTTGCACAGGCAAATGCAGAAATACACCCCTATGGATTTCATACCTACAATATGCATTGGGGAACATGATTTCTGCAGACTTTGTCTCTACATCTTCCCCTCTGCATCGGAAACAGTTCTGCTGGGAGTGGAGGTACTCCTGTAGGGAGTGTTCCTCAGACCCAGGAGGATGCTGATGAGACAATGTCTGAGTCGCTGTCTGCTTCCTGATTGACTTCTGGGTCAGCACAAAGCCACACAACCTAATAACCCCAAAGGCACTGATTTATCCCAAACCATGAAACTAAATAAAGCACAGGACACTTTTCAGAGATCAGACTAGCCTGCTTTCTGACCCGATGAGTCACAGGTCAGTGTCTTATCTGCACTGGCTGGACTCGATCATCCTAGAGGTGTTTTCCAACCTTAACAATTCTATGGTTCTGTGATCTTCTCCTGGCCAGGGACCAATGGAAATGGTACATACTGTGGATCTTCAGCCATGATCATGGAACAGATCCTGCCAGACAATGACAGAAAGCAGCTCCACAGGTAAAGAGTACAGGCTGGTGCTGGAATTGACGCGTGTCCTCATGATATGATCATGGTATGATCACTGACCACTGATCATGGTATGATTAGTGATGTGTGCTTGAGCAGTCCCTGCTGATGTTCCCTGAGAGATTTAGATTACGAAACAGGAGAGCAACTCAAATAGAGCTGCACTTTGAGATATTTGCTCAAAAAGAATCCTTGATGGGATAGCATGCAGCTCACAGAGGGGTCTCCCCATCTAGACTTGACTGTTGAGCACTGAGATTGGGTCAGAAAATGTGAACCAGCAGACAAATTGTGAGGATGTACTCCATGCAAAAGGACTTTTTTGTTCTCCTGGACTGAAAAAAAACCAAATAAACCCAGTCAGCTTACAGCTTAATACATGTCAATTTTTCTTTGTATATTTAAACCTTAGTATGTTAGAACAGAAGACAAAAAAAATGCAGGAGTTAGAAATCGGTGGCAGTTACATGCTTAGTTTACATGAGCACACGTGCTTCCAGTTTATTTTAATTCTTCAAATATTCTGATTGCTTGTCTTTGGGCATCACATTTATCCCTGCTGTGCTTGTGCCAATTGCAGTGGACATTTTATATTTAGAATACCCTATGTTCATGGCTTATTTTGATTTAAGATATGTTGCACTTAGCTATTGAAACATAATTTAATTATTAAATGGTTTTGACAATTGGAATTCAAACTCTACATACTACACATTGATTTTCTCAATTATAACTCCTCTTTTGTATTTCAGAGTTTGGGAGCTCTATCCTGTCTGACTATCTTCATGTCTGGTCAAACTTTGAGAACTGTCAAACAGTAGGGCATATGAACAGCTGGCCAAGCTGCAATTTAGAAGAACTGGATTAGAATGCAGAGCTTTCTGTTTTAATAAAAAAATCTGAAATATTGAGACTTTGGCAAAACGTAGATGGTATTTAGTTGAAAACTAAGCCCCTTGTCATCTAACTAAGAAGATATTGTTTTAATTTTTGTTTTTCAGTGCAAATACTATGTTTTGGGGTTGTTTGTTGGGGTTTTTTGGTTGTTTTGTTGATTGGTTGATTGATTTGGAGCTTTGGGGTTTTTTCTTTGTTTGTTTGTGGCTTTTTTTTGGTTGTTGTTTCTGGTTTTGGGGTTTTTTTTGTTTCCTGGGAGAAGAGGCTCACCCTACCTGGTTGAAACCCCCTTTCAGGTAGTTGTAGAGAGTAATCAGGGCACCTCTGAGCCTCTTTTTCTCCGAACTCAACAATCCCAACCTCAACTCCTTCAACTGCTCCTCATATGACTTATTCTTCACATCCTTCTCCAGATTAGCTTTGGACCATAGAAAACCCAACCCAACCAACCCTAAAGAATTACTCTGCAAATTAATATTTTTGATTGTAAATGCTTCCTCTGAAGGTTCAGAAATTTTTCACATAAAAAATTAAAGTTTCTTGTAATCTGAACATGATGACAAGGCAGTCGCCATGTCAGGAAGGAAGGACAGCCTTTTAAAGCACTGGACCTTAGAGAAATGGGTTCAACTCTTGCATCTCTTTGTGTCTTTCTACTTAATTGTTTATGCTAAGGAAGATTACACAGACTAGGATTGTGCAGGTGACAAGGGAAAATCTACTGGGGAGGCAGGCATGCCAACAACTTTCAAGTATGTAGAAACTACCAACAAAGATGAGGTGAATAATTTGTTTTCCACCTGCATGATGGAAGTGGTGGATTTGAATTTGGCAGTGACTTGGTTTACGGGTAACAAAAATAGGGACAATAGCAGAAAGCAGGAATAAAACAAGCTCATGCTAAACTGTAGATTTATCAGGAATATACTGAATGTATTCTGCCAGAAATCACCTAGATATAGTTTGTTCTACTCTAAAAGAAAGAATGGCTTAGGCAATGTTTTGAGTGATCCCAGAATCATCTCTGGCTATGCCTACAGTATGAATTGCTTTGGTTGGAGGATATCAGAAGAGTGAGGCAGCAGGAGACACCTACAATAATATAATATGCAGGATTTAAATTCAGGATAAATTTAATCAGAATCAAACACACTCACAAGCACGTGGATGAGAGCTGACTCTACTTACCAATCAGTAGTTCAAATCCTTATGTTTTCTCTGGGATTTGGAGCTTAATAGAGTCTGTGGCATAGTAGCCTTCAAAATCAATCTAGTCTGAATATATTAAAACTGCTATGTTAACTGAATTAATATGAAATAAAGGTGTTTGGCTTCCTGACGTTGCTATTATTCCAAACCAAATGCTAATGTGCTTTCAGCCTGTTATCTAGAAGGAGATTATCTGGACTGTACATTAGCCAGGAGCTGCCTCCACTCAATAACCTGGATAAATCACAGTTCCAGAGAGGGAGTGTTGCAATGCACACACTGCTCACATCATGACTGGCTGTGCACACTGATGATTAAAAGACTTCTACAAAACCTCTTTGTATTTTTTTTCAAGGTTGAATATGCTAAAAAATGCTTATAGCTCAATATGCATATGAATTAACCATATTTTTGCCTATGAGGGTTTTTTTTCTGAGAGCTAGTTACATCTTCTATCTCTTTGCTCTGTATTCAATATTGAGTATCTAAACTCTTTAGATTTTATTTTTCTATTTATGCAAGCATAGGATAGTCATAGAATCATAGAATTGTTAATATTGGAAAAATCCACCAAGATCACTAAGTCTAATCTTTGAATGAATACCACCATGCCCACTAAATTCTATTGTGTACTGACACATGTACTTATTTTTTGAACATTTCCAGGAATGGCTACTCCACCACTTTCCTGGGTAGCCGGTTGCAATGCTTAACCACTCCCTTAGTGAAGGAATTGCTCTTTATATTCAACATAAACTTCTCCTGGTCCATCTTGTGGCCATTTCCTCTCACCCTGTCACCTGTTACTTGGGAGAGCAGAATGACCCTCACCTGGCCACAACCTCCTTTCAGGCAGCTGTAGAGAGTGACAAGGTCCCTCCTGAGCCTCCTTTTCTCCAGGCTAAACACCTCCAGCTGCTCCTCATCTGACTTGTGCCCCAGACCCTTCCCCAGCTCCCTGTCCTTCTCTGGACACACTGCAGCCCCTCAATGTCCTTCTTGAAGTGAAGGACCCAGAAATGGACACAGCAAATGAGGTGCATTCCCCATGGAGAACCTGACTGGTACTTTTGGGTGCTCATATGCTCATGATAGACAATAACAAGTGATCACTTGATATGCATCTTACCTAACTACTCCCACTCCATAAAACACAGCTGTCTATAATTAAATTAGTCCTATGGATAATCTTTTGAATCACTTGAGACCAGTGCCTCAAGGGCATGGGATCAGAGAACTGTTTTGTTTGGAAAAGTCCTTTAAGATCATCAAGTTCAGCCATTAACCCAGCACTGTGTGATTCTTTGCCTCCTATGGTAGCCATCTAGAGTGGGTGACATGAATGCAGTGTGCCACTGTTTGACTGACTGTGGAAAAAGCCTTGAAAAATAACTTTATTAGGAAAACCTTCTAGTGGGTGGTGGAGAAGGCTGGGACTTGGTCTGGCTTTCTGAAGGGTTATGTAGCGATGGGGATCATAGGTTGGAGTGAACATACTTAGGCACGCTTAGGTCTACTGTCTTATACCTATTTTAGCATCATATTACTAAAAGCAGCAGTACATTTTTTTCTGTCAATAAATTCCATTTCTGAGCACATATGCCTAATCAGTTACATTTATAGATGTATTATATATGTATAATTACATATTTATATTATATATATTATTTAATATTATATTATTATTCTTAGATTTATTTTATATTAATTTTTATATTAATAGATTTTTTGTATTTGGTTGTTATTTTTATACTTTATATTTTAGACATATTTTATATATGCATTTTACATTTACTTTTTCAAATTTACCTGCAATATTGCAAGTTAACATGAATTCCAAATACTTTCTCCCCTCCTTTCCTCTTTACATTGTCACCCTGATTTTTTAAGACTTTCTAAGCCTTCTGATGTTTACATTCTCATAGCAAACTTTCTCACACACTTTCTGTAAATAACTTATTGTTTTGCATTATTTTATGGAGGAGGAGAAATTTGATGGACTGTTGGTTTGTCCAGTGTCATTGGAGAGTGGCACTTTCACCCTCCAATCCAATGTCACTTTTGGAAAACTATAAATGTTGGGGTCAGAAAATAAACTTCCCTTTTCTTCACCTTGAGAGCAGCGGTGTGTGAGCTCGTGTTGTTTCGTGTCCTATAGTGACATCACATAATTTCAGACTTTACTTTAAAATAGTAACTTTGCTTGTAGCCTTCAAAACAATAAAACTGACCAGTTCATTTCTCTGAAGGATACTCTCATAATTTCATCTGTCACGGGAATACACAAAACATGAAATGAGTGGTAACCAGTCTGAATAATGTGCATGGAAATGGGATTATTTTTATTTTTCTTTTACTTATTAATACTCAAGATGTTTGTAGTAGGACAACACATCATTCATTCACCAGTCAGTCACAAAAATGTCTAGCCTTTTTCTTGTCTAGCCTTAGCTCCTGCTGTGCCGATCTCTGAGCTGAATATATAGAGCCCAGAGAAATAAAATGGCAGCATTATTTAAATAGTTCTTTCCTCTAATTTCTGGATTAGGAACATGACCAACCTGGAAATTGAGGATGTCACACCACAGATATCACCTTTGGTGTCACCAGTAGTCATGGGAGTTATTTCTTCATCTACTGACTAGTTTTTCCATTTTCAACAGAATTATGCAGCTCAGACTGCATTCTTTGTATTCTTTGGGCATTCTTTAGTTTTTCCAGTAGATGATGGCCCGTGAAGGTGTCTCACAGCCTCAATGTATAGAGCCACTGCACTATTATGTGGGAAATACCTTGTTGTCTGGAGAAGTTGAATTATACGTAATTTAAAAGAGTTTTAAGAAAATAAGAAGGTCAAAAATAGTGTCGCAAATGAAACAAATCCAACATCTAACCTCATTATGCTCAAGTGCCTGCAGAAAGACCCCTCTCTCTCCCTACTTCCTTGTCTGGCAGGGCTGTCTCCTGACTTGAGGATAGATGGGATCTGTGCTTTTTTTTAAGCCTTTAGGTCAGAAGGCTTTGTCACAGGACTTACCTGTAAGATGGGTCTGTTACATTCTGCTTATCAGCAGACCTCGGAGTACGCTCCAGATGGGCTCAGGTCTGGCAGCTGCCATTCTCTCTTATTCCTTCTTGTTATCAGACATTTGCTTTTTTAGTTAATCTCTCCTTTTAAACATTTCAAAGGCTCTGGAGAAGCTTAATTTTTTCAGTGTGAAATTCATTCTACTCACTCCCTAATATGAAGACAGCCCTGCACTCCTAAATAAAAATAAAATGTTTCTTTTTAAAAGTATTTAAGTCTCTTTCTTCAAGACCAGTCATGTTCTCTTTATCATGTTCACTTTATTTTGTTGAATGTCAAAAATATCCTTCCTTGTGGTGATGGCTGCTCAATATATTTTGGTGTCTATACTTTTCATTGAAATTTATAGTTATGTGACTCTCAATATTAAGGACATGAAAGGTTTTAACATTATGTTGTTCATTATTGACTTCTTGCTGACGATGTACTTGAAGGATATCCTGAAGGCTGGCCAGAGCCTGAAGCACTGTGTCATTAAAGTCATTAAAGAACAAGTGCCAGAAGAGGCAGGTGTGTTAGGTCTCAAGCTTAAGATAAGACATCACCAACTTCCCAGTTTGCTCTGAATTTGTGGGAATGGTGTGTTAAAATCTGCCCCACCTGTGAGGTCACTCAGGTTTTCTGCTTAGTGTTCAAATCAGTGAATTTTTAGCATAGAATACTTTTCTCCCTGAGTAACCTGAAGGGCATGATTAGACACAGCCCATTTGGGCTGGGTTGAGATTTCAAGAGGAGGAAGAAGTAAAGCATTCTATCAGCTGAGCTACTGTAGCCAGTAAATGCCATTGGCAGGGCATCTGGCCAAATCTTCCAGAGCTGTGCTGGGACCAGCACAGAGAAGAGAATATCAAGCAACATCTACATGTAGAAAACTTTCAGGTGCTGTGATTTTCTCTTTTAAACATTAGTAATGTAGATTTTCTCTGAGATGCAGTTCAGTCCCTATCATCTTTGTCACTCTTAATTTGATTTCAGACATGTCCAGATGAGAAAATCAAGTCTTTCAGCAAAGCTAAGAAAAGGCACCATTTTATCAACTACTAGTTTATTCCAAGAATATAAAGAAATACCATTACTATAGAGGGGAAAAAAAAAGAGACAAAGAACCTTGTTGATATTGGAAGATGAAGTGTGAAGCCCAGAAACAGACCCATAAAACCATTGTAAACAGTCCTTAACATAGTGTCACAGACACTAAGAACTAACACAGTGTAATTCTGTTAGTCTCTGCAGCAAACCTTGGTGAGAATCAAAATCTTGGGTAGCCTACAACAAATGAAGTCTTGAACACATCATCCTCCAATGGCAACTCCAAAGACCTCTTGTGTTTCCTTACAGTTAAAAGCATCCTGTTACTTATGCCTAATACTGGTTACATGTACATTGCTAATCATTTGTCAGATTGCAAGTTTTTCTGTGTTTTTATGTAGGAGTTTTTATCTGTGAAAACAAACCAGCAATTCAATAAAAATAATAATGAAAAATCTAGGAATTTTTTAGCTGTACCTTCAGTATTCTAAATAAAACATTTAATCATGTCACATTCTATATTAACATGATGTAAACAGCAGATTTGTGACCCAAAAAATGGGGCAGAAACTTTTGACTTTATATCAAAATAAAATTTCAAGAAACTTCTTGAAGTTAAATAACATGTTTTAATACATATAAACTTTTCTGGAATGTAAGTTTCCCTAAGAAATTCTGGTGTTTCTGCTTTTTCTTCTTGATCTAAAAGAAACAACTATTTTAGATGTGAGAATATCCCTGGGGATATATTTTGCATTTGGAGAATTCTAACTCACAAGTCTTAGCTTTTCCAGATCAGAGATAGCTTTTGGTTTCTGCATATAATAATAGTAAATACTAAGTTACAGGGACAAATATTATTTTGAAAGTTTGAATTCTTCAGCATTTTATATTTCATACTAAAAGTGCCCATAAACTTTTTCCAAAAAATTTCCAGAATGTGGAACTGAAAAGTAAGGTCACAAATGTATAGTAAATCCATCTAGAAATTTTCTCTGTGTAGGAAAGACATTTTTTACATAGTTTTGGTACATTAAAATGCCCAGCATAAAACAATACAGGGATAATAAGAATCACCACACAGAAGAAACAGAAATAGTTTTGCAGACTCACACAAATTCCTTGAGACTTAACCAATGACAAAACTGCCTGATCTCTGTTTTGTCACTTTATACTCTCACTTTTCTCTATACCAGTATTTTCTTTGAGAGAAGTGAGATGGGAAAATGTGATAGATTCTGAGAAGCAAGTATGTTTTTTTCTGAGCTGTACCTGCCAAACCACAGGTAATGTCAGGATAAGTTCTCACAGTATCTGATGCTTGATCATTCCACTGATTCTTGTTTCTGCACAATCCATGAACCCACCACCTGGACTACATTGTATGTTTATCCTTTGTTATCTAACTCCAGAACATTTTCACAGTAGTAGGAAAATAAATTTCTAAGTAGAAAACAGTTCATGCCAGTGTGTATCTGGTGGGGGACCTTCTGAGGGAATGAGAAATTTGGAAAAACAGGTTTTTTGCAGGGTGATGTAGTGATAACATGAAATTAAAAGCTGTAAGAAAAAAAATGGCTGAAAAAGTTCTGGCTGCGGGAGACTGCCTGCCAGTGCAGATGGAAACAAAACCTCAGAATTCCAATAAGTGGTAACCAGAAATGGAGGGAAGGAAGTGGCGGAAGTGGCGAGAGGGAGGGAGGGAGGGAGGGAGGGAAGGAAGTGGCGGGAGGAAGTGGCGGAAGGAAGGAAGTGGCGGAAGGAAGGAAGTGGCGGAAGGAAGGAAGGAAGTGGCGGAAGGAAGGAA
>JAYDZK010000169.1:101813943-101828519 GCA_034509185.1 Euphonia xanthogaster | reverse complement strand
TTATAAAATCTGTGGCAAAATAATTTTTTGGAATATTTGAACTCCACAATAATATTTTAATAAGATTGCTTAGAAAACTAATGCTTTCCCATATGATTTAGCTTTCTAGCTTTATGAAACCAAGATTTAGTTTTATTAAACCATTTTTCTGAGGAAACTGTGCATCTGCTTTGAAATGCTTAGAAGCCTCATTTCCAAGGAAGACAACCTTGTGCAGATGGCAAATGTCCAGAACAATGTGCAAATGAATCCTTACAAAAAATTAACATAAGGCAGTTGATGAAAAGCATTGCAAAAATTTTGATGCTATTTTCTTATAGCATTACCTCAATTGTGTTATAGATGTCATAGATCCTACAGTACCTAGGGGTAGGAAAAAGCTGTAGAAATGGGCTTGTAAGTGATTCTGGAGGACTGCAGCAGGACCACAGTTCTGCATTCAGATCTGTGCCACTGTTTGCCATGGGGCTGTTCAGTTTTAAATAGAGCCTTTTAAGATCACTTAATTTTGAAACTTCTCTAAAGCTCTAGGAAATAAGCCATTTCCAACTGATCCAGTTGATTCAATGTCAGGTGTTGATTTCTGTTATAAGCAGAGGAACTGCATGGCAATGGTGCCTGGTTCTGTCAACTGAAGGATGTTTTGAATGTTGTAAATCTCTCAGTAAAGAAACAAGCTGTGGACCTAGGCTGTTTCATAAGAAAATGATTTTCTTCACCCCTACTAAGACTATAGTATGGTCATTAGAATACAAAAGACCCCAACTACTCTTCAAATTAAAACCCTTTACACTTGCTTTAGGGTTGGCAAAACTGACATCAGATAAAGGGATCTGTGGTAACGATGCTGGAAGGTTGAGATTCATCTTAAGATAAGATAGCTAAAAATTACACATCTACATTAAACCCTCAGCTCCTCCTGTCATCAGTGGAAAGAGCTGGAGGCTTTGGAGAGTGATTCACCTCAGCTGGCCTTGACATATGTCGTGGTGACATGAACTGCATTCTGAAGGTGCTTGTTCTCTCCTGTGACTACAAGTGAATCAGAATGTGGCTAAATCAGACTTAAAATCTTGGAGTTAAAACTTAGTTTTTGGTACCTAACTGGGATGAATCCCACTTCAAGTGTAATTTTAAGTTTTCTTCAATATAAAAAAAATAAACCATATCAATCCAATCTTTAGCCTAGATATAAGCCTTTTCTGTGACATAATCTATATTTTCTGTGGTTTCCATCAAAGCTTGGACTTGGAGGTATTTTCCAATCTTAAAAATTCTATGATTCTATAAAGGAAAATTAATACAAAGGATAAAGCTTGTAAATGATTAATAACTGTGCATTTGCAGCATAATGTACCATGATCTATTTCCTGCTGTGCTTGTGGTAAAATTCATCACATTTAACTTCATCAAAGCTAAAATTTGCCAGACATGAAGTAGAAACCTCTAAGATAAACTATATATGTAGACCCTAGTGAGAGTCACTGCTGAAATAAAAGCATCTCCAGGTGATTTATCCTGCCATACTAACATACATATCCATTGCAAGCAGAATAAATTAAACTCCAGAGAGAGTTTAAAAACTAGGTTAGGATGGATTATCAGGAAGAGGAGGCAGCTGAAGCTTTTTTGAGGTAACTGAAGAGAACCTCATAACCCCAGACCTTGATATTTGTTGGCATTTTTAACCACAACAACACCTACTAGAAGAGAAAAGTCTGAGCACAACCAATGAAGAGGGTATTTGAAATACAGTAAAACAATTTCTCAATAAACATGATCAATGAACTGGGTAGTGAGGGTGCTTAGCGGGAAGGCTGGACCAGGTGGTTTCCATGGGTGCCTCCCAGCCTCATTACTCATTCTGTGATTCTGTGTAGCCAGTAGTGATCCAATTTGTGCAACGGAGCCAACTGAGCCATGCCTTGACATTGGATTCTGGTGTGTATGGCCCCACTCCTACAGCATGTGACACCACATATTGCATGCATAATACCCCCAGGAGCAGGAGGTGGAAAAGCATTACTGTTGTGATTAGAGATTCAGATAGGTGAAATAAATAAACAAAATCCCATCAGGAAATAAGCTAAAAAGGGCCTGGACAACAATTAGATATCTTGAGAAATTTATAATAATGAATTATTGTTTTAGAATATCACTTCAGTGAAAATATAACTGCGTTAACACAGAAGAGACTTTGATGATCTTTCTTCTACTTAGATTGGCATCAATATTTAGGCATTTTTATGACTTTAGGATTAGTGCCAAAATAAACCCAAAGTGTAATTGAATAAAATTTGAATTAAATTTACAATGCTGAAATTTTGAACAGATATTCCAGGCACAGGTTCAAAGTTAGTTCAAACTTTAGGAAAGCTATGAAAAAAAAAAAAAGGCAATAAATAAATAAAAGGCCTGAAATATTTTTTTAAGAATCTCTTTGTAAGTTTGGACACCTTTGCATTTTCATCTCCCAACAAAACATTCCTACAATGGGATCACTTATTGTAAAATCAGGTGACTCCAACTGTGGGAATGATTGGCATCTGACTCCATGGCTTTGAAAAGCTGAACACTTGCTTTATTAAAATTATATTGCATTAGACTATAATAAAGAGATACATACTGTACTACGTCATACTTACTCCTAACTAACTATTGAAAAGCTCGTGACTCTGCTCGAGAGTCCCGACCCACACATGGGGATCCAACTGGTCAATGAATCAAAACACCATCACCAGAATCCAATCCAGCAATCCCTTCAGGTAAATAATCTTCCAACATATTTCACATGCTCATAAACACAGGAGCAGCAAATAAGATATGAATTGTTTTGATCATTCTTTTCTCTGCCTCTCCCACAGCTTTGCTCTGTTCAGAGGGCATGTGAATATCACAATCACTTTGCTTTTGAAATTTTTATCTTGTTTGCTTTCAAATATTATGACATGGGATCTGCTTTCAAGTCTTTTCATGTAAGCTAACATAATTTTAGGGGAACCTTCAGTAGTTTCTGACCATATAGGCTATGGACTCTTCCCCCCAGTTCTTTCCCTCTGGTGATCAGTGTAAGAAGTTCAGCTTTTACTCCTTTCTAGAGCATTCTCTCTAGAATTTTTGCTTTTCTTAAAAGTCTAGTTTTAACTTTACCTTTAGAAATACTCCTTGCAATGAAAGTCCTCCTAATGATATAAATCTTCCTTTCTACTCAGGCTTGTGTTCAATTGTGTTCTGAGTATCAACAAGAGTGGAGGCTTCATAGTCTCCCAGAGAACCTGTTTCAGTGTCTGACAATACCCACAGTTTTTTATGTGTAAATGGAATTTCTTGTGGCTCAGTTTGTGCCCACTGGCTATTGTCCTCCCACTGGCCATTGCTGACAAGAGTCCATAGACTCCATCTTCATTTCCTCCCATCTAGTATGCATATACATAGATAAGATTCTGTCTGAACCTTAACTTCTACAGCTGGAAGCTGTGACCCTTCAGCCTGTGGCAGGGACTTCAATTTGTTGCTCACTGTCATGGCTCTTAGCTGGACTCACTCCAGTGTGTCTCTTGTACTCAACCCCAGGTGTGTCTCACCAGTGATCAGCAGAGGGGAAGGATCTTATCCCCTATCTGCTGATGACACTCTACTTAATGAAGCCCAAGACTGATTCCCTTTTTTTTTTTCATTTCCGCAGGGGTGCACAGCAGTGTCCTGTGAAATAACCATCAGGTCCCTGGTTCATCCCCAGTTTATACAAGTACGTGGGACTATTCCTGCCCAGATACAGGACTTTGCATTTCCTTTTATTGAATTTCAGGAGATTCCTGTCAACTCCTTTCTTCAACCTTTTGAGGCACATCCACTGGTATGTACACAATATAACATGGCATATGGATATGTATCAACCACACCTCCCAGTTTTGTATCATCTGTGAAATTGCTGAGGATGCACATTGTTGCAGGGGTCCGCTCATCGAATTTGTACTTCCTCAGTCCTTCTGTGAGAGAGACAGTCTTGAAAGCCTTGCTAAAGTTAAGATAAACAATATCTAGCTACTGTTCTCCACTAACCCCCCAAGTAATTAATGTTGTTTTAGAAGGCTATCAGGTTGGTCGAAAATTATTTCTCCTTCATAAATCCATTCTGACTACTCCCAATCACCTTCTTGTCTGTCCTTCATACATTTTGAAACTGTTTTCAGCATAATTTATTTCATCTGCTTCCCAGGGCTGGTTTTCTTTAACCCTGCTTTATGGTTTTCAAAGTGTTCACTCTCTCCATCACATCATGTCCTTTGCTTGCCAACCTGGCCTTCACTTCCTCACTTGATTTTGGGCCATTGTATCTCTCCTGAGCTCTCCCTAGTTTAAAACTGTCTTTACCAGGCTGATCACATTTTGAGTGCCTTGCTAATAAAAGGATTAGCTCCCTTTCCAAGAAGAGACTTCACAGTAAAGAGTCATAAACATGGGGGAGTTTTATTCTTGTAACTAGAAATTGACATCAGCTGGGTAATATTTCTTGGAAATTCGTGAGACTCTCCCAGGGGTCAATGGTCCTTTAGTGAAAAAAAGAAAAGAAAAAAATGCTCTTTAGAAGCCAAACTAACAAGACTGTTCTTCCCACTGGGTTTGTGAATGCTTTGCTTGCTGTACCTTGTTAAATGCAAATTTAAAGTAAGTCAGTACCTGCTGAGAAACATGTAGTTTCACTGTCTAACTGGCTGATATCCATATCTGAAGCAAAGGACATATCTGTTAAGTAAAGTAAGAAATATATTCATGATCAATACTCTTTTTATAAATATGCTTTTCTGCCCCTAAATTTCCCAGGACAGCCCCACCACAGAACTTAGAAAGACTGAATTCAACCTTTGCAAAGAACGAAAGAGGGTTTTCTCTGATGATTGCATTTATCTCGCCTAAATTTAGAGAAAAAATTCAGCTGAATGTTAAGATACCTGCATTTTGATGTCTGTGTGTAGCTGCCTTTATTAGATTACGTGTCTGCTCTCTTTGCCAAAGGAAACCACAACTGTATCAGTGGATTTAGGAGATGATTCAGCTGATCAACAGCCTAAGATATTATTCAGTTTCCTGAGGCTGTACAGTTACCTGACCTGCTCAGGTCTGCACAGCCAGAGGTACCAAATGCAGAGTTTGGCAATCATGGCACAACAAACACATGAGAGCTGTTTCTGCAACGGCACTGAAAGCTGGGACTGCCACATATGGGTATCCTGGCACTATGATGAGGTTAAGGAGAGAAGGTAGTTAATTTTCCTACCCACACTTCAGCAGGGTGAATACTTGCCAGAACACTGTTTCACTGATGATTTATTTTATTTCTTACAGAATTTTTATTTCTATTGGTACCACGAACCTGCAATGATCCAGCCTTTTTTTTCTGTCACAGAGCAGAAATTGTTCTGCAAGAATCAACACTAATGAAAAACCTACAGCCTTCTCCTCAATCCTGTAAACCTTCCTCTGCTGAGCATGAATGAATGGATAAAAGCAGGATTTAGCATTTATTTTTGTACTGGTAGTTTTCAAGCTCTGCAAACCTTCATCCATTGTTAAGGTTGTTAATTGCTATGTAGTGTATATTATTTTTATTATTATTATTTTGATTACCAAGGGACACATTCTGATATTTCTGTTGCATTGGCACTGCAGTATGAGAGTTATTTGATTTATTCTGAAAAGTGCAAAAAAAAAACCAAATTACAATTTTTGTCAAATGTGATCTGCTTCAACAATTCTTATTGACAATCCCAAAAGGAATGATTGCTGAATTCACAATCATAAGAAGACAATATATCTATTTGAATATAGAAATAACTGGCTTTACTTATGTAAAATCATGATCAAACAAAATATTTGCATCTATTCAGAAATGTGAAATTTCAGATAACAGTAATTCTTGCACTTGTCTGCTGTTTCACATCAGTGGTCTTAAGTAAGCCTTGCCATCTAGTGTGTGTAATCTTAATAATATCATTATTCAATTAATGAAATGTAGGAAGAAATTATTTCATTTGCCACAGCTACAAATGGTGTTAATTTAAAACCAGGAGTTCTTGAAGAGCTGAATAAATAATTATGTGGATGTGGAAGTAGAGCAACCTTAATGTCTGCTAGTGGGTATGTATGCCAAATGTTCCTGGTGTACTTCAGTTTTGGCTAAAAAGCATTTAAAAATATTTTTTTAAGTACTAAAATTTAACCATATCTGTACAAGCATGTAAAATACTCAGGACACCTACACATTATTTTTGGGTTTGGTTCTTTTTTGTTGTTGGTTTTTTCCCCCTAAATTCCATGAGTCCATGGAATTTTTTCTTCAGTTTTGTTAATTGAGAATGACAGACAATACATGGAGTATCTATCTTTCAGGTGAACTGATATAAACAAAATGGTGAGGGTGACACAAATATTTTCAGTGATCTGTTCTGCACCAAATACATAAACCTCTACTGTTCACAGCAACACAACTGTTGTGCTTATCAGTCATGCACATACAGTGTTACAGCACAGATTTCTTGAAAGCAAAGGGATATATTTGATAAATCAGCAGTTTTCAGCATGCAGCTACAGCTCTTGACTCCTACTTGTGTATTATATTTTACATTGTCCTTCTTGTCCAGTGAACTGCTCCAGCCTGTTTAAAGGAAAAATAGACATACTTTGAGCTGCTGAATAATAATAATATTTCATTTTGTAAGGTGGCGTATTGCACAGCTCATGAGTTCTATCCTTCCTCCTTTAAGGCAACTATAGGCTAGGGTGTGAGCAATGGGTGGTTGTAGATTCATTGTAAGCATAACACCAGTCCCAGAGCAAAATTTTGAGAATAAATATTAACAAAAAAGTAGAAGTGCCTGACATATCCGCTTTGGCTGGATCTCCCCTTGGCTACTTTTCTAAGCTCCCTGGAGATGTTGTAGGTTCTTTAGGATTTGTCAAATGGCAACAGTCTCCTTTCTCAGGAGGAGATTATTTATTATTTCTTCCTTAGACACCTGAATTCTGCTCTCATGTGCAGTGAGTTTGATCCCTCTGGACACCTTGGACTACAGGTATTCAATGCCAGCTGATTGCACTGGAGATTTAAAAACATAGACCACTAAATATCTTAGTAACTTTTCTCAATGCAAATCTTTCTTCATCTTCACTTTTATTTAGGGTATGAAAAGACTAGAGAAATATGTTGAAAGAGATGACGCTCTGTAGATGTCTAGGTGAGATGACTATCAGAGGTAGCATGGGCAATAAAGATCTGTCAGAACTGCAGCTGCTTGAGGTCAAGCAGTTTGTCATTGTCATAGGCAACCTGAGACAGCATGATGCCCTTGCGGTCTCCACATGGAGAATCCACAACAAAGCCACCCATCCTCTCAAACAAAAGCACAATTTAGAAGCATAATTCATTAGCAAAGGAAAAATTGTCTGTTAAAAAAAAAAAAAAAAATTGTTTGTTAAAAAAAAAGTGGAGAGTTGTAATCCTTCTATTTTCAAATAGCAGTGGGCATGTTTTCCTGGCAGCTGAAATCATGCAGGCATATTCTTCTCTGTCTGGAAAACTGAGCATGAAAATTCAGTTCCTGAACAATGGCAGCAGCTCAAAAAAAAATTTCTTTCTTGAACAGGCAGGTGTTTATGATGTGGCTGTACCTACAGAAGATCTCAAGAGAAATTTCCATGCAACACCTTTTCAAGAAAAACAGTACATTTGGGTGATTCAATATGCATTCTAGCAATATTTAATATAAAAGCAAAAGGAAGACATTTGTTTAGGAACCATATACTAAATATAAAAGTTATAAGATTACTTTATGCTATCGCAAACAGAAGCCTAAATAGGCAGAATATTAATCCTGTTCACAAAACATAAGTCAGGAGAATGATCTTTACCATTTTTTGAATTTTATTTTAATACATGCTTTTGCCAACTTAGTGGTCTTGTCATTTTCTTACCAGCAGATTTTGTAAGAAAATAATTACCAATAGCTACATGTGTCTTGCACTTTGTTTGGTTGTTATTGTCCATTTATGTCTATTCTGAGATCAACTTATGTGGTCTAACTGAACTAATTTCTAACTTCATTTTGATTTCAGGTTTTCAAACTCTGTTGTTTTGCTCAAATTCAGTATTCTTGTATCCATGGCAACAAGAAGATGTGCATACTCTTCAATATTATCCCACCAAAAAGTCAAGCGATTGAAATGGAAAATTCTTGGCATGTCAGAGCTTCACTCTATTTCAGATAGAAAACTATGAACTAGAAATCAAATGTGTAGTGACTTTGCTGCTGGATGTACTGTAATTACATCTCTGCTTCACAATGTACTTTTATGGCTCAAGGTTCTTCAAAATGAAAAAGAGTGCTGCATCTTTATTTATTAAATGCTAATGCATTCCCAACAGAAAGGCTTAACTCTACAAATGTTTAAAAATTATGCAGAATGCACTAAAGTGCTCTCATCCTAATCAGTTTGTTTTCATTGTTTTTTATTTTAGTTTTCACTGGTATTCAACAGCAAAAGATGGTTTTTAATAAAAATACAGGAATAGGAGTCAGCAGGTTTTATAAAGACTCCAACCTACCTCAAATTTTTGTTGAGCCAGAACAGTAAAGACCAGGGCAGCCAGTGAGTTGTCCTTCAATGTGATCCTCCCATTCAAAATAAGTCCCCAAATTCAGTTAAACAAAGCCAACTTTTGGAATAAATTCTGACATATAGCCAGTAATTTCAAACAAAGTTAAGAACTTTCTTTATGATTGTTGGCTTCCTAGTCTTTTCAAAACATGAGGTCATGGCTCCACACATTTTTGAGTGACGATCTGTTCTAGTGCTGCTCTAAAGAGAACTAACATCTGAAAAAAAAAATTGTACTCAGATGCTGCAAGTGATGGAAAGCACAAAAAAATTAAAAAGGAGCAGGTAGGAGGAAAACCACACTGATTTCCAGGTTTCACTCCTGCAGAGACTTTTTCATATTTTGTGGAGCTCGTGCTTTCTGCTTACAAATATTTTCCCCATATTTCTTCTCTGCAAACATTAATGCTTAACAAAAAATCTTTCAGCTTAATGAGGGTTATGTGAGGTAGGGTTACCAAGAACTCACATGCTGGGACAGATAAGAGAAACAAAATGACAATGGGTCTGAAGAATTCAAAACTGCTCCCTGGTGGATGAGCAGCAGGACCAACAAGGAAGCAAGATGCAGACAGGGAATTTGGACACTTGGGAAGAGATTCCTGCTCTGTGCACTTCATTTTGTATTTTTCTATGGTGATCAGATAAAGATTCATACACAGCATGAAGTGTCAAAGTAAAGTTTTGCCTCATCCAGACAGACTTTATCTAAATAACCAGGAATAGGGATCTGAAATACAGATACATCTGCACTTAATATAAACTTAATCCATACTTCCTTCCTTGAGGAAAAATTTGCAGGTGTAGGTAATATATACTTCTATTATAACTATTAGACCTTCTAGTTTGCATTGGGAGATTTTATGAATTGGCTGTGTTGTTTCCTCATTTTATTCCCAAATACCTCTATAATAATAATAATAATAATAATAATATATTTGCTATAATAGTATATTTGTTAGCAAGAAAGCCATTGGAAATCTATATTGCATTATTCATATCTGCAACTATTTAATTTTCATGTACACAGTGCGCATTCAGTTGTGAGTAATTAGTAAAAAAACCCTCACACAACTTTCTCAGTTCTCTGTACCAGGTAGAAAGTGATCCTTTTTTTTTTTTTTTTTCTGATCCAGGATAAACACCCAGGTGCTCTGAAGTCAGTAAAGAGGGTCAGACACTTCTGTTGGATCTGTAGAGATGACTGGAGACAACTCAGGCATTTCTCTTTGAAGGAGCAAAATGGGTCCCTCAAAGATGATTCTGAGACTGGATGCTTAACCAGATTATCTCTTACCAGTGTGTTCAAAAAATCGTGATAATCTGAAAAATCTCAAGTTTTAACAGGCTTCCAAAGTGCTTACTATGCAAGGAAGAAGCTCCCAGACTCCATGGAGGACTGATCTGTGCTGTTCAACATGTTTATGAATATTACCAATGAGGTGAAAACATTTGCTTGTGTTTAATTGGGATATAAAAACTGATGGTTAATTGTGGAGAACTGTAAGTATCTGCAATATTGATTCAGAGTGCAACAGATTGCTGACTAAAGTCAAAAGTGGTAAGTTTCACAGGAAAAATAACAGCACTTTTTTGGTTTTTGTATTTGCAGGAATGAGTTCTGGGTTAACTATTACTGCCAAGAGATGAGATTTCTGAGTCAAAAATCATCATTGCGTACAAAAATCATCTCAATACTCAACAATAGTCAAAAATCAAGTGAAACCATGAATTAATAAAGAAAGGATTAGACAGCATGTCAGAAGTGTCCCAGCAGTGGTCTGTAACTCCGTGGTGTACCTACATTTGGAGGCAGGTATGATCCCTACTTCTGGAATGATGAAGTGGAGCATCAAAAGTGAGGATGGGTTTTACCCTGACCCAACACTAAGTGGACCAGGACACTTCAGCTAGAATGAGACAGCTGAGAAGAATTTTATACTCAAAACAAGCAGAAAGAGAAACTTCTCACAGACATGCCTACATTGCAAGACTTCCCTTTGATGTGCAGAAGTTTAAACTAAATATAGGTTCAAATCATGTTTGTGAATCATAGAGGAAAAATGCACGAGAGGGCATTAAATAAGAATACAGTATCTGAGGACTGGGCAGCTCTTGAGCCACAGTCTGTTGCATGATGAGAAAATGTAAAGGAAGTCTCATGTGGTGCTTTCTGGGTTATAATCCTTCTCAGCATCTGCTACTTGTTCAGTGCCAGGAACAAGATACTTTTATAGATGTTCTGTTATTTCTATTCTTTTGGCTACTGCTACATCCTTTCCTGCACAATTCTTTCCCTACCATGATTGTCTAGACTGTAGATTGAATTTTGAAAGTTTTCGTAATTTCATTAAATATTACTTCTGAGATTTAAAGAAATCAAGATTAGTTCTTTTTTTTTTAGCTGAAAAAATCCATTCTCTTCCCGTTTTATTTCTCTTTTTGTTGTTTCACATTCGTGTGTTTTACAGAATACTCAGCTCAGAGGATAAAACTTCCCACTTTTTTCTTTGAGATTAAGTTAGTGAAGAACTATGAAATGATATTTGACTTTCCAAAGCTCTCTACATGCTGTACTTGTGCAGGATTCTGTACATTACTAGTTTTATTTGACTGCAGAAAATTGACTGCTGTATTTATTTTTTTTAATTAAAATTGGACTATCAGGACATGTTGTAAATATTTCTGAACTCACTAAAGAAAGAGAAAAAATGTTCCACATTTCATACCTGTCCATTATTTCCTTTAGTATTTTGCCTGTTACAATATTTTCTTTGTCTACCTTTTAACAGTTTATATACAATTTGCTGTTCAATTGCTCCTGTCATTGGCCCAATGGTACTTTGGAGCAATTGTAGTGCTTCCTACATTTTTTTGTCTTTATGGTGAATTAGAAACACTGAAATTAGAATTTTTTGTTTTACCTTGCCTTCAGGATCATGTGTATATACAAATATCCCATATAAAAGCATTTTTTCTTATAAATACTTTAGAAGTACACTTAAGACATAAATAATTTCTTTCATATCTAGAACAAACAACACATTTTTGCCTTCTTTGAACAGTGCAATACACTTTTTATGTGTTCACTTGAGTTTGTCATATTTACATTTTTAAAAAATAAATTTAAGAAATAATTACCCTCAATATCATGTGAGGTGTAGAGTTATGTAATACAGTCACTTATAAGTTTTTTTTTTTTCAAACTTATATTAGATTGGCATGGATGAAAAAGTAGGAGCTGGGTGATATAGTACCAAATATTCTTTCAATTTTCACCTCATAATGTAATTAAAATTCAGTTTCTAATTTAATTTCCACTTGATTTCAAGTGAACTAAATCCTGAATACATTAACTCTCATTATCTGTCAATCCTGCTTAATCATCATCCTTTATTGTGGAAAATAAATTAACTCCACAAATAATCCCTCAAAATCTCTTGTTTCTAAAGGAATCCCTTCTACATCTCCATGTATGATTCCCCCATCTGTTCATTCATCCTTTTGCACAATAATAAGTCACATTTGCAGGAAACAAGTGTAATCCTTCAGTGTGAAATGTAGAAAAGAAGCTACACCAACAAATCCCTATTGAAGGGTATGGCATCCTTTTTAGAAGAGATGCCAGGCTTTGTGGCAACAAATTAAGAAATTTTATTGCAATAACTTCTATTGGGAAGTACACAGAAAAAACAAAGTCAATAAAGCCTTCCTTAAAATTGTTCATATCCTCTCCTTTCTGGCTCATCGCCCTACCTACTAGCTTGTGTCCAGTTTCTTATTTGCTTTTCTTCTGTGCTGTGACTCTTGCATTCTTGGTTGCAGAGTCCTGTAGGCTTAGAGAGAAGCAGGAAGGATAGCTTTCCTGTCCCTTCCACCTTTGTGTAACAGGCTTTGAAGAACAGGTGAACAGGGATTTGAATTTTTTTTGATTGCAGATACATTTGATCCATAGCAGATGAGTGCAGTTGGCCTTGAGCTCTTTCACAAGCTGTTCTGCTTCTCCCTATCTGTGCATGCATGCGCTTTTTGAAGAGGACCTGACACAAGGCCTCAGTGAAAGGAGGCAAACTGTTTTGTTGGCCTTTTTTTTCCTCTCTTTAAAGGAAGGAAGTGACACAACACATTGCTATAGATCTCATCATCAGGCTCTAAGTACTGTTCTTAAATAAGTTCGAGATTATGTCTGAAACCAAAGTCTCTCCAAGAATTGTGCTGCAGACTTAAGTGGTCACTACTAGTCCAGATACCAATTTTTGGTTCACTGCATCATCCAGGCCGGTTGATTGCTGAAGGTGGTCTGACCCTCCCTCTGCCTCCAATCTCTGTGCTTGCTACCCTCACATCATGGTGATAGAACATGGCACTAATTTTATTGAAGTGTCCTGTAGCCGAAGGAATCACACTATTTAGTGGGCAGTTGAGCATCTGTGAGAAGTGAAAAACAGATTTGTTGAGAGGTATCTTAAATTAACTGCTCTTCTAACGCCTCCCCTACGTGCAAAATTGTGTCTCATGCTCCAGCACATTCTCCAGCTGAATGTCATTGAATCCTCAACTGGTCTGCAAGCTTAAAGCACTCTAGAGGCTTCATTTGGTGTATGTAAACAGAGATAATTGCTTCATTGAATTACTTCATTCTGGTATCTTGTTTTTAACATTTAGCTCTTAGAGTATAAACTAGTTGAAAGAAATTTTTGGGCTTGTGTTTTTCTTTTTTTCTAAAACAATGGATAAGATTGCATTCTCAGGAGAGAAACATCTATCATCTTTTACCACAGTGCTATTTAATCTGAGTCAGCATATTCCATAAATTTACAAAACAGAGACACTTCCATTATTTATGTTTGCAAATCATTTACATTTAGACAGTACAACAGCCTGGTGGGGTTTCCACACTGTGATATAACAACTTCACATTGTTTGGGGGCAAGAACTACTGTGCATACTCTGCCATCAGAAAACTCATTACAGTGGTTCATTTGAGGGCATGATATGAATAATAATATGAATCTCAAAACTGCTCTGTGTCTTCAGTGGATTCTTTCTGTCAAAACCGGTTATCTGATCCATTTAGATCCATTTACTAACTTTTTAAATATCCCTAGATATGTTTTTATTAGCAATTAACACCTCTAAGTTGTACTCTTGAGAGAATGTTGGAAACATTCTCTCCATATATATGGAGAGAAATGTGTTGGGATTTAAAACAAATGTCAAGAAAATTGCAGTCAAGTGAAAATGACTCCTACTGCATTGCAGATCCTAAGCAAATACTTCATGACAAACTGCAGACTGCAATGAGCAGCACAGAGTCAGGCAGCATCCAAACATTAACCAGTGCTGCTAAATTGGATTTCATAAATGATCCCTGCCTGCTATGTTTTGTCTGTTTTACATACAAGCCAGTATACATCTTCATCTGTTTTGGGACTGCAGTGTGCAAATATGCAAAGAAGATCGTCCAAGGTAACCCACTAGGTGCATGGCATAATAACAGGTAAATTAAATGAGGAATGTAACAGGGAGACCTGCTGGTTCTTGAAGGAAATATATCCAGTTTCTCAAGCTGCAAAGATTATTATGTCTGAAGGATGCTATCACCAAGAAAGAAACTTATAATATTTTAAAGATAAATAGGATGATGGATGTTTCTTTCTCATTTTGCAGGGTATGCAGAACGATATGACTGGCATGTTTCACTGGGCTTAGCTGGGCTTTCATCTCTTTGAGTTATTATTTAATTTCAAAAATCAACCTAATGCACCAAACTTATCTGGAATTCTGATGCCTTATTTTAGAAAGATGGAAAATTTTACCTGTGAATCCTCAAAATGCAGCTATTATTCAGTACTGGAAGTTTTTTTTTAACATTACTGGTGGCAAGTAATATTTTCAAAGTTACAGTAACAAACCAATAT
>JAYDZK010000169.1:101789302-101809151 GCA_034509185.1 Euphonia xanthogaster | reverse complement strand
GCTTGCCTGTCTGATATACTGGGTAGCTGATGAACTGATAAGCATCACCAGAGGTCTGCTTTTCAGACCTGCCTCAAAGTTCAAGAAGAGGGATTGTGTCTCCACTTTACTTCTAGATCTTAGACTCGGGATCTTCACTTTCCAAAAACCACTGGGATTATTCTGTGCATAAAGACAGATTTTGACTGTGGAAATTGGAAATTCCTGCTCATGTTTACAACAACTAATCTAAATTCCATCAATATTTGCAGGGAGTAAACAAGGATACAAGGAAGACCATAGAAATTTATACTTAATGTAAATGAGGAGGGAATCTTCAGTGCAGTGTTTGCCTTTTGGTGATTTATTATTTTAATCCAAAACCCAATGTTGTAGAAAGGTTGGTCTTGAAATTCTGTCCTTGTAGATTAAGCTTAAGCTGCAATACATAAATTTTTAAAATGCATAATTTTCCACATGCATAAGTATTAACAGTTTTAATTCATAAATATAATGAAGGTATTCTACCCCTATAATGTCTCTTGTTTTTTGATGATGATATAGACCTCAAGATTGCACTGAAATATCCTCTTGTTCTATATCACTTTGGATATGGCTTTTCTCACCTACCTTGAATCATTTAACTCCAACTGACCTATGAGAATCGTTCTAAGGATCACAGACAGAGGTGGGACCAGTATGAAAGTGGGTGTTAAAATAGGTGGGAGAAGTTACTTGTGGAGGCTTAGTTGTCCACGTGTGGAAGTTGAGATACCCCAGGATTTACAAGGCACCCCCATGTGACCAGAGTATCTGGAAACCTTTCCCAGGGTCAGTCCAGTCGTGAACCCCCAAGTGATATTAGATACCAATATTTAAGCAACTGAACAGTGTCCTGTTTCTACACTTCTGCACACTATCTTCCACACCCCCAGTCTCCAAACAAGAGGCCATACAATTTTCCATGTGTCTTCTTGATCTTACTAAAACATCAAAATTAGTCTCTGCACACTTTAAAGAACAAATGTAATTTACAAGTGGTACTTACCTGCTGCATTTCACAGAACCATAGATGTAAACAGGCAACATTCTTGTCTCCTAAATTCTCAAAATAACTATTTTTTTGGGTAAGCCTCACTTTTTTGACTGCAAGAATTAAAAATTTAGTACATACTATAGTTGTGATATTGAATGCAAGGAAAGTCTAATTCTCATGCCACAGGTTTCACCAAATTTTTAACTTCCTAAATAATGTCGCTTTCAACTTCATTACTCACCTCTTTCTGAACCCTTTGCTCAGCCAAGTGACAAAGTTCCTGTTGCAGGACAACTTTGTCTTTTAAGCAAATGGCAAAATTCACTGCAAGTAAATAAAAATGCATGCTCTTTCATAGTAATATGATGAGAAGGGAAAAATTATTTGTCAGTTGAGCTGCAGGTGTGATTTTTCCGCTTAGCTGCTCTATAAAGTTACTTATAATAAAAAACCAAAGCCAAACACATTTTTTGAATAAATTATAAACCAATAGGGGGAAAATGCATGCATAATAAAAAAGGGGATATATAAAAACTATACTTGAGTTGAACAACTAAGGAGCTGTTTTAACCTCATGTTTGAAGGTTACAATTTTTTCAGAGTCAGTGAATGGTGTATTTTATCCTTTTAGATGTATTTGTGTGATTCAGGTAACTGCAAGTTAGCACTCACAAACGGTGACTAGCACTGATGGCCTAATAAGGCTCTGAAAACTTCCACATTGCTATTGAAAACCGAGTTATCAGACTATCTAAGGGAGGTTTTGGTGTGACCAAAGGTCAAGTGCTTGTATAAACTGATTATTGTTACAAATTTTATAAGCTGAAATTTAGTAGTCAATAATATTTCCCACCAAGTTTGAATATTCTATGTATGATTTAAGCAACTATGTTGAATATCACTAAAATAAGAATTTTTAAAAGGAAGTCTTTGCTTCCTAACTAAGATGAGAATTTTCTTGAAGCCATGATGTCACTGGGGCAGAAACACAGAAGAGCTGAATTTGTGCTATGCAGTCCTCTGCAAGAATGGGTAATTAAAATTAGGTGTCTTTTAAGCTGTCAACCTAAGTTTTCTCTGTAGTTTGTGTAAGAGAGAGGAATCTTCAGTGAGTAACTCATCCTCCAGAGAAGTCAGATAGCAAGAACTTTCTCTCAGGATATTTTGTCTGTTCACTGAGTCAGAACAGTTAATTGCCAAAGCCCTGAGACCGGTGATTAGGGGGAGGACACTTTTCCATGCTGAAAATTGCTGAATGTCACTGGAGTGTTGAGCTGCCAATGAGACGGGGCCATGGTCTAAGGCAAGGTAGCAAAAAAATCAGTGGTACTTGGGTGAGATCTGGAGACTCCTGTCTGACTTCTGGTTAAGACAAATGTAGTATTTGCCATGAAAAAAACTTGTATCAACCCACAGATATCACAAATCTACTCTTGGCAAAAGGTGTGCTGTTGAAAATATCAGGGGAAGAATGCAGCTAAAATTTGACCTTTGCAGATGACTGTTTTGCACTATTCCATGAAACAGTTTCCCAAATGTTAATAGGATTAAATATTCTGGATTCCTTCCTTTGAAAAAATTTTAGTAATGGTCTGGTAAACAGTTACTTCTAGAAAAGATTATCTTATCGTTGTGAAGTTTCGTAAAATAACCCCCATTAAACTCCATCTATTGTTCTTTGATTTTCAAGGTATTTAATGCAGTTTAATTATTTTTCTCTCTTTCTATCTAGGCTATTAAACACGAAAAAATTACATCTCAAAATGTGGAAGAAGAAATCCAATAATAAACTTTAGTTGTTGCCTTTTTCAATATCATTTTTGTGTAATTTTTAAATCTAATTTTGTAAATAAGATGTGCTTAGTTGAAATTATAATTTTCTAGGCATTTTCTCTCTGTTGAAAGTGTTGATGACTCTCCTGTCTTTTTGGCTTTTTAAGGAACCCTGCACAGCCTAGAAAAATGTAGAAGAGCATTTTAAAATATATTGATGGTGGAGGGAAAAACAAAGATGCAAAACATTGCAATCATTGCTTTATATAACAGCTTTAGTTAATGTAATTATGAGATAACCATTAAGGAATAAATTAAGTGCTGAAATGAATCTTAAGGTTAGTGACAGAATGTAAGTTACTCAATGACAGAGCTGGTTAAATAGCACCCAATGAATAATAGATACGTCTTGAACCCTCTTGAATGCATAATGCAGAGAATATTCTGTTGAATTATTTATCCTGTCAGAAAGAAGGTACATGTGCCAAATTTGCAGCAGTCCTCTGAAAGGATTCAGACTCCTGGGGTATGAGGTGATTTCTCACTGGAAAACCAGAGAGCAGCCTATCAAGAAGTTGATGTGCTGATGTGATTTGGGAAGGAAAGTCTCATATAAGCACCATTGGAAGTGAAATGTGAGGGTAATGACCCAAGTGATAATATGAGGCCAAGTGTCCTCCCATCCATTAGAATGTGCACTTGGGCAGGAGGCCACAAAACCTAGTGCTGCCTTCAAGGCCCAGAGGAAAGTCTTCTGCAGTAAGATTTGTTTCAATATTGAAGCATTAAAAACATACAAAACCTGACATACTTTTATTATGTAAACAAACAAAAAAAAATCCTAAAAAAATATGCAAACATAATTAACTTGAAATTTTTAGATAAACATGTTTCTTTTTAGATCACTTCAAATTCTGATGAAACTTGGACACTTAACTCCCTTATCATTTACAGAAATCTTTTATTTTCCAAATTAGCCTTAGAGTCTATTAGGTATCTGAAAAATGGTGTGATCCTTTAGCATCCCAGTTCCAGAGTGATTTCATTAGGCAGTGCTGAATGTTTGGTTGCTATTGCAGAGGTCTGTCAGGTAAAGAGATTTGAGATCTACAGATCCCATTCAGAAACTCCCCCTGCTGTACAGTTTTGGCTCACTTTATGTCACACATCCCTCCTATATAGGAAAATCTAGAAAGATTATCATCAGAAGAGTAATTACTTTGGTGTACTAAGACTCTAAGACACAGAGCAATGTCTGTGTAAACTGCTTCAAGGTTTGGTCCATCAGGCTAAGCCCAAATCTGGGTCAACAACTAAAAGGCCAAAAGCTGTGTCATGGTGGCATGGCAAGGGTGGCAGGAAAGCCATTGTTATTGCATGGCAAGTTAGCAAAGGCTAATTAAATATTTCCTCTTACACACAAAACTAATTTTCAGTTAAAAGCAGCTTTTCAGAGGCAAAAACATTCCTAGCATTTGAGACTGTTTATAGTTGGTTGGACATAAAAATGTTTAACATGAAATTGAATTTACTGCCATCTTTATTTATTCAAATCTATTTATTGCAGTGTTTCTTTTTGCTTCATCTATTTATTCAAATCTATTTATTGTAGTGTTTCTTTTTTTAAGAAGCAAACAAGTCATTATGAAATGTAATTTTTTACTTTAATTTATTTTTAAAATGTTATTTGGTAAAAATAACATTTGTAAAAGTTTATCATCCATCAGACCCTCCTGAGAACAGAAGGAGAAGTCTGATTTAAAACTCCAGCTACTAATTATGCTTTGCAAGAATGGGAGGAAAATTTAAATGCAACTGCTCCAGTTTAGCTCTGCTTCCCTACTTTTAATTTTCTAGGGGAATGACAATAAAATGAAAAGTATTCAATTGAAAATAATCTGTTAAATCCTAAAGCCAGCTCATCTTTGCACTGTTAATCTCATGGCAGAAATGTTTGTGTTTGATTTGTACTGCAAAGACTATCCTACAAACTAAAACAAATGACTAGAAGGGTCATTGATGATTCCTAAGATAACAATTACATCACAAAATTAATTATTTCATTTACAGACACCTTAGTGTTTAGAAATCACAGATGCTTGGGTTTTGCTATTGGCACTGAAATAGCTTTTGGAATAGCACTGGAATAGCGAATCCAAAATGCAAAGCAATTGTTTTATTCCCAGATGTGCTTATTGCAACATAAATAAATAAATTTAGATTTAGATTTAGATTTAGATTTAGAATCCTGAATTGACATACAAAATAAGGAAAATTTTTAGACCCATTGCACTGGAGGGTCCTAAATTCAGTCCTTGTAGGATAAATCTTTGTTATAGGTTTTCCTGACTTTAGTCCAGCAGTTCTTGTTCATCCAAGTTATGACTGTTGAGAAAGGAACTGACACAGTTCAGAGGTGGAGAGGTTCAGTAAAGCCCTGAAACAGGGCCAGGTTATGGCTCAACTATTTTGTTAAATTAAGACAAGATATGGTTTGGATTCCTGAGATATTACTTCCACTGCATTACTTTGCTGTCCTCAATAGCAAATGGAAGTGTATTTTTTTCCCCCTGAAAATTAAGCTACCCTTTACTTGCCATAGTTTAATAGTTGGACTTTAAACTGCCATGAATCTGATGCTTTTCAATACTGTAGGGTTAGATATACCCCAAAAGATTAATTTGTACCATCTGATGCAGGATAAAGACTGGGAAATGCATTAGAAGGAGTGAAATAAATATTTCAAGGCAATGGGGGTTTTTTTAAGCTGGGGGGTGGGGGTTGTTGTTTTTTTTTTGGTTTTTTTTGGTTTTTTTAATGTGGTCCTGAAAGAATAAAACAGCTCTGATTTTTTAGATTTCAGAAGAAGCTGATAATACAGTTCTCTCAGTTATTATTAAATAGTCAGCCTGAGAGAAGTATTTCACATTGTACAAATGTCCTGGGTTTTATTTTGTTATCAGAGAGAACAAAATAAGGGAATTGAGATTGTTGGGGGAGTGATGGAAAGAACTAGGGAACAATGAAAATTTGTTGATAAATTTATATTTTGAGAATAAACTAAAGCATGAATATAATTAGAACACTGTAGCCTTTCCTCAAACTAACTACAGGCTGAATTTGTTTGCCTAGCACATAAGAGTTTCCATCAGGACTTTGTACAACACACTGGGATCAACTTCTAACCATGTCTCAGCAGTGCATTTCCCACTGAAGCCCATGCCTGTCTGCAGTCCCCAGAAGGGCAGCCTCTGGAGCAGGTGTGGGTACAGCCTGTGCTGCCTGTCTGGTGATGATTCCTCAATGGTGAAACACCTCAAGGCTCTCCTTGTCTCAGTGAGTCAGTCTAGAACAGAGGTGTGCTTTTATTCCCTGTTAATGCCAGGCAAAGGAAAGCAAGGGCAGAATAACAGTTTTTATGACACAAGAAATCATCTTTCACACAGAAAATATCCATTGAAGAAGGGTATTTCAAAAGAAATATTTATTACAATTATTTTTTTCTTTATTTTATTTTTTTTTTTTCTAAATGTTTTATGAACTAAAGTAGAATGCCTCCAGTAAATGTTACAGTGAAAGTATAGTTTCCAGTTTCCAGTTTTTGGTAGGTGATATTCTTCTCCATTTCACTTGATGCCCAAACACAGCATTTGTGCCTGCACTAACCAGTGGGGCACAGGGATGGGAGGGCAGGGCTTCAGTTTGTTGTGATACACTTACATATCTGCATTGTGGATGTGTCTTTGCCAGCACTGAAATTCTTTCCAGTCCTCAGAGAAAGGGAAATGTTCACAAGGGGCTGCAGTGCCGATGAAAATGGGAAGTCCTTGATGGTACTTCTGTGCACGAGTCCATCTGTGGTTTCATCAAGAGAGAAAAGCCCCACCACAAGATTAAGCACCAGGCAAAATCATAACCTCAGCTCTACTTTCAGGGCACCAAATGAAAAATATGGGCACACCCAAGGTTTCCTGAAAAAGTACCATCTTGAATTGTAATGAAATGCTTTTTCATGATGTTAGACCAATGGAGTTTGACACCAAAATATTTAAATTTCCGCAAAAAGCATTCAAGGATACATTGATTATGATTAGATACTCTGGGATTGGTCTTTGTAGACCAATTTCTATTGTTTTCTATTGTTCAGCCATAGATGATTCCTACCCAAGTGCATTCTGTCTGATTGCATACTGTGTGACAATACACCTTTTCATGTAAACAGTTGAGTTGTGAGACCCTTTTGCAGATTCATTTGAAAGACAGAACATTGCTTGAGATAAAACTTGGGGTAGCACTGCTGATGCTAACTTAATTTCCTCCACATAGTCTTTGGTAAGGCAGCATGCCTGGCAGGCTTAGAATAGGTTGCTAGGGAACATGATGCTGAAGTGAAATTAAGTAGGCTATTCAAACTAATTAGTCTAGGAAGAATCTGTGTTTTTTAAAATTCATAAGATGGCAGTTACAAATAAAAAGATGACAGTCAATTATGTTTAAAAAGATCTAGTATTCAGAGGGGTGGGTCAGATTCTCTCCAAATAAAAAGAGCTTTGAAAATTATTTGAACTGAAAATGAGCTGAAGTCCTTTGAAACAGAATTAAAAAGGTAAATCAGCTTCACCTAACTTCGGCAATTTACTTAGAGGCTGAGATTAAGTTATCTATCTGGGTCGCTTTTATAGCCTATGGAGACAGACTTCACAGGACATAGAATCATAGAGTGCTGTGAGGTGGAAGGGACCTTCAAAATCATCCAGTTTCAACATCCCTGCCATGGACAGGAGGACCTTTCACTAGAACAGGTTGCTTAAAGACCCATCCAACCTGGCCTTGAACCTGCCCAGGGATGGGGCATTCACAATTTCTCTGGACAACTTCTTCCAATGTCTGATCACTCTTATATTTCTTTCTATTATCTAATCTAAATCTACGCTCTTCCACTTCAAAACATCCCCCTTGTCCTGTCACTACAAGACCTTGCAAGGAGTCTTTTGCCATATTTCTTGTGGGCTCCTTGTAAGGCTGTATTAAGGTCACTCTCTTCTCCAGGCTGAGAATCCCGATTTTCTCAGCCTTTCCTCATAGTGAAGGTGCTCCATCCTTCTAATTACATGTGGCCTTCATCTGGACTCACTCCAACAGGTCCATGTGCTTGTGCTGGGGACCCAGGGCTGGGTGCAGCATTGCAGGTGGGGTCTCACCAGAGCAGAGCAGAGCAGAGCAGAGCAGAGCAGAGGGGCAGAATCCCCTCCCTCACCTGCTGCCCATGCTGCTTTGGATGCACCCCAGGACACGTTTGCCATTCTGGGCTGCAAGGGCACATGGCTGGGTCGTGTCCAGCCTCTCACCCACAGCACCCCCAAGTCCTTCTCGGCCAGGCTGCTCTGATCTGTTTGTCCATTCCCCAGCCTGGATTGTTACCTGGGGTTGCCCTGACCCCAGTGCAGCGCTTGGCATTTGATGTTGTTAAACTTTATGAGATTCTCATGGGACCAATTCTCAAGCTTGTAATGTCCCTGCAGATAGCATCCTGCCATCCCACCCCTCAGCTTTGTGTCATCTGCAAAATTGCTGAGCATACCCTAGATGCCTTTGTCTATGTCATTAAGGAAGATATTAAGTACCCCTGTGGAGAAGATCAGAAGCTGGGCTGGGTAGCACCACCAACCTCTTGGCCCTGGTACAATGGAAGCCACGGGAGGGATAAACTCAAGGCAAGAACAAGAGTGAGCATCATGTCTGGTCACCCTGACCGCTCTGGGGAGAAAAGACATAACGAGGACATTGCTGGCACAAAGGAATGTAACAAGGACCTGATAACTGGAAAGATTGTGTTGCTAGGGGAACGGAGGCAAAGGGGTCCGAGTGGAATATTTTGTACGGACGTTAGAGAACTGTAAATACTGGTGACTGTCGTTATAAACTGACTGGGCTTGCATAGCATGGTCCCTTCCATAGCTAGTGTCCTTCAGTCACTGCAACACTGGTCCCAGTTCAGACCCCTGGGGGACACGGCTTGGCACCGTTGTCCATCAGGACTGAGACAAATAAATGACCCCTGTAGACCTTCCCTTGTCCATTCATGTACTTACTCCATCATAGAAGCTCACTGAGTTGTTCAGGATGGACTTAACCTTGCTGAAGCTGTGCTGGATGTCTTGAATCACCTCCCTGTCCTCCATGTGCCTTAGCAGAGCTTCTCAGAGAGGCTGTTCCATGATCTTCCCATGCACAGAGGTGAGGATGACAGGTTGGAATGTCCTAAGGTCTTCCTTTCTACCTTTTTTAAAGATGGATATATTGATTCCCATTTTCCAGTTACCTGACTGCCATGACTTTTCAAATATCACAAAGAGTGTCTTGGCAACTACGTCAGCCAATTCTTTAGGATTCTGGGACGAATCTCTTTTTCTCCTTACACTTAAGTACATTCAGGTTCCTCAGGTGATCATGAACATGATCTTTATTTACAGTGGGAGGGACTTGGCTCCCCCAGTCCCCATCCTTCTGTCCATCCACTCAAGAGCTGTGGGAAGAGAGCTTACCATTGAAGACTGAGGCAAAAGAGTTGTTGGGTGCCTCACCCCTCCCCTCAGCTGCCGTTGTCAGGTTTCCAGCATTATTTATTGGGAAGGGGGAATACACCTTCTTTGACCTTCCTTTTCTGGTTAACATATCTGAAGTATCCCTTTTTGTTATTCTTTTTGTCCATTGCCAGGTTCAGCTCCAGCTTTGCTTTGGCCTTCCTCACCCAATCAATACAAAACAGAATATCATCTCTGTACTCTTCCCAGGTCACCTGTTCTTGTTTCCACTGCCTGTGCATTTGTTTCTTTCCTTTTCTTTTGACCAGCAGTCTCCTACTCAGCCATGATGGTCTCTTGCATTTCTTGCCCAAATTCTTTCTCCTGGGAATTGCTACCTCTGCTCTATGGAAGACTTCCTTAAAGGTCTACCAGCTCAGTTCCACTCGCTTGTCCCCAAGGTCAGTTTCCAAGGGGACCTCTGAAGAGCTGGAAATTTGTTTTGCTAATGTCCAGGGGCCTAACTTTACACCTTATCTGAGTCACATCCCTCAGAACTGCAAACTCCACCAGTACATGATTCCTGCAGCCCAGGCTGCCCCTAATCTTGATGCTCCCCATTATCTTGCTTTGATTCAGAAGACCCTAAGAGCAGCATGTGATGGATTCAGGTGTTGAGTTGATGCTTCCAATGAAATGAGAATCCTCAATTGAGAATTTTCATTCCTCTCATGAGGAGTATTTCATTTGATCTTTTATGTAAACAATAAAATCTTTAAAGTGCTAAAAATGTTCCATTGTGTATAAACTTAATGGAAAATATAATGGAAGCTAAGCCATAAAAAAGAGAAAAATAATGGTTTCATAATGTTTTTTGTGTTGTCATTTAGTGTTTGCATCTATCTGTCTTATTTTAACTATTCTGTATGTTTTGGAGAGATAAAACAATACTAACACTTGAAAAGAAATGCAAATTTAAAAAAATAAAGAAGAATGTGTAAATAAGCAAGGGGTAGAGATTTCGCTTTTAAAAAGGATTGACATCTTCATTAAATGCTTCCTCACATATTCCATTAACATTTGCCCTTTTTCCATTTGTACAGTCTGCTGTGTAGGGTAAAGCACTGGTAATTCTTGGGTTTTACCCAGAGCTCAGATATATTTTTCTCCATTTGTGCTATTGCCATCTCTCATTGTTTTGGCAGGCTGTGTTTTAGTGCCCTTTTATCTTCCTGTTCTATCTCTAATAGCAGCTACAGTAAAGAGTTAAACTTGGCAGCTGCACATTCCAGAGGCTAAATTCTAAGTTTTCAATTTCAATAGAAATTCTTGTTTTTAAATCTGGCTTCACATGCAGGTCAACTTCTCTGCAAAGCAGCTGTGGAGGTCACATTGGTACCTATGAAACTGTCAAATTTTACCATTTAAGTAATCACACTTGAAAACTGATATTCCATGACTACTCTCCAGTAGCTGTGAATTACTTCACAGGACAGGAGAGCTGAAAGTAAATATAGCTGCTTCTCAAGAAAATGATGAAAGAGTTCACATCCATATAAAAAGAATTCAATTCCAGATAAAAATAAAAAGGAAAATATAAGAGATGGTCAGCAATGATTTTTATTCCTCCCTTTAAAATTAGTGAGAGCAGACATGGTAATACTGCACTAAACAGAGCATACAATAAACAAAATTTATTCAATGTATCTTTTTTGTCCCTTCTCAAAAAAAAAAAAAATCCAAGACCAAAACAAACAAACAAGCAAACAAAAAAGAAGAAACCACAGAAGTAATAATATAAATGTTGCTGCTGAGTGCTGCAGAGGTAACAGCCTAATAGAATGGCTATTACATTTAGACTGGCAATGACCCCATGCACAATTAAAATAGAAAAGCACATCTTACAAAGGAGTCAAATATTTGTGCTTTGCAGATTTAATCAATGGTACTGAATAAAAGGAAACTTGCCTTTGGACAGGTTATTCTGCAAGTGCTCACTGTGACCTTTCTTTCACCTCTTTCTTGTACTGAATTTTGTCTGTTGCGTGGGTATTGAACTGGTCAATCAATTCCTGTGTGAATGATCTCCAGCTGAATTTTACAGTTGCACTCTGGTTTTAGCACTAGGAATTATATTCCAGTCCCCTCTTTGGTTTTTGTTTTTGTTTTTTTTTCTGTAAGGAAATATATCTCATGTAAATTTCTTCATATGTTTCATATATGTGATAATCTTCAGAGCAGACCAAACAGACGAAGTTACTAGATAAGAACTGCTGCATTTTGCTTTTGATAAATAAGATTTTTCTTTGTCTCCTACCAGCTACTTTCTCATAAATTTCTTTTTGAACTATGAATCAGTTCAAATCCAATTTTTGACCATAGGACAAGGGGTAATGGTTTTAAACTAAGAGAGGTTAGATTCAGGTGAGATAGAAGGAAGAAATTTTGTACAGTGAGGGTGGTGAAAGATTGAAACAGATAGCCCAGAAAGTGGTAGATTCTCCATTTCTGAGAACATTCTGGGTGTGTTGGGCTCTGAGTAATCTGATCTAGTTGGAAATGTCCCTGCTCATTGCAGAGTGGGTTGGTGACCTTTAAACATGCCTTCCAACCCAATCTATTCCACGGTTCTATGATAACAAGTAAAAATTCAAAGGTGGTAGTGAAACTGAAGATCATTTAAATAGATGATTATGAAATGTGACCCAAAAATTATAATAATCACTCTAAAAATCACAAGTTCTGTCAGGCAAATTCTACTGTCAGTTGGGAACAATGAACTCAGAAAAGACCCTTTGAATCATCATTGAAATCATCTGACATGGAAAAGAAAGGGGAGGAGAGCTCTCAAAACAGTCCTGGAAACTTCCTCATTTAGGGAAAAAGACAAACAGCACCAGCAGGTGAAGCAGCAGATTTGGAGGATTTTTCTTATTAGGGAGTTGAGGACAAATACAAAGGCTGATTGTAGAATTAGTGGAAACACATTCAGGGTAAGCTGCCCTATAAAGAAAACAATTTCATCACAGTTTCACAGTTTATGTACAACTAATTTGTTTTCTGTGTGATTGTTTGGTTGGCTATCTTGAGGCAGGGAAAAGTCCTAGAAAAGGTATTCTTTTTGCCACTTGGATTATAATGCACTTACTTCTCTTTGGGGACTCACTGCTGCTTCTGTCCTTCTTCATTAGGTGACACAGGAGACCATTCTTTGTTCCTGGGACCAAATCACAAATGTCATCATGCCTATGTTGCTAAACTCTCATAGGTCTCTAGGTTTTTAAAAATGAAATGCATACTTATAAAGTGTCTCCTTATTTGATGTCTGTGATGACAGTCAAGAAGAATGAAATAGATGTTTAATGAAAGGCTGTCGGAGGGTTAGGGCATCAATGATTACAAAGGGAATTTGCTTAAAGTTATTTCAGTAAGAATTTGAAGTCCATCCTGAAGTTTAAAACAAAGGAAAATACAGAAACATTTTTAAAATTGAATTTTTGTCCTGAAACCAAACATGAGAAAATGAGAAAATCTCATAAATTTCTAAATTGATTTGTAAATCAACTTGTAAAAATTGATTTGTAAATCAATCTCATATTGATTTACAATACAGCTATTCCACTGTATTTTATTTTTTTTTTGGAGGGTGGGATGCTGCATGATTCAAGGAACTAACAATTTAGTGATACTCAAGAAGGAAGGGGCTAAGACAAAAGGAATGAAGGGAAGATAGCTCTGTGAAAGTTGGATGTGTGACAGCACAGGCAGAGGAAAGAATTGGAAAAATCTAATGTTGAGCACATGGCGTGACTCTTGGAAATAGTGTTGTGCAAGGCCAGGAGCTAGATTCAATGATCCTTGTGGGTTTCTTCCAACTCAGCACATTCTGTGATTTTGTGATTACCACCAAGGTATGAAATCCCTGGAACTAAAGCCGAAAACAGCATGAGCACTGGAAGTGAAAACTATCTCTGCTTTATCATTGCCTTGAAGCTATAAAGGACACAATTTTGTTAAGAAAAGAGTGACTTGGCTTTCAATTACACACCAAAATAAAAAATCCCATAGCCAGCAGGTCCAGGAAGGTCAGCTTTCCCCTCTCTATTTGGAGTCCTGAATTTAGGTTTAGGCTCTCCAGTACAAAGATATTGATATGCTGCAACGAGTGCAGTGGAGGCCACCATGCTGACCAGGGAGAGGCACAGAGCACATGATGTGCAGGGAGAGGCTGAAGAGCTGGGTCAGTTCTCCCTGGAGAAGAGAAGGCTCAGAAAAGACTTTGGTGCTCTCTGCAACCACGTGCTGGGAGGACACAAAGACACATTATTTTCTTGTTAGACTAAAAGGAAAATATTTTTACTGTGAAAGGGGTCAAATTCTGGACCCCAAGAGAGTGCGTAGAAAGAACCACCCTGGGAATGGTTCAACGCCCAGTGAAATACAGGCCTGAGAAAACTGATCCAGTTATCTCTGCTTCAAGCAGTGGGTTGGAACAGGTAACCCCTGAGGGTTCTTTTCAACCTAAATTATTCCATGGCTGTATTATATGTTAAATCAGAGTGATCCTGCTAGCAGTGTAAGGTTTGTCAAGGCAGTCAAACAGCACTCAAAGCAGGGGAAATAAGGCAAGAAGTATGCGAGAGCTGGAAACCCTGCCTCACAAAGAGACAAGCTGAACTGTGCAGAAAAGATTCTCCCTCCCATTTGCAGAACTGAGTGAGGTTTGGGTCCTGTTACCTCATACAGGAGGAAATGGAGTAAATATTCCCTAGGACAGAGCAGCTCCCTTCTTTTGCTGCAGGGCAGAGTGCCTGTAAAGAACAAACACCTCCCTGCACTTGAGCAGCAACTGCTGAGGCAGCGGCTCTGCAGCACCCGTGGGATGCAGGAGCTGGGATCCCCAGGGAATCCCGCAGCTCTTTCAGGAGGCAGCAGCTGCTGCTGGGGAACACACCCATAGGTCACCAAAATGTGTCTCTCCAATAACAGACAAGGCTGTGTATGCTATGAAGTGTCAGCTGGCTTTGGATACCCTGCATCAGACATCTGAGAAGTGGGGTTCATGTAATCTAGAAAACCAGCAGGCACTCACCTACAAATTTGTTGACCACTTGGATACCTTTTGTATTCAATGAGAAGAAATGGAGATGAGGAGGTGTTTTGGTGGGACTTTGGGGTTTTTTTCCTTGTCTTTTGGATTGTTTTGATGTTGTTGTTGTTGTTGTTGTTTTGGGCAGGGTTTGTTTGGTTCTATTATTTTTTGGTTTTGTTTTATTCTATTGTGCAATTTTCCTCACTCATTTTAATATGAGTTTCACAGTAGAATGAATTTTCCATTCTGAAGCTTATTTCTCCTCGTTTATATAGTGACTTATTCAGCTGTGATCCTCCACACTGTAGCTGCCTAGATATTATCAGAAAAATCTCACTGACAGGGCTGTAAAGTACCCACAGTTCTACTGGAATGGATGTTACTGGTGGGTAACATCCTCAAAAATCACATTCAAAAAACTCACTTGAGGGCATGAATATGGATTAAATTACTTACACCACAGCAAATAAAGAACAAGTAAAGTAGTACAGCAAGAATGGGTACATCTGTGTGCATAAATATGTGAGGGATAGCAGGACCCTGTGAGCCACTCTCTTTTGGCACCTCTGTACTTCGGCCTTGTGTGGCAAAACTGCTAGAATAATTTGTGATATACTTCCTAAGTGGAGATTAGAGCTTGGGGATGTTTTTCTGTTTGATTTGTTACTCTATATTTTTTATCCTGTAATGGCATGGTATGGGAAATCATGCAAGAGAGGATTGAATGAAGTCTGCATCCCACTACTATTGTTGCTGGCTTCATAGTGCTAAAATATTCCCTGTGATTCTGATAGCTCTGCAGATTGGTGCAGTGTTCTTCGTGGCCAGTATGTAAAACACTGCTGCAGCTGAAAAAAAACCAAAAAACCAACAACAAACCAACCCTCTCCAAAAAGAGAGAGCTCCTTTTAATGGTTGCAGCAAAGGTATCCATGCTAAAGGAGCACTGCTCCTTTGTCATTTTATCGTGAGCTGAACATGTATCTATTTCAGCCCTACAGATTTCAAAAGTTTTAAACCACTGTGTCCTTGAAAAGTCCTCAGTCTTGTCTATGTAGTGGAAATCTTCCAGCTCTCCTGGAAGCAGTTTGTGGCGTAGCACACCTGCACATTAACATCCAGCCTGGTCGGCAGCCAGCAGCCTGCGCCAGCGAGGTGCTGCATGTCCTTTGATCCCAGTTAGTTTCTATGGGAACTGAAGGCACTCAGCACATTGCAAGATGTGCCCAGCAGCCTTCAAGATAAGAGTACATGATTCTTAATTGTAAATTCTTTCCTCTTCACAGCTGGTGCAAGAATTTGCCAGAAATGGTTCCTTTCCTTCTGCTTGAACATGGAATCTCAGACAAGATTTGGGTTAAAAAATAAAGAAGCTGGTTATTCATTTAGGATCTCTTTTTCTTGTGCCTCATCATGATTCCAAATCAAGGAGAAATTGTTGCAACTAACTATAGTCTTGAACCATGAACTGGGTAGTTCCAGAGAAGACAATAATAGTTAATCCTTATGATCCTAAAGCAATAAAAGTATTTTGCTGCATTTCAGCAGGACTGGAAAGTCTTTGTAAGTTGAAAAACAAGACAAAAAATTATCAATCTGCTGTTGTGAAGTTGTCTCAACTATCAGGACAGTAAATATAACATGCTGTTGGAAGCTTGAAATGGCAAACCCAGCACTCTTTTAGGAAAGGACTAACCAGTTTGGAGTAGCACAAGAGCAGCTGCCTGATTGTCTTCCCATACTGCAAAAATCTTCAACATTCAAGCTTTTTCCTGAAAATTAAGTGTGTTGAGTATCTAACTGGAAATGTCAAAATATTTATTAATACCTTGTGGCAATCACCCAAAAAGGAGGATGTGCAATTCACATATTCTAAAATTCTTTCTAATGTTGAACTTTGGGAAGCTCTCTGATTTCATTTGCGTTATTTTGGACAGTTTCTTTGTCTTCTGAACGAGGAAAGTAGCATGTGCTTCTGCACACACAATGTGCCACAAGCTCTGGTTTGATAAAGCTTATCCTGACATTATTTACCAGAAAAATTATCTAGAAAATGTGACTCCAAGATTCAAATTTCTTCTGGAAGAAGAGACTGAACTGTATGAGAAATTTTTACTTTATGAGACTTGGTGTGAATGCTCTTGTCCAGTTTTCACTCAGCACTTGTGCTGATTTGAGTTTAGCTATTCCTCGGTGATGTCTTTGCAGAATTTTGTGTCCAAAATTTGCTGCTTCATGAAGAACGCACAAGAAATGGAAGTGCAGACAGAAGCTAGTAGTCAGGTATGGAAATTCAATTTGAGTATGATCCTCAGGCTTAAATTGGATAATCACAGATATTGTGAAACTGCAGGAAAGGCAATTTCCAAATATACTTTCTTCAGCAGGGTGAGCTGCCAAAAAATTTTAAGAGGGAATTACAGTAGCTGCAAAAATTAACTGCAGAGTCATGCAGGCTGCTAAGCAAGGTGCAGTAGACTGAGGTGGAAGCAGACTCTTACATAATTTAAATGCAGCAAAGGAGTGAGAAATAGCAGGTGATGAAGCTTTTCCCACATTCTCACCACACTGCAGGTGTTTTTCCTTATCAGAGCTGCAAAAGCAGCACAGTTCAAGAACTGAAATTCATTTTTCTAATGAAAAAAAAATCTGCTTAACATATCTGTCTCGTGGTAGCTGTTTTATCCATATAAGAAGCGTGGGGATGGAACAGAGCACCAAAAGAAACAAACCACAACAGATATGAAAGCACCTACAGTTATTTTTAGTGATAAAAAGGAATGAAAGGGTCAAATAAAGGCATTTTGAGGATGCACAATAATTATGGGAGAGAGAATAATTTTAAGGAGCTGGTGGCAGAGTCCCTGGTTCACAAGCCTTGTGGCAAGTTGAGGATCAAAGGAAACCAGAGCAACTCCTCCCAGCTGGTCAAAGCAAATGAGTTGTCCTGTGTTTTCACTTCAAATGGGCCATGCACAACATCATGTCTTGGAAGAGAGCAAGAGGAAAGGCAAAGACAACTGGGGTTGTTCAGTACTTTTTTCCAGTTTTTATAAGAAAATAAGAGAAATGTATCTAAATCAAATACCTCAGCCACCCTGAAGGTGCTTGCAGTTAGTCTGATCTGTGGATGCTGTCCCTTTTTGTGTGACACATTTCTTTTCACTGTGTGGAAATGCCTGCACAGTCAGTTGCACTCCTGTGCATATCAACCTTGTCATATTCCCAAAAACTGCATTTAACAAATACGTGGGTTACACCTGGAGGCTGCCACCTGAGTATAAGGTCCAAAGTTTTCTTCAGGGAAAGCTGTAGATAGGAAACCAGGAGCATCTTCAGAAGCCCTGCAGCCTAGAAAAGTGTCAAATTCTCTCAGTAAAATACATGCTTCAGAAGGGGTTCACGTACAGTCCCAACTGTCTCCATTAATTCCTCTCCTAGTCTTTGTAGGCTGGATGTAAGACCATTTGTTTTAGAAAATGATTGGGTTTTTTTTGTGAGATTCTGGATCTAGATTCAAGCAAAGGAGGCAGAGTGGTAATATTCAAAATTATATGAATACTTCCATATAAATCCCATATATAAATTAGATTTAAGATAGCATTAAGGAGTGGAGGAGTGCAAGCCGTAGTTCAGCATTGTTACCTGTGAAATCATAAATTTTATTTGAGGAAAAAAAGAATAAAAATTCTCCAAGAGTCTTTTCCTGGACCCAGTGCTTTCCTGTTTATGAAACACACTTGTACAAAGCACAGCTAACAACACCTGTTGCAAAACTGCTGGGGAAAAAATTAAAAAAAGAAAAAAATTTCTTCCCTCTCAATACTGTGGTTAAGAGATTTGCATGACATTTTTGTAAGCTAGGGTTAATGTCACCATGTAGCCAAGGTTATTGTTGCAATGATCTTTGTCATGCAAGGACACACAGAGCAAATATCATCCATCTGCCCCTCTGTGTGTGTGTCCCCTGAGGGTGTCACTTGGTCACCAGTAGTTGCAGAAGTAACACTCACCTCTGTGGAAAGGGGAGGTGGCAGCAGTGCAGGGCAAGGACTCACACCAAGCTCATCTACTCAAGAGCAGATGAAGGTGACACCACCACTTTCATCACCCCCTCCCAGTTCCCAGCTTCTTAACAGTTCCCAGCGCAGGGTTAGAGTGTTGCTTCTGCCTGCTCTTCTCCTACTACTTCCTAAGCAATATGCTGCATGGTATTTTTAGGGTGGATGTGAATGAACTGTTTTCATCCCACTCAGAATATTGGCATATGTTCAAGCTGCCTTCCAGGAGGCACAAGGTGACTTTTGAGTGATACTTCAGGCTCTCTACTTCTTGTACCGTTTCATTTTGAGCAGAGCCAGTTTCACACATGACACATTGGTTAATTCCCTAGGCAGCAGTACAATTTTGGTTTGTTTCATTTGATCCTTTTAAGGAAGCCCTCTGTGTAGATGAAGGGTTATGTCTTATAGATATGTCTGTAGGTAATTTCTCTGCACATCACAGCTTTTTGGGAGTAAAAAGAAGTCAAGGGGCAGTGAAGCCACACAATCAAGGCTGTTTCCACATTCTGTTGGTTTCAAATCACAAACCCATATCATTTAATGCTGGTAAAAAAATCTTGGCTATGGGTTTTAGGTATCATTCAACAGTAGAAAAGAAAAGCATATAGCATTTGAAAAGAAAAGAAAAGCATATATATCATTCTTGCATATAGCAACATATTTGTGTCTCAGATCCTAATTTTTGCGGGAACTTTAATGATAGAGTGTGGCATCAACTGGCTTACTTCAAAATCTGCCAGTCAAAGAGTAGACATCTTTCTGCTAGTCAAAGAGTAGGCATATATTTTAGCATGTGAACTGTATTTTCTACTAATACTCCCTTCTTTTTTTCTTTTTTCTTTTTTCTCCCATTACATTTCCTTGGAGAAGCTGGAAGAGCCCTCTTTTGTTAATTAGGTGTATTCTTCTATCTCTGTCACCACAAACAGCCCACATGAGTATTGGCCAAAAGTTACAGTGACAAAATTGTCTGTACTAATGTCTTTGAGAAACGGATTTTGAAATAGATTTTGAAATCTCCTCATAAATGGGATCCATGCAAGGATAATCAAGCCCATTAATTAGCTGTTTTTATTCAGTTTTAACATGCAAAGCAAGGACATGAAACATGAGCATGTTTTGTGAAGGCTGTGAATGGTTTAGTGGTGGAGGGCAGCTGTGCTCTGGAGAACCAGCCTGAAGGGAAGCTGCAACACTGCTTATGGCAATGACAGGACACAGATCACAGGAACCAGTGAAAACAGTTTTTAAAATGCACTTTGACTTATTTTTGTGGCATTACAAAAATTTTTTGTATCATCAAATTATGTCAGACAGACCAGTCTGTGGTGAAGACAAAAAAGTTGATATATGTATTAATGATGGATTTGATCTGTAATCC
>JAYDZK010000169.1:101761791-101789255 GCA_034509185.1 Euphonia xanthogaster | reverse complement strand
ACAGAATCCCAAGTGATGGAAGAAGCATTTAGGAAATTTTGTCAGAAGCATTCTGGAGGTTTTGATAACTTATTAAGGAGGATTTTAATCTATTTTACTTCATATTATAGGCACATTTTTAATCCTTCAAGAGGGGAGGAGGGAAATTCCTAATTTTAATTTAATTTCCTAAAGGTCAGAAGATTGTGCTTTAGGAAATGAATCTTTTGGATGGGAAAAAAACTGAAGAGAAGCAGAAGAGGATGTGTCATATGGTTGCTTAAGCAATTATTTTATAATTTATTTATTATGTTTTTCTACGAAATAATGTTGCTCTTTTAAAATACAAGCAAACTTAGAAATCAATATCAGTTATCCATAGAATAATACACCGTGAAAGAGGAAGCCTTTCTAGCACATGATGATATGATGATGACCCCTCACATGACTTTGTGATGCAAGCAGACATAAAGGCATAAAATAATTCTGTGGAAAAAAAAGATGAGGAGATGGGCAAAGCTTGAGCTTTGTGACACATTTTATATATTTTATTTTTGTAACACAAAAGTGAGCAACAGTTCCTAAAAGGGATATCAGATCATTTTGGCTTCATCCAACTGTAGTGAGCTCAACTGATTTGGAAAATCTTTAATTTAATGTCTCAGAAATATTAACAAAACTGGTAACAACAGGGATAATTTTGGCACTATTATGATGGCTTTCCTGAAATAAAGGTTTTATTTATTTACTAATATGATCTCTTTAGCCACAAGTGTTTTATTCATTAAGAGGTGATTTCAATCACATTAACCTTGAAATATTTTAAAATGAAATGCTTGAGTCCTTTAATCTCTAGGACATTATGAAAGGCAGGGAAAACTGTCATAACTTTTCAGCATTGAGTTATATTTTCAGGACAATATTAATATTGTTGCTTATGCTAGAAAATTCATGATTTCTACATTTTCCCATATGTTATTCTAGACCAAGAATAATTTTAACTAGAAGTTTCATATTAGGACATTCTAAAAATTGAGAGCAGGCAGCCATCAAAAGGATTATGTGGTATACATCTATGAGAAAAACTAATTCTTCCCATGTGAAAAGAAACACAGTATGCTATAGCCTAATAACAGCAGCTACAAAAATGTTCAGCAATTTTTTTCCAAAGTATTTAGTGGAAACCAGATGGAATTTCTGTGGTCCATGGCAAACTCTACCATTTTGTTCTTAATTGGCTTTCTGCAGCTGGACCCTGGGCGTGTTGAATGTGGTCATTACAAACCATAGAAAGTCAATTAAACCTTATCTGTGAAACTGGACAACATGAGAAGACAAATCAGTGGCATGTTGAACACACCCAAAATGACAAAGTTTAAATTCTGCAGTGAGGTGATGTACACACTAACATCAGAAATACTGAGCTGCAGCTACAAAGGAGGGAGAGTCAGCTGCACAGAGTTCCCATGGCTAAGTTAAAGCCACTCACATGAGAATAAATTATCACACTAAAACAAAAACCCATCAAACCTTGACCAACTCCTTACTGAGTCACTTTGCAAATTAATTAATGAGGGGAGAGTTATATAAAAAAAAGAAAAAAAACTGACTCAGAAGTGGCCAAACTGAGAGTAAAGGATGTGAGAATTGTTCATAAATAGGCAATATGGCACAAAACTATAAGAAGAAATATGGAGTTCTCCTAATAAAAATTTAGCCTGTGAAAATCTCTGTCCTGAGGCCCTATTCAGAGAAGAAAAAAAAATTGAATTTACTACGGAAAAGAAAGAGTAGCAAGAGATGAATCTTTATGAATCAAGCAATTAAGCTCCTCCAGGTTCAACTCCCAACAAGAAAAAGTAAAATTAAATATTCAAGAAAATTTGCCTAACCTTCCTTTTCTATAGCACAGTTCATGTAGATGCAAGTATATGGTTGCTTTAAAGTGATAGGGTTAGGGGAATTTACTCTGTAGATATTTAAAGCAATGGATAATTCACTGGTTAGGTGTGCCCTGCCTCTCCCATTTGATTCTAGATGGAGAAAATTTTGGCATAATACAGGGGTGTGGGCTGGATGACCTTTAAAATCCCTTCCAATCCAAATGGTTCTCTGAGTCTGTGATTCCGTGATGTCTCCAATGTTTCACTTGGATATTCCTCTTTTTCATGCACTGATTCTTTTCTCTTTGCAACTTCTTCCCCTATCTTGTATCTCTCTACCAATAACGAATAAATTTAAAAAAATACAAGGGGAAAGTAAAGGTCTTGAATTAGACATTTGTGTCTCACCTTCCTGCATTTAATCTGGAGTCTTTCTGGGGAGTACAGATTTCTCTGAGTACTTGATTCAAGGAGGTTTTGATGCTGGCAGTAGTCCATGGGACACCCACAATAAAAATGTTTTTCAAGAAGTAGCTAGCACCTCTGTGAGGAGTTTGGTTGTGATTCTCAACCACACTTCTCTGGAAACATTACCTCTGTCTGTTAAATGAACAGCTGCAGTGAGATGTTACATAGCTACCAGTTTTATTAATTCAGTAGGGTTGTTCTGGATAGCACTTAATCATCCTCCTTCATTTTCCTTTCCAAGGAGAACTTAGTGCAGATAAAATATACTGTCATCTAGTAAGGTTTTAATACTGTCAGGCATTGGTGTTATCCAAATCCCACCTTAAAAGATGTTTGCCCCACTTATTTTATCCTTCTGTACTTATCCTGTCAGAAGAACAATCAAATAAATCCCAAGTACTCTTTTGACATCAATATGTAAATCACACCACTGCTCCCACGTAAGCTCCACTTGTTCTGTCAGAGTTAGACCAGAGAAGGTGGGGTATTTCTCTGTCCATTTAAATTAAGTGATAACATTTCTAGCTAAGAGTTTGAAACTGAAAAAAAAACAAATAAACAAACAAGCAAAACAAAACAAAACAAAAAAAACCCAACAACTAAAACTTCCCTTCTTCAGCTTGAATACTTAACTTCAGAAATTTAGGTCATTCACATTCACAGGGAGATTTTTAAAGTGGCCTACAGAATTTAAGGATAAATAATTCCATTGACCTCACTGAGATTTATGCTTTTTCCTTTCATTTTTTGATAATCCCAACTTGAAGACGCTTGCTCAGTCTTACAGTATGGTACATTCCATGTTTCTAGTCTTGTGCCTTTCCACCCGTGTAAAAGACCTGTTTCAGTTTGGTGATTTAGTGGCCAGGTTCATCTCTCATCTGGAAGAGGGAGCAGGGAAGACAGCTCTAATGCCTGGAAAATACATTCCCTATGAATGAGTGGGAAACAGCTCCTTTTGCCGTCTCCCAGGAAAAATGGACCTCTTAGCACAGTAGCTGCATTGCTCTGAGATATCCCATATTTTTCTCACAGGGCTTCCTCAGCACTCTGAAGAAATTATTCAAGCCCATTTGAACAAGTTGCTTTGCTGTCCTGGCATCAAACCTGCCTGCTGACTCCTGAAGGATGCATTGCTTGGTAAATAAAAGTCTCCCACCAGTCACAGATCCTACCTGTTCTACTTGCCTTACAAACTCAAAGGATTACACGTGAGCAGCTGCAATTATTTCTCCGTAAAATTGATCACAAATTTTTTTTAGTCTACTTCCTGGCATATTAATTAAACTGTCATTGGGAAGATCTTTAGTGACATTTTTGTCTGGTTTATGCTGACATGAGTTCATTTTTAGTTTTATTAAGACTGGCTTATGATAATCCTGATATAATTGAGTTGCTTATGTGAGAAGCTTCTGCCACTGTGTTAATGCCTGTCAATTTGGCTCCAAAAAAAGGTCTAGTTTGAATCCATTTGAGTTCTCTGCATCCAATAAGGGTTTTCAGGACTTTGTTCTGGTCTTATATCCCTTTATTTCCAACATGTCATTTGGCTTACAAAATTTCAGTATCCTTGGTTTTTCAAAAATAAAACATGAGTAAACACTAGCGCAAGTCTCTTTCTAGGTTGCATTTCTGCTCAAGAAAGTTAACTTCTGATCTGCTGTACTTTTCACTGCCACAAACACACAGGATAATGTCTGTAATGCTATGCCTCTTGGGAAGCATAAGTGGGCAAATGGTTTATAGAAAGTCAAGTGAATACCTCTTGTGCTTATGGAAGTGTGCTAAATCACAGCCTGAGCTTTTCCATTGGGTTGACCTTTCTTTTCTGTGGTCGTGATAACACCCAAGAGAATTGAGAGAAAGCAGCTTGTCTCTCCTTCTTAAAAGACCAAAAGCACTAAAAACATTTTCCAAGAGCAAAGCTAAATTTTATTAGAAAAGATAATTTTTAAGTAGAAAAATCCCCATATTTTCTGGGTGAGAGAATACATCTGGTCTTAAAGAGCACTTCATACTTCCCAGACAGCTGCATCCCCTAAGGTATCTTCTCTTGAGTCTTGCTCCCTTTAAGTCCCCTCAAAGTTTGCCTGTTTATTTCTGGATTAAAGTTCCATATTCGTCTTTGCACAGATTAAGTTTTATCTTTTCATCTCAGGCATCTCCCAGTGTCTTATTCTCCAGATTTCCTGTTTGCTCTAATTGTCTTTGCACTGCAGGACCACCCTCCCTGTCTCATCCCCCAGGCTTTCTTCCTGGAAAATACAATCCACACCTCCCACTGTAGGGTCTGCACGGCTCAGTGAAAGAGGCAGAATGAGGGAGCTCCTTCCTACCTTGGCAGCCCTTCAACCCAAACAAATGCAGAACCACATTCAACATGCAGTGAACAAGCCAATAAAAGAATTTGTGAACATCACCTATAACAATCCAGGATACCTTTTGAGGGGGAAACCTTACCTTCACAGAATCATAGTCACAGCTTTCCCAGAACTTGTCCTCGCAGACTGCTTCAACTTTGGTCAAAGTGTGGAATGAGCTTCAGTGTTCTGGAATATATTGATTTAAAAAAACCCACCACAAAAAAAAAGTCCATCAAATGAAAATTTTCTGGTTCCTAATGAATTTTTAAGCTTTAATTATATAGCTATTATTATGAACACTATTCATTTCAACCAGCAGTGTCTGCCTTCATATGTCTTGTGTTTGTCTCATGAAATAGATGTATGTTCCATATTTTTCCTACCAAATGGTGGATTCACTGTGCATATGCAATGAGACAGCTTTCAAGAAGTGAAATGTATTCCTATGACTTTCACAGATGCTGCAGTATTAATGTATGCATAAGACTGAACTCCAGAACAAGCTTCATGCATCCAGGGTACTCAAGAAGTAGAATTGCAGTGCATGTTCAGCATTCAACTGCTGTACAGAAAACACTGAGTGCAGAAGGGACAGATTTGCTTCCCAGAGCCACAGTCATACATTCTTCTCATGTTTGTGCAGGGAAAGACCACCAAGGAGAAAGATGACATAAAAAAGGTGTTGCTGTTCTTAAGAGATCTCCTCTGGGCAGTTTTCACAACCATTCCTCTCTTGCATCCAGAAAGCAGGTGCCCAGGGAAGGACAAGAGGTGATGTGCAGTGCTTCAGCACTGGATTGCCAGCCCAGGCTCTCTATCCTAAACTATAGGACAAAAAGAAGTCATCTAAAGCCACTGGATATAGTTCTTTTTTCTGCTATTTTTGGATGAAATTTGATGGAGATGCTTCAGTAGTTATAGTGCCAGATGCAATAACAGAAGCTGTGATAATGGCCCATTTTTTTATCTCTTGAGGAAAATTCCAAGTACTCAAAAGAATGTGAAAACAAACCTCATGGCAGTAATAACTGAGATGTGCCACCATCCAGCAACAATCCTGACAAGCCATCACTCTACATTACACTCAGTAAAATTCCAACATAAAGCAACTTTCTATTCAGATAGAAAAAGCACCACAAAAATGGCTACAGAAATCAGAAGAAAACTGGAAAAGGTGGGTTTATTTCTGGGAATTTCCCAACAATCCTTCAGACTGGTATGACCATAACTAATCAGATTTAACCAATCTATTATTTGTCATATTTAATTGGGCCAGGGTAAAGATGTCATGACTCTTAAGTTTGCAATTCTAATGTACTTTGGTGAAGTTTTGAGACTGGGAGATACATGTTGGATGAAATTTTAATTTCCTTTTTTCTATTTCCTTTTTCTTTTTTTCTATTTGTAGAATAGAATTTCTATTTCTCAGTTTTAGTTTGCTCAGATTATCTCCTGTCTGTTGCTCTGTGTTTTTTCTGCCATGATGATGTATGTAGAAACAACGTTAGGCGGTGCCACAGAATTTTGGATTTGGAAAATAAACTACAAAACTGCAAAGAATGAAAGTAGTAATTTAAATCCTTTATTTCATATATACATTGTTACTGCAAATGCATTGAGCATTATGGGATATGATTAGTTGGTGTGACAGAATGCTGGAATGACTTCACCAAAGTACTTTTGTCAGAAATTATTTGTGAACCTACATAAACCAGCCCCACCCCCCCTGCTCCCCCAATATATTTTTAGAACATAAAGCTCCATAATAAAAGTTGAAGTAAAAGTCTGGTTTTATCAGGTGTTGGGGTTATTGGTTTTCTTTGTTTATTTCTATTTTTTCTTTGTTTTGGTTAGGCTCTGTTGTTTGTTCATTTTTGTTGTGTTTGTTGGGTTTTTTTCTTAAAAACCTAGTGTTTTTTCTTAATGTCTTTCTTAAAAAATGGGGTTTTTTTTAAATGTCATGGCGTGTTAACTTTTTAAGATGATAAAGATGTTCATCTTTAAGATGAACATTCTGAGTATTGAAATCTATTTCTTGCCTTTGACAAATGCACAAGTTTCTTATATACTTCACTGGATTTTTGAAAAATGTTAACAAATTCTTCACTGATTTTTAATGAAATGCCACATTATGTTCATGGGGAGTTTAAAAGGAAACAAAAAAAAATGTTTTGAGGTCTCCTCAAGAAATGGAATTTAGTCAGAACCAGTTTTATCATACAAACTAGGGTAAATTACCTGTAAATAATAACTGTCTGTTCTGAACACAATAGGAAAAATAGAGAAGTGCAAGCTGAGAGTTTGTGGTAATAAGTAATCCTTCTTAAGACATACTATAGGGTTTTATACATTCATTATTTGGTTATGGTCGAGAGAGGGAAGACAAGAGAGAAGGGAGGAGGGAAGGGAGAATAAGGGACTAACAGGATTTTTTACAATATTTGATTGCATAAACATCACCACGCCACATCACACTGCGATCCCTTTGGAAATTCTAAGCAATGTATCTCAATCCCCATCTTCATCTCGGAGCAGCTGGTACTTAGTGTATTTTTTACTGAAGTCTGTGGCATCAGGCCTGAACTGGAGGGAAGATATTAAAACAAGCACCCTCTTCACATATCCTTAAAATGTGTGTCAAAGTCAACACTGATTTTTTTTTTTTTAATTAATTTTATACTCTTTTTTTTTATTACTATTTTTTGAAACTGCCTTATACTGTTAGGGACTGCTGAATCTGGCAGCCTATAAACATGAGGCTCCATGCTCCAACCAGCAGTGAAGGTGAGCTGGCACTCCCAAAAGCACACATGTGTACATCAGATATGACACGGGGAAGCACTTTCCAACACAGATGGCAGCAGAGGCCTTGTTCACTGCATCCACGGGTCACCCCCTGTGACAGCCTTGGTGATGATGACTACCCTGTTTGTCATTGTCTTTCTGTACACCTCTGTATTTGTGGAGATGAGAATTCAGTCGCAGGACCAAATTAATACTTTTTAAGAAGACCCAGCTAAAACTTTTTAAGTGGTAGAGAATCTACTGTAGAAGTTGTTCCAACTGGTGTGTATGTCATTTATACTCACAGGTGACATGTGCAGATTTCTATCTCATACCTATCTAGTTGTTTCTGCATTAAGCATATCTAATTTTAATTTCCAGGCACTGGACAAATTACCTTGGTGAATTATACACTAGAAACTCCTGCTTTCAAATGATTTGTCCACAAGGGCTGCTTACAAAGGCATCAAGCTATTTCATGCTTTTGTTTCTATAGATGCACCAAATGTGTTTTAATTGACACAAAGTGCTGTTTTGAAGGAAATCAGCTGTCATCCTCATTTAATACTCCTGGCTTCTCCTCATATAACAGCCTTTAATTGCACAGACTGGACTCTAGATGGATCCATGTCTGGATGATTCATTCTTCAGAGGACTTTTTGATTTGACCCTGTCACTTATGAGCATGCAAAAACCAGGACCAGACTGGAGGTAGCATTGGATAAAATTGCCATCCATTTGTGGTGTGGATGTTTGGTACCCAGCACTAGCTGCATTATTCTGCAGATTCATTTCTATAATTTGTATATTACTGCTTGCCAATGCAAACTCAGGCCGGTCTGAGTGTCTCAATTGGTGACACTGGCACCTCATCCCCACTGGTCTCTTCCAAAATAATTTCTAATTTTTGCTGCCCATGAAATGAGTAAATCTTTTTTTTTTTTTTCTCAGTAGCACCCACATCAAGGAAAATGCCTTATACTTTATAGAGAGCTCACTCTCTCAGTCAACAGTGTTGTCCTGACCAATCATATGCAAATTCAAGTTTCCTGGGCTTTTAAATTGTTCTCTAAAATTGTTATTTCCACAGTGGTTTTCATCCTTCATATTAAACTGTTTTGCAGATGAAAAATTTAATTTAAACAATCTATTTGCATATATTAAATAAAGCATTACATTGACCCCAAAGTGCTGCTTCTTCAGTAATTCATCATCATTATTAATTACAGCCTCGACCTCTGTATCATCTCCAACCTTTTACCAAAAAGGTTTCCCAATCTAATCCAAGTTACTGATAGAGATGCCAAATAACACAGAATGACCTGGGAAAGATGTACTAATTGCAGATAATTAGTAGAGCAAAAGTAAAACTTAGAAGTTTATGAATTGAACACTAGAGAATTCTATTTTTTCAGTTTTATATATGAATTATTAACAGAGGAGAGGTTTTTAACTGAGTTATAAAGAGACATCTGTGGCTGTAACACCAGTTAGAGTGACCACCCACCTGGGTGGCTGGGTGCAGATTTGCCTGCAGGACACCTTCATGGGCCAGACAGTGACATATTCTCTGTGGATTGCAGCTTGGTGACAGTGCTTTCTACTTGTTTGTTAGAAAATATTTTTTTTTAAATTTCATTTGTGTCTCAAGCTTTTTGTGTTGATCTTGTAAATCAAAGTTTGCAGCCATCTAACTGGTTTCCAACAAAATAAAGGTCTTCAATTATCCTTTGGAATCCTAACATGATATTAGATGGTTAATAGTATTTTTCCAGTTGAAATTATTTTACTTTTTCTGAGAGGTGTGTGCATATACTTTTGTTTCCTTTAGGTCTCAGTAGCACATCAGCCTGAAAAACTATTGACAGGAGGAATGTGAGCTGTTGCTTAGTTACAGTTGCATGACAAGGGCGTGATGATAAGGGCTCATCTCTGTAATTGGATACATCTCACCACTACCACCTCCTACTGAATCTAACAGGAAAGCGAATCCACCTTGAAGTCAGGCATCATGTGAAAAACCCTACTTGGGATAAGAAAGAAATGGAAAGGAAAGCAAATTTAGGAATTCTCCACTCCTCTGTTTTTTGGGTCTATTAAACTTTAGTCAGACTGAAATTATTTTGTACTATGTTCAGAAATTACTCAATATTTAGGGTTGGATATTTTTAAACAACTGGAAAAATTAATTGCAAAAGGGATCCAAATTATGAAGCTCCAGACCCATCCTGTACTATCAGTGGGTTGCTGTAAGAACTTTGGGAATATGGTCCCTTGGCCTAATAGTGATTCTTATCCATATAAAACTTGTCATTGCTGCTTGGTTTCTATGAGCATTCAGGAAGATAAAAACAAAAATTGGTGGAGACAGAACACAAAAAGTCTAGATATCACAAAATTCAAGCAGAGTTTCATGCGACATATTCATTGGCTTTAGTTTTAATCCATGCCTTTTCTTCAGATAAAACAAAACTGCAGAGAGAAAGGGCTGAGGTTTCAAAACAAAAGCACATAAATATTCAACAATGTAAATCTTGCTTTGCTGGCATGTTGACTAAAAGTTAAAACAATTTCTCTCAGTTTCAGTGATCCACAAGACACACTGTGTAAGCAAGTGGTGTAGCAGACCAGGCAAGAGTGATAAGCACATTGGAAAGGATTTCATCCCACTCTTGAGGTATGTGAGAAAGACAGAGGGGATGAATCAACCTCTGGTACCCCTTTTTTCTCCACTGACTTTAGCAGGAACACCAATGCTTATTTGGACACTTATCTTGGCATACATTAGGTGAAGTGAATTCCCCACCAATTTACCTAACAATTGTGGTAAATAATTATATTTTCAAGCTGTGCATGTGAAATAAATTAAATCTAGAGTGTGAACTCTATGAATAGTTCATGATTTTGTCAATCAGTGTTTAAAACACTGAAGAAGTAACAGCTGGCAGCGTAAGATTTTATTCTGAGTTGCTATCACTTCCCTAGGGAAATAAGCCCTATTGATTTTTCAGAGGTATGACTAAGAAATTCAGTAGTTAGAAAAGTGTTGCATTTAAGATTTTTATTTACTTCTGGTGAAACCAGAAAGATTTTAAAGCGAATGGACTAATGTGGTATTCACATTCTTTGAACAGAGAGAGACATAATTCTCTTTCCCAGGATTTTTCCTGGGGAAGGCAGTGAGAAAGCTCAGAGAGAGAAGAGAAAACAATTCTTATCTCTACTTGCTTCACCTGTTGTTTGGCACGTGTTATGGAGATTGGTTGTTTGGAATGTGTTTTGGAGATTGTTTACGTAAAGGGATTTGTTGATTGGACTTTGCTGATGGTTGTTTGGACTGATTGAGCAGTTAGGTCAAAGCTGTGTCGTGTCTGTGTGTAAGAGGTCACGGGTTTTTCATTAGTAGTAGCTTAGTATAATACTAGTATAGCATGTAGTATAGCATAGTATAGCTTAATAAAGCAATTGTTCAGCCTTCTGAATCATGGAGTCAGAGCACATTATTCCCTGGCTTGGGGGTGCCCTGCATCGATATACTAACAACAAATTGATTTTTTTTAAATTTTTTTTTTTTTTTGCACTGGAAAGGACATGTTTGACTCTGGATAGCAGGTAGGCCCACACTATCTCTCATAGTGTGAATGAATAACTAATAATAATTTTATTAATTTTTAGTTTAGACATGACTATATTAAAACCAGGAGTTACCTAAGTTGAAATTGGTAAAAGGAAATAAATATTAATACTAGTATATTAAATGGAGGAATGAGGTAAATTGGGATTAAGCACATATCCACACAGGAATCATGGTGAATTTTTTTTGGAGGGGAATTAACACGCTAATAATCCATACATACTTATACTTTTTTTTCAAGTCTGTTAATCTGGAAAAATGATACAAGATCAGCCAAACTGAGTTACAACCAGCAGCAAATTTCTTATAGATCCAGAATACTCAGAATAAATTTCAGAAAACCTGAAGAAAGCACATCTTTAGGCAGAGACTGATCAATGTTCATGGCTTAGTTGAAGAAGTTTTCACTGTTGCTACTTGTGCTATGCTGACTCTGTTGATGAACAAATCAGCTTCATGCTCATCTCATTTTCCAGTGAATACTAACTTGATAAGAAAATGTTTATGACCTTTTATACAAAGATATTTTTCAAAAAGGTATGTAAATATTTTTCCATTGGGTTATAGAACCAATCCTATTTGAAATGAGATAAATATCCTATGAAATAAAGATAATATTCTAGAATGATGATGAAACCAGAGAGAATAAGGCTGGGCACTGCAAAGATTGGCATTTTGCATTAAGTCATGTGAGAAAAGGAACTAGCAGGAGAATAGATGGAGACTATGGCATTTCCAAGTACTGACACACACAAAATATCCCTTCTGCTCTGTTAATCAATCATATTCTGCTAGATGAACATATTATCCTTCCAAGAAAAGAATCCAAATAACAGATGCCAAGGAGAAGGCTGAAATGCTTACTAAGATATTTTTCTGTGATCTCTTTCACTCACTCCCTGTCTATATACACAGACACATTTTCAAATACAGGCAGAACATTTTGTGTAGCAATTTCTAAGAAAGCTGAAGAGAAGTTAGAGGTCACCATGAAGGAAAGGGGAAGAAAAGGATTGGCATTGGTATCGGGAACAGCATCAAATACAGTACCTTGTGCAGCTGTGAGGAATGACTATTTCTCCTAAAATTCCATGAGAAGTTATTATAGTGGAAGAAGAAACTATCTAAAATAGTCAGAGGTTCAAAAGTATGTGGGGAGAGATAGCAATAGGATATTTAGTAGCTATTTTTAATAAAAATGAATACCGTAATAGTAATAGTGTTTGAGACCAATTAGTTTGTGAGGAATAACAGAGTTCATATAATTAAGGTCAAGATAATTACATGGCAGTGCATTTAACTGCAATACTCCCTAGCAGAGCAGAGAGGTTTTTGTAGATCAAGGAAAATGAGGAATAATTAATACAAGCCCAACATTTAAAACTGCTCTGACTCAGTCGGAGCCAGATTAGCTGTGGTTAAAGCCTTGCTCTTTCCATTTTGTGTATGAAAATTTCCTCAGAAAATATTAGAAAATGTGAGTAAACAAAGAGCATAGGATTGTTCTTGTTAATTTGTTTCCATCTGAAAGCTAATGAAGATTGGAAACTGAAACAGATAAAAATCCTGAGCATGAAATTATCATGGTTCATAATTAACATGACAAATTCTTTCAGGTCTGTTCTTCTAAAAATCAGTAATAAATATTTCTTCCCATTTTTCAATGCCAATACTGATAACAATTGTGTGAGCTGATATGAAGTCAAAAGAGACAATGCCCATCAGATAAGTCCTGTAAACCTCAATGCATAATAAAAATGGTAGAAAATGGGATTCAGTGAAGACAAAGCTTTATACAAGGAGCAGCTCTACTTCTCTGCTAATCACATTATCCTCATTTGCATGTTTCCCCAGGTGTCATTCTTATTTATAATTTTGGCCTAATATATTTTTATAAGGCTGAGCAATTTTTTGAAAACTTGCAAGCGTTTTGTGAAAAATAAAACCAGTATGGCATAGATGTGGAAAATGCATAAAGGTGAGGAAGAAAACTGTGTGTCCACAGTCCATCTGGTCTTCCTCATAAAATTAGTGATAGTTTTGTCATTCATCAATAATCAACATCCTGAGACATCACAAAATTTCCCACATTTTCCTAACCTTTTTCTTCTAGATCTAGAATACAAAATCAGACGTTTTTCTCACAGTGAAAGCAGATAATCTCTGTGGGCATTCCAATTTGCCAGATTGTCATCTGAATTATTGAGGTGATGCTACTTGCCACCTCAGATGCTATTCAACAGTACAAGTACTGTACCTCTGCATCAGCAAAGCAGAGCAGAGCAGGTATCCTCCAAAACCCTTGTGAGCTTGGGACATTACAGGCAATCTTGTATGTTGCAACAGTTTCTAATGGAGAATTTTTATCTGGCAGAGTTCTGTCTAAATTCTTAATACAACATTTTAATCTTTATGATTGATTAAAATTATTAAATAAAATATTATAATGAATTAAATTAATCTAAATACATAAGTAAAAATATTCCTTATATGAACTAAGGCTACATTTTCACTAAAATATTGGAACTTTAATTCAATCCCTATATTGACCCTTACAATATTTTTGCAAGTTATGACATCTAATGCCTGACAAAATAGTAGAGAAGAAATGTAGCCAAAATTTACCCACAGTGAAATTCTTGGTGGTGTTTGATAATCTTTGTAAAGGTAGAAGTTTAAAATAATTAGGGGTTACTCTTACCCCATCACCTCTCTTAAAGAAAATCCCATCCTAAACTTTCTGTTGTTGGCTCTGGACAACTTTCCATTAGCAGAATCCCTTCAGCTTAACACAAGAAAACTGCATAGAAGAGCAGTTTAACAATCAGAAACACTTAATAAAAATGAGAAATTATTTACTTAGCCTGCATTTCTCACACATCTGACAACACTTGCAGAAGAAGAATTCACTTCTAAAAAACTAGAAATAGCTAGACTTGGTTCTAGCTTGTTGGCTTGAGTTCAATACCCAAAATGTGAGGCATTCCCTAGTGGAATAACTTTGCTCATTGTGACTTGGCAAAAAATGTTTATGAAATATGAATATGACAGCTTCACTCATTATGCTGTCAAAGGACGATAAATGTTCAGAATTTTGCAGACTTTCTTTCTGATGAGACTAAATTTCAGGAAGAAATGGTCTTCCACTACGATTGCCCTGGTTGTTAGGAGGCACTGCATAGGGAGGGACCCTGTAATTTCTTCTTGTATGACAGAGGCACAGCTTTCCTGAAGGCCAGCTCTGGAGCAAGCTCAATTTAAAAAGAATGTAATTTGTATTTGTCTTCTGTATCACAGTCAGGTTTGGAGTAAAACTGATTCATAACAGTGATATTATCCTAAATGGATCTTCCCAGTATACCCTCACTCCCAATTTTTATGTAAATACAGTTCATACAAACAATACTCTGAAAACAATAGTAAAGACTAAAATCTCCTGCACATATGGAGGATGTGAAGGTGATGTGATTCCTGGTTTTCAGTGCTAATCATAGTTGTCACAGAGGCTCTGAAAAGTGATGGGAAGAGGTAAAACCTTGACCACAGTAGATTTGCTTCAGGTATTTTTCTGGCTTTGACGCTGTAAGAACAATGCAGCTTTATAAGAAATTAGATTGTTTTATTAAATTTTTCTCAGAAGGTAAACAATTCATATGTCTTCATCTCATATCTGACCTTTTCTTGGGAGGAGGTCTGATTATATGACTCCATTGCTACAGCTAAATATTTCCTGGGGTTTTCTGTTTTATCAAATTCTCCTCTGTATTTATCTCTTATAGACGTGTCTTCCGTGCAGCTCTGCCTGTCAGAAAAGATATGTAATGAAATTTCACCTTCTGCAAAGGTAAGCAGCAGGGGTATTATGCTATGTAAAGACAACTTTACTTCTTCCCTTTCATCTTTTGAGGAGCTCTTGGTTGCTTCCTAACCTGATATCATAAAATGCAGTTTTCAATGCAGTTTCATATTTCAACTGATTTTTTTTATGGCAAAATCCTCAGTGCTAATGTATCACTGGATTTCTTCCTTTTACAGGTGATTTCTTAAGATGAGTTCTTGTGTTGGCTCAAGAATGGCTTCTGCTGACTGATCATTCATCAGTGTCATAGAGAAATTTAAGTTGCTTAATCTATATGCATAACAAAAGAGAACAAATTGCCTTCGTTTGGAAATTCAAAATGCATATTGCCTATGAAAGCCATTGAAGCCAAACTACAGCTTGGGGCAAGGGAATGGGTGGTGGGGGGCAGCTGTAGTCAGCAAATTTGGGAAATGAAATGGGAATTGAAGGTGCTCTGGAGTTTATTATTACAGGAAAGTGATTCTGTTTGGTAAATTATGTTAATTGACAGGAATAGTGGAAAGAATTCAGCCTTCTGCCCAAAGCTGAAACTCTGAATGCTGTTTTCAGGCTGAGTGAAATGTGAAAAAGGGAATAAAATGCTACCTCATGAACATCGTGTCTGATAATACTTCTATCAGAAGTACTAAGATAAACATAGTAAAAGAAATACAGGAGTTTAGATTTGATAGGGAAATATAACAGAATTTACTGTTGTATTTGAAGACAGATGTTTTGAACCTTGAGTTTAGAAATAAGTACTGGAGTTGCATCAGCCACAGAATGCTATCTTGTGAATTTTCAAGAATGACATAACTAAGTCCTTTTTTAAATTACTAAGAATATTTGTAGATAGCTGAAGACATTCAAAAGGAACTTAATACATGGAGTAAAAACACTATGATTGTCAGAAAACGTAAGGTAATAGTAAATTCTAGTAGCTGTTACCTGAGAATATATTAAGGAAAAATTAAACATGATTAGATCTGTCAAAAATATCTGTGTTGACACTGTTCAAAAATGGTTTGTAAACTTTTTTTCTCCAGAACACTGTTCTAGAGTATTTTTCATGGAGTTAGGAAGAATCATCCCCACAGAGGATCTGTTGCATAATTTCCTGTTATGGGAGTTCCTTCTGCTTGTACAGAAGACTGAGTGTCCAGATTTAATATAGCAATTTACGTTTCATTTATTTTCATGCCTATTTGTCTGTCCCGGAATTTTAGTTTTCCCAGAATTCTCCTAGCTATGGTTCATATGGGATTTTGTGTACCTATGTCTTTTAGGGACTATCAGACTCTTTTTCTCTTGCACTTTAGACATCCTTGCTATGGCTTTTCTCATGTCTTATCTTACTGAAGAGTATTTTCTCTGAACAGCATTGGAAACATCCATTGCAGTCCCACTGCATTCTCTGAAAATTTTCCTGTTTACTCTTTTCAGTATATGGACAGCTTGTTTTGGGTTGAGGAAATATTTACCAGCCACACGTGATTGTCCTGATTATGTTGGGGAATTTTAAATCCTAGCTGTCTGTGCATAAGGTTTCAAATGGCTGTCACAAAAGCAGTGAGATGCCAAATAATTTACATTCAAAGTGAGCAGTCTACAATCAGCAGTCCACTGAAGAGTAACTGATGACATTCATGGAGATAGAGGGCAAAGTTTTAGTGGGGGAAGAAGAGCAGCTGTGGGGTGGCCTCTCACAGATCAGTTTCCTGAATGTCCAGCTGTCCAGCACTGAGGAACTTACTGCGGGTCAAAGCTGAGCCTGTCAGGGAGGTTTGTGTGATGAAAGTGAAAACAGGTTTTAAAAAGGAAACAAAAAAACCCCCGAAACAAACAACAGAGAATAGAGAACAGAGTGAAAAAGTGAGAAATAACAGAGATCACTGAGGTCAGAGGAGGAGGAGGAGGAGAAAGCACTCCAGGAGGTGGGCAGCTATTCCCTGCATCCCATGGCAAACCCATGCTGGAGCAGATTTCCTGCAGGACTGAGGCCTGCAGGGAGCCCATGCCAGAGCAAGTGGCAAAGAGAAATCACTATGAACTGACCATAATCTCTTCCTCATCCTCTCTGTGCTGTCTGGGCGGGGGATAGAGCAGTCTGGAGTGAAGGAATTAATCTATTTCAGTTGTCAATAAGTGAAGTTAATTTTCCCCAAGTCTGGTTTGCCAGTAATTGCTGAACAATCCCCCTCTTCATCTTAACCCATGAGCTTTCTCTCTCCTGTTTGTCCATAGTGTCTGCCCCTGTTCTGCTGAGCAGAGGGAGTGAGTGAGTGGCTAGGTGGGAGTTTAGCTGCTAGACCCACCACAGGAACATACAATTTGTGTAAAGACAGAATGAAAATGTGGAGGGTGCTCATTTCATACAGTCTGGAGTAAAGATGAGGAAAAGAAGGATCTATAGGGAGTTTGAATTATTTGATTTTATATTTGCTTGTTTTCAAAATTAAAAAACATAAACTGAAACAAATACAATTCAAACACATTAAAACCTAAATAGAGATTCAGTAGCTCTGATAGGAATGCTCAAAGCTGTAAGAAAAATACCCTAACAGTGCAAAATCAACTTTTGAAACTCGTTGCTCTGAATGCTGATAATGCTAACCTTAAGCAGGTTTGTAAGAAAGCTTAAGGATTTGCAAAGATATTGAGAATGTCCACATTTTGGTTGCAAAGGACTAAGAGAAAATCAGGAAAGAATGGCTGAAAGCATGCCAGCTCCCTACAAGATTTTTTGCACTTCCCTTTGAAGAAAATGGTACTGGTGCCTGTATGAGGCAGGCTAATATCTGTGTCAAGGCTCTGGCTTGCTCCATTTTTTTCTGTACTTTTACTTTCTTGGTGAATAGTTAAAAAATTCACCAGCAATAATAGGATTGAGTTCCAAATGGCTCACCAGGCTGCTTATGTAATGAGGACAATCATTCTTTAATCAGCATGACACAGTTTTATGTGTGAGACTTTGGAAAAGCCAGTCAGGAAAAGGAATTTAGCAGGATCTCGTCACTATTAGTAAGAACCAACTGCTTCTGCTTCACAGAATCAGAGCAAAGGGTGGGTAAAAAGGCTCAAAAAATATTCTTATTCTCTCAGGACCAAATCCACCCAGAAAAGACATCTGACCTGTGCCTCGTTTTGTGTGTTTCACCACCCTTATCCTGTCCAATGACAACACCCCCTTTGTGTCCTAATGTCAAACCTAACTTCCTCATGTCCTGCCTTTCGTGAGCAAGGAGAAAAAAATATCAACATCAGTTTCATGTATTACAAGATATCTCAGGGTTTTTTTTTATAATCTACAGCAGCCAGATTCTTCAGCATTTCCTCATGGGTTGTGTCTTCTCTATCTGTTATTCTTGTGCTGTCTAAACCCTCCCTGATTTACCTGAATTTTATTTAAAACTGCAGTGCCCAGACTGACCAGATTTTTTTCAGATGAGTCTTCTACCAGAGTAAAGTACATCTAAAAATTACCTCTTTTATCATATGTATAATATTTGTAGTATTCCAAATTAGCCTATATTAAGATACATTAATTCTTTCTACAGTTCACCACCCTGGTAGAACAGATTTCACAAACAAGAAGGGCAGTTACAGTCATAGTGCAGCTTTTACAAATTTAGAAACCAATGTTAAATTTTCTTTTTAAAGAATGACATCTTACCTTACTGTGTTGGTCAGCAGCACTCCCTTTGAAGACTATTAGGTTTGAGTGTCTAAAAAAGTCAACATGGTTTACGTACAGAACTCAATTTATTAAAAAATATATGTTTAACCATAATTTTGATTACAAGTTCTAATTAGGGGAACTTATTATTTAATAATATGATAAGAAAGCATATGTATGAGAGGAAAATTATTTAAAAATTTCAGCATCACCAAACTTCTGTTATTTTTAAGCAATTTTTATACAATGTACTTAATTCAGCTAAATATATGAATCCAAGCATGCTCCTTTTTGAAATAAAAAAGCTACCCAATTTTCAACAGTTTTTTCTGAAAAAAGAAAATACCCTGCTTAGTAAAAATCTTTACTTTCCCTTGCAATTTCTTCTTTGTCTCACAGGATTCAGAGGTGAGAAGAAGTGAAAACTGTGGCTCACACAGATGATTTGTTATTATCTAGGTTACAGTTCTTGCCTCTGACTCTCACACCAGTGGAAGCAGTGGTTATTACAAATTCCAACAGTTAAAATGAAATAAAAGGAGCAAGAATTTTACACCCCAATATTTATCCCAGTCACTGTACAAGAGATGGAAAGAAAATGGACATGTGAAAATATTGGGGGTTGTTCTTATGCAGACACAACACAACCATGAATCAAGAAAAGTTTCTGGCTTCCTTCAGATTGAATCTGTAGTTGGAAAATTTCTCTATAGTTGTATTCCATCAGGATCACCATGAATGACAGAGAATCAAGGTTATTCTTTCATTTACTGTAACAATTTAGCCTTCATGTTTATTTCTAATTTGTTTGTGTCCTAGATAAAACCCTTAGCCAGCATTAAAAAAAAAAAAAAAAAAAAGGCAAAAAACCCTCACGATTCTCAGATTAGTTCTTTTCCTACAATTCCTGGGAATGGTAGCTGGGAAGAAGACAGAGACCTCTTGAACATCAGCTGTGATGAAAAGGCTGCAGCATGACCCAGGAACGTGACTGACAGGTTAATCTGTCAGCTCAATAACTGAACTGCCTGATTCTGCATCTGTGCTGCAGCCTGGCTCTGGCTCTGTGGTTATCATGAAGGGCAGCACGAGGGAAAGGAGAACAAATTGTCCATCTCTAATGACACAGAACTCTTTCACTGCTCTGCAGTATCACAAATGTGTTTTGGTGAAGATTAGTGCAACAGGAATTTGTGATTGGACTAGGACACACCTCTGAACATCCAGCCTGTCTTTCGAGGACATTTCTCAGAGAGGCTCCTGCTGGCCTCATATCCTACTGTGCTCCTTAATGGATTATCTGCTATATTACAGGGGAGAGCAGTGATTTCCTGCTATTCAGTCTACAATAATTTAGGTAGTAATTAGCTTTATAAGGAACTTGATGAATGAGTGATGTGAGAAAATGCTATACATTACAATGGGTTTAGCCATTTTTCTCAGCTTAACTCCATATTGGATGCAATTTTTCTCTAGTATCTTATTAAAACATTATGTCATTTTAATTTTTAAAAATTTTTGTCAGTGAATTTAAACATCTTTTTTCCTATTTCCAGTGCGAAAAAATGTTTCAATCCCATTCCAACCCTCTCAGCCTGTCTCCACAGCAGAAATACTCCAATCTCTCGATAACTTTGTGGCAAATTTTATTAGAAGAATGCATATAATGATTTGCAATCTTGAGAATGCAATACTGAAGGCTAAAGGCAAAGAGAAAGTACCAGAAAATTCTGAATGAATTTAAGATATTAAATTAAAACTGGTCACAGATTATAAGTGTTCAATATTACAGAATATATTAACACTATAAAGAGTAGCTGAAAGGAGAACAAACTACTTCACTAGGGAAAAACATCAGGTCTTGAAGGAATGGAGAAACTAGTTACAGAAGAACTGCTCTCACTTGTTTAACAAGGTGAATATACAAATTAATTTCTTAGCACATCATATTAGTGCTTCTCCTCTATCAGTTAGATAAGGGATATAGAGTGTGTTACAGACAATGCTTACATTGTGCAGCAGTGCTGTGGAACAAGGTAATATTTTACACAGAGAAACAGTACACAGATTAAACTACTTATCTTAATGTAACAGAGGCAGTGATACAGATGAGGACAATCAAACACAAAGATAATTCCTGACTCCAGCTCCTAGGCAGTAATTACTAGGCAATATGAATTCCCAGCTTTGCAAAACTGTGAGGAAACTACTTGGCACCTCTGCAACCAAACAATTTCACTTCTATATTTCCTAATGAGAGAGAAAATGCAGACAACCTCCCAATTTGTGAGTTTGATATGTGTCATCTTCTGTCTCCTTGAGATGTACACAGTAGATTTTCAGGTTAGCTCCATGAGAAATGTGGGAAAGGCCCTTTTGTATGAAAGTGAGAAATCCCTAACTGTCAAAAGAGCTGCTATAGCAACAAAAAGAATATGTACTTCACAAAATGGTGGAAAAATAATGGCTTGAAAATAGAAATAAAACTACACAGGTTGTCTGCATTTTAGTATTCATTAGTTATGTCCTCAGTATGTTCCATTATAGGAATTTTTGGTAGAAGTTCTATAATAGTTTTAATGAAAATTTAGTCCAGCCAGAGTGAACACAACACAAAGCTGTACACAGGCACCATAAAAGGCCAGAGTGCAGGTTTTCCATGCTGCAAGATGCAGAAAATAATGCAAGACCCCAGCTAAAAACAGTCAGTCATCTTGGTGATTCTTGGTGTCTCTTTTTCAATTTCTAAATATTTTGGATTACCATATAGAGTAATTTCCTTTGGGAGCAGCAGAAAGAAATGTTTCTAATGACATCATTATGTTGCAGTTTGCCTGTAATAGTGCAGAGCATATTCTTACTCCACCTTCTATTTTCTCACATTTTCAATTAAAGGACTTTTTTTTGCCCTTGGTAGGAATGAGAATAGTGCTTTAAATCTTTACATTGTTCACGGAAACAAAAGGAGCTCCAGTAAGTTTTTTCCCTCTATCAGAACCCTATGTATTGCTATCTCCATTTCAAAATAAGAGAAAATTAATGCAGTACTACTGTAGTATTACTACTGTACTAGTAGTAGCATACTGTAGTAGTGCTACATATAAATTTGTAGTAGTACTACATATTTTCTTTCACATTTCAGATCTGCTTGTGGGGCATGAGGCAAAGAAGCACAAATAACTAAAGAAGGTCTGAGCAGCTCTTTCATTCTCACTGAGTTGTTCAGTGCGTTCACATACCAACACTGCTAATCAGGCTCAATCCAGTTCTGAGCACCATCTGATGTGTTGGAACTAGCCTGTGTCATGCTCTGCATTATTAAATCTCTACAAGAGAAAGATGTTCTTTCTTGATCTCCTCAACTATTACTGCCAATCAAATGTAGTTACAGAAAAATAATGGGTTTTTTTCTGTAGCTGTAGTTCCAAGAAGAAAAATATGAACTTAATGTGAAAGTCCCTATGAGACTCTGTTTATGTTGTCAAATATCTTTGCCAGGATCAGGTACTCCTTCATCCATTTTGAGAATCTACTGTACTCATTTTATCACCTGGAATTATTTCTCTTTTTCCATGATTGCAATTATGAGAGAACTATTCATAAATTTAATATTACCTTACTAATGAAAATTTTTATAAATTCTTCTCGTTTAAGTTTTTCAAAGTAATTTCTTTCAAATGTCTGATTGCTTTGAATACATGAAGAATAAATGGCAAGTTGCAGCAGAACTAATTTCTTAACGATGCCAGATACTTTAATTATTTAAACACCTTCTCTCTGAGGACTTCCTTTCATTAGTGTAATGTTTTTGTAGGCAGAACTCTCTGCATGAGGATTTGTGAAAGACTGAATTCTGTATATTCTATGTCTTACAGAAATTTTATCCTCACATAGCCAATAAAAATAAATATATAAAAAGCTAATAAAAACTCATCCAGAAATTTCTATTGCTGAATCTCATCTTCCTTTCCTCAGCATTATGGTAATGACACCACTTTTCATGCACGTACTGGACTTGCTTTATTTTATGCTTCCTCTGTTTCTGATGAGTTTATGGAAACTTGTATAATTCTAGCTCTTGTGAAGGGGGCACAGAATCTGAGTATGGATAGGGACAGTTAATATTTCTGTCTATTCCTCTGGTATCAGTCAGAAATAAATCCTGGATTCAGCAGTTGTAGAAACAAGACTCTCCCATGAGGGATTCCTACATGGCCTTTCCCCACCATCTCCATGGTTCCACACAAGCATCAGCTTCCTCCCCCTGTGCACCACAGACAAGGGAGCACCTCTTGCACAGCTGCCCTTCCCATAAAACCTGGGGCAGATCAAGGCCAGGAGAAGCTCTGCTGCTCTGGCTTCACTGATGAACAGCTCTGGTTTCAGCCTTCCAAGGTGCAAACACATTCAGTTTCTTGCAAATCAAAACTCACTAACTGTCCTTTGAGATGTCATTGGCCTCTGTTAAGCCTGAAGAGGTTGTCAGAGACTTCCACTCTGTGGGAGAAGAAATTTTCAAAAATAACCTTTCAAAGTTTCCCCTTTTTTGACACAGACTATGGAGCATAGCAAAAAAAAAAAAAAAAAAATTACCTTTTCTGAAGCTAGCAATTATTTTAGTCTTCACTGCCCTTTGCCCTGGAGAATAAAGAGAGCTAATTGTCAGGGTAAAGTCTGTGTAAATACCTGCAGCAAATCTTGATATCTTATTTCAATACAAGAAGTACAGGATCTATGTTCAGAAATTATAACACCAATAAAGACACTGATCTTCTGAAAAGTAACAGTTTTGGAGAAGCAGCTGAACAAGAATAAAGCTTATGGGAAACTCTTGTAGCATTTTTCAAGGGAATCCTTAGCAATTCAGTATGGGCTTTAAAGAAGCCCATGGAAATGTGGAAATGCAGCACTTTACCCCACAAATAAATGGCCAGACTGTCAAACTTCCACATAAAACTTGTCACTAAGGACCCTGAAGCAGGGAAAAAGATGGATCTGACTGGAATCCTTGTAACTGCTTGGTTCAAGGACACAGATAGGAATGTGAACCAGTCATGAATATGTTCACCCTTTGCCCATGATACACTGAGAGCTCCCTCATTTGCAGGTTTTGTTCATCACTTTTTTCAAAAATGAGCCAAAGTAGGTCCTGGGGATTGGGGTGCTGCTTGGCTGAAGTGATGTGCAGCAGCTTTGCTGTCTGTTTCACAGGGCATCACAGACAGGAGGGGACACAGGAAGAATGAGCATCCAATTCATGTAAAGCAGCCTTGTACCCCAGATGTTTTTGTACCAGTACTTGAAAGCCTATGTACACTTTTGTTTAGAACTCGTAGATTTGATCAACAACATTGATCATTCATCCATTGAGTCTGAAAATAAAAATGTCAGGCCACAAGGAGGGACTCTAACCAAACAGGGGCTTTTGACATAAAAGGAAGTAGTTAATTTATCTTGTATCTGAGATATGTCATTGTATCATCCCTAAAATAAGGAAACTCAATTACTGAACACAGAAAGTTTGTTAAACATCAGCTATCAGAATTTTCAAAAATATCATTAGATTTGAGGGACTGAATTGACCAGAATGACTTTTCCAAGGCTAAATAATTTTTTCCTTAATGAAAAAGGCATATACATGCTTAGAATTCAAAGTATAAATTGCACCTTATTTTTTAAACATTGTGTGTGTTGTGCTTATTTTTAGGGAGAGCATTCAGTGAGTAGCAAACAGAATAATTATTTACTGTGTCAACTTATTGGTCACCTAATTGGAATAAGTGTCATGGGATATGGCAGATTTCACTTGAAAGATTTCAATCAAAATAATATTTTGTTTTAAAGTGTTTCTTGCTCAAATAATTGTCCTGTGACATTGGTTATGATTGTACTTTCTTGAAATTACCAAAGTATTTCCAAGGTTTTTCCCTAGATTTTGTGATAAATACTCTATTAATAAACAAGCAGGTCATGGAATAAATGCACGTCATGAAGTAATAAGGCTTATCTTCCATGAGAAAGTAGCTTTGGGTTGCAAAAAAAATATATTGCATTCTTCTAACAAGTGAAAAAGTAGCTGTTCATAAATCAGAACTTTCCTGACTTAATATGAGCAGTTTTTGGGTTTCAGGTTAATTTTATGAGTAAATCTTCAATATAATGTCATTGAAGGACAAGTTGGCATTTTAACTGATTAAGTAAATTTGACATTACACATGTAAACATGACAGGGTCATAGTAAAAATGCTGGTTTCGGTTTAGCAGGCCTTTAAGATATTTTTACTCCTCTAGAATTAGAGAAATGGTCCTAAACTCATCACCTGTTAATTTCCTATTTCAAGTGTTTTCAAAATATCCCTATTAAAAAAACAAAACAACCAAACCAAAACAAAACAAAATCATCTATTAACTGCATTTTTCTACCCCAGAGAATTATGAACTACCAACTGAATCTCCACCACAGATCCTCCACCACAAGACAATCTTCAAAATTATTTAGAATGTCAGATGTTGAACTTTACATCTCTTTGAATGGAGCGACAGTAATTTTCATTTCTTCTTGGGTAAATCTGGTTTTAGTGTGAGTTTTGTCATGTGTCTGATCAATGGCTTTGAATATGCCTAATGCTACTGAACTACAAACACTGATTATCTTAGCACTTTAGAACATATGTTACTACCTGCACAAATTCTCTTTTTTGTGGTACCTCACACTGTACAAGCATATGGTGATATACTGGAGAAGAAGTGCACCTTATCTGACATGTTTCAAGTATTTCACCTCTATTTCTTGCTTTAGTTTTCTGGATTAAATAATATTGGCAATGAGAATCCCAAGAGTAATTGATTTTACTTTTTGAGAGACAGTTTACCTTTGCATTGTCACACATCTAAGAAGTCTCCCCTCAGACAGAAAGAAAATAGTTCAGGAGAGCCAGACAAGCTGGTAACAGCACATGCATTCTCAAATGCTAGATTCCACCCTCCCTTCAAAGACATCTGAGACACTGAGTGTGTCTCCTTTAGGATCAATATCATCAATCACACCAACGGGGAGACAAACTTAGAAATCCAAGTGTTTGAGCTGTCTCCCAGCAAATAACCAACATTTCTTTTAAAGTGACCAGAAATGAGTTGGCAGAAATTGCTGGTTAGCTCTAGGGCAGGGAAAGAGAAAGTTTGTCAAGTATTAATGAATTCCATGTCCTTTTAAAATGGTGGAGCATGAACTTCTAGTTCAGATGAAGGTGCAAAATTGAAATATGTACTGCCAAAAGCCTGGAAAAATTATTGCATCTTCTATGCTACCATTCAAAGTGTCTTAACAGTCTTCACTTTTTAAGTTAAAAATTATGTTTGTCCTATTTTTCATTACTAATATTCCATAAACAGATGAACATATTATGAACTTACATAATTATTTTTACCAACTATTTTATTTTTAATTTATATTCTAGTTGTCATTACTTCAAAAATTATACATAGTTTTTGTTTTATAAACAGAATATTAGGCAGTTCTTGGCTGGGGATGGAAGAGGTGCTGAGAGACCTGAAATGAGCTGATTAGGCACTCCCAGTGAGGCTGGAAAATGGAAAGCTGAGTCATATCTTCTACAAATCTCTCCACTGTATGAAGGGGAATCATTTTGTCAAACTGTCAGCAGCCAAAATTCTGTTGTTTAAGTCTGAGTTAATTATTCCAAACTCCATTGTGAACTTAGTAGAGAAAAAGAGGAATTTCTAAAGTTTGTTCTGCTGACCTCTTTTTGACCCCTTTTTAACATGAATTCCTCAGTTTTCTACACATGAGACAAATTCATTCAGATCAGTCAGTGACCTTCCAGATAAACCTTGATCCATGCATTCCTGGCAATTTACTAAACCATCAAATAGTTCTCTTGGCCAAGAGCAGAATTAAAACTGAAACATTTCACTATGTACTATGTTCAGAACTCTGCCAAAAATTGCAGTGAGTATTTACCTTACATCACATTATTTACTTGCATGACATGTAACAACATCTGATTGTTTTTATGCTGCCTGCTACTGAACTATTCTGAGCTCTTTTTTTCATTAAGCTCCAAGGAACCCTGAGAGTTTTAGTGACTTGTCATTTAATAAAAAATTACTGGAGAATTCAGATGTTCATGGAAATCTGCTTGAGAAAGCTCTGCTCTGGGCTCTAAGCATACCTGGGTCCCAAGGAGAAATGCAGCAAGGACAGACACAGTGAGAGGCTTCTGTCACAAATGATAACCATGATGTGCATGCAAATGAGAGCTAAAACATTATAGTCCTGTTAGTTGCTCCTGATGCTCAGGACTAGCAGAATAGAGAAGAGAGAACAGAAGCAAAGAGATGTGGCCAACATCTCAAATGCTCCAAGTGGATGGGAAAGGTTTTTCCAGCTCTATTCCTCATCCTGCTTTATTGAAGTGATTGGTCAAGTGATCAAGGATCAGATTCTTCTAAATCAGAAAATTTGAAAGTAAAGGAAACAGATATTTCACAAAATCTAAAATATAAAATTTGAAATAATTTTTAAAAATCTTATCAACTGAGAAGAACACTATTCAGGGGGAGTTCAATCTCAGATTTTCTTCCTTACAGAATTTTGAATAATAGTTGCATTTACTTCTCTGACATAATTGGTAAGTTTTGTGGGGACTAGCTATTTGACTTCTATGCACAAATTGATTTTTGTCAGGAATCTCTCACAAAATAAATGAGTAAACAAATTTTGTTTTTCAAAGCTTGTATTCCTCATAGGATTTGATTAAAGTGTTGGTAGAGAGTTCATTTTGATCAACACTATAATACATTAGGAGAAATAACA
>JAYDZK010000169.1:101660413-101761767 GCA_034509185.1 Euphonia xanthogaster | reverse complement strand
CTTTGTGAGGCAGAAAATAGTCCAGAAGTTAGAACTTCTCCAGAGTTATGTGGTATTTACTTATTTTATTCCCACTTATAACTAGCATAAATGTATTTAAAAAAAAAAAAGGCTCATGGATTTTATGTGCCCTTGTATTTAAGGGCATGGGAGCTTACATTGCTAAAGGTTTTGATTTAAACCCATCAAAAATTGAATAAATAATTTTGCTTCCAATAAACATGGGCAGAGTAGAATTGGTTACCCAATAGTTATAATAAATTGCTATTTGTATATCAAGTGGGGGAAGCAGTGGCAGCCACCACAGGTGCGTTAACCAGGTAATCCTCACTCATTAGCTCTAAAGGAAGCCCACAGAGATGGAGGATGACCCAATATAAATTGCTGATGTAAAAAGACTCAAGGCAAAAACATGCTGTCCTTTAATTAGGGTCCTAAGAAGCTGTGGCGTCAGTCTTTAACAGCAAGGGTAAAAAGCTGTTAATTTCTGTGTTCTGTATGTGCAGTCAGTAGCAGTGAGAATATCCAGGAGAGTCTGGAATTGCATGGCCATGAGTCAAAGCATGCACAGAGCAGGGAGTTCCTCTGTTTCTACTTGACTGGTGCCAAAAAGGGTTCTCCAGGGTCTGAGGACACTCTCAGGAACCAGCAGAAAGTTGGTTTTCAGAACTAGACAAGGATGTTACTGCCCAAAGGGTCAGGCTTGGAGGTTTTTAAATTATTATTTATTTTACAAATAATGCTGACTATCTGGATTGATTGGGCTTTCCCATTTCCAGGATATAGGCACAGTCATGATAGTGTAAGAACTGAATTTATTAAACTTTTAAGAAGTGAAGCCGCCACGATGTCCATTGACTCTATTTTTTCCTTTGAGGACTGAAAAAAATAGTTTTGCCTTCTACATGAAGCTCCTAAGGCAATAGGAATCTTAGCATTGTTTCTTTCTTTTCTCCTTAATGCCATTAGTTTTTGACAAAGCCAAAGAGAGAGAGAGTGAGAAAGAGAACTTGTCTACACATACAGTATACCTAGAGTTAACAAATTTTCTGGATTATATATATCAATATTTTTATGTGTCTTAACTAACCATTTGAGATGCCCTCCCCAGAGTGCTCATCTCATTAATAAATATTAAATTAGTTATTTTACCCACGTGCTTTCCTTGTTCGCTGTCTACACCTTTTTAGCTTTTGTGCACTCACTTATTCTCTTGTAGGCAACACCAAAAAACATGAAATGTACCTTTCTCTCATACAAAACAGTGTCTGAATTTTTTTTTGTATGTGCTAAATGTCAGAAAACTGGAAACCTGTTTATCCTTATGTAATAGCTATTTTGAATGGCTTCGCAAGCCCAAATGTATAAAAAGAGTTTTGTCATGTGTTGGGAATGAGGTCTGGTACAAACCAGCTTCCTTGGAAAGGGATAGCCAAGGTAGCATTCAAAAATCAATTCAACCCTCTGTCTCCTGGGTTGTTCTTAAATCTTATTAATTCCTACAATATTTTGAGCCAAATAGACCTGCTCAAAACAGTAGGCTGCTTGGTGGCTTGCTCAGAAACACTACAACAGTCTGCCCTGCTGCCTGCCTAACCTCAATCAGCACCCTCTCTCTCCTGGGAACTGCAAGTTAACCTTAAGAATCAGCCTTGTCTCCTGCAGTGTTTACTCAGAATAGGCCTTGTCCCTGGGAGACATAGCTCTTACGACCTTCTGTTAAAAAAAAAAAAAAACCAACAAAACTAAAACATAGAAAACAAAAAAACACCCCCGAAAAAACCAACAAAAAAACCCCAAAACTAAGAGAAAATAGAGAATAATGCACTGGGAAAAAAACTCAAGGAACATATTCATGCAATTCAGTTGGCCATTAAAATACACATTTCTTTGAAGGGAAGTTTCCAGACTCTCTTTAAACACATGACAGATGATTGAATCTACTGAGACATAAAATTTTCCTGATTTACAGATTAGCTCAGTTCAGCTGGCCTTGTATAGCGATGATGTAGTGCTGTCCCTTGTGTCCTGTTTCTCCTCAACAAAAACTCAACTGTTCAACAATGTATTATATCTGTTAGCAGCTTGTGAATGCTTCTGTCTCAAATCATGTGGATGCCTGTATGTAGGCAGATGAATGTAATTCTGCAAATGGACTCCAGCTCTGGAGGGAGAAGTTTAGAGAAAGGTGGACAGTAGAGGGAGTGGAGATATGGCAGTTCGTTTGATCTAGAAAGCAATTAGCTGACCTGGTCTTCTAGAGGCTCAATCAAGTTCCTAAATTTAGGTGTCCAGCACCATTTTTCATGCTCTTCTCCATCTGAAAATTTTGCACAAAACTGTGAGATGTGACTAGGACCCACAGGAAGCCAGTATCTTTCCAGATGGAAACACAATATGCTTGCCTGTTTCATGAGGCACTGAGCATCTGAATTGAAGCTGCTCTCAACTACAGTGCAGTGAGCTCTTCACTAGCTTCAGTCAACTGTATTGATCTAATTGTCTTAGTAACACAATTTTTAAAAAATTTACACACTTAAATCACATGCAGAAACTGAAAACATATCTTAATATATACCTAGACCCCGCTATAGACATTCTGTCAAGGTCTTTTGGCTTCTGAAAAGAGAAAGATGAACACAAATTTAATGGAAATATTTCCATTTTAAAAAATTCATTAGTTTGCCCTTTATGCCTGTTTGTTATAATACACAAGTCAATTTTCCACACTTCACTGCTGGGAAGTCTTAGTTCACTTCTTGTTTCTGATATCTAATTATTGTACAGGTTTTTTCTTGTATTTAATTTCTTGCTAGCCTGACTTCATTCACATAAAGATCAAGCCTGAATTAATTAGAATTGTATTCTTTATATATATTTTTTGTGAAAAATTAACAAAATATCATCCAAATTAACAAAATATCATCAATAAATAGGTCTGTTAGAATATCACAATTTAAAAGGGTCTGGAATAAAAAGGGAAGATTTTAAGATTAGCATGAAACTTGTACAGTGTATTTCTTCCAAAATAAAAAATAAAATGGGTTATTTCTGGCAGGTTAAGGATGTTATGCCCTGGAACATCCACTAAGAAGGCTTATAAAAAAAGATGACCTTTGGACTCTTCAGATCATAAAGCTACTCATAGCTTAACACTATATCACAGTTTCTGCTAAACCATGGAAAAAGACTGAGGAATCTGTGCACTGTAAAAGATGACAGAAGATAAACAAATCAGTGGGTTTCTTCATCTACTTACTGTGAGGATAATTTCCAATAACATTGAGATGACAATTTTTGTCTTTCAAAATTTCAGATAGGCTATCTCATCAAATCCATGAGCAGAGGTTTAGCACCCAAAATGTTCCAAGCTCAACGTCGTTGGAGGTAAAATTTTTCAATATGAGAATACAGAATAAAACTTTCTCCTTGCATAAATCTTGCTTTTAATAACAACCAAGCAGAGACAATAAAAAATCTTCCAAGTAGGTCTAGCCACAATAAGTATTTGGTAGAATTCTAATTGACATTACACCTATTTCTAATTTTCTTTTTATTTTCTTTTAAATTGGCTGCAACAGTTAGCTGTGGTGCTGGTCATGGTCTTGAATTATATTGTGCAAGGTAATTGATGTAGAATACCAATATACTCCATTCTTGACTCAATTATTCCATGTGGAAAATTTAGTGATAACTTTAAATAAAGACAAGTAAATAGAGCACAGATAATGTGGTTTTGTTGTTCTGTTTTTAAGTAGGCTTGAACCAGATAAGAAAATTATATCTAAGCACATTATGAGTGTGTTGCATGGGGCAATTGTTGCATAGTGATATTTCTTTTTCAGCCTGCTTGCTGTGCCTGAAAATCATTATCCTATACATGAAGAGTCTTGCTGTGGAAGATTCTTCTTTCTTTTTCTGTTTGCCAGTGTCTTCTGTAAAAGAACAAGGGATGCTGAACAGAAACAATACTTGATTAGTGACAGATATGTACAGAAGGAGACAAGAGTGGATACAAATATGGACTAATGTGAATTAATTTCTGTTTCTCCTTAAATGTTTCCATTTAATCCTATTAATAGTCTCCTTCTTCAATCACTAAGAGATATCTTATTTTATTCCACTTTTGTTAATTACAGAGTGGCCTGTTACACAATGTTATTAAAATATGTCATGGTAAGACAAACTTTACCATTTAGTTCTTTGCTTCCTGGATGAGATCCAGGCTTGAGAAACTTCCTTTCTGTTATTATCAGTGCCAGAAAAAGAGAGGTGGAACAGGAAGAGTTTGAAAACTACAGTACTTGGTATAAAGTGTTTTTTCTAGAGATAAGCACCTGATTTCCATCTGAGTCTCCTCAAAGTTACCCAGAGTAACCAGACACCAAAGTTGGCAGAGGCAGTTTCCACTGCAAAAAATGAAAGGGCAAAAGAAGATAAATGCAGCAGAAAATTTTTAAGAATATTCTTCATGATAAAAATTGCTCATGTTGTAAGGATGCTTATAGCCTGTTTTCATTTATAAGCATGAAAAATATTTTTAGGAGCTAAATGTATTAACACTGATTATTTCCTTACCAAGAATGTGACTGTGTTAAATTTCTGGAAATCCTTTTGTTGTCATTTCAGATTATGTTTTGCATTCATTGATTTCAGATTGATTTTTTAAATTTTTTTTTTTTTTTGGTACAACCTGGCAGTTTGCATGCAAGCATGAACTGTAAGAAAATGTGTGACCAATACATCAAGTATGTGCTTAGGGAAAGGAGGGATAAGGAAAGAAAAGAGCTAGAAATTTCTAAGAAAGGATTTGTGAGGTATGTGTCTTCTAATAAAGAATATGATTTAGTGTAGCCCAAAACCAATGACAGGAAATTTTGGGCTATCTCCAAGGAATTTGGGTTCATTTGCAGTTTGATGCTGCTGGTTTTAAGGTTATTCCTTTTGATACTTATTAGTCTATTTTCTCAGATTACTGTACAACATGTACTTCAGCTGTCTTCTTCCCAACAGCAATGAAACTTTTTAAGAATATCAAAGCCAACTGTATTCTGATCAACAAAGGGAATCAGGAGGGACTGGCTTGTTGCAAATGAGAAAAGACGTAAAAAGCCACAGGTATATTTTATGTGCTAAAAAGAATAATTCTAAACAAAATATTGATTAGCAGGAGAAGAAGTCAAGGCATTTTCTGAATGAATGTCCATGGGATACCTCCCTCTTCCACTCTGAAAAAGGGATGGGAAGTTTTGAACAGAAGTAAAGGGGACTAATCCTGAGCTGGGAATGATAATTATCTTCTTTCTATCTGTTTGGTTTTTTTTGCCATGAGAAAAAAATTCTTGCACTATGGTGGGATTAAAAGAATTTGTCTTGCTAGATCAATGACTGGAACACTGAAATGTGATATGCAAGCATAAACTCTTAGTCTCAAGCTCCCTTTTCCCTTCTAACCAATCATATTACTGCAAAGACAAAATGGTCTTTATCAGTGGATTGGAACTTGGGGTTTATTCCTGGATCTGTCAATGATATGCTGAAAGATTCTGAGAAGTTGTGTATTGGAGCACCCACTCTGTAATCTGGGGATTTTCAAAATGTACAGGTAGTGTTGAACACATCTTTTATGAAACACTGCTATGGTTAGCACATGAAATCACATTCTTTTGGAAATTTTAATATCAACAAATGTTAGAAATTGGAATAAGTGAATATAATAGCACTATCTGAAACACAAGTATATCCTGACACAAGTTATACTTAAATTCATGTTAGCAGTACTGAATATGGAACAGCAAAGCCAAAGGGCCTCTCTAAACTTAGTATTCAGTAACAAGCAGCTTAAAAGAATATGGTAACCTTTTAAATCACAGAAACAGTGTTTTCCTTAAATCTTCATTTTATTAATTACCTTTACTTTTCCTATTTTACTTTCTTCCCCTCTTCTTTTTCTTGATTTAATTTTCACTTTTAATAAGAATGTAGGACTAGGACTTTGGTCTTGGCTTGCAAATCGACAATATGAAGTAGGTTCAAAAATCAGGCACCTCACTCCTCCTTAAAATGATTGTACAGTGCAAGTAAATCTAGTGGAGGATCACAGGGCAGGAGACTGCAAAGACTGGCTTCCCTTTTTTTCCCAATGTATGGTTATCCTGCTCCAAATGAGACTTTGTAGCTTGCTGGAAAGAAAATTCCAATCTTAGTGTTTTCCAGGCTTGTTTTGGTTTTAATTTACAAGTAATCTAAAAAGCTGTTCTGGAAACACCTTACTGATAATTGCTTCTTTCAGAAAGGAAAACCCTTTGTTGGCATCAGATCTGATTAAGATTATCACAAACTAGACAAGTCAGAATTAGTAAAAACAACAAGTTAGCACAGTGAGGGTTTAAGTTCTTGACTGTAAGGTTGGAATCTGATGTAAGACAGGCAAATGAAAAAGAGACTGTATATTTCAGTTCTGAACCAAAACTCTCCCCTCTGTCCTTTAGTTTCTGAGTAACTTCCCAGAGCCAACTTAATTTTAGCTGCCATTACTCCAATCATTGTTCAGGGCTATTAGAGTGCCACTGTGTATTAATTAATGCTTAAGCAGTTCCCTCTCCTTCTATTTTTTCTTACTTCCCTATTAGATTAAATTAGTAAAAATTGCAGCTTTAATAGTTATTATTTAAAATCCTGAAAAAAAAATCCAATGAAATACAGTGTCTACTGGAGCAGAATGCCAGACACACGGCATCTGTGATAAATTTTCTTAGACCAAGGTCTTCTTCCTTGGAAGGAAAGCTGATGCTTTTGAAATCTTGCTGGCTGCTTTATTTCCAGGCAATTTGTCTTAATCCATAAAAATGTTTGAGGCTTCTTGTAATATTGCAAAAAAAAAATAAATATATATATACCATTTTTATGTTTTCATAATACAAGATACTTTCATTTCTAGACATAACTCATGAAGAGGTCTCATAATGATACAGATGGGATCTTGACTGCCAGATCAAGTGCCTCACTTTTCTTCATTTGTGATTTGGAGAGTTTAAGGCTCACACATTTCCTCTGATGCCATGCAGCAGTGCTGATGCATGAGCCTTGATTTGCTTTCAAGCCCACTTGCCTGTATTCTGTTGACACTACACCCTTCTGACATCCAAGGCATCAATGACATCTTCTTCACTTGGTAAACTCTGGCTTATCAGATTTGAATTAGTGGTTTTATTTTTCCTATTAACATTTCAGTAGAGAATTTAGCTAAACAAGCAAAACTTCTATTGCCTGATTTGTGCAATAGCATAATGTCCCCATTATGTGACAAAACATGTAGCTTGCTAAAGGTTAACATTTTTTTTACAAGAAAAGCAAAGAATACAAAACCCTCATCCTATTTCTTTCTTTCCTTCCTTCCTGAAAATAACAAACCCAACCCGGAGGGAATAGTCTGCCAAACCTGTTAATAAAATGCTAGTTGTAGACACTGGCCAGTTAATTGTTGCATCACCTCTAGGAGAGCATCCTTGATCCTTCTTCTCAAGTTATTCTCCTAAGTGAACTGCTTCACCTGCTCCTCTTGGCCATTTGGATGCTTCAGCTTTCAGACTCATCTCTCTCAATCCTCCTATAAGAAAATTTCCATGGGTCTTTACAGATGCTGCTTAAAGTAGGCATATTGAATTAGGGGTCTACATTCCCTTGATTGGTCTCTGGAAGATATTTCCTATCTCAAATAATATAAAATGGAACAAGATGAATCAGAGAAAGTCCTATATTTGTCCTAGACTCTATCTGTCCTTCAGCATTATGACCCCAAGGGATCTGGCAGTATCTCTTGCTCCAATCCAAGGAGTGAGATATGCAATACACAAGAGAACAAGACCTATATTTGAATGACCTTACAGGATTTCCCAGGTGTTTTGACTTCAGTTCTCTTCTCCTAGATTTAGGGCCAACACCTAAACACATTAAACATAAATAATATTTTTGAATAAAATCTCAATTTTGTTTGCCTCAGGCATCCATTCACTCACTCTGGAATACTTAGAAGATGAAACTTGCATTGCAGAGTTCACAGTATTGAGAAAAGCTTTATGTACACAGCCTTAATAGTTTCAGTATCCAAGATATGTGGGATTTTTTTTTTTTAATAAAACACCATGTTCTATGTACATCAATCAAAAGTCAGTTATTAGGAAAGCACAGGTTTCTCCTCTTGCCTGTTATCCCAGTTGCCTCTAATTAAACCCACACTGTTTGAACCAACTGAGTACTCTCTTGGATCATTTGATCACCTAAACACTTGTGCCTTTTCATTCGTTTTGTAGTCTCCTGCTTTCCTGATCTGCTGTTCCTCTTAACCTTTTCCAGGCTAAAAGATGCAAGGACATCTAATTTATACCCCAATTAAATCTATCTTCCTTCAATTCCTGTGGAGTACTAATCCGTCATTAATCTCTTTTTCATCTTGGCCTTTGTATCTTCCTGAGGTGTTTGACCCAGAAAAGGGATCTTTGGGCAGAGATGCTCAGAGCTGTGAGATTCTGCAGCGAGAGGGTGCAAATATTGTTCCTCTGGAGCTGTAGTGCTAGAACAGCATGGTGTGCACAGGTGCTTGTAGAAAAGGCTGCAACACTAAAATAATGATGGAGACAATGTTCTCTTAAGGATAAAAATAGGTGTGAAGAAAGTTCACCAGGCAGCATAGTAGGAAGTATTCCTTATGGTGATTTTTTTCATCAGTGCCCATATGTTATTTTAAAGAGTCTTAGAAAATCCACGATTCTGTAACATATTATGAAGTTCTGCATCATCTCATACAGAAGTCATTCTATCTCTTATATGTAACACTTGATTTCTGCCTGAATAGCACAAAAACATGGAATAATTTCTGCCATGAAGATTTATGGGCCAGGTTGGGTCAGAGCACTGTTGTGAAAATGTTCATCTTTGATTCAAACAGAACGATATTTTGTGCCAAGGCTCAATAGTTTAAATTTATCACTGAAAGGACATGTTGAAAACAGCATAGCATACCTCTTTTAAAACCAGGTATGCTCCAGAAAACACTAAAGTTTCTGGATATGCCAAAATATCTGCTGATGCCTGATATTTTTGGAATATAATCTGGCATCAAATTATTTCTAAAAAACAACGTAACTATTTTAGAGTAGCCATCCCAAACTCTGAACATTCATATTTTGACAAAACATCAAAATAGCTGGCGAAATTAAATAGTTCCTCAGAGGAAAGGGATACTGTCTCAGAAAATTCAATTTGCACTCATACTCAGCTTTTGACAAGCAATTGCTGGGTATAATATATGAATTAAAAACGTATAGTGAAAGTGTGATAGTTGTATATGCTGATGACTCTGAACTACTTTTGATTTAAAATCCACATTCTATCCTTTAAATATTGGCCCTAATGACAGGGAGTAATTGTATCTGATAGGAAGCATGGGACAGTGTAGCCAGTGGTATGGTTTAAATAAGTTCAATTATTTTAAAATTTAATTACTCTTTCCAATGGCAAGACACCTAAGATAAGACATTAATATGTGGTTACACAGAGGAGTTTAAACCAATCTTATCACAGACATTTTATAAATTAATCAGTCCTGAAATTAAAACTCATTTTACAGTGGGTTGGTTTGGGGTGTTGCAATATATACATATAATATTGTTTACATTAGTATTCAGAATATGATTAGTGACTCTAGCTGATGAACACCAAGGCAAAATAAAGATGACCAATTAATTAATACAGAGGACAGGTTGCAATGAATATGATATGTTATTTCATCAGTCTCCTATTTTAAATTTAATTTGATGTCCCAAACAGTGTTTCAAATTGTTTGTTTTACTCAAAGTCAATAACACCTCAGTTTCAGATGGAATCTTCTACTTGCAAGCAATCAAACAACTTTTTAAGTTTTCATTGTCTTATTAATTTTCAGACAGCAGTACTAAGTCTTGGGGCATCTGGCTTCATGATCTGACTCTGGAGCTCAGATTACAAAACTGTATTTCTAGAAGCAGTAGAACCAAATTCTTTCCTAAAGGCCTTATTCATAAAGATTGGAAACATGATGCTATCCACTGCCAGCAAAAAGCTGGCTGCATTTTCCTGGTTAGGTGGAACTGATCCTTGCAAAGAATGAAACAGTCTAGTCGAGTCTGTTATCATACAAGATACTGAGCTAAAATAGACTTCTTCACTCATGCAAAGTACTGCACCTAAAAATAAATCTTAACCTAAGCTAGATATGTTCACAACACCCTGTTATAGTCAGGGAAGGGAACAACAGGGAATAGTTGTTTATCTGTTTCAATTAACTCCAAGTACTATTTGGGTGATAATTTAATGCTTATGGAATCATTCAGCACATCTAAAGTATAGGTGGATGTAGAAAAGGTTCTATAATAATTTCAGTAAACTTATTGGGAAATGTTTAATTGGCATATAAATCTGAGGGGGAAAAAAGCATTATCAGATTAACAATGGGTGGTTTAATGGATAAGTAGAAAACTGGCATTGGTGTGTTTGATCACTAAGGCACACTTTTAACTATTTTCCTTGAGACATAAATTTTTGTTTATTACTAACAAATGTCCTCCTATACAACTGAAGGTTCTATGGCCTGATTAAGAAAGGCATTGTCCATCAGTTTTACCAGACAGTACAAAATTTCAAAAGTAGTTCAGTTGGTCTAAAAAAAAATCTGTTTTGAATGTAAATCCAATTGCCTTAAAAGTTTTAAGCAGATTGGAATCTATATTGAGGATATTTTGTTGTGAAAAATTTTAGATTTGTCAGAGACCCTAGAATCTTGAGATCTTTTTGAGATATTCCAAATGTTCTGAAATTAATATTCCTCTTTCTCTTATATTATCTTGCTACCTGAAAACTAAACTTTGTGTTTAAACAATTGAAAATAGATGGGAGTTCAGGGTACTTCCTTTTCTGGAGCCATATGATATTCCAAGTCAAAAGTTAAAATATGAAAATTTCAACCATTTCCATTAATTAATAGTTAGTCATGCCTTTATTAGACAAAAATCATTGTGGCTCAGTGTCTAATGAAATAAAAAATTATTATAGAAAATACTAGAGAAATAGTAATCCAGAAAAAAGCATGTGCCTTACTGAGGTGGCTATAATAGAACTTAAATATACCAAAGATATATATTTGGTAGTGAACTGTGAAACACTCCAGGTCAGTGTAGGATTTACCTTTCATCTTTACCTTCAGTTTCCCATCTGTCTTTCACAGATGGTTTCATCTCACTCTGTTTGGTCATGCTATATGTTAAAAATTCTGGTTATTTGATTATCTTCTTCCTGTAATATTCCATGTGTCTGGCTCAACCTTCCCCAACTCCTTTGAATACTACAGTTTTATATTATTATCAAGCTGTTAATTTTCCATGTTCTCAGAATCCTCTGTACACCAGTTGCATCATTGCAAAGTGGGTTTCTGTGTCCTTGGGACTTGCATTGCTTGGCTTAAGCTTCCAGACTGAGTTGTCTAGATTTCTTTCATTGGTTGCTATTGGAATGCTCCTAGATAGATGAAAAAGAGAGTTAAGATTTTCTCTGGTGGGCTGATATACCACAGATACTCCCACGAGACTGAATAGGTTACTGAGATTCTTTCTAGGAGCAGCTGATAGCCAGAACAGCTGGGATTTCTGATATATCTTGTGACCTTGACTAGAGTACAAAGAATTTAACTGTTTGGGTGTTGGTCTGTTGTCAAATTTCCTATATTGCTTCCATAAATATTTGTAAGAGTCTTCATTTTCTTACAAAAAACAGATGTTTTTAGCTTTAATGGCGGAAATATATTGATGCAGTAGTAATTTAGATACTCAATAAATAGCCTGGAATTTCCAGGTTAATTTCAGATTCAGTATTTGTAATGACAGTCTCACATAGATGTCTTTATTTTCACAGAAGCATTTCAGCTTCTTGCTGAAGTTCGTCACAGAGGTCTGACTATTTTAATACTTTCATTTCTGCTCTCTCCTGGTTTTATTTCTCACCTCACTAATATAGAGACCTCTAAGAAAGTACACAATATTGCTTTAATTAGGCACTCAGAAGACCTACTGCCATTCCTCTGGCTCTTGAGTCTCTCAGTTAAAGGCTTTGTGAAAGTACTAACCAGGTAGACTGTAAATAAGAACCCAAATAATATATAATAATAAAATAAGAACTTCAGGCTGCCCTGACGAATCCCACATCCCCTGCCTTCCAACCCAAAGATGAGGTGCTTTGACTGGACTTACACAAACTTTATGGACAAATTTGTTGTACAAGGACATTTCTGAGTGTAGAAGCAAGACATTTTCCATGTTCTACCTGCTGAAAAAACAAAGGAATTAGAAAATGTTGAACTCTGTAAAAATAGTTGTTCACTGGGCTTGGATTAGATCATGTGATTATTATACATTGCACAGGAGTTATGACCTATGCAGCAACTCCCTATTTTCCAACCTTCCCAGTACAGGAAAATAATAGTTACAACATCAACACAAGAGGTTGTCACCTTCTTAGGCAGCTGAAACAGGCAGGAGGAAAAGTGAAGGAAGAAGAATGATGTTTGTTACTGAAGTGCATACAGGATAAAGAAAGCTTAGAGGAGGGATAATACAGTTTTTAGGAGGCAGAAACATCCCAATTTCTCAGCAAAGTCTGAGAATATATGGAACCCCTCCACTCAAAAAAAACCAAAAACAACCAAAAAAACCCCAAAAAAACCAAAGCCCAAAACAAGCAAACCACAAGGAAAAAAAAAACAAAGAACAAAAAACCAAACAAACAAGCAAAGCAAACAAAAAACCACACCAGAACTGATTTTAAAAGCTCCATAAATTGATTTCAAAAGCTATTTTAAGAATAAGAACATACCCCATCAAAGATAAAAATGTTGAAGGAAAAAACACAGCTGTATGACTATCATCTGAAGTCATGGAAAAATCAGGGGAGAGATAAAGAAGAAATTACTATCATTTTGCTTTACTACCTCCCACATGCTACTAGAGTTTTTTTTGTTTTTTTGTTTTTTTTTTTTAACTTCTAGAAGTGTTTTTAGACTTCTGATTACCAGGTTTTTTTGGGGGAAAAAAGAGTTTTGGAAGAAATGATTTGAAATCCGCTAAATGAACTGAGAAAAAACCAGCAAAATACTCTTCCATGAAACTGTAAAATTTAATTATTTGATTAATACTTTTGATTAAAGAACATTGTGTGTGTGTGTGTGTATGTGTGTGTCTACCAATGACAGTTACAATAAGGATGTCAAAGAAAAAGCATAAAAAGTAACTTGTTTACACTGACACAGATTTCTTGCTTGTCTTTGTATTTATTGAAGAGATATTTATTGAAGAAGAAAAGAAAAAACTGTCCAGGCCACAGTTGGTTGGTTTCATTAAACCAAGCGACCAGTAGGATTAGCATTATTATAGTGCTGAATACGCAGAGAAATGCATTGTATGTTCCCTACATCAAATGAATACATGTAATTACAAATCCTTGTAAACTTTAATAGTATTTTAATAATTGTAATTTGATGTATTATAGAATTCCAGAATGATTTGAGTTAGAAGCAGTCCTGAAGATCATCCATCTCTAACCCCTCAGCCATGGGCAGAGACACCTTCCACCAGGACCAGGGGGTAAATTTCCTTCTTGACTGACATGGTCTTCATAGCTCTTGTCAAACATAAATGAACCTACTTGGGTTTCATTAGCTCTTATTAAGCTTCTCTGCATGGTGTTCATTATCAGTTACAAAGCATAATCTTTCAGCTTGTTATGTCTTCTTCCTACATCCTATTTTTTTCTGCCAGAAGTCTATGTGTGCAATGTGTCCATTTATTATAGCCACTGCCAGAAAATATATCATGCAAGAATGGAAAAATACTGAATAATGTGATCTCTCAGTTGATATGCCTAACCAGCCTTTCATGATCTATACTTCTTTATTCAGGTTTTTACAGATCAATGTAGCCACAAGCTCTCCCTTGTCTCTTGCTGGCAGGGGCCGACTGTCTCACTGTTGGGGGCCACATATCCTCACTTCTAAAGGACCAAAGTGATCTACAACAATATTCCCTTAACCAGCAGCCTGAACAGCAGCACACCTGCTCTGCTGGAGAGCTGCCAGTGAGCAGAGGCTGTGCATTTCAGTGACACTGAGCACACACACTCTGTTCTCACAAGTCAGACAGGTGTCATACACAGGTTTAGCCACCTTCATGAGCAAATGTGAACTTGTGTTTCACTGGTATAAATGTCAGGACTTTTATTATTGCTGATCAAAACAAGTCCTGTTCTTGATTTGTTGTGATGGTTGAAGGCTCACCCAATACTTACTGGCAGTCAGCCCATCTCTGCAATTCTGAGATTGGGCTGTGCAAGAAGTACAATATTAGTCCAGAAATAAGTAACTTAATTACAAGCCTGAATTCTGTAGTACTGATGTTAAACACAGCTCACATGGAATCAGAAGTTATTTAACTGAAATAAACCATCATTTTGCAATTAAAAAAAAAAATTATGTGAGAGGAAAAGACTCCTGTTTTGAGCTCACTACCAGAAAGGCACTGACATGCTGAAGCATGACAAAAGAAGGGCAATGAAGCCAGAGAAGGGCCTGGAGCACAAGTCCTAAGAGGAGCTGCTGAGGGAACTGGGGGCATTTAGCCTGGAGAAGAGGAGGCTCAGGGGTGACTTTATCACCTCTACAACTACCTGAAAGTTGGGGGTCAGTCTCTTCTCTCAGGTAGGATGTAACACAACAAGAGAAAATGGCCTGAAGTTGTACCAGGGGAGGTTTAGATTAGATAATAGGAAAAAATTCTCCATCAAAAGGGTGGCCAGGCATTAAAAGAGGCTGCCCAAGGATGTGGTTGTGTCACCATTGCTTGATGTCTTCAAAAGACGTGGATGTGTCACCTGTGAATATGGTTTAGTGGTGAACACTAAACGTGATGACCTTACAGGTCTTTGTGTTTAAAAAACCACTGGATGTGGCACTCAGTGTCATGGTCTAGTTGATAGGGTGGTGTTAGAACAAAGGTTGGACTTGATGACCTCAAAAGCCTTTTCCAACGTAGTTAATTCTGTGATCCTGTAATTATTCCATGGTTCTAAGCCCTCTGTTCTGACACTCAGTTTTCACCATGTTCCTCACACAGCCCACTGGATGTGCTCAGCGGGTACTGTGCTTTACACAGTGTTTAGATCCAGGAGAGCCAAGGGGGACTGAAATTACTTTCTCTCCCAGGCTTCCAGACTCTGCATCCCAAGACTTCAAGTACTGGGGAAAAAAAAAAGGATGAAGTCTGGTCCATGTAGGCATTCAGGTGGCTGCCTGTATGGATCATGTGACATAAGCATCTGATCTGCATCTGTTTGCCAAGGCTGTGCAACAGATGAGACTGCTGCACTCCAGGCACAGCGCTGAATTTGCGATGGGTTGCGTTGGCTGATATGAAAGACAGTGCCAGGGATAACTTTGCTCAATAAATGTATCTTCCATGGTGTGGCTTAGTGAATTCTGAAAGTGCCTCATGGGCAAAGCCTCCTCCATCCTTTCCCTTGTCCCTGTGTACCAGCAGCTAATCTGTGTCATCTACAGAAGAAGTACGGGGTCCTTCAAGAGGTCATGCGGGGTGCAGACAGGTGGAATATGGCACCGGCTGCTACAAGGAATGCCAAGTGGGAAATGAAAATTTGGAAAGGCAAGAAATGTGGTGTGGAGTTGAATGGAACTGGGGATTCTTAGAGATGCTTTTGAATGCGAAAGGGATGCTCCAGTATGGACAGTCCTACCCCACAGAGCAGGACAGAGGTGGCCATTGATATCATGTTCAAAGCAACTTGAACTGCACAAATGAAACAGAATAAAGACTAATTTAATGTATTTTTCTCTTTTTACAGTGGTAGAAACCACTTATTTCTCAGACAGAAAGACTGTAATAGTGGAGAGTGGCAGCCTGACTTCAGAGTACAACACTATGTTATCCTGATTATTCATGAAAAGAAAGAAAGAAATCCGGATTCTATCTGTGCTCCTTAAATAAAAAAAATCCAAGTTTACCGAGTGTATGGAATGCCCTCATTTACAATCCCTCACTCCTTAGAGGTTCTCTAAGTGCTCAGAATTTTCCATCTTACTGATGAAACACTGTTCAGTAAAACATTCAGAGCTACTTATAGATTAATTTTGAACATACAATTTTAAAGTTTCTGACCTCTGTGAAAAATTAATATTAAGGCTTTTAATTTTTTTTTAATCAAATATGAAAAGGAATATCCAACTCAAAGTCACTTCATTCAGTGTATAAGGTTGAAAACACTCAAGGAAATATGATTCAAAATTAATTAGAATAAATAGAAAAATTAAGAGGGACACAAAGAGCATTTCAATAGATGGAAGGAAAAATACTGTTTGAGAAGAATAATGTAACAGACAGAAAGGAATTAATGAATAGGACAGGTACATACATGCCTAGAAATAGCTGTTGAAACCACAGAATTATGCAGTACTCAGTCATTAACATCACATTGCACCTGGCAGTTTAACAGGCATATTTTAGTTCTTTGTGAAAAGAAATTAAGGGCTCAATTATGGATCCAAGCATGCTGAGAAAGGAGAAAGATAAATACTCTCTTGTGGTGCGCTGGGAAGCCATAAGCCTGTGGAAGGCACAAAATAGAGGCCTGTCATTACACCTGAAACACAAAAACCACACTGATGGAGCAGCCCATTCATGGAAAAATATTTTCTCCAGAGAAACTCACTAAACCTCATTCTGAGTGTAAGGAAGAAGCTGTGGATGTAAGGGAAGGTGGCTTCCCCCTCTTCTGATGACTTCAGGGAAAATATTGCCCTATGAGAAGTAATGGTACTTCCAAACAAAGTTTCAGTGTAAATTGTGTAAAATCAGGAGCTGAGAATTCAGGTGGGAGTGCCTGGAGCCCTACAGGAGGCAGATCTAGATCTGGTTGTAGTGGTTTCTGATCCATATATGGTTCAGTGGTTTCTGAGCTGGACTTTTGAGGCAATGGTTTGCCTTCAAGGACTTTTTTCAAAACAGCTTAGTGATTTTATGGGACCACATGATTATCTTCAAATTAATCTTCTTAGTCTGGTCACACTGAAAATATCTCCCTGATTCCATTGACAAGACCACATTGTGCACTCTGTACCTGAGCTTTGCACTGATACATCAAGCTATGATTTTTTTTTTCTTCTGCCCTGTGAGTTGCAAGCACTTTATACACCTTTAACTTCCTTCCTTCCTTCTTCTTGCATAGAATGAATTTGACTGATCCAATGATGATTCACACCGTTCTTGGTATGGGCAAAGCATTCCTTCTCATGGGTCTTATCCCATCTCAGTAAATGTGCAGGAATACATTTTTACCTCTGTATCACTCATCCACACATCAACTTCCATTGTTAACAATTTATTTTTCTATTTACTTCTTATAAACATTTGTACTGATATTTTCATCTCAGTTCTTAATCATTAGATATTTTTTCATTGTTAAATAATTACAGATATTATGTATACGATGGAGAACTACATAAGAAATTTGACATTATTTTTGTCATTTATTTTCCTCCGTCTTTTGCTCAAGTTTGCAGTTTTTTGAAATTTCCCTTTCTGAAGTACTAAGAAAACACATATTGAAAATTTTGCACATTATAAAAGCAATTTTATCATATACAATCACAGCATTTTTATTATCATAATAACCCATTGCTGTTATCTCTTGGAAATGCATCTTTAATAAGTAAAATGCTTCTAAGATTGTGAATCTTTCTATTTATGTGGTGCTATCAGGTTTGTACTTATTCTTTCTTTTGAAGCAAGTCAGGGATGCTTTAGAAGTGATGACACAGGACTCCAAAATACATTTTTCATTTTGTGCTTTGGAAAGAGTTGATCCTGTTGCTATTTCCTTGTGCCTGATCCATATTAGTCACCTGTGGTGAAACTCATCAGTCAGAAAATCAATCCCTAAATATTCAAAGGTTTAACTTTCTGAAATGTTAATAGCTAAGGAAACCAGCCTCAACATTTTTTCATGTGGAGCCCAGCCTCCCCATTTCCAGAACAGGGAATGTCCATGACATAGCAGCATACTGAGAGAGCCTGACAAATTGACTGATATCAAAACCCATTTCATTTCCTGATGCATAAATGATACCTCAATCCCCAGGTGAATCTAAAACTGTGAGTTGCATATTTATTCCAGAATTATAAGGGTACTACCATTTGTCTTCCTAGGTTACATTAGAAATTAAATTTCCTGATGTAAAAATCCTTTCCATTATCAAGTCCTCTAGAGTCTTGGCTCTAGCATCACACTGATTTTCAGTTGTACCACAAAGTATAAGTTCTGAATGAGTGGCTTTACCTGGTAGAAAACATGACATTTAATCTTTATCCTGGCAAACATTCAGACTTTCCCATGAGTTATGAGTCTATCATCTCCTCCCTATGGGTGTTGAAATCAGAATCCTCAAAACCCCAGTTCAGTTGTCATACAATGCTGGATATCCCCACCCAAAACAATAGCCAAAGTCTGCAAGCTTCCAGTATTTGCTTTTTGACATGCAGAGGACTGCTCAGGTTTTGGGAATATTGAGTATCAAGATGAGCAAAGCATTAATCTGTACAGGTCTGACTGCAGTCCTGGAGCACAGCCACCAGATCAGCCTCTGTACGAACACCCATATCCACACATTTGGAATCCAGAAACTCCGTGGTTTTGAGCATGTCTCTAGGATATAAGGACCCGCATTTTTCTCCTGTCTTTAAGCAACAAAGACAAGCTCCATCTCCAACTTCTCACATGGATATTACTCAACAGGAACAACTGTTTTGAGGTTCTCCAAATTCCACATTGGCATTCATCCTAGAGTCATCAAGCTTAGAAAAGATGTCGGAGATCATTGAGTCCAACCATTACCCTAGCACTGCCAGGTCCACCACTAAACCATTTGGTCCCTAAGAACCAAATCTACATGGTTTCTTGAGCACTTCCAGGGAGAGCAATTCCACCACTTCCCGGGTGAGCCTGTTAGAATGCTTGTCCAGCCTTTCAGTGAAGAATTTTCTCCAAGTATCTAATCTAAACTTTCCCAGGCATGTAGACTGACTTGCTCTTAACACTTCTCCCCTTTATGAAAAAGACTTATATATTCTTGAGCCAGATGAAGATGGGGGTGAGTCTATAGTGCAGCTGCTATCACACTTAATCTGGAATATCCATATCCCCTTTCTGTTATCAACAAAGATTGATATATGTGGAGCTCCTGAATGATGGGTGTACTGTGCACTATGTGTGAGCAGAAAAGTGTTATTCTTATTTTTGAGGAAAAGTTGTTTGGACATTTTGCTTCAGAGGAAGGCTCAGGATGGTGATTACAGATTGGAAATAAACTGCTTTGTTTTTATTTTTCCGAGAAAGATACGGAAGTCAGAGCAGTGACCACATTTTATGTGAAGATTTGCTTCACCAGTTTCTGTCACTGAGCTTATATATGTAGTCCTCCAGTGGTTCTGGTGATTTACTGTCTATGTACACTGCCTACAAAACAAAAAGCAAAGTGATTTTAGAAGCATTCTAGTCTTCCCATATGAGAAGGTGTGTCTGTACAAGATCCTAGAGAGGCGCAAGCTCAGGGTACCCTGTAGCAGCACAACCATTCCATATGGTGCTGTATTCAGGCAAAATAATCATATTGGCAATACCTTTAGATTTGGAGCTTGAACAGCTTTGCACTGCAAGAGAAAAACTACCCTAAATCACCCCACATGTCATTTACAGAATGCAGGGTCCTAATGAAGCCTAAAGCTTTCACTGGGGGAAAAAAAAAAACCTATCTAAAAACCTGCACGGCAATTTTGAAAGATTAAGGTAACTTTGTTCTTCTATGGGTCATGCTTCAAGCTGTCTTCAGAGTGGCAGTTGCAACTGTTAGAAATATAATTCATGTGGGTGTAAAACTGGAGAAAATAGAATGTTTTTCTCTCAAAGAATTCAAGACATAGCCCTAGACATGAGACAACACTGCAAGGATCACAATTTGTAAGTCTTTACTGAGAAAAAAAGTCTTTTGAAGAATCTGATTAGTAAGTATTCCATAGATGTATAATTTAAAAGCTTTGCTGGAGTTGGCAAATTCTAGCAAAAGATACCTAAGTCTTGCGAAAAGATTTTGGTTACTTAGAAATTCAGCAATAGCTAGGAATGGTTCTAATAATGGTGCTGATTTGAGGATATTTGCTAGATATTTTTAATAAATCATTATAAATTTAATGAAAAAACTTATGTAGGAGTCAGTTAAATGAGGTAAGTGAATTCATAGTCTGCGGACTAGTTTTAAATTCAAGTATTAGAAAATATCTAAAAGAATTTAGACACAGTGACTTCAACTGACTGCATGATACTAATTAACAATTGCCATTAATGTAATTAACTTGTTGAGAGGACATCCTATTTCTCAGTGTGAAAAGAATACTTTATGTTGTGCTCCTGTCCCCAAGCTTTTATTGTACAAGATTTTGTTCATTAGGATAAACTAATTTTCCATTTTTCTTTTCTAGGGAATGGAGAGAGAATCTTTGTCTCATGGGATGATTTATCTTCTCCTAAAATAATGTTCCTGTAGGGGCATCATCCCCTGTAGGATGAGGATTTTTCTGCTTTCACTACAAAAGGTGTCTAAAAGAAAGAATTTTTTTCCTTTGGTGGTTAAAACAACTGCATGCAAAACATCTTTTTGGGCTTTGTGGAGGAAGATGAGGTGCCTGTCATAGACTTTCACTATGTTGGGTGTTGCATCATTCCCCTTTTGGTGTTTAAGCTATTCAGTGAGCATAGGTTCAAGTAGAAAATGTGATGCTCAAAAAGCAGTACTTTACTAAATACAGCAGATACAATTTGGTCTGTTTGCTCATCTTTTAGTGAACAAGAAATGATTTACCCTATGTCATATTTGCTACTTGTTTAAAGGTAACTGAATGCCCGCCATGAAAGCATAAGGCAATAATTCATAGTTGCAGCATCCTTGAACTACTGAAGCACAAAAATGATTACAAACACACATGACCTAGTAGTTCCAGTCCTAGTCCACATGCCTTGGATGGGAAAATCAGTAACAGTATGAATAAATCTTCCACTGACACAATCAGCAAATATATGACTGAGATAACAAAAGACCTTTAAAGACATATTTTGATTACAGTACTTTTATTTCTGAGTGTCATTTGAGCCAAAATTGAGTGGATCTGCACACACTATTTTCAGCTGTCAGATACGCTAATTCACTTATTTGGCAAGTGATCTCATTCCTGGTTAAAAATGTTGTGCCCATGCCAGCATTAAAGGAGTGTAATGTAGTACATCAGGCAGCAAGAAGCACAGAAGAGACAGAGGAGGAGGGCAGTTTTTAAGCTGGTTTTATTTCTGGTCTGCTCAGCTTCTAGAAACAGACATAACTCAACAGGAATGCATATATAGGAAGAAATTTCCAGTATTAGCTGAGTTGACAGCTCATTTCTTTTGAGGTTGACCTAAAAAACAACAACAACAACAAGAAGAAGCTATTAGTAATTTGCAGGCATTGAAAATGGCTGATTATAGCTATTCTGTAGTATCTGCTACAGTCTACCAAATCAGTCGTACATTAAAAAGCCCAGGATCAGATGACCATATCCCAAGGTTGATACTGCTATTTATTTCTATCCATGACCTAGTGTCAAACCCAGTTCATGGAAAATGTAAGCTTTCCTATCTAACCAGATCCCTTATCTCTTATCTTAACCTCTGCTTGGGAACAAGGTACTACAAGCTGCTATTAAGTGTGAATGAGGCTCAGACACTTTCTATTACCTTCCAAGGCATGTGCTCCAGCCCTGCTCCAGGCATGGTAACACAATTCCTTAGGGAAAAGAGAAAAGCCATTTTTGAGTTGCTGAGAAATGAGTGTTTGAACACTGGAAGTTACCAGGGGAACCAATGTACTGAAAGCCTTTACTTGACAGTACATTTAGTTGTCTAACTACTTCTAGAACAATAATAAAAATGATAGCACACTCTTCAGGTCATCTACTCCTGGGAACTAATCCTTCACATTTCTGCTCTGACTGTTGCTGTTGTAAGGTCAGCACTATCTTGGCCTTTTCGTCCTTAATATTTTTGCCACTTCCGCAGGGTATACAATTCCAATTATGCACACATAAAAAAGAAATTTCGATTCAAACAGATACAAAGATATCCAGGGATTGTTATGTCTTTTTCTCCTCATAATCTCCTCACACAGGAGCATCAAACAGAGATTTTTTCCTCTCATCTCTTCAATTTACCTGTGGATGAGCCATTCAGCAGATGGGAGCCCCTGATTTCAATTCCAAAGGCAACTTTATCAACTAAATTTTATCCACAAAGTTAAAGTAAGGTGAGTTTTTCTGAATACTCCTCTTCACTGGTATTTTGTTAACAAAATAGCCATTTTTCCTCCAGTCTCCAACTCACTTTCCCTGCTTTCAACCTGCTTTTAGTTGATCTAGCCAAAATTAACACTTTCAAAATACATAAAGATCAAACCAATTCTTCCCAATTGCTTCCAGCATTATGTTCCTTCCTTCTCTAGGGAAGGGAGACAAGGACAAAAAGCTGTGCTACTTCTCCATAAGCAATATCCTCTTCTAATAAACCAGTGCCTTTTCACATAATCTGTTTTCTAATGTCTCATTCTTAGTGGGGAAAATATCCACCCTAGGATGTTATTCCTTATACATTCCTTTATATAGACTGTTTTCCACCTTACTTTATTGTTTCTTGAGTTTTCACATCTCCAAATGTCATCTCACTATGTCAAGGGAAGAAAATAAAAAGTCATTCTGAAATCTGTCTTTTTTATGCTTTATTAGTCTTCACTATTCAAATCCTTTTCTGTATTCAAATATATTTCAGCTGCTGGCTTTTGTGTCCATCTCCGCTTCATCTCTTTTGCTTTTAGCACTTTCTTTCTACTTCAAGATTTCATCCTAGGCACAGTGAATTGAAAAGGCACCCTGCAAAATAACTCCACCCCCATAGCTGGGAATAAATACTGCTCTGAATACTAGATAAGTAGCTGACAGATTTTGACCATTGCTTTTTTGTGCTATTTACAAGTTGTCCCTCTGTTCTGCCCCTCACCTGGTATGTATTTGCTGCTTTTCTACTCTGAGTGTCAGGCTCAGGGGTCAGGCACCACTTTTCATTTTTTTTCAGAACAGAGTATAGTGAGATTGTGTGCTGCCAGTAAGCTGCACCTTGATGGGAGTGTGGGAAGCAGAGCCTCAGCTCCTCCTGTTAGGAAAGCTGCTGCTGTGGCCCTGATTTACACACAGTCAGATCCCACGCTGCTGTCTTTGGAAGCAGTCCACCCCCAAGTGTTTGTTTTGTTTAAAGATGAGATCTAGAGCTGAGCTCAGTGCAGCAAAAAAATATTTTATTACACCATTTATTGCCTTTAAAGGACCAGGACAGAAGCATAAGTACCATTTCTGTGCTCTTTTCATAGTGAAGGAGAAAAGATAATTTGTTCTGAAAAACTGAGCTCTGGTGTTTTGTCTTTGTTCCTCGTTTAGCCTACCAGAGTGGGATGCTCTCCAGCAGGAGCTAGCTGCTCCTTCACAGGCTCTGATAAGCTTCTCTCCTATGTGCATTGACTGGGAGAGCAACATGTAGTGTTTTCTGTAAAATATAAAAAAATTATATTTCCTTGCACAAGTGTAGGAAAATGAATCCCAATGCAATATTCACACATTTGTTGATCCTAAGATCCTATGCAGCTATTCTGTTAATGGACCCTTTTGACATCGTATATTAGAGTGGTCAGTTTTTTTTCTAGCAGAACTTATCATGTATGAACAAATATAAGGCTCAATTACATAGTAGAGAAAATACACACATTATAACAGAAAACTTATTCACGGCTGGGCTATAAAATTAAACTATTAAAAGCTAGTAAGTTTTTTTTTCCAGTAACTGGTAATTATTTTTTCCTCTGCTAAGTTCAAAGGAAGAAAGAAATCTAAGTGTGTAATGCAACATTAAGTCTGTTATCACCTACTCTTTCAAGGCTTGTAAACATAAAAATGGATGTCAAGCAATGTTAACAGATTCCAAAAAAAGAATTTGTATGGGTATGGAGAAGAGAAAAATTTTAAAAAAAAATTACCTTTTTAATGAAAGTTTTAGAAAAAAATGTTATCTCATTAGGTTTATAAGTAGTTCCTCTACCATTTCCTGTCATGAAGACATGGAATATATCAACATCTCTATATTGATTTTTTTCTCTTCAGAAAGATGAAGAGACTGCATATCTGAGAGTGGGGGAAAAAACATTTGAGCAACAACTTGGAAGCATTTAGCATTCATTATAAGATGTGGCTGAGTGTATTCCATGTCGCTCTATTCATCCTCTGATAAGAAGAATTCTGTGATAGCAAGGAGTGGCTCTGGAAGAAGCTTCATGGATGCTTTGTAACAGGAGCAGTCACCTGTTAGTGCTCATATGTTCCTGTCATGAAGACAGGACAAGAACTGTGGAAGAAAATGTCTTCATGTCACAAAGGAACAATTTTTTATTAATATCAGTCTTTACTCTCCTACAAATATATTCATATTAAAATTGCATTGGACATTCAAAATTCAAACGCTCCCTGTTCCTAATACCATTTTTTTTCCCCAATCTTGCTTCTTTGTTTCTCTCAGTTTTCTACTCACTTTCTTGCTGTATTTAATAAGTTTTAAATATCCCCTGTCTTGCTACTACTGCTCTGCTGAATCCTGCTGTGCAAATTGGCACTTTAAGTGGAGGCACTTCATGTAAGCGACTAACAACCACTCCTGGGGAGATATTTAGAGGAACAATTGCACTAAACTCTACCTCTTGCTTTGAAGAAAATTAGATAGAAGAGAAAGAACTCAAGCTAACAGGAGATAATAATTCAAGCTTTATATAAAGTATGAAACTATGCAAAGCCTTTAAGACCTGTAAAACTGCAAGGGGCTTTTCACCGTTACAGGAAAAGATTAAATCTCTACTTGGGAACCAGGGTTCAAAGTCAGTGAAGCCACAAAGTGTCATTAAAATTTTGCAGCTCCTGAGATATCTGCTTGTCATTGTTAAAGTTGTTCTGTACTCACTGAATTACTACCCTGTCTATATTACTTGGAGCAACCCTTAAAGTCAACTGTTTTTATATATTTCTATGCCTTAATCCCTCAGGATAGACAACAAAACTGTTATATAATTCAGGATTATTCATAGTTGCCTGTGATCTTTTTGACAAAACTGTTTTTTATTGGCAAAGAGCAGTTTGACACACTTCAGACGGAAGGAAAGGTTTTAAATTTAATTTCCGTTAAGACCAGATCCTTAGGGACATTTTTTTTTTTTTTTGAAGTTCAAAATAAGAAGTATTTTTGCAATGATAGGTCATTGCAAAAATACCTAGGTCATTAAAGGGGATCATTGCTCCAAATATTAAGTGTTTGATGATCAAATGCATATTCTGAAAACAATTAGTGAATTAATTGTTACTTTGTGATGAACCCGTGCCTGGATTGTTTTGGTTTTTTTCTTTTCATTTTCTGAATAATCTTAAATTTTCCATGATGTGGAATTAGATAGTATTCTTTATATACATCTTTGAAATTAGAGTATTTTGCTAAACTAATTAATTCTCTAATTTTAGCTAGAGATTCCTAAATGGAAAATGCATACACTATCCCTACAGCAGAAGCACACGCATGGGCCAGCTGCCAGGGGAGACAATCAGTCATTGCTCAGATGGAGAAAAATCTTTTTGTCTCAGGTGCTCTTAAGTGCTCCATCTCCCTTATTCCTTTTTACTTGGCATTTTGAGCCCTTAGTAGAAGGAAGAATAGACTTTGATGCTTCAGATATTACCTTAAGGTAGGCAGAGTATGGCCATTGTTTTCATTAGTTTTTACAGATATCAGGATTGCTATTTCATCTTAACAACTTGAATTCATGAACATTAAGAATCCAAGGGTAATGCTATTGAAATGTCAAGTTATTGTCCTTGAGATTAATTCACTTATCTAATTAAAGCCATGCACTCAGGATGAAAATGAAGTTTAGCTTCCCCGAAGTAGAATCCAGGTTCCATTGAAATCTGTGGAAAAAGCTTTTACAGACTTCAGCAGGCTATGATTTCATATATAATTAGAAAGTGCTATTTTAAAACTATGTATTAGGGCTTGGGGTAGAGGGGCACAAAAATGTAGGAAATTTCCCTGACAAGAATTATTATCCAGTAGTGTCATTTGTGAACTAGGAATATAGAGTTTTTTTAATTGAAAAAAAAAGAATATTATAAATTATAAATAATGTAATATGCAACATTAAAATAAATTTGGTTTACCCTCTATTTTTCCAAGCAGCGGAACAAATATTTTTTCCTATAACTTTGTGTGCCAACTAATCATCAATTGACAATCTATTTACAATGTCTTCTGAATATATAGTTCACATCATTTTTCTATTTCATTCCTAGCATGAAAAAATAAGGAAAAAATACAGCAATAAGAAAGCATATCAAGGGAGAAAAGCAAGATTCATTCTAATTATGAACAACGTGCTAGCAATATAGCAAAGAGACTGATTTACGTGATTGAGGGTAAGGTACAATTTCAATGTTTCTCATACTATTATGAGGATGATGAATGACCAGTTTTGCTGCTGCAATTTTAGTAATTGCACAGAGCTGGGGTAAAATCTGTTTCTCTGACTCACTCTGAAGACAGAGGAAGGAATGGCTGTGGCCATTTCAACATCATGGAAGAAATGCTGTTTTATCCTTTTGTCAAAGTCACTCCAAGACACCTTTCTTTAAAAACAGGAACCCAACATGCTTTTTGGTCAGACTCTCATTTTCTGTCTAAATCCAAAGTTCTACCCAACTTTCAAAATTAAAATCTGGGTAGGGCATAGTAGACAGACCATAGTCCATAAGGAAAAGAGCTACTTTACATATTTTCCTTTATTTATCTGAGAAGAATAGCAATATTTCATTGTATCTCAGAGACTGCCTTTTAAACAAGGGGAAGCAGGATTTATTTAAGCTGTATTGTTTTATGTTAAATTGATTGCTTACTTTTAAGGTTTGTTGATCTGAAATTGAAAACTAGAATGAAAATATGTTTTCAATTCTTTGTGATAAAAATGCATTTATTAGAGTAGAGATTTAGAGAAAAATGCAATGATATTAAACATTAGGTCATATTAAAATTTTCAAGTTGTTTTCTAGTATTTGGCTGACATAAATGAAGCCTGGAGTAAAAGAAAAGTACAACTAGTGAAAAACAAAGAAAATAAGCATGACATCAATGATTTGTGATAGTGACGCTAAAAAAATTGATAAGAAAGAAACTTAGACAATATTTCAAGTTTTATTTCTTTTTATGTCTATGCTAAAATCTTTGATTTCAGAAGAATGATAAAATAAGTCATGTTCTAAAGATGATGGAAGTATAAATACTCACTAAAAAGAATTCTTCTGAAATGTCATCTCAAAGACCAGTTTGATGCGAGTGAATAAAACTCCAGTTTAACAAGACTGACTCCATTGAAAGTTCTAAAATATTTGTCTTAGATTGTTTCAAAGTTACCATCAATCAAGAAAAAGGCTCAAAAATGAGAGTATCAGAACATAGTTGACCTTTTGAAGGTGGAAAGGGGAGCTTTGAGGAACAAAACCCACTTAGTATTATTGATTGCAGGATGGGGTGTGCTTCAAGCCAGTTCCACCAGCTGGGTGCTGTACTGTTAATATGTGTGTAATCTATTAAGCTTTTAAATATTTATTGCTTTTGGAAGATACTTGGCAAGTTGCTGATGGATCGGTGAAAATATGGGCATGTGATTCCTCTGAGGTGGATGTTTCTACAACATAATTTCTAATTACAGGTATTGTTAAAGTTTTCCACCTCCTTAGCATGTTCTGTAGTTTAGAAGCAGCTCATGTGAGCTAATTTCTCAGAATCAGTTCATATTTAACAGATGATTTGAAGAGTCGTAGGTATCCTTCCCTGGTGTAAATGTTCATTGACAAATGCCAAGCTTGTTAAGAAGCAGGGGGGAATTATTATGCATTAATCATGCCTAATCATTTCTTGAAAACCCTTGTAAATGTCAGGAGCCTTTGGTATCCTGTTAATTCACAGAGCTGTCTGTCATTGTGTCAAATTCCTAGAATCCCAAATGGCAGAGTAGGGTATTCCAAAGGGCAGGACCTCTGTTCCCCAACAGATGGAGAGCTGACTAACAATTATCAGGACTTTGCTGGGATTCACCAGGGTTGGGACAAAGATCCAGACCCAAAAAACTTTGATGGCCCCTCAATTCACTGAAACTCCTGAAATGTGGGGTGGTGGTGAGAGAAAGAGTCAAGACTGACATGAAATTGAGGCTTTGTGGGTGTGACTGGCCCTGCCAAAGACCTTTGGGAACCTGAGTTTTGATGAGTGTGAATAGTGCAGTGCCTGGTAAGTGCAGGGAGCCCAGGTTTTGTTGCTGCACATTCTGGGATCAACGGCAGCCCAAGAACTGGTACCAGGTGTGGTGCTGTGCTTTCCTGAGTGCGGGAAAAGGGCAGCCAGGTCAGGAGTCCATGGTCCCTGCTCCAGGGACTCCATAATGAAACAGGCTCCTCTTGTCTTCTAAAGTCTGCTAAGGAGGTTAAAACTGTTTTTAGGGGCCTGAGATCAGGCCCTAGACTTGAGGCAACGTGAAAGCATTGAATTGATAAATTGTTGACACTTAAAATAGACATTTCTTCACAATAAAAATATGCCATAAGTCTTGGCGTTGCTGCTGCGATGATCTTGGATGACTGGATGTTCTAGACACTTTCAAAATCAAGTAACTCAAAGAGATTTCAAGCTTTGTACTCTGTTTTCTATTTCTTTTCATGCTAAATTTCAGTTTCTTTTTTAAAAGTGCATCTGAAAAGATTAATTAACCTCAATGTTATGAATTTTACTGGATAAATTGTAGATGAAGGCAGAATAAAAGTAGTGAATGTTAGCAGGAGAAAATATCAGCAGAGAAATAAAATTATGGAATTTCCCAATCAGCTCAGAGAGAAAAGGAAGAATTTCTTTCTAGATCCAGGAAACAAATGCCATCGTGCTAAGTTGATCTTGCAGCATTTTTTTTTTATGTTTAAAAGAAATCAAGTCTGTGTATTTTTTCATTTCTTCTAGTATCTGTTTTCTATTGCAGGTAATGTGTGCCAGGTATTAAAACTACACATATGGGGACTGCAATTCCTTCACTAGAACTGCCTGATGAGCCCTGTTCTCCTGGTCAGATGGTGGGGAATCTTCGATTCTTCATGCAGGCATGCAGGGATTTTGTGTAGCCATGGGGGAAAAAAAAGGAGAAAAAAGATAGATAGACAGGCAGACAGACAGATGGATAGATAGATAGACAGACAGACATATATACATATCTATTACTATATATGTGAATAAATTCAGACTGCTGAAGAGTTAACTGTAGAAGAATTTCTTTTAGCTGGGATTTCTTTTAGTGGATTTTTTTTCTGTTATCTGAGGTCTAAAATCTCCTAGAAATTGAGCTTCCTTTTTAGATATTTCTTTGCAAGGAAAATATACTTTCTCTGAAGAATATGTAATATATGCTACTGAGGAAAAATCCTTCTGAAGTAAATAAGATTTTTTTTTTTTTTGTAATTCAATTGCAAACAGAGAGGGTCATGTCCCAGTCAAGTTAAGTGAAAATCAGTAAATTATAGCAGAGCATGACTAATTTTTTTCCTGTAGATGGAAATCAGTGGTTGGATAATAATAATTATGAATAGATTCGTGTTTAACTGCTCTATTAAGGCACTATCAATCCACTCCATTCCTCTCCTATGTAGTGTGTAAGTACTGGTGGCAGATTGCAGTTCAGAAATAAAGAGAGTAGTTAATAACTAAGGCCATGACAGCAGTGCTCTGGCACAAAGATTAAAACTGAAGACAGCTTTGGGTTCTTGGCCAATTCTGATTTCTTATTCACTGAGTTTGGAATTTGAAAACAGCCATTGCCAGCTAAAATACAATAGGATGCAAATATCTTTAACAGAGGTCTGAATGTGGGTCTAAATTCTTTGGAATATGAATAGGAGGAAAAATATCATGAATGACAGCCTACACTAGTGACAGAAGTCTTAATGACAGAAGTCTTCTAAGAGGCAGAATCAATGGTAAAAGGTCATAAGCTATGTTCAAACAGACTTTCCCCTCTCTTTTAGGGGTTGTGATCCTGTTTTTCAAAGCCCTACATTTCTAGTTAATGGAAGAGGAGCTAATGATGATTGTCATTTTATCTACTGGCTCAGGAATTAGAAGCTGCACCAGATTAAGGTGCATGTTCTTATAAGAATATAAAACTAATGACACACTATCTGGTAGGACAGGTCAGGAATTGCAGATTTTGATATTTCCAGCTCAAAAGCTGTTGTTCATCTGGTCTCTCTCTGTTCAGCTTAGCTGTCTATATTTACATAAACAAGAGACTGTGAAAAGCACCTGCTTTTCACTATACATCATATAAGCATTTTAGGCATTTGCTTTAAGGAGATTTGTACATCAGGAATGTAAAATTTAAGCTTATCTGCAGTCATGTAAGCTTTATCTTCTCTAGAATAGGCAACAGCTGACCAGATATTAAAGGAGGAACAGGTTTTAGCCCTAAACTCCTAAAGTGTGAGTGGGAAAAAACCCCCAGTTTTGCACTGTCTTGTATAGCTCTATAGAGCTGACATTTTTAGCACTTACTTCAAAGACCTTTCTAAATCTCTGCACTTCACACCAGCTGCAGACACAACTGAGCAGAGCTGAACAGAGCTGGAAATTATTTCAGTGATGACAACTGCCTTACAATCAAAGCAGTTTTCCTTCAGTTACTTAAATGCTTCCTCCAATTTTAAATTTCTGTGGGAATTGTAGAAAATCTTAGGTTTACAACGTGGTTCTAACCTAGAACCCTCCATTTGGCAGTTTCTCCTCCATGCTAAGGACTAGCACTTTTGCTATTTTGCCTTCATGCTGTACCTTTCTCCCAGTCTGTCAGAAGTCTGTACCTTGAATTACAGATGGCCAGAACTGACTGTATCAGTGGGATTTATGTGAGTTCATTCCTGCACAAAGTACACATATAAGCTGTAGCCTATATATGTTCCCCAACCCACTAATTCTGCATCATTCAACATCCCATGAATATCAGAAAGCAACAGAGTACTCACTCAAGGGATAAGCAAAACACTTATTTTCTAAAACTTTCCTAAGTAAAAGTTTTCAAAAAGAAGAGGTTTCAAGGATGTGCTAGAATAGGATCTCAGAGAAAATATGTTACTTTTTTAGTCATGAGTTCCACACATTGTATCACTCTGAAATGACTCGCTCAGCATCTGCTGTCCTGGCAGAGGCTGTGAATCAGATGCTTTCTGTCAAACACATGCTGATAGAAAAACCCACACCTGCAAGAGGATACTCATGATTTCACTGGGTTAACCACGGGGACACTGAAAAAGGTGTTGAACTCCACATGGAGTGTGGTGTTAAAAAAATATAATTATCAATTGGAGCTAAATTAATGTTCTTTATTCCTAAATATGGAGCTGGACAAATTTGTCTTAATTTTGGCTAAATTCAGAATGTCAATGGGAATTCTTTCTAGTCACCTAAGAAACCAAAATAATAAAAATCTCCATGTGGAAGAGCAAAGTGCTTTTAAATAATGAAAGCAAGTTATCACTTTTGCCTGAAGACCTAATCTAACTAGATTCAGTGTGCAAAAGAATGATATATAATCAAGAGCTCAGTAAAAGGCCCTCTGTTTTGGGGAACATGAAACATAATACAGGAAAATGAAACAAAAGGAGTCTTTGTGATGGAAAAAAAATTACAGCAATATCCAAACAAATTTTGCATTCATGATTATGAGTAATTTGATGAATTCAAGGATTTGAATCAGCATGTCGTTGAGAGATTCAGATTTCTATCTTTGATATATGTTTGGCATTTCACAGTTCCACTCTTGCAGACAGTTAATTTTCTGCATGTATAATTTGCACAGTCACTTCCATGGTATATGTATTTTATTGAAAATGTTCAGTCAAATATCACCTTTTACAGAGAATCACCAGAGTCATAACTTCTATCCTTCTTATAGTTTAAACTTGCTTATATTCTTGTCTGAATACTGATGTATTTTGTAGGACTCAATTTTAGCAAGCCATGGTGGTATTAGCTATCAAAACTGAGAGAATTTCCTCTTATTTTGGCAATAAATAGAGGCCCAAATTCTGCCTTTGCTTCATCTGTCACAGGGTTTTGCCAAAAATGGAAGCAATCTATACTTATCCCTTAATCTTTAGGACTTCAGGGGGGCTGAGGGCAGTCAAAAGGGGTCAGTGAAATGTGCAAAATGAGCAGAGTCTATATTCCAGCAGTAAAATAATTTTACATTTTATTTTTTGTCTTAAAATAAGAATGTTATTGTGTGCTAAGGTTTCAACACTGTGCTGAAATTTCTGTCAGATTGACCAAGCAGCTCCCTCCTACATATCGTCATGACAAATTGTGCTAAGATGCTGTCTTCAGCCCAATGCTTCAAATTTATTTTCCATTCTTTTGTGTTACGCCTCAAAATTTGGACTTTGTAGTTAAAGCCCTTGCTTTTTACATAGAATTTCATTTTAGTTTTTAAATTTACTTTGGATTCTACCAGCTCCCTCAAAGCAGTTCTGTTTACTCACCGAGAGTAAAGCCAGCAATGGGCACGGCTGCACCACAGTGCGGAGCAGCACCCCCGGGGCTCTGACTGACAACAGAGCCACTGACTCTGTGCCACTGGCCCACAGCAAAGTCCAGAACAGTCCACACCGGCTGAGGGGCTGTTCACAGCCCAAACTACAAAGCACTGTGTGCTACAAACACGTGGTTTGCAGCCATTCCTCTTTTGTCTCCCACTGAAAATCAGCGCGACCGATAACAAGCATAACTCCTCTGTGCAGCGAGCAATGGAGAGCAAGGAATTTTAGCCAGAAACTCTTCCATCTAAGAAAAAAGAGCTTCTGACAGGACTCTTTTCACAAAGTTGCCCTTGCTTTAGCACTTGTTTCAAACTGTTCCCTGCAATAACTCTATTTCTCATGCTAATTGCAGCTTACAGCTCATTATTTTCAGAGGTGTTTAAAAGAGGCTGCTGTTATAAAAAAGGGTCATTTTGAAGGAGATGCTATCTTCTACACTCTCTCAGTCTTCCCAATTATTTCGTTGTCATTCTAATTGGTTACTACTCAGAGACAGAAAATTTGCTGCTGATTGATCTTTTGCTTGTTTGACAATATTCTAGTGTTTTGGGTTCTCGAAAAATGGTTGAAAGCATCTACAGACCAGGAGTAACATCCTGTTTTGTCTGCTGCTGCTCACAGCTGTGTGAAGCACAGGCAGTCACCTCCCAGGTCTGGAGATCACTTGTGATTTCTCCACCTCAACAACAGCTGTCATTTCCACCCAATTCACTAAATCTGCTCAGGACTGGATTTTGACTCTCTCCAGCTTCTTAGATGAGGGTAGGGGAAGAAAATTCTTTCTGCTTTGCTCAGTTAGCACCTAAACTCTGTGTGCAGGGTTTCTGATGCTGTATCCTTATGTAATCTCAGCCTTCTGTAAGTGTCATAACAGGGAAAATGGGTGGGCATTTAGTGTCAGCAAAGGGAATTAACTGAGCAGAGAGAAGTTCCACAGCAAGTCATCAGCATTTGGGAACACAGAGTCAGAATAACTTTCCAGGAAAGGACTACAACCATGAAATAAACTCTTTTAAGGAAAGCTTCTTTCCCAAGCTATACAGGAAAGAGGAGTTTCTTCTTGTGGCTCTTTTCCACTCCTCCTTACATTTGGTTTAAATGTCAGTGATGTGGCCATGACGAAATGTTTTCCTGTGCTTTCCCACTCATTGCCAGTAATAACACTGTTCTACAACAACATTATAATCCTGAATTTTCTGACAGAGCTAACTGCTTAAAACAGGACAGCAAATTTCAAAATTGACTTAAGTGAGAAATAGCCTTCACTCATGGCTGGTTTTTCACATCATTAAAGTGTGCATGTGCAGCGGGAGTAGGAGAGGCATGAGTGGTACAAAGCAGAAATGAGAGGAACTGCAGAGGTTGATAGAGAGGGATCTGCAAGACAGTGCTCACTGACAAGGCATTACAGGACCAGTTCCTGCAGCCTTCCCACAGCCATAAGTGGACCTGGTTAGCAGGAGCAAATAATAAATGCACCTATTAAGACAGAGTGGGAGTGGACCACCTGCGTGTCTTTTATGGTGGCACAGTGGTCACAGCAAAGTTAAGGTTTGAAATATAAATTGGTAAATCTATCTTTAAAATTAGCTATATTATTCTCCATTAAGAAAGAAAATGGGGTCTCTTGGGGAAGGTAAGATGACAGGAAGGGGTTTTTTTAAGAGAAAATTTTTCAGGGTAACTTGTAACAGAATCAGAAGAATCCTGGATCAGGCAAAAGGATGGAAAAATCTCTGGTGTTTCCTCTTCAAAGATAATAAACATTATGGAAGAAAGGAGGGAGTAGACGTATTCAAAGCATTGTCTGAACAAAACCATCCAACCACCCCTCCTTTCTGAGAGGGGAAAAAAGGCACTAGGAAGCAAATGTACAATCTTGGTCTTACTGCCATAATGGCACTTCGGGCCTTAGGCCTCTTCCTAGAAACAAGGACAACGAATTTTCCAAATGTTGTCATTCACCAAATGCTTAAGTCACGTTCATGGTGTCAAGTGATGCAGAATGCAATGGTAAATCAGACTAACTGTGATGCCTTCCCACCCTTGCAAGTGTATGTGAAACACTCATTTTCTCTATTTAAATGCCTGACAGCTACCCAATGTCATCATATGTTTCCAAACTCATTTTCTGAATGATTTCTCAACAACACATTTTAAACATGTATTATAAATTAGCACAGAATATTAAAAAAAAAAGGAACTCCTAATTTCAAAACTGCAAGAGAACGAAGTTGTCAGGAAAGGGCCATTTCATACTGGCCTTTTGGTATGATGCTTCTTAATCCTAGATCTTTCAGAGGTCTCCTCTGTTTTCATCACAGACAGCATGCTTTTGCCTATGGGAAGTTATGTTATGAGGGAGCCAAAGATTTCCTCTTTCCTGACCCAATTATCAGCACAAGATAGTACCCTTAGAAATGGATAATTACTCTTTAAAAACCATGAAATCTGCTGTTCCTGAAGAGCTAATCTGTGTAGCATATTACAACACAAAATACATGTTACATATACACATGTAAAAGTATAAATCCAATTTATTGAGAACTCTTTAACAATGAAACAGGAAATAAAACCTTCAGAGATAACAGTTTTTTTCAAGAAGCAATGAATACTCTTCTAAAACGGGACTACAAACAAAAATATGTTGTTATGGTTATGCTTTTACATGTCTTAGAGGAGTCATACTGTTTACTTTCTGGAGAAAGGGTTGTATACCTTTAGAAGAGGCAGTGTAACTTCTAGTTATCACTTACATTTAGGAAATAGCTACTGAGATTCACCTTCAACCCTTCCTGGATCCGCTGCTGCCCACCACTGAAATTCTCCTTCACACACACCCACTGCCAGCCCCCTCTACCCTGGTGGTAACTCTGCTCCAGCCACTTCTGCATCGCTCTCCCTCTTGTCTCGTTTACATCATCTTAGGTCTCTTTGTAAACGTCTGGTAAGTTAAAATGCATAAAATAATAATTTAAAAAAGAAAAAAAAGTTCTCAGCAACAATATTGGATTGATTTAACATGATGTACCTTGGGCAATTCAACAAAATATATCTGGTTCCATTTACTTCTACCCCTTGATTCCCTTCTTAAAATTTATCTTAAAGTTTAGTTTACATGGGCAAACTACCTACGTGACATGCTTTCTCTTTGTTACATAAAAGTAGTTTCAATTCTTTAGTTAGTTTTTTTATTCAAAATATATTACTCTCAACTTAGAGCTTTAGATAGCTAATGAGGGCTTGTGTTATGTCTTTATGCAAAGAAAATAAGTAAATAAACTCACCAATTAATCTTCCTCCATTTAATGTGATGTTTTTTTTATTATGTTTCTCATTAAAAAAAATCTTCACTTTTATAGTGCATGAGTTCATGAAAGAAACTTTTAAAAACCCTTATTTTTATTAGTATGAGGCTCATAGACCTACTGAGAGTCGTTAAATAGAGTCTCTTGATTCTGTGTCTACATTTCCTCTGTTCTGAGCATTTTTGGACAAATGTCTTAAAGTCTGATTTACTGAGGCTTGGTGGAGAGCTATTGATTGAGCAGTCAAGCCATCCAGAACTGATTCAATGCTGTCAGAATTGATCAAGCTTTTAGAAGACTCAGGTGAGTGAGGCCTAACTTAGTGAAGTTATCTCAAACAAGAGACTGGGCACCAAAAGAGTTGTTTGCAATAAGCCCAAGATAAAAGATAAAGATTTTTTTTAACATGACTGGCATCATGCCAAAAATGCTGTACCTTTCCTCAAATCCCTAAAAACTCTCTAGATAGTAAAAAGTGCTATTAACACTTTTCAAGTGTCTGAAAAATTATTCTATTTAGAACAAGGTACTTCCCATGAAAATGTAATAATGGCAATGGCACAAAAATACAGATTCAGCTGCTCTGAAATGGAAATCAGCTTTATGTGAAGATGGTTTTGTGACTGTATTCCTGAAAATATAGGAGAAAGCAGCAGTCTGCTTTTTGAATACCACTACTTTTGACCTGCTTTGTTCCATCCAAAGAGATGTCAATTCACTTCTGCCTTTTTGATAGCTATTCTGTATTAATTTAATCATTATTTGAACTTTGTTTATGGGCAAAGATCTGAACTGGAGCCTCCCACCCACTTAGAGAATGCTCTAGTCACCACAGCATGAGATACATTCAGGTTTGTGTCCTTGTCTATCACTCCTTTACAGCTGTTGAAAGCTGCTCCTTATTCCATGCCTCTCTGCCTGAGCAGTTAAGACTCCAACCTTGAAGCTTAAGGGCTTTCAATCCCTGCTGTAGACAATGAGGAGTCTTTAAATAAACAAAAATGACAACAAGCCAAAGGTGTTAGACCATCAGTTGCATGGTAGGATACCTTGACTCATTTTCCCCAGGCAGGCAAAGAATTTTAGCCAGGATTTCCAATACAACTGCTTTAGCCTCTAAGCTTTCTCAGCTCCTTTCTTGGGGAAATTTCCCCCTTCACTCCTGCCTTCTGTTTGTTGAGCTATGAGTCCATCGACATTTTCTGCTCACAACATGCTGTTTGGCAATATAATGCCATAAACAAGAAACAGCTCTGTTCTAGCAAAATTTAAAAAAAAAAGAAAAACAACATTTTTGTTTGCATCTTTGGTTTCACTTCTTGGCCAACACTCTCCTGGGGGCATCAGGCCCTGCATCTCCAGCTGAGCAAGGGAGGGGATTGTCCTGCTCTGCTTTGCACTGGGGTGGCCTCACCTCCAGTGCTGGGGGCAGTTCTGGGTGCCACAATATAAGAAATAAATTAGGGCACTAGGAGGCTTAATCCAAAGGAGGGTCATGAGGATGGCGAAGGGCCCTGAGTGGAAGCTGTGTGAGGAGTGACTGAGGTCTCTTGGTCACTGGAACAAACTTCCAAGGGAAGTGGTCACAGTCCCAAGTCTGCCTGAGTTTGAGAAGTGTTTGGAAAATACTCTCAGGCTCATAGTGCGATCCCTGGGGAGAGCCAAGATACTTGTCCTGTGTATGGCCAGGAGTTGGACTCAGTTGTGGTGGTGATGATTCCCTTCCAACTGAGCACATTCTATGACTCTATGATTCCCTACCTCATCCTTCCCAATCAACCAATCCAAAAAACAGCCGACTTTTTCTTGCAGTCTTTGCTGTTACCATTTCTCCTAACTAATTTTCATAGAAGTGTACCCAGATGCTGAACTGAGTGATTAAGCAGCCCAGTAATTTAACATTATATTCAGCTCTGAGTTTAAGGCTTTTGGGTTCAAACTCTACTTGAATTTTGCATATTTTCTATACAAAACATCCCTTAAATACATTTTTTCATCTCCATCTATGCATACATCTAAGCATACTCTCACATTTTTTAGAATAGCCTTTTCTCTGAACTTAGCAGATGCTACACTGTAGCTACAGGCATCCTCCTCATACCAGCTCATTTGAGCTTGTTATCACTTTCTTTAAATTACTACTCTATATCTCTCTCACACTTCACATGCAGTTTCAGAAACTGACTTTTCAAGGCATCCCGTCATCTTCTAATCACAATCAGAAAGCAGAATCTTGCCCCTGGTCATTCTGTGGTGTCAGGCTCCTCTGCCCATCTTTTATGTTTTCAGACAGGTGTCATCAGACTTTTTATCACTTTCACAGCTGGCAGGATCTCTTTGTAAGCACCAACAGAGCTGGCTACCTTCAGGGATATGGTTGGAAAAAACATCCAGTACTGTGATGCCTACAAAAATATATAACAGTGAGAGGCTGCTATGCCTACTGATATTATCTCATGGTTTCTTTGTGCTCCTCATGCATCTGTGCTTGCTCATAAATATCACCTCTTTGCAGCAGACACCATCCCCTTGCATTCTGCAACTCAAGTCCCAAGCCACAGTAACTATGCTTACACAAATAATAGTACATGACTCTGTGTTTCTTAGAGATATTCCAAACCTTCCTCTGTCCTTGTGTTGAACTATAGCAAATTGAAAAATGTTTCCCTGTTGCCAGGTATTGGTGGTTGTGCTGGAATAGGAGTAAAATGCTGTTTAGAAATCTCTGTTGCATCCAGGGATCTAGCAGTGGAATGTTATCCAGGCAATTATTTTAATTGGAGATAATCACTTTGGAAATGGATGGATGAATTAATCAATTCCAGTTAATTGGGATAATGACATTATTTATGCTGTTCACCTGTTTTTACCACCATCTGCAAGAAGATTTCCTACCACAAGGCCACATCCTTCCATGATACAGATCCACTGAGGCTACTGCAATTAAAGCAGGAATGAATGTGGTGAGCTGTAAGTATGGAATAAATTGCCTGACTTACTAATTTTGGAGAAACCATGTGTGCAACTGACCTGGGAATACTACAAATTACTCTCTTTATTCCACTGTTTCTATCCTGTCATTAGTAGTGTTGCAACAGGAGGTGTTCTTGGCACTTGTTCTAACAGAAATATATAACTTTTGTTTTGTTTACATACTTATGCAGCTCATTACTATGTGAAAAACAATCTGCAGCTTGGCATTTGTTAATGGGATATGGAACAAGGAAGCAGCAGATGGAGTATTGGGATACTGAATGCATAATAAGTTTGATCCTGGAAGTCCTTGTGTAATTTTTCAGCTCAAGATGGTTGTTGAATTCCACTGCAAAGCTGAGCAGAAACCATGCCTGTGTTCAAACAGTGAAGGCACAGTTCCTCTGCACTGAACAGACACAAGGCTCAGGCACTCTCTGCACCTGATCACCTGTAAAAGGGAAGAAAAAGGGACAATTTTGCTTGTGATTAGTTCTTTGGTTTCTTTGCCTTTCAGAGAGATGCTCTGAAAAGAGGATGGTGTTTGACCTCAGCTGACAACCAAGTCCCACAGAGCCACTCATTCCCTTCCCATGCATCACAATGGAGAATATCAGAAGATCAAAAATTGCAAATTAAAGCAAAACAAGGAATTCATTCACCATTTTCATGGACAGGCAGTAGTTCAGCCCAGGAAAGCGGGGCTCCATCACACCTAGCACTGATTGATGACAACAAGTGCCATGGCTCTGGACACCCTCCTGGTTTATATACTGAGCTTGGTGCCAGCTGGCCTGGAATATCCCCTTGGTCAGTTCTGGAATATTCCCTTGGCCAGTTCTGGAATATTCCCTTGGCCAGTTGAGGTCAGCTGTCCCAGCTGTGTCCCCTCCCAACCTCTTGTGATCCCTCAGCCTACTTGCCAGTGGGCTGGGGTGACAAGCTGAAGGGTCCTTGATTTATTGTAAACACTTACAGACAACTAACACGAGTGTGTTTTCATTATTCTTGTCCCAAACCCAAAAGAGCACTCAACCAGCAACTAGGAAGAAAAATAACTCTATGCCATCCAAAATCAGGACAGATATTTCAATCTCCTACAAGTGATTGAAGATAACCTTTGCTGTCATATTGTCCCACCTATTTCTGTCTGAAATAGAGTTCTGAATGTCCTCCTCTGTTCAGCTGTATGTCTAATGCAGATGGGTGTCCACAAGGCTCACCAACCTAACAAGTAAGCAGGGCTACAACCACTTTGAACAAATAGATATTTTCATTTAATATGTTATAGTGTCTTCACAGGTTTCAGAATGAGATCTTGGATCAAAATGATTCCTTTAATATATTTGTCCATCTTCATCTCCATGTCAGACTGTGTGTCTCTTTAAGTCTGATGGAATAGACCCAGATCCGTTGTCTTGCAAAGATAAAGATTCAATCATTCTGTGACACATGGGTCAGGATACACTGAACCCTGTGTGCATCTCTGACTGCAGCATGGATTTGACATACCTGCCAGGCTGCATCAAGCCAACTCTGATTTTAAGAGCCTTTTCTGCAGCAGAGTGACTCTTCAATTCATATAACACAGACTTGTTATATAATGTATATATAACCATTCATACTTCTGGGAGATGTCAAGGTGTAGCAAATAAATGTTGACAATATTAGGGTTTTTACAACAGAATCCTAAGTAGCTGCAACACAGTTTTCTGCAAATACTGCATGAGACAAGAGCATGATGGATGAGAAATCTTGATGGTTTCAACCAAAAATGAAAGTACTGCTCCAGAAAACTGTGACTCTTTGGAGGGGTGGAAAAATGTTGGTAAGTGTTAGGACAGGCATCAAACCTGGAATTTCTCACAGGGTCATGGTTCTCAAGGTTCCTTCACTTCCAGACCTCTTTGAATTCAAGCATGGTATCTTGTGTGACCACAAAGAGGAAAGCACCACTTGCAAAAAGTCAGTGCCTTAGGATTCTCCTGTTCTTGCACTAGGCTGAATTCAACTCTCCTGCCTCCCTTTGGAGACATTCCAGCAAAGACCACATCTGTGACCCACGGCAGAAGCACCTCTGGATTGAGATAATGTTTAATTGGGACCCAGCAGGCTGTTGTGCAGTTTTTTCATATTCACAGTGATCAGGGCACAGTGACAGGGCACTGCAAGAGGCACTGAGTCACTGCATGCAGGACTCTGCTAACACACAAGCAGCAGCTGGCTCAGGGGGACATCACAGCATCCCTCCACACATTTGCAAACTCCATGGGCCAGGAAATGCTTCCTGAGATGCCAAAAGACAATGACGTGCCACAGGAAGAAAACAGGAGGAAGTGAGAGCATTATCTGCCTCCCAGATTCCTGGACTTTTGTCAATAAAGTTCCCAGAAGACGATGATGATGATAATCCAGGTTACAAAAAAAGTAAATTTTGCTTCTGCAGAAATTCTTCCTAATTAGGAGAAAAAATTGCTCTGGACCCCATATCTGATAATTAGTTTAACACATTGAACGGGATAAGCAGCTGAACATCTGTGATGTCACTGTAAAAGTTTTTAATGTCTCTAAGTTTAAAGTGGAATTAAGTCCTAATAATGCTTGTAGTTTTGAAATTATTTTAAACTATTGATGTTTTTAATTATAAAGAATCAGCATATCTCATCTTTAAATTTGCCTCACCAATTGAAGAAAGCAAACTCACTCGGTGTCTTATAGAAGTTTTCCAAAATCATTTTATTACTGTTGGAACCTTCAATTTCAGTTCATTTCAATGTTGGTAACCAGAAAAATCTGAACTATTGCTAGCTATTTTTATCAGTATTTTCTACAGCAGCATTATTGTTTTCCTGTTTTTTTCCTAAAAAATACCTTGAAGAAGTCAAGCTAAAATTTTATCACTGACTTTGATGAATTCAATGGCCAGGATTTCTTTCCCACACTTATTTAAAAAACACTTTTTTTCCCCCTACCTGTGGTATAAGAAGCACAACCCAAGGTTTAATGCCAATGTCTTTCTCCTAGGAGCATCTTGTTCCAGCAAGCATTGTGGAATGAAACATGGCTCAAATACTACAACCAAACAGCAAACTGAATGCCTACATCTCAAATAGTATTCCTTCGGGTCCAAGTCATCTCATGCTAAAGAAGACAGCATTTGTTTGATCTCAGATCTAGAAATAAATCTGAAACACAAAAAAAATCACAAACAAAAAAATAGGATCTCAACTATGCAGAGCTTTCAAGTTTCTGCAAGCATCAATGGAATTCTGTGAAATTTGTGTGAAATTCTTACACACTTGTTTGGTTGTTCCTCCTTGTAGTTTATAGTTTTTTGAGGTTTCTTCAGGAAATGAGCATTTGACTCCAAGAAAAATGTGATTTCTAAAGAAGGGAGATGGGTTTCTAAAGGGAGATGCTTTGGCTGTGCGCTGCATCAGCTACAAAGGTAAGCACAGCCCCATGGAAGGGCTGGAAGGTGCCTCTTTGCTGCTGAGCTCAGCTATGCCCTGTCTCCATGGGAACATTTCAGCAGACGTGGCACCCGCTGGTGACCGAACAAAGATTTCCCCATTGCTCTGCAGAAAGGGCAAAATGTAAGCTGCAGTGAATACAGCATCTTTCTTTGACCCTGGATCTGTAAGCATTGGCAGGCCAAGCCATCACATCGTTCCTTACTTTTTATTTTTCTCCCTGAAAGAGAAGCAGCAAATGGGGAAGAAAGGGGAATGGGTAGTATTTTAACAATAAGAAATCTATTTACAGCAAGATGAAAAATTTTGAAGTCAAAGGCCCAGCTCTTCTTTACAAGTGAAGGAAAGATCTCATATCAAAGCCACTCATAGTTGAGAGAATGGTGCTTTAAATTGCAGAGATGTGCTTGCTGAAATTAAGACTGTAAGACAAAGAAATAAGAATAGTGAATATATCATGATATGAAAGAACATTAACATCCACTTTCATTTCAGCTACTTTGCACTGAGTTGTACAGCCTAGAGAAGGTCTTTCCCCAACACTGAAGGGGCAGGAGTGGTTGGTGCTTTAGAGTGGAGTGCTCAGCTGGAGATAGCATAGAGCTTCATTAGAAGAGCAGGGAAAACCATCTATACCAGATCAGGAAAAATATAGGAAGAAACCAACCAAAAGGATCCTGTCCTCTGTTCCAAGTTAGAAAATAAAGAGATCAGACTTAAAGCATCCTTACTATAGCCCTTGGGAAGACTCCTTTAGGGACTTATAAGTTTGAATGAGATGAAAACTAATTAATAACTGTGATTTTTCATGCATTCCTCTCAAAGCCCAGTGCTCATCACATGGGATGGAGCATTAATTCCCCTCTTCCCCCATAGCTTCTAATCATATAAGAAAAGCATATTCAAGCAAAAAAAAAAAAAATTACATTGACATATAAGACAGGACAAAATATCTCTACCTTCTTTTCATGTTCTGAGTATCTTTTAAATAAGGAATGGTGACCAAATAAAAATATTCCCAACAGTCTCATCCTTCTGTGCAGGAAGGATATCAACATCATCAGTATTCTGGCACAAATGCCAGTACTGTGCTTGCTTACCTTATGTTTTCACTGCACAAAGTAAACCTTGCTAAGTGGCAAGGACAAACCATTAGTTTGATTACTACTATGAGTCTGCAACCCCTGCATATAAAAAACATCCTGCAATTAAATTTGTCAAGCATGATAGAACATGTTTTATTTATTTTTTAAAATAATTATCACACTGATATTGTCAGCTTTGTTTACCACAACATTGATGATTATGTTTTCTTCTAATTAGAATGGAGATTTTATTTAAAGTTCTCTGCTCAAATGATTTGAGGCAAAAGCGCATGTAGATTTCAGATGATATTAGATTGTTCTCATCCACAAGCTTAAAACTATAGAGCTGATACTCTTTCAGAAAAACATGTGTTTTGTTCTTATTTCTTAGGATGCCAGAATAATTTCAGCCTTCCAGAACTAAATGATTATAATGGATCTAGTGATAACCAGAGCTGGATATGCCTGTGCTCCCTCCTGGGCAAGCAGGAGCTGGCTCTGAGCTGCACTGGGGGTGGTGGCACAGCTTGTGCTGCTAAAGGCTCCTCAGCTGCAAATTAATGCCACAAATGCTGTGGCTGCCCCAAACCCACGTCCACTTGTGTCCTACATCACCCCAGACAGCAGGGGTTTGTGAGAATCTGCTTGCAGAGGAGAATGTGAATGGAGCTGGGTGCAAGAGCCCTGTCAGCTGCTTCTCACACCACACAGGAAAATGAAACCTTTTAAAATTCAAATGCAAACCATCTTTTCTTAGCATGCCCTTCCTTAGCTGGGATCCTTCAGTGATTTGGCTAAGGCTGGAACTTAGTGAGGATGCTCACATTCATTTGTTAAGAAAAATTAGTTATCATGTGCAGCTTTCTAATGTGAAAGGATGAAAACATTTCATAAAATAGCTTCCAGGTGTGTTTAGCTGTATCTCTGTTGGAATGACATTCCTTCAAGAATGACTTCGTTATGCTTCCTGACCTCGTGGTGGCTTTGTTGCTGCCTTCATGATCTGGAAAATAAATTGCATTAACTCCTCTGAGTAAGCAAGATGGTCCCTAGTTTCTACCTTCTACAGACCATGAAAGGCAGAAATTAATTAAAAATCCCGCTGCTTAAAGTAATCTTGCAAACAATGACATGGCATAAAAAACTTATTTCTAATGGTAGGAGAATTTTATTCATTAAGATTGCATTTCTTTTTGTAGTAAGAGTTAACATTTGTTCCATTGTAATCTCCCCCCAAATATGGTTAATTTTTAAAAATGTTATTTCTGTTTTTATCACTATATGAATAATTTTAAATCCTTATATTTTGTTGTAATCCAACAGAGAGTAAATGAGGAAAAAGAGGAGTCTTCTGCTCCTACTTTTGGAAAGAAAACCAAAATATTTGATTTTATTTCTGAATTGCAAAATTATCTTGAATGCATTTAAAACACAATCAAAAGAGGGATATACACGCAGAGTACGTATCCAAAGGAAGAAGGTAAAAAGTATTTCAAGTTCTTTACTATTCCATGGTTAGTACTGAAATTTGAAAATCTACTTTTTACTTATATTCCATATAGTTTTTCACAGACAGAAGAAAACTTTTATTTCCAAACCTGTATGTATATAAAAAAAAGAGACTTTTTAAATGCAGTAATATTTGGGAAAAAAAAACAACAACTTTTTTTTTTTTAATAAAATCCTTTTGCATACCCCTTTTGATAGTTTCTGGGGTTTTTTCACAGTAGAATAGGGAGAAAAAAAAAAAAAAGTAAGACAACGTGGAGGAAAGACCAAAAATCTTGAAAGCAAAGTGGAATTAGAAACCAAAATTATGGAGAATTTATGTTTATTTGAAACTTCTATATGCTACTGAATTTTATTTTGCCAATTAAATTATTTACAAAGATTTAGTATTTTCTTTCCAAATAGAATTACCTCTTTATAGAAACATTTTAAAATCAAAATTCTTTGGCATTTTTAATTCTTCTGGTGTTTACCATAACCTGATATAAAGAGCAAATAATTTAAGTAGAATTAAAATCTATTGAGTAACATCTTTTTTCTATATGAAAAGCTTATTCATATCCATTCAGACTATTTTTCCCCCTAAATACAACAGTTATTGTACCACTAAAATAGAAATAGACCACACAATGCTTCTACTGGATAGAATTTACATGAAGTCAGTTAAATCAATAAGCCTTTGCTTAAATTTTTTTAATTGTGCTTATTGATTTAACTTTAAAAAGCATGCATTTTCTTGAGAGTCAGTCATATAGAGGAGGCATTTCAAATACTATTCTTCTAAACAAAAACAATTGCCAAAAGACACTAAGCTGCTAAATATTTAACTACTTTTTCTTATTTAAAGCAAGCAGACAAGCAAAACAAAAAGAAACCCCCAAAACTTTAAAATAATAAGTAAACTTAAACATCTACAAAGAGCATCTCCTGTGCTGCAGGTCAAACAGTAAGGGAAGCCTTGAACTTCCATCAAGTCACAATGATTTTTTAAATTAATATTTTCACTTTTCAACAGGAAGAAAAAAAAACTTGTCTTCAGGTTCAGAAATAAGCATGTGCACTGTTCCAAGCTTACCTAAATGCTTACAGAGGTGAGAAATGTGGAATATGAATTTTCCAAGATTTCTTTTTTTAAAAATTACAAAAATTTTGTTTAAAAGTAGCAGCCTTTCCAAATTCTCTGTGCCATGGAAAGGCTGCTACCTTTTTTATTTCTCTTAATTCTTACCTGCTTTGCCATCAGCTAGAACAACTAATATTTCTGTGATGATACACTAATTCCCAGTTCTCATCTCTTCACCCCACCTGTGACACTTCCTTCCTTACTGGATTCTAAGGAGTCTTTCCTGAATGCAGGATAAGATTCATATATTTGAGACTCTTTTCCTTAGGTTTTGAAAGCCAGAAACCAAAAAGCTTTTTTTCACTCTATAAAATCCATTCTTATTTAACTTAAATAACTACTCATATGCCTGTAGCATATTTCAGCTCAAGGCAGAAAAATCTTAAAGGCATTTTTTTTCTAAAGGATTTCATACGGAAGTGATTCATCTTCTGGTGAAATGTTGTGATATTTTGCCATGAATTTTATGTGACATTGATTGGAAAGCTAAAATACCCTTAGTGCTCAATGTATTAAATACTGGATTCCAATGTATATGCATACATGAAGCAATAAATAGCCAGCATCTAATATTTATCTTAATGGAGCCAACATTAAAGATTTGAAGGTCCTTAGAAGGGTAGAAAAAGTTCTTTTCTGGCCCCTTGCTGTAGATGAAGCTATGATTTTGTTGTCCTGTAAATATATTTAGCCATCTACAATGAGCCCTGCTATTACTTTTCTGATTTGTCTAACTCCTAGTGACAAATACTTTTTCATATGCAAGTGCTCTGCACGTACAAGTTTAACTTCCTGGTTAGAGTGTCATCATTAATTTATGACCAAACTCTGAGAAAGGTGATTTGGGAGAGATGTACAGAACATTTCTTGCTGATGAGAAGCCAGAACACGTATAAATATTGCAAACGATACTTTGAACAACATTGAAGTACTTAAAGCAGGTTTAAAGACTTTTTCTAAAAATGTATCAAACAGAAAATATTTAATTTATGCATTGTGCTTCAAAGATGCTCTGCCTGAGTTTTGAGACAAATGCTAGTTTAGATAACCTTGTAGAACTCTATAGATTCTCAGAACACCTTGACTACATATCTTGGGCTTCTCTAGAGTTTTAAATGTTCATCCTCTGCAATGGAAAAATGTAATTTTTTTTCCATAATTCATCCTTTGTCACTGAGCCATTAGGTTCAATTTTTGAACCTTGGTATTCAAAAATTATTTGGTAATAGAGATGGAAGTTGCTATTTACTAGTAACCTGGAATTTAACTTGACTAAAAATTTTTCACCACTACTCCTTTTTTAGGTTCTTTTGTTTTGTTTTTTTAATTAGCAGACAAATATAATCATATTCCCTGGGTTTTAAAGTTTTTGAAGATATAGTTCTTCTAAAGTACATTGAAAGTTAATTTCCTCTTCCATTTTCTATTTCAGAATTTCTTTTGAAATGATGCTTTGTATGTTTTATCTTTTCATCTACATCCCGAGCTGAAGAAATCTGAGGCAGAATTGAGAACTATCCTAAAATAAACAAGCGTGCTCCTGAACATGCTTTGTTCTCTATTTCACTGAGGCTGGAAGCAACTATGTGTGAATGAGATACAGTCAAATGAACCTGTATTTTTTAGCAGCCAGAATTAAAAAGAAAGGAAAATTACTAGTTAAGACAGTCCTTAGTTCAGAATTGAGATGGAGACATGCACTGTAAATAGGCAAAGATTGTTTTCTCTATTTTTTGTGGAGTATTTGTTCAGTTGATAAATTTCAAGAACATGTTGGTTAGATCCCAAAATATTTTATAGAAATTCTTATGGCATTATTCATACCTGTTATATGAACAGTTATTTCTGGTTTTTCCTCCTCTGACCAATTACTCTGATGAGAATTTGGGGTTGATCTGATCCTGGATTGTCTAAGTTAACCTTTATCAAATGGAGCCACCTTCAGGAAAGCCTGCAGATCTGGGAATATTTGTCATTCCACATGTCCAAAGAATCCTGAAATCTTCAGCTGTGAGAAATATTCAGAGACTTAAGACCAAAGAAACAATGAAACACAATGACTAATTCATAACAATATTTCATATATCATAACTCTGTTTATCTACATTACAGTAATTTTAAATTAAAATTCCACACGGTTTTTTATTCCTTATCACGCAGGCTTTGCTTTTACAATATTGTCTTACATAAATATAATTTCTTGAAGAAAATGGAATATAATACTGGGTTTACACAATAAGTAATTTAAAAATATAATTTTTCAAATGAGATGCTAGGATTGTTTCTACAGTAAGAGCTTTTATGTTTTTACAAACAGAAAAAGTGAAATAGCATTCCACTCCTGCATAAGTAATATACAGAAAATATTGTGTTGATGTAGACACAGTTATTAATTATTTAATAGATTAATATCTTTATACAGTCCAGCTCCTCCTACATTTCATAGGAGAACCTCAATATTTAGATAGATGTTGCCTAATAGAATGAATTTTATTATCTCCTCCTTAGCAGTTTGCTGTGAATGTCTTCTTGGGCCACTGAGTATCATCACTGGATAGTGACTAAGAGCTATTTATCAAGTAAAATCTTTCCCTGTTCACAGTTGATTTCCTTGGAACAAATTATTACTTTACGAAAGCCTTTCATATTTTTCTTTTTAAGTAAACATAATTAAAACTAAGAAAAATATTGCTCCACCACAAAGGAGTAGAGAGATGTTGATGGGATAATATATGGTGTTTCTCCTTAGCTACAGGAGTTTGGGTTTTTCTCTCTAGTTAAAGTATTTTTTCTCATTTTTAGCCACAAAAGGACTGTGATTGCCTTCCTCTAGCTCTAAATTTACACAAGAAAAACATATGCCTTCCAATACCTTTAATCCTGTATTTGATGCCTGTGTGCTGCAAATTAGCACAAGCTGGCATAATGCAAGGAAGACGTGAAAGAAAGAACAAGGATGGAGAAAATGGGGATTTAACCTTAAATATGGAAGAGCAGAATCTCAGTCATTGCAAACATGGCAAACAATAGGATTACTGTGAGATTTACAGCAATTCTCTAATTAGATGACAAAAACATGGCTTGATTCCTTGTACCTGCAGGGAAATGGAAGAAGAAACTTGATCAGAAATTTCTCAGTATTGTAAAACTAGCAGAATTAAGAATACAGGAATTGGAAAAACATGTCTTGGTTTAGCAGAATGCAGACTAGGTAATATAGAGGAATTTTTAAGTGATTTCCCAGAAAACATGGCCAAAAAGAATATCTGTGTAATATGTCTGCATATTCTCTGCTTTTATTTGTATTTCTGTTTTGTGGGGATGCTATAGTAAGAAAACAAAAGGTTTCATATGCCTGAGTGCTTACAGATAAAATGTAGCTGAAAAACAAAAAGTACAAGCAGAAAGAAAGATGAGACCAGTGAAATACTGAAATAAAGTTAATCAAAAATAGACAACAAAATGGATAGTGACCACTGCAAGATGAGGATTGCTGGCTGCTGTATGGCCTGGGCACCCATTCTCTGCAGAGCTGTAGTGCATGAAGGCACTACATGGACCTTTAGCACTCATTCCCAATGTGGGCAGTCAAACTCAAAGGAAAGCCCATTATTGCCAACACTCTCTGCCTTCCACTTCAATTTAACATAATTGGGAAGGGAGAAAAGTAGCTGTCAAAATCTTTGATTGATCAAAAACCAGCAGATAGGTCTAAAAGCAACTGTTCCTTCTAAAGATAAGAGGATTTGAGGAAACATTAAAATTGAACAAACGGGAACAGTGTCATCAGTAGCAGAATCAGAGAATTTTAACTAAAACATTTCATGAGCACTCTGCTATTAGACTGAAATGCTCATATAGTGCTGATTTAAGATGCTCTATCTGAAGCAACTACAAACATAAATGCAGCTTTAATACACTAATAGTTCAGAAAGTTATTATCTGTCTGTACGATCAAAATGTTTTTTGGTTATCTGTTTGTCATGCAGTATGAAAAATATTCCAAAAGATTATGGAACGAGGAGCAATAAAAACTTCTGCATTCTTTAAGAATCACAGAATTACAAAATTGTTTGGTTTGGAAGAGATCTCAAGGATCATTTAGTTGCAACTTTCTTGCCATGGGGGGCTGTATTGCACGTTTCATAGATCCCTTGAAATGTTTATGAGCAATATTACTGGTTTTAATGACCCATTTCTTACCTGTTTCCCTAATCTGAGAAAATAAGTAATAGCAAATGCTCCCCACCAGATCCACCAAATAATACAAACCTTTCAGCCAAGATCATGAAGATAAAGTGAGCATGGATACAATCCAATACAGAAAGTAAGAAAGAAATCTGTGCAAAAAGTGTCTCAAATATCAGTCTGAAAAGGACAGTGAATTAGTTACCTTGTGTATATGCTGTGCCTTGAAAAGCAAATAATTTTGTATTACGATGCTTTTTAGCTTTCTTACTGAGATATACTATCAAATTGCTTTATTATGTTGCAGAACATGATTTTGTCCTATTGTTTGCACTTGAACTGTATTAGTACCTTAATTAGCCTCTTGTTAAGAAAAGATGATTTTCTTCCCTGATAAAGATTTATTTTCTACCAACAGAAAAAAAAAAATTCTGAATTTAAAAACCTGTGATATGATTACAGCTAACGAAAAAGCAACTAATTTTTTTTTTCAGTTCAAACTATTTTATATGCTTCCTTCTTAACATCTTCCAACATGAAACTGAATGATACTCTCATATCCTGTGTAAATGACCAGAAGTAATTTCACACAACAATTATTTTACAATGCAGATTAACACTATAGTTACTTTGATTTTTCTTTTTGAGCAGGTGTCTCACCCCTGGATGGTGACTCACTGGAAAGAAAGCCCAGCCAGATGAAAACAAAGTGGTGTGTAATACCTGAATGACCAGCTAGCTGAGCAGGATTCATTCAAGAGGGAAACTAGCACATATAATGCCATAATGTATGCCACACACTGTGTTCCAAGCGAGCACAGCACACAGTACTGGAGCCTGAATTGTTGCATTACTCCCACCAACTCTTTTCTCCATGTAGAGTAAATCTGTGCATGTATCACACTGACTAGAGATTTAAGCCTGGCTTATTAGAATTCTGTCCTCCTGACTCACCTGGTATGGGCCAATAGATTAAGCTTGCCTTCTGCAACATGGTCTCTGGATTTCTCTTCCATCCTACCAGACTGAGATCCATGGGTTGTGTCCATTCATCACAAAAGTAAATTAGAGACTTCTGAAGATTCAAAGGTCCTTTAAAATAATGCAGTTATTCCCCATCACCCTAGGAGATCACTTTGGATAGGGCTGAGCTCAAAAGTGTTATGAACAAAAGCAAACCAAGTAATTTAACTCTACTTCTACTGTGCCTTGGTGTAAATAAATATATTTGTGAAATTTTCTGCTTTTGTGATGAATGGAAGTATGCCATGTTAAGGCACTTCATACTTCACAAACTTCACCTTTTTGCAGACAAGATCAAGATGCCTTAAGAGGGCTGATCAGTGAATTTCCATCTGCCTCTTACTGTCTGCATCTCTTCTTCAGGCTCCAGAGCATTCAAGAGCAAGTGAACCTCAGCTGGTAAATTCTGGAAGAGGTTCTCATGGCCTCCTGATTTTGGCTTAGATACCTATATTCTGGCCAATATGCCGTTCAGCCCAAAAATATTTTGTGAATCTGGCCCAGGTGTGTTTTTGATAGACCTGTCAGTACTTCAGCTGGAAGGCAACTGCAATTTTGAAACAACTGAAAATGTGATAAAATTATTTTTGCAGCTCACCAGCTTATAAATTCATCTATTTCCTCTAAAAACAGACACATACAATTTTTTATGCACCACTTAAATTGATCATATAGAAATTATGGAAAATTGGCCAACTGAAGATTGTATAAACAATACTAAATATGAGCCCTGATGCTTTCAAAACAGAACTGCTTACTTTAACTGGGTAGCCTGCAATTGTAAAAGAGCCAGAAAGGTGAACAACAGTAGATTCAAGGCAAGTAAAGAAGCATCCTCCCTTATGGATGATGGAAATTTCTTTACAGCTGGAATAGACAGTACCTACCTTCTACTTCCACATCTTTCTGCCCTTGTTGCCCTTGTTGAGGGACTGAAGAAAGGGAAAGGTATATTAAAATCAGATTTATGAGGTGCCTAATTTGGACAGACTAAATCCATTCCATGCTCCTATCTGAAATTTTGACCTAAGTTCTGAAGATTAATTAAATTGTAAATCTAAATAACTGATTTGTTTCTTAGTTAAATTTTAAGGGAAGCTATCATAGAATGCTAGAGGTTTGTTTTTTTAGTGATAAAAGCTTAGAAATAATGTGGCATGAAGTTCTCACAGAAGTTATTTTACATGAGGTTTCTGCCTTCCTTATTTACTTGAAGATACTAGTCATATTCCCTAATTTTTTTCAACTTAATCCTTCATAAAATTTGACATTCTTTCCTGTACTCCTAAATTTGCTGTTCCCCTGAACCAGGACACCCAGCCTTAGGCACACCATGTCCTTCATCTCACTTTCTGAATGTATATTTACTCTACACCAATCAATCAAAGAATCAAGTAATAACATCTCTCATAAACTCCCAGAATATCAGTACAAAAGGCCATCAAAAAAATCTCCCTAGACAAAATGAATAGGTTCAATTACTCTCTGACAAACTATTTAACTGGCCTAACATTTATTAGAAGTAAATGATCCTGACAGCCAAATGCAACATGAAAAAAAAAGAAATAATAATTAAATAATCAAATAAAGTATGTAAAAAGGTAATAGGTGAACACCTTCTCTGCTGAAGTCATCAGCACTTCCAGACATATTTTTATTTTTGTGAAATTAAGATGTACAGGAAAACACAGTATTCAGCCTATAAAAAAAGATTAAAACAGTCCCCAAAGTTCAACATTTTATAGTTTTAAATGTTGTGTTCTGGCAAGGAGGAGACCCATTCTAAATAGTATTGCTAATACTTATTATCCAAACCCTGAGTACAAAAGCAATTCTATTTCTTATTATGAACTTCATATAGTCCTGGAGTGTGGGAAGATGCTGGTGGAGATCCTGAGTAAAACATTATATCACAAAAACCTGAATATATCTTTTATAGTTCATTCAAAAATATGCATGAAATAAAATTAAGAGCTATGTACAACACCAAACATTTTTCTAATTATTTCCTTTCATACAAAAGGGAGTGGCTATCCATAGGCTTGCCATTTTTGTACTTTCCTGATTGGAATCAGGATGGATTTAATTACAATATCTAGGTTTCATTATACTAGCTTTATTTTCTTTGCTGCTTCAGTTTGAGCTTTTTTTGAGTGAAAAGTTGATAAAAAGAAGATAAATAAACTTGCAATTTAAAGTATGAAAATGCTCTCTGGCAAGAGGGTGGACAGGAAATCTCCAAAGAGAAAACTCATTAACAATACATAAGCCCTGAAGAAGTGGGAGTTTTTCTGAAAAATGGGTACCAGTTAAACCTGCAATTAACTTGTGAATTAGGAGCAGATGAATATAATGATGTCTAATGAATGAATGTCTGGTTTGAAATAAATGACTACATTAAAGTAACATAGCTGTATCTATTTTCTAATCCATGCAGTACAAATACAAATTTTCTTTTAGAAAATGGACCAAATCTTTTTATTTAAGTCAAAGGCTTTGATGAAGCATTTCTCTGACTACTTATTAACAGGTGAAAGGAATGAGCAAATCAAATGACAGACATAGCAAAGTAGGTACCTCATTACAAGGGCTGGAAGTGAGGTCCTTCACAATAGACCTAAATCAGATAAAGTGCATGCTCCAGAAAGAATTCACTGAAGTTATCTAGTCAGAATTTAGATAGAGTCAATCAAAAGCAGATTTTCTCATTTATATTTACTCCTTTTCTTTTCCTTAGGGAAGGATAGAAGTTCCAGTAAAACTGATTACTTTCTAACTACCAAAGTTTATTACTAACTTTGAAAAGAGCAATTAGAAGTAAGACAAACATATTTTGCTAAAATTATCACTAGTGGGTAATTTTATTCCTGTGGGGAAAAAAAAATTCCATTTCACAGGATGGCATTTTTCTTAAAGAGGAACAAAAAATTATTTTCAAATTTCTATGTGGTTAAATAGAGAAACAGTTTTTCTGGGTAATGTATACAAAAGCAGATCAAACTCTACACAGCTGAGTCAGATATCATCATGGGCATAAGTTCAGGCCAATATGCAGGGGATGGGGAAAAAAGGACAACTCAAACTCAAGACAGGTGATGTGCAGATATTTGCCCATGAAAATGTGAAAGGCCTCACACTGTCAGAGAGGTATCTCCCAGGCAACCACACCTTAGGCAGAACTGGCAACAAATATAAGATGCAGCTGTTATATGTGACATATTAATAATATTCTATTTCTTTATTCATTAGCTTGGCTAGAATATGTATTCCTGCTTGAAATATGGGCATGGTTCATAATTGCTTAATATTTAGTATCTGCATATAAACTACAAATAGAATTCAACCAGCTGTATACAATTTGTAGCTTTTTATTATAATTCCCTTAGAAAACTCCTATCCAGTTCAAAATGTTAATGGGAGAAAATAGAATAATTCATATATATATATATAGATAGATAGAGATGGAACAATAAATATAATGTGAATCTGTAAATATGTACTTCTGTAAGCCTGTTCTGTATATCTACAATGTAGATATGTCTGAGATACAAATATATGTATATATATATATATATAGTTTCACTTAGGTGAATTGTGATATATGCTTGTTAATGTTAATCATTCCTGTGCATACATGCACACAACCCCTCTATATATACATGTGTATATTTACCCCATAAACACAGAAGATTGAAGCTGGAATTACAATTGTCTTTTACAATTCTCTTTTTCAAGCAGGGCTTCCCACAGCCGGTTGATCAAGATCACATCCAGATGCCTTTTGAACCTCCAAGGATGGAGATTCCAGCACCTCCCTGCCCAATCTGTGCCCCAGCTCAGTCATCCTCCCAGTGGAAAAGTCTTTCCTGACGTTCATACAGAACCTCCAGTGTTTCAGTTTGTGTCCATTGCCTGTGGTGCTGCCTCTGGGTACCACTGAGAAGAGCCTGGCCCTGTCTTTGCACCCTCCTCCAGGTGTCTGCATGCAGCCATGAGATCCCCCCAGAGCCCTCTCCTCTCCGGGCTGAACAGCCCCAACTCTCTCAGCCTTTCCTCACAGGAGGGGTTCTCCAGCCCTTAATCACTTCTGCCAGCTTGCACCAGATTCCCTCCAGTGTCTCCTCTTGCACTGAGGAGCCCAGAACTGGGCACAGCACTCCACATGCACCTCACCAGGGCTAAGTAGTGGGGAAGCATCAACTCCTTCAACCTGCTGACAAAGCTGTGCTGAATGCAGCCCAGGTTTCCTTTTGCCTTCTTTACTCCAAGGACACACTTCTGGCTCCTGTGAATACAAACAAACTTACGTACACATGTTCTGATTTATCCTGGTCTTGATAGAAAGAACTAAAAGAGGAATTAAAAAAATAAGTCTCCATAGAATAATGTGCAGTATTTTTCTCTTCATGAGATATAAGATTGCTTAGTATGCCCTAATTTTTTTCAAAGCACCAGTTCTTGTATGAGATATATACACTATCTTTATTTCACCAAAATTTTACTCACCGACAGTGCAAAGTTAAATAACAGCTTTAATATTCTGTTTCCATGAAACAGGATAAAACATCCTTTGGGGAATGGAAATCTAAAAGGAATAGTGTGTATATATATATATATGTGTGTGTGTGTGTGAGTGTGTGTGTGTGTGTACTTATATATCCATATATATAAATTTTCCAACCTTTCTGGATCTTGGAACTCAGCCCAGATTTATAGTCATTAATTCTCTGAATCCAAAAGTGTCTAAGCTTCACTTTAAATAAAATTAGGGATTCAGATTCTCAATGAATCTCAGGAGCTTTTTCCTAGTTTAAATTAAACGTAATGGAATTTAGTTACTTTTTGAACATTTGTGTAAGTACATAACGTAGAGACAGCTGGTGAAATCTCTGCCTTCGTGCCTAAGCATCCCTGCACCAAAGACATTGTATTCTATGAGGAGATTTTATAGACTGAGGTTTTATTACCCCTTATATTTTGAAACTTATCAGCACCTCAGTTTATTAAAGGTTTAAAACCTGAATGCTTTTCTATCACAATTCCCCACTTAGCTTTTCCCTGTGCATCCCATCAGTGCAAAACCCCTGAGTCTGGTGAGGGAAACATGAATCTAAGAAAATAGTGGATTTCCAGATACAACCTTCCCATCTATTTTTACTCCACACCTACCTACTTAATATACACATCCTATATATCCTCGTCAATAAATATTTAACTTTCCCCACCTACAGAAGAATTGGAAACCCAACATAAACATTTTGATAAGTTCTAAAGCCAGATGTGTGGTAATACTCATTAGGTACAAATCTGAACTGAAAAGCTTTTACTCTATGTGGAAACTTTTTGTGATGGGAGATGATGAATTTAGCTCAGCTCCTGGAAAATAGACCAGCTCAAAAATAACATAGTATTTGTTTTCCCTTTCCTCATTACTCAGTTAGAAATCTCTATTAATTTTCCAAGTATCAAAGAAAGATCATGGGTGAACTGGACTTACCAGATGATTTTTATTCAAAAATCCCCAGCAGCTAATATTTTCAGACTGCAACCATTCACAAACAGAAACCATCCTTATTTAGTCCTTCTGTAGTTGAGGTTTTTTGTTTAATTCAGCTGACTACAAGGTGAATGTTCTTGTTTTCTTCTTCTGACCTTTAATTTTTTTAATAAATGGAGGTCTGTCAGGTGTTTTCTAGCCAAACACAGCACCCATGGTGTAGTGGTGTGTAAGTTAATTAGCTTTCATGGTTTAAAGTCAGGTGAACCTGAGCATCTGCTTTATTTCTATTTTTCATTCTACAAAGCATTCATGAGTGACCAGCTGTGTCTCAGGCCAGCTTTTTCTTTCAAGTGGCCTGATGTAGTTTGTTCTGAGTGAGTGCATGACGAAGGAAGGACACAGAATCAGGCTGGTTGCAGTAGAGCTGGAGACAATGCCCATGGTTGTCCAAATAAAACTGACAACTAAACAAATTCACAAATTTTATTCCCCTTCTGGCTGAAAACTCTCTAATAGGAAGATTTCCAACAGGACAGCTATGCTGATTTTTATCTATTTCAAGGTACAGCTCGAGTGAGATTCATGGCAGCAACTGAAGCTGAAGTAAGCTGGGTAGTCAGAGAGAAAGTATCAGTAAAAAATTCCACTGGGCTGCACACAGCACAAGTGTGGAAGAAAATGAATCCCAGCACCACAGACTGTCAGATCTGGCTGAGGCCCTGCATTCCCCAGTGACCCTGTGTACAACAGATATTTCACAGGACAGGTAACATGGCAGAACTCTGGCTACCATCATTACTTATCTTCATACAGATGTGAGCAAGAACAAAGCCTCTTGAATAAATGTTACATATTCAAGAGGCAAGGTGAGAGGAAACATCAAAAATTCAGTGGAATATTCCAGCCAGTTTAGTGCTCCTGAGTATGTGTCTGGGTGTGCCAGTTCTTGCAGATAGAAACTGGAAATGAATGCAGAGACCTGTATTATGGCCCTATTAATCAGTTCTTAAATAAGGTGTTGGAGTATCTGAAATACCCCTAGAGAGTCATAGGATTAAACCTACTCACAGCCAGCACAGTGAAAAGGGAGCAGGCTGACAGAGATGTGCAGTACTGTGTTTCCCAGGATCTCTTGTGCCAGTACTGGCATCCTGAAAATCTGGGTTCCTGCTGCTGGGGACTATATAGATCTGTGGCTATTTCTGAACTTGGTCCATACAGAGAATTCAGTCTCTATCCCTTCAGTTCTGTAATGGCATTAATCCCTGGACATTTCTTTAGCTCTGACCCATCCTTTTATTCTGACAGCTCAGTCCTGTCGAGGCTCTTGCCCTTTAGAGCAGTAAAATTCTTGGTCTGCACTGCTGAGAAGCTTAAACTGCCAGTGAGCATTTTTTCACCCCATTGAGTCTGATTATACTTTTATTCACTGCACAATATTTCTCTCTTTATTTTTTTTCTTCTTTTAGTCTTAAAGCTTAGCAGGTTTGACAGCTACATAATATCTGTATTTTAAAGCACTCATTATAGTCTTGCTTTGGGAATTGCAAAGTTTCTTTCTTACTAGTCATTTACTGCCTTTAAACATTCCATATCTTTTCATGAAAAGGGATTCTTTGAGATAATGGGAGGAAAAATATTCTCTCCAGCTTATTTTGCAACTTTCTTCAATTTTTCAAGACATCTTTACAACTTTTTACTTCGAGTGTTTGAAATCAGTTCTTTCTGCCACCAGAAATGAAAGACAAGGATTCATATTACTAAACTTTACTAATATGTTCAAGTGTTCCAAAACAGGACCTTTATTTTTAAACGAAGCTCAGGATACTTGGAAGAACCAGCTGCTTTTATGTGCAATGCTTCTTCCCCCAGTCCTTTATCTTGCTTTTTACTAGAATCTCCAGTTTCTCGACATCTTTTTTGTATTCAGAGGAGAGGACCAACCTGGACTCTTCCAGGTGCAACCACTTGTGTGTAAAATAAAGGGGAAAATCATGTCCTCCAGCCATTTGTCTGCCTATGCAATTGGTAATTCAGCTCACCACATATTAGACTTTACTGCTGTCAGGGCACGCTGCTGACTGCCATCCAGCAGGTCCCCACACCCTTTTCTGCAGATTTGTCACTGAGTCAGTCAGCTCACAGCCTGTATCCCAGCCCAGGGTGGCCCCAGGCGCAGGACTTTACCTCTGGTGCTGCTGAACTTTATGTGGTTCTTGCTGGCCACTCCTCTAGCTTCCTGAGGTTCCTCTGGTTAAGTCATTGTGGCCCTAAAACACTTTCATAAAATATTTGGAAAGTGACTGTGACCTTTTTGATATTTTAAATACATAGAAATATAAGGTAGTTGAAGTTTAAGCAGACAAAAAAGACAACAAATTGTATTGCATGGCAGGTAAACAAGCTCAGGCTGCAAAAATTAATGTTTAGAGGTCTTGTAATGTCAATAGGAATTTTTGACAAATGGTTCTTTAATATTTTTAGCAGATATATTTGGGAATATTTACATTTGACACCTGCTAGTCATTTTTTTTTTCCTGTTGCAAAGAAATTATAAGTGTAACCAGAAAAAAAAAAAAAAAAACAGCAGGCAGTAAGGTTTTGCTTGTTGGGAGCAACAAAAATAGTTATCTTTGCCACTAGTTCAGTGAAAATGATTTTGCAGCTTGGATTCATGAGTAATAGTCCCAGTAGCTAAAGAAAAGTGGTATTCATGAACTTTAATATAACTTATAAAACAATTTTGCTTCATTATGTTTTTCCTGTTCATACTGATTAATTATCAAAATTTTGCTAATGGAGTTTACTTTGGTTATCTAATCAAAACCCTGAATTCTTTAGCAAGACAGGGGAAAAAAAAACCCAAAAAACCAGGAAACTGTGAAATTATAACCATTAACAACTCAACACTATTCACATAAATAGCAAAGGGATTTCCACACATGAAAATAACTTTAACATAGCATCTTAACACAGCTCTTAGTAATGCACACATTGTTGTCTCATTCTTGCTCCTCAGGGACCTTGCAGTGGGGATCTCAACACCCTGATAGGGAGCGGCCTTCACTGAGTTATGTTTTAGAAATTGTACAGACTGAAATACAGTCAACTCTTTCATCTGTAGTGTCACTTAATAAAATATAGGTTTATTTTAAGCTCAATTTTCTAGAATGGAGCTTGTCAGTCATATTAGATTATGGTACTCTAGAAAGTGTCAAACAGAAATTTGAATATGCCAGAGGCATGTTACATGCTAAAATGACTCCATTATGAGACTTTCATAGGAGCTGGAGTAGGGGTTTTTTAGAACAAATTTTACTAATTCTCTAAGATTTAAAATGCCTTTTTTAATCCTGAAATTATAGACAGTCAGCTGTGACATAGCCACACATTCCTTCATCCACTTATGAGGATTAAAATGAACATATATTGCAAGATTATTATTTCTGTGAAAATACTGGGCTTTTCTTAATGTGAAATTAGGTGCAAACATCAGTTTGTATTGTCACTTCAGGTTATGTGACATTCATTGACTCATGTGGTATATGATATCCACCATCTGGGAGGCTATCATATTTATTTTAAGTGCTGCCTACTCTCCATTTTCATCCAGGAAATATATTCCTTCTATTGTCAGTACATCCTGACAGCTGGACAAATAAGACAGATGAGTTTTGGGACCTTTTTGTTCAACCTCTTTGCTTTTGCAGAATCTTTGAAGCCTCTTGGGTATCTAGATGTTAGGAGCCAAACATCTTTGCTGTATTTGAAACAGGAAAGCTCAGCTATTGCTGCAGCCTGCTGGAATTTTCATGTTCTCACAAGCTCAGGATGAGGCTGAATGTATTTAGATCCAAATTACTGGAGCTATGAGAGCTAGAAAAGTCTCACAGGGTGTCTGGTAAAAAGCATGTAGCAATGTGCACTGCCTGACAGCTTTGCCACTCCTAGAGTTGTGTCACCAAGCCTGTGCTCCTCCAAGAGCACTGGAGGAGCTCTGCTCCACACCCACTCTTTCAGATGGGATTCACTGATTTGCAGAGCACCTCAGCAGTGACTCAACCAATGCAGCCAGGAGGGTCTTCCTTAATGAGTAAATATCAGAATAAGAGACAGAATTTACATGATATAATTTCACACACTAGTTAAGCACCATACTAATATATCTACCAGCATGTGATGGATCCTGAGGGCTCCTGTGTAGATATCAAAATGGAAATATTGTCATTTAATTCCTTGGACCTTTTCTTCCTTGTTTAAATTTTCTGGTTTTCTGGTAGTTGACAGATCTTAATGAGAGTGAATTACAGTAAGTGCCTAAGAACCAATTGTTGATCTGTCACTGTGAAGAGCAGCTCTTATCACTATCATTAGTGTCATACAGATGCATTTTAAAGCCAAATTCCTCATCCAGTTTTTCCAGTCAAGGCAGTATCTGCTAATCTATTCACTGAAATTAAACTATTCTTAATTTTCATGCAAGATCTCATTTTTTTGCATTACCCAATGGCCTCAATTTTTATTTCTTCTAGAGGAACACTGTACCTGCTTTCCCCCTCTTTCCAGCTTTTATGTTTCTGATACAAAAATTTATAATGTAGAAACAAACCAAACCAACAAAACACTCCTGAGCATTTGACTAGTAAAAAGAAGCTGGGTTCTCATCTATGCTCCTACCAAAGAAGTTTGTAGAATTCTTCAAACATTGTGTATTCTGTTTCATATTTGAGAAGGATATTATGACAAGAAAATCTGCACTGTTGACAATGCTCATTAATTTTCTTAACATCTTGCCTAAATTCCCACCCTAAGCAAAGAGAAAATAGCCAGTGGGTGTTCTGATCTACACATAAATCCAGCAGCTGCTGACAAGGAGGAAAGAAGGTATTTTGGACACACTGAAATTCTGTGTACAGTCTCTTGGAGCCTCAGGACTGCTCCCAAATAAGTCTGGGCAAAAAGTTGTCTGAGTCTACAAAGAGATTTTAATGACCATCACTTTGTATGTCTTAATGGGATTTAATAAATTTATTTATCCTTTCTTTGCATTAGGATCTGTGATGGATCTCTACTCTGTAGAGGAGCATTCCTTCTTATCACAATACCAGAAGTAGCCTCTTTGTCACAGTATGTCTATGTTATACATTCCTATAGCTTTCTTTTCTTTTTTCCACAGGACTGAGGTGAACAAAACAAAAGCTAATCTTTATTTTCGTATACTCCAGCATGAAAAGCAATCTTCATTTTCTTTATGTTTTTCACTAAGAATGAGCTTATTTTAGTTACATTTATTTTCTTGTGCTTTGGTCAGGAGGAAAACATTTGTCTTAAAACTGAAGATTGTCTTGGTCACAGTTCTGATGCTTAAATCAATAGCCTAAGAAAGAGACAGTCATTTGGTAGGAAGGTTAAATTTGTAGAGTTTGCCTGAATGAAGGTAAGGAAAAGCATGATGTGGAATTGTTCAAGTTGTGACATGGCATAACTTTGACCATAGGCAGGGTTAGGCTTTTTTTGTAACAATAAGAAGATAAAACAGAAAAAAGTTCCATTGGAGAGCAAAATATCCAGGGAGTCTCCAATTCAGAGTCTAATTAAGACCATGAAAAGACAAGTTTCATTTCAAAAATAAAATAAAACAAGAGATTATATACCTGATTACAGCATTTGAAATGTCACTGCAGGAAAAGAGACAAGAGAGCAGTATTTTAGCCTTAAAGTCCTGTATTTCAAAAATCTTTACCAATATTTTTTAATATATTTTTTAAAAAATTAAGGCAAGACATATACACACACATACATCCACACACAAAGAAAGTCTTGATCCCTAGAAGAAATGGTTGATATTTTGTGTTATGAGTGAAAGGTATTTGGAAAATAATTTGGATTTAAGTTGATTGCATCATTTTGACAAAACAACTTAAGCTCAGTGTACACATACATAAAACATATATTGATATTAAATTGTACATATATACAAAAACATATATTAAATATGTTAAATATTAAATTTTCCTTCATAGATAAATGAAAAGTTCAAAACACTTTTAACAGTTTCTATCTTTTAAGTTTTTAATATCTCATAAAGACTGCTAAGCAAACTAATGGATCAAAATATTGATCAGTAATGTAAAAGTTCTATTTTAATTTTGTTTAAATTAAACAGAATTAAATATGCAGATGAAAACTGCATATTCACTTCTCAAAGCTTCTGCATACCTATTATTAAACACCGTAAGGAATGAACTTTTATCCCTCCCTCCGCACTACTTTGACAGAAAAATAATTAAAGTCAGACAGATCCAGAAAGGAAGGGGAATAGTTTTCTCTTAAGGCTCTTTGTGTATTTCATGCTTTGGGATTGATACTTGAGCTCTTGCACCTGAAGTTGATATCCTTGGACTCTGGAGGTTCTGCAATGGAGACATCAGCATCCAGGGATAGGACCTCAGCTTCTTATCACACAGCAAATGAACATTCTGAAAGTACCCTTCCTCAGCAATTGTAACTACACCTAAATTTTATATTTTATATCAGTTTGGAAAACAAGTAATATTAATAATTTTGTTCTATTTGCCTGCCTTGACTGCAGAAAGGGCCCAGATGACTTAAGGTAGAGGACCCTTTTAGAGCTAAAGATCCAACCTGTACAGTTTTATCTTTGTCCAAGCAGCAGGATATCCAGCTCCAGACTTGAATCCTACTTTCATCTACAAAGTAGGTAGAGCAGTGAGAGGTTTTAAAATACATTAAATTCCTACAATGAAAGGTACTACAGAAGTGCAAAGCTGTTATCAGCCTTGACTACACATCTGCAGCTGCTTATAACATCTTTGCTATGTTATTATTTCTAATGTCATTGCTCTTTTTGTCTCAGATGACATCTTTGATGTTCACATGATTTACTGCCAGTGTTGTTTTATTTATTATTCATGTCTCTGTGCTACCTTTTTAAAACAACTGATTGATTTCATGGTGTTCTTTGATCAGTGTTCTTTTGTCAATAGTTAAACTATTAACTTTCACAAACCAATTAGTTTTACAATAGTTTTGAATTCCTTCTTCATTCCTGTCTCTGTTGACCTATTAAGACATTCTATATTTTCATCAGAGTATATTTTCAAAAGTCTGTCATGACTTCAGGCTAGAAGAGACAGATGTTACAGTGAGCAGAAACAATCTTTCACTGCATTTTCAACTAGATATTTCAACTTATTTTGAAACTGTATTTATGCCAGATAAGAAAAAGGACTGAACATCTTGAAATGTTTTCAGTGCACACAGAATACTCTGTAAGGATAGAGTATGCACTTCTATTGTTTGCCCTGGCATTCATTTCTTGTAACATTTATTGGGTTTTCTGTAACTTTTAAAATAGTCTCACAGTAACTAATATTTGAAAATTAAAAGAGAGATGGTTTCATCCAAATAAATCAGTACTTTTCAATATTTTTCATGTATGGGACAGTAGTTATTTTCAGGCAAATTACAAGTATTTACAGAGGCTCCACGTACACAAGACCCAATATAACACATATTAGTTTTTTTCCTTTTGATATTGGTTCTGAAATCCATAAAAATAATTTACAAAGTATCAGGGATATAGAAAACCAAAACTGTAAATGAAGTTCATTGTCATTGCCCAGTAGTAGATAGAATTTTTTAGACAGTTATTTTAGAGGTAAGTAAGGAGGTTTTTTATGTATTTACTGTATTGTTGACAAGGATGCTACAATGCTGCTGTTTAATATATTGTTTTACTTTAGCACAGCTTACCAGAGTTTGCTGCAATGTAGAATTTCTACTCTTCAGAATAAGTGGATTTTAAATTTTTATGACCTATGTCTCCAAACTGGGAGAAAAGGTCAAAGTAAATTAAACAAAAACAAGCATCCCCCAAAAACACCAAACAAACAAACAAACAAAAAAAAAAAAAAAAAAACCCAAACCAAACCAACCCAAAAAACCCACCATGAAACAAAACCAAAGCAAAACCAGAAACAGAATTCCAGTTCTACAAATTTAATTTAATTTTTCTTTTTGCTTGAATTTGCCTGCCAGGGTGCCAGCCTTCAGATAGTTGAAAAGTCAGGAAGCATGGAAACATGGATGTCTGAAGGGCCAAGAAAATCCAGAGGGAATTCCTGCAACTGTTTCATTCTCAAGGGTCTGGAAGCAGGTCAATGACCCTGCTTGATGACTGTGGGGAGATGCTTCCATGACACCCAAGGAAAAGCAACAGAAGGCAAATCAACCCACTAACCTGCTCCCAAGCAACTTTCAGCAATATACTGGGTCCTTGTAGGACCCTTAATTCTATCACATTATTATGCTATGGTGGGAAATAATCAGTGAGTATTGAGTTTTTCTGTTTGAAAGCTGAAGAACTTTATGATTTCTGAAGCAAGACACAGGTTCCATCCTTTTTCCATTATGAAAACTGTGAAGTCTTTACCAGCCATGGAGACATGAAAATACTTATGACTCACACAGTACTATCTAATCTATAACTGGTTAATAAATTTGACATCCAAACCTAACCTTGAAGACACAATGCTCACATTTCACATGTGGAAAAAATGAGATAAAGCTGTGGAATTCTGCTTATGCTTCCCTTGCAGCATTTATTGCCCTTTCACTTGAAAGAGTTATGAATAAGCCATGACTGGACAGGTGAATGCTAAGATGTCTTGGTGATATTTGAGAATCTGTTGAGCTCAAAAATTACTAGGTATTATTCACTGGTAAACAAAATAAAACAAAACAAAACAAAACACTACTCAATACAGAAAGATTGCATCCAGGAAAAACAAAAAAGCAAAGTGAAAATGCAATATTTTAAGTACTGCTTATGACCTAAAATATTGCATCATCAAATATTTTACCTTCAGTGAAGCAATTTGAGAGTTAGACCAGCTAACAAGCAATCTCATTTGACTCTTAATCTCCAGATTGCTGACAAGGTCAAGCGTGCTCACTAGCTCAGATTTCCAAAATCATTGAGAAGTGGAAGATATTTTTATGGTGGACACATTCATTGGCACATTTGCAATGTGGAAAGAGGTAAATGCAGCTCTAATCATGAAACATTGCATCAGTCTGTAGAGACATTGGGACCTGGAGTCAAAGCAGGGAGCAGCAAGGAGGAAAAAGGGCTTCAGGACATTTGCAACACTGTATGGCAGTCATTTCAGCTTCCTAATATTTTTAGAAAACATGTAAGATGATATTGCACAGTTTGGAAATAGTGTAGCGCAGAAGGCAGGGGGCTGGGTCTTTAAATTAAAATCAATAATTAATTTCCAAGAATGAGGGTCTGGTTCCATCTCACCTAACTGCACAGTTTTAAAATAGTGCTTATTAAGCATTGTAATTTCTTACAGATTACCCCTAAAAATGGAAAAAGAGGTAATATTCAGCTACCATCTGGATATTACCACCCTGCTTCTATAAGCATAGGATTTTCTTAATTTAGGGTGCTAATTGAGCTTTCCCATGACAGAGTGCAATGCTGGGTAGATTAATCCACATCCATGCTTCCTTCATGCCCATATATCACATAGCCACCTATGTTTCAATACAACAGACAGAAGCAGAGAGTGTCTCAGAAGGGAGGGCTCTTCAAAACCATCAGGGGTTATGTGAGAATTGTCAGCTGATGAAGGAGAGAGAACCCACCCTAGAGGAGATGATGATGGTGCCACCAGCACGTAAAGATGAGACTGTGTTGGTGTTTCCAGCTTGGGAAGGCTCAAGCCCATGTCCCCTCCTTCCTGGTAGAATGCTCCATCCATCAGGGTGCAGAAAGGACAGGGGGACTGGGGAAAGGGGCCTTTGCTCAGATTCTCAAGGCTTCGAGTCAACAGAAAGCTAAGCCAGGAAAAGCTTGATGCCAGGAAAGCAAAACCAAACCAGAGACTTTGTACCTGAGATACCGCATTGCAGCTCTGTCAGAGGGAAAGGGTTTCTCCTTCCCCCAGAATTTAGTATAATTTTATTAATTAAACCAGAGTCCAAAGCAGACCTGCAATGCAGAATTATGCTAATAGCATAGAGACACAGGGACCTCCTCCTACTTTTGGTATGCAATAGCCATTTTTCAGTACTCTCAAACCACAGAGACCTGAGTTCTGAGAAACTGAAGACTGCCACAGATTGCCAGCAGTATGCCCTAATTTTGATTTACATTTCCTTCACTCCAGAAATAAAGGGAATTTAAAAGTGATAAATGATTGCAATATATCAAGGTCTGATTTTATTTTCTGGAATTCTCTTTGTTCTGTAGAATATTGTGAGAAAAATTACAATTATACAGGCTTTGAACCTTGCCTGCAGTGAACAGCCTTTTTGAATATTAATGAGAACACACATGCAAAATAAAATTTCAGGCAGAAGTTACAACTGGGCTAAAATAAAAGAATAAAACCATTCTTTTGCTACCAACAATGAACAAGCTGATGATCTTCCATGGCTTATTATAAATAAATCAAATCAGCAAATGTAATAAATTACTTATTTTTGAAACATTATTTAGAAATAAGTAGAAAACACAGGCAAATAAGATTATGTTATAAAAAGTGATATATTACTCCTACCAGAAAAAAAATGAACTATGAGAAAGAGTTTACTGAAAAAGAAACAGGTTCATAAGGTAAACACTGACATTGAATCAGGACAGCAATAGCATATTGCACAGAGCAGCAAACTTGCTTGATAAGCAGGTTAATGCAGCTCATTTAGTCTCTCTGCTTTTCCTGTACATACAGATACAGCCTGGGATTCCAAATTGCAATTTGGTGAAACTACAAAGAGTATCAATTTCATGGAGCGGCTGAAGAGAACCCTGGAGTTATGTTTCTTGTCAGAACTGCTGATTTTTTATTTTTTTTGTGTGAAATTTCATAAATTTTCATTTCAGTCTGATTTGGACTGGGCAAGTAATCCTGGTTTCTTGCCAGTTATAACCTCTGATGGCATTCTGGAATAGATCTGAATTTTCTTTGCTTTTTACCAGTAGAGATAACTTAGGGTTTTGAAGCATATGAAAGATAATGCAGGTTAAACAGAATATTCCCATGCCATTTACTGAATGATATCCTGTAAAAGATTTTATGTATCACAGAGATACTGTGCAGTCTGATACATTTATTTCATTTATACAATGTTATACAAGGATTTTTGTTAATCCTTGTCTACTGTGGATAAGCACAAAGGTAGTTCGGGCATCTGTATTTTAATGTTGACATGATTACATGTGACTACAGTGAGTGAAGTCAAGGGAAAAAATGTTGTTGATATTAAACAAAAGAGAAATTCCTCTAGCAACATCTGGGATAAAGTGAAGATTGCATAACTTAAATCTGCCCATGGTCACACTGAATTTTTATTCTGTCTGCTAAACACACTTCATCACCCCACGGTGAAGTTTGTGAATACTGCTCTGCAGAGTTACTATAGAAATAGTTACACATTTATCAGCACACTCCACAAAGCCAAAGATTTAAACCCAACAGAGATCCCCCCACACCATGATTATCACCTTCAGCAACTCATTCTAATACAGACAACCAGATATTTTTTATTACTTCATGTTGCTTTAATAATACAGATTCATATCCCTGAAGATGTCAATAGCTGCAGTGAAACTTGGTTTTCCCGAGCACACTCATTATACTTTGCAATGTTAACAGCTACTTCACTGGCTTTGGGCCAGTAAGTTGTGCTCTTTTAGGGAAAATTCCATTTTCCTGGTTTCTTTCTTTTTTCATTTCTGAGCCATTTTTGTAAGCATGCAGTTTTTAAAAATAGAACTATACCAAGAATTTAAAAGAAAAGTAAAAGTATCACAGAGGGAATAATAAATATTTCATGTGATGAAAACATATTGCATTTTTAATCAAGACTCTTGGCTTTGAAAAAAGACCCTGAAAATAAACCTGAAAGAAGTATTTTTCTGTGTAAATCTAGGTACTTTATTGGTGTTATCAAAATAATTTTTCCATGGTCCTTGGTTGACGAGCAAATTGAATACTTTCTAGGGAACAGCAAACAATAGAGTAGAAAGGAAGGATGGAGAGGGATAAAATTCAGAGGTGCAAGCCATGGTGTGCATAATGCTTCCTACTTTGATGGCTTGTGTTCCTTGGCAATTCTGGCATGAGAGCAAAACTGATTCTCCCAGTCAGCTTTGGAGAGACGTTGCTCATTTTACTTATCGTAGAATCAAAGAATGGTTTTTGTTGGAAAGAGCATTAAAGACCATCTAATTCCAAGCCTCCACCATGGGCAGGGACACCTTCCACTAAACCAGGTTGCTGAGAGCACCATCCTGCCTGGCCTTGAACAATTCCAGGAATGAGGCATCCACAGCTCCAGGCAACCTGTTCCAGTGCCTCACACTCTCACCATAAAGAATTTCTTCCCAACATCTAACCTGAACCTTCTCTCTTTCAATTAAAAAACTTTATCCCTTGTCCTGTCACTGTCTGCCCATATAAAAGCTCTCTCTCCAGGCTTCCTTTAGGTAGTGAAAGGAATAAAGTGTCCCCAGACACTTCTCCAGGCTGAGCAAGCTCAACTCTCTCAGCCTATCCTCATAGGAGATGCCCTCAGAAAAACTCCTTGGAAAAAAAAAACCCAGAGGCATTGCAAGGGTCACTAGTTAATACTGACAGTTAATATTGAACAGTCAGTCTGCTTCAATGAATCTGCTCCAGACCAACTCCTAAACTTTTGGGCCCCACTGCACCCAGAAAAAAACAGATTTATCACACTTCTGCATGGGAGCTGACAACCACACAAAGGAGGAGCCTCACAGCATTATTCTTTCCCTCCCTCATATCAGTGGAGATGGAGAGCCTTTGAGATGACTAAAGGGGCAAAGAGGCATCATATTCCTCACATACTGAGGAAGGACAGAACTCCTAGGAGTCCTGCTTGCTGGGTGGCTTTACTTGTGAGGTGGTCTTACTTTAACATTAAAATGGGATAGTCAAGGCTGGAGGTGATTCTGCAAAAAAATAACTGTATTAAAAGAACAAGAACTAGTAGTAATTGTAGTCAGTGATGTAACATTTTCATAGTTTAGTCAGTTTTCTCCCAACTTTTCATAAAACATGACAAAATTCACTTTTTTTATTTGTGTGTGTGAAAAATATTAAACCTTTTGAAGTCTAGTTAAGTACCTTAGGTCTGGGGCTGGGAAACATCCAATAAAAAGTAGCTAAGAGGTAAGCTAACAAGAAAGTTTCCTAAAATAATCTGTTGCTTGATTTCTTCAGCAGCTACTCATAGTCCAGGAGCCAGCTTTGTGCAGTGTCTACTCAGCAAGGCACAGACCTCTTCCCATGTCTTACATGGAAAACAGTTTCTCCCCACTCTTAAATGTACAGGGCTCTTAGGTAATCTTCTGGTGGCTACAGAGGAAAACTAGGAGCAGGGATGATAAATGATAGTAGTCTTTTTAGATGGAAGAAGGAGAAGATTAGAGTCAGGCTTCCTGAGGAGAGAGATGGGCTGACACACAATGTCACAGGAGCTCTGAGAATCATCCCGAAGTGCCTTCGTGCAGAGCCAGCCTCCTTTCTGGACATGTGGCACATTCACAAATGCCACCATTTACACCCAGCTGTTTAGCTTCCTAAACTAGACTCCCTGCTTTAACTTAGGAGCTAATTCCATTGTAAATATTTGACAGCATCTCTCCAGGCCTTCATCAGCCTCCAGGAGAATTCAGGCACTCCACACATCCAGCCCCAGGGATGCATCTGTGCTGCAGATTGAGCCTTTTGTCGCTGACGGGATGAAATGAACACTGGCTTCATTACCTGCATTGGTCATTGACTGATAACTTGTGAATGCTGACATCTGTTTCCAGCTGTCCATACACACATCTGCAATGCCACATGAAATGCTTTAGGATGTGAAACCCCTCTGGGTGGGACTCACATATATAACACAGGATTTGTGGGATATCACCTAGAAGCTAGGTGAGCTTTCTGATACAGAGCAAGTGACAATGTGACTGTACACAGGGTGCCCAGTAATGCTTCCAGGTGGATTCACAAGGAGCTAAATCCTACGAGACTTGGCAAGAAAAAGCCAATATTATTACTCATATATCTTTTTTTCATGGTAACTGACAAATTAGACTTCCATCTACAGTGTCTACAAGCATCCTCATTTTAGATGCATATTTTGCCACCAAAGACTGGTACTCCTGAGTAGCAATGAATTTTTGTCAGGAACTACATGATCTCCTATTTGAAATTTTTAGTCCACTTGGATATTAATATGAATGAATTCTGTCTAAATATATATTTCAAAGTTTCTATTATGGCTTATTCAGAATAGCAAAAGTAATGAGATCAGCAGTACATACTGCAGGATGGAAAATCTTTAACTGAAATGAAAGTTGGTATTTTGTGTTTGAGACAATCTCTGACTGACTCCTTTTCTATATGTCAAGATGAGCAGAGAGCAGAAAAACTTTTGGAAATCTGGGTAAAATCCTGCTCACAGCATTGTGAAAAAAAGGTAATACTCACTTAAACCCTCTTTCTTTTGCTGTTCACTTACAGTTTGCTTAGAGGCCTGATCTCAAATTATTTGGTTGTTTGCATTTTGAACAGATTAATCTATTATGAAGGCAGGTGTGTTTATTTACTTTGAACTAACATACATTGTTCAGATAAATTGAGCTGTTTTCCTATTTAACATTTTAGGAATTTTGGTTTAGTGTTCTCAGAGCCCTCTAGGCAATGGAACAAATTGGTGGAAAGTAAATTATTAACATACATTAAGTCAGGCATATATAATCAGCCCAATTTTAAGGCATTATGTCTTATATAAACAAGTACTGTATATATTTAAATATTTATCATAATAATTTATAGAGCGGCTAGGATGTAGAAAACCCAAACTCTTTTAAAGAGTAGTAGCTGAAAGGTTATGTACAACTTCAGCAGCTGTAAGCACAAGATCTCTACGAAGGGAAGAGTGAATAGGTGGAGAATCAATTTGGTTATGGTGAATTGGGTAGTGGTGGCTGAAAAAGGGCATAGTCATCTGTTGTGAAGATGAGACTCAAAATTTTATTCCTCTTCAGACATTTGATTTCTAATTAGAACGTCATTAACCACTTTTTTCCAAAATTATGTTAATGACCAGGGTGAGAAGTTAGAGAGGATGTAGAGCTTCCTTCTCATTTGGTAAAATTTACCTTTGGCTAATACTGGGTCAAATAAAAGGAAAGAAAGAAAGAAAATTTGGCAGAAATTTCTCGTTGATATATTCCAGGGAAGCATATCAGTTCCATTTTTTTTCCTTAGAAAGATATTGCAAGGAAACATGACTACAGATGTATGACTGCTAAAACTGTTTCTGAGGTCTTCTTCAGAAACCATATTTTTTCAGAAGAGGTTTAAACCTGTAGTAGAAAGATTCTTATTCCAATAATATCTTCCAAAGAAGGAAACCAAAGTTAACAGAAGATATAACAAGTCAATGCTGGAATCTCACAGAATCACAGAATATTCTGAGCAGGAAGGGCACCATCAGGATCATCCAGTCTAACTCCTGGCTCTGTGCAGGATATCCCAAGAATCAAACCATGTGCATTAGAGTCCAAATTTCTTGAATTCTGCCAGACTTGGTGCTGTGACCACTTCTCTGGGGATCCTGTTCCAGTGTCTTTTTCTGATGTCTAACTTAAACTTCCCCTGACACAACTCCAGGCCATTCCCTCAGGTGCTGTCACTGTCACCACAGAGCAGAGATCCGGATTTGCCCCTCCTCCTCCTCTCCCAAGGAAGCTGTAACTGCAGTGAGGTCTGCCCTCAGGCTCCTCCAGGCTGAACAGACCAAGTGACCTTAGTCACTCCTCACACGGCTTCCCCCCAAGGCCCTTCATTACCTTTGTTGCCCTCCCTTGGATGCTCTGCAATAGTTTAATACCCTTCTTACATTGTGGCACCCAAAACTGCCCCCAGCACTGGAGGTGAGGCTGTCTCAGTGCAGAGCAGCACAATCCCCTCCCTTGCCTGGCTGGCCATGCTGTCCCTGATGCCCCCAGGACAGGGATGGCCCTCCTGGCTGCCAGGACACTGCTGGCTCATGTTCAGCTTTGTATCAACCAGGACCCACAAGTGCCTTCCCCATGCTGCTCTCCAGCCCCTCGCTCCCCAGTCTATCTGTCCATCCGGGGTTGCCCCATCCCAGGTGCAGTGTCCAGTATTTTCCTTTGTTGACCTTCATGTGGTTGGTGATTGCCCAATCCTCTTATTTGCAAAGGTCTCTCTACAGGGCATCCCTGGCTTGGACAGAATCAACAGCTCCTCCCAGTTTTGTATCATCTGTAAACTTGCTTAGTGTTCCTTCTGGCCCTGCATCCAGGTCTTTTATGAAGATGTTGAAGAGCACAGGGCCAAGTATGAACCAAACTGTTGACAGGTGACCAGTCCTTTGTGCCTGACCCATGAGCCAGTTTCTCACCTGTCCCATGATGTGTTTATCTAGCTGTGGGCCGGACATTTTGTCCAGAAGGATCCTGTGGGAGACTATCAAAAGATTTGATGAAATCCAAAAAGATTGCTTCCCTTGATCATCTGGATGGGCTACCTTGTCATAAAAGGAAATCAGGTTTGATAAGCAGGACTTTCCTCTCATAAAGCCATGCTGGCTGTGACCAAAGATTGCATTGTCTTTCAGGTGTTTTTCTATACCTTCCAGTATAATATTTACTGTAATTTTACCAGGGAGAAAACTAAGATTGACAGGCCCGTAGTTTCTAGGGTCATCTTTTTTGCCCTTTTTGAAAACTGGGACAACAAGTAGGGGGAACATTGACAGCTGCAGAAGCCTTGGTGAACATTGAAAGAAAATAGTTTGTCTTTTTCTGTCTTAAAAAAAAAAAAAACAACTCCCCTTTTTAGTCTGAAAAAGAAAGACTTTTCAGTCGTTATGGGACCCAACATCATACTTTCTCAGGGAAACCCTATAAAGGCTAACTGACAGAAAAGGATAACTCTAAGGAGTCAGTCAGAGATACCTACAATGCTGACTGACTGTCTTTTAAGGATTTTGAGAATTTAAGCTGTGCATTGATGGATCAGCAATGCCTAAACACCTGGGACTGAGCTCAGCACTATTTGCTCAGTACTATTTCTCATTCTCAGTGTCACTTTAGAACTAGAGGGAATTTCTCTCTGACTTACCTGTATCTGAAATCAAATCAATTAGCATCTGTAAAGTACTCTGAGAATATCAGCCAATAAATTGCACAGGAAACAAAGTACCCACATTAAAACTGTCAAACATTTCATGTATCTGGAAGTCTCTTTGGAATTTGGTTAAATACATTGAAAGGAAGAATCTATATGGTAAAGTCTACAATTGAAATAAACAGAAAACCTTTGTTACACAGCATTACCTAAATTTGGTTTACAGACATATTCTGTTGTAGCTGATAATACGCCATGAAGTGTGAATGGAAATGGAAATGAAGTGCTAAATGATGAGTTACACTACTCCACTTACACATCAGAAACAACATCCTTTATCTGGGCTGTTAGTGCCAAGAATATTACTTAATGCAACAGGAAGGGTTGAAGGGAAATGGGAAAAAAATGCACCGTAAGTACAGCATTATTCAATAGCAAATGAAACGTGTAAACGGGGTATTCTTTTGTATCAGTTGTTCAGAGTACACATTTGCATTGTTGTCTAGGTTCTTTTAAGATATTTTTGCAGAAAAACTTTGATGAAAGATTGTGTTTCATTTATTCCATATTTCCCTTTAAATCATCAATAAAACCTTTAAACCAGATGGAAAGAAGAGGTACCCAATACCGTAGTCTCAAACTAAATACTCAGATGTTGATCTAGTTAAAGACTTAACCATATGTTTAATTTCAAATATGTGTCCCATTTTGAGATTGTGTGTCTAAAGTTCAGCATGTATCCACATGTTTATCTTAGCTGAACTAAGCAACGCTGAGGCACAATTCACACATAATACATGAACCTCTAAACCAATTAGCACAGTTCTAACCTATTTTAGGCTAATTAGTAGCAAATTTGCCAAGTACAGGGGGAAAAATCACTGTCCTGGTCCTGCTGGCCACACTATTGGTGATACAAGCCAGGACACCATTGGCATCCTTGGCCACCTGGGCGCTTTGGGCACATGTTCAGCTGCTGTTGACCAACACCTCCAAATTCTTTTCCAAAAGATGTCGAGGAGGTCAGGTGTGCCAGCTAAACTGTGGATATCAGTCTAGCTGTTTCAAAGGGCTTTCCATGGTGCTACCAATTACCACTTGGAAAATAAATCTGTAAAAACCTAAAATATAATCTAATTCCAGGATCAGCTCCATCAAGCTCACAGGAGTATCATGGAATAAAAAACATGGTTAGTCACATAAGCCACCAAGTATTAAAGGGAATACAGACAGGGAACAGATCTGGAGGAGTAAGTGCCTTTGTTACACTGCCACAGCTGAGGGTTGACCACTTTTCAAACCATCTTGTTCCTTTTGCTTTCCTTTCATCTGTGGCCCATAGCCAAGGCTTTTGAGGAACTCAAACCGGGAAGGTGGCCAACTGCTACAAAGGTTGCTACATGGTTTCCGAATTATGTTCTTTAGTAAGGCAGATGTTGTTTAAAATACAGATTGCAAAACACTAAAAAAAGAATGACCAGTAAAGCGAGTAACTACAAGAGCACATTCCCCAGAATAGATTTTATACATCATGTCTGCTTGGCAGCTGGTCTCAGAGTGTTGCACTGAGGAAAAAGAAAAAAAAAAAAAAGGAAAAACTAAGAAAGAAAAAGGAGCAGTTAAAAAAGAATCCGAAGCTCCGAAAGGCCAAGATAAAATGCTGTTTTTCCTCAAGAAAATGCCAGGAGCTATTCTTCTTACTGTCCCATACTTTTCCAATTGCTCATTATTTAATTATAGTAATTTTATGGCATCTATTGTTACATTTCCTTACAGGTAGAAAGAGAACACAAAGTCTTTATCTAAAATTGCATTTAATTTAAACCAAATCACAAAACAAGGAAGAACAAAAACTAAGAACTTGCATTATTTAATGTAACATGAGCTGGATGAAAACAGAAAATAATTTATTGTTGATCTAGCTTTTTACAGAAGTGAAAAAATACATATAGCTGCTACTTCTTCAACTGAGGCATTTGTGCAGCATCACACTTGCCTTAGGGAGACTTCTCCTAAATCTTCCTTCAGCCAGTGGTATTTACCCCAGGTTTTATGAATGCTATCATAGCTGGAGGCAGCATTGTGAGGATTATGACCTTTGTACTGATATCAAGGAATCGGATATTTGCCTGACTTTCCACAGACAGAAATTTATTTGCTGGAGTTATTCTGGAGGCATTATGTTAGACTGTCAGGGACAATTAGCCTCAAAGCACTTGTATCTAATGTTTGTGATGTACATACACATACAAAATTTTCACACAAACCCAGTATCCTACCAAGCAAAAGGAAAGCCTGAGAAATTACCTGCTCTATTTCCATCAGAATTGTACATGGTTAAACATAGTCACTATATTTTTTATGCCCCTTATATCTGAGCTGACACCCAAGCAACCTGCTTCCATCTCATATTCTGCCTTGGAAACAAGAAACCCCAATGCCCACAGACAAAATAGCCAAAATCAGGGCAGAAACAGTGCAGAAACACAGAGTTCAGAGGTTGAGGAATTTTTCAACTTCTGCTCTGCAGATCCATGAGTTACTAAGAGAAAAAGAAACTCACTGCCCATAATCTCCATCTAGATCTTCTGAAGTTCCTGCAAAAAAAAACAAACTAGCTGAAGAATGAAAAGGAATGTTGCAGCAAGCTTCCCCTCATTATATTCTCCCATCTAAATAACCTGCCTTCCTGATAACCTGCAGATCTTTTCACAGATAACCTGTAGGTTAAAAATAGGTAAATAAAGTACTCCTGAGTCATGCTCCCAACTCCCTGTCTATCTCTAAATTTCTAACAGATGATAAAAAAAGGAAATTGAAAAAAGCAAAAGCTTATTTTTCCCAAAGAAAACCTTGTTCACAGAAACAAATAAAAATGTTGGAGATCCTCTAGTGTCATATGTGTATGTCATGTTATCCCCTGGTGTTTGGTGGCTCAGGGTGAAACACTCCGTGTATCACCTTCAAGAGAGTTGCCTTGAATTCTTCAGGGCCAGGAGGCAGACAAAATGTCCATCCAGACCTGGGTGTTGGGCATTACTTCTGTGTCCAACAGTTCCATGATAATATTGAGAATCTACTAAATATTCTTATATTGCTTTAGATTTTATCTGCAAAATGTCTAGAGATGATGGCTCTGGTATGCAAACATGCATTGTCATCACAGGCGTGCAATATTTGGTTTATACAGTCACAAAAGCATTTACTAAAATAGAAAGGAAAAAATGCTACTTTTCTTGCTAACAGATTGTTGGCTTGCAGCTAACAATGAATGTTATAGAAAGATAACCTTGAAAAGGACAATACCATCTACAGACCCTGAAGGCAATTAAGGATAAGAATTTGTCTCCCATGAAAGCAGTGACATCTCAGTATTTTTCCTTTTTTTCCATCTTCAAAATGTTTTGGCAAATTGCACATTCCCTGCTGTATCTTCTGCTGTCATCTCCTTTTCCTTGAAATTCCATGCCAAACAGGCCACTGTAATTCTGATATGCTGTACTTTTCAGTTTTGTTGATGTGCCTCATGAAAAGATAATGAAATTATTTCTTCCTGTTCACTTTTCTTCTGAAAAGAGTGTATCAGCTCCATAATTTTGTTCTTTTTTCACTCCAATATTATTTGTGCTCAACCTTGTCTTCCTTTCACATCAACTACTCTGCAGTGATGATTTCTAAACTCAACTTCAAAATAATACAACAAAATGATGAACCTTGAGACAAAAGGGAACAATTTCAGTCAGTCTCTACAGCTTAGACAGTGTATCTCCAGAATATTTTCTTTCAGGTTTTCAGGGGCAAGAGAACATCTTTACACCAGTTTACTTGTACAGATGGAAACCAAGAAAGGTTTCTGTAACTCCAATGTCAAACCCTGAGGCTGCAAAAGTTTGTGTTTGCAAAATCAGTCTTTGACATAGATGTGGTAAAGTGAGACAGAAGTACAAGTCAGAATCACAGAATAGCTGAGGTCAGAAGGGACTTTTGGAGGTTGCCTTGTCCAATGTCCATGCCCAAAGCCAGCTGATCTCCTGCAAGGTACCCAGGGCTGTATGTGATTGGTTCTTTAATATCCCAGATGGAGACTGCACTACCTTGCTGAGCAATCTGTTGCAGTATCTGACCACTTATAGGAAAGAGTTTAAATAGGATTTTGTATATTTCAACAGCCTTGAAGTCTGTCTCCAGTCTTTATACCTTCCCATCAGGCATTTTATGCATATTGATAAAATCCCCCTGAGCATTGTGTTGTCCAGGCTGAACAGTCCCAGCACTGTCTCCTCATATGACAGAGGCTTCATCCCTTCAGCATCTTTGTTGTTCCGCAATGCTGTCTCCAACAAGTCCATGTGTGTCTTGTCATCAAGGGCCCAGAATTGCAAGAGCCTGGATGTGTCTCACCAGTCTGGGGCAGAGGGGAAAGATATCTGCCTTGACTTGCTCTCCTCATTCAGTTCACAGTGCTGTTGGCAGTCCAGAGTGCAGCAAGAGCACATAATTGGCTCACACCCATCTTCTTGTCCACCAGAAATTCAAGGTCCTTCTTTGCAAACCTGCTTTCCAGCTAGACAGGCCCTAGTCTAACACAGTGCACGGAGTTATTTGCACTTCCCTTTGTTGAACTCTCTGAGTTTCCTGTCAGCAGGTTTCTCAAGCCTGACTGTGGTGTCTGATGGCAGCCTGCCCCTTTGGATATATCAAGCATTCCTCCAGGTTTTATATCATCTACTAATGATAAGCTCTGTCCCATTGTCCAGCTCCATAATGAAGATGTTTAGCAACATTGTTCCCAGTATCCTGTCTCAGGACAGCTGAAGGTCTGTGTGTATCTGTTCTTACATGTGCATATTTAAAATATATATTGAAACACAAAAAGGTGCAGAAAATACTGAAGACACAAGTGAACTATATGTATCTCATTTTAGAAATCACTTTTTGTGGACTGTCCTGATAAGAAGGATGAGGACAGGATGCTCAGGAAATCTTCACCTCTCCCTTGGATAGATGTAATAGGCAGGCACCATTCCAGGGACAAGCTGCCAGTGGGATGATTTCTACAAAGTCACAGTTATGTCACACAATCATGACTTTGAGCAGAACATGGGGCCTTTGAATTCAAGAAGCAGCATCTTCTCACCTTTTGAAAGCAGCACAACTAATGTTACAGCATGGAATTTTTCCTGGAAGCAGGAACCACAGTCCTCATGTGATTTCTCCATGGGAAGGGAACTTCACTTCCCCTATAGCACCAGGGCAGTTAAGTGTGGTCTTGCTATTTGTAGGTGGAACTAAATAACAGCATTATAACTTGAATCATTCTGTTCTCAAGGTAAGGATGTTTTAATTTTAAGAGTATTTACAATGGTAGAAAAGACTTTCTCAGAAATTGAATTTAATATTAAAATAATCAAGGTTAAGGAGAATAAAACCATTGAAAAGGTGCTCTAGTTAACTAAATAATCTTTACTTAGAGCCCTTCCAAACTGAGTCAGGTGAAACATTAGAGCATGAAATAAATACATCTGTACATAGTTTCAAACACCATAATTTTTAGTTCAACAGAGTAATTTCTGGAAATCTCTCTAATGCATCCATAATTTAAAGCATATCTGCTTATAATATATGTGTTGTGTAGAGTGGAAGATGGAAAAGGAAAGGGTTAAACAGAGAGTATTGTGTGCCACAAGCAAATTCAGAATAAAGAGAGAAAGTGTGGAAGGAGGTGCAGAAAGACAAGTCTGTGTCTGTCAAAACATGAGAATCAGAAATGATTAGAGTCCAAATTACAAGTCTGTCTGTCATGAAGCATGATAGATTTAAAATACAGGAGAAGGCAAATGACAGTTAAAGAACAAGCTGGAAAAACTGTTGCCAAAAAAGAAATATCACAGAAGAGTAGCCTGACACAGCCAATCAAATTAAGAGCACTCTTCTTGATAGAAAATTGCTTATTGTAAATGAAGGTAAATAACTGTCTAGAGGAGCAACAGACAATGGAACTTAATGAATACTCTGAACATCACTATTTACTGTGTGAATCATTAACACTGAATCCATAGCCAACTAGATTGGGAAGAAGTTCAGAAATTGTCTGAAATGTTCTGTGCACCTGGACAAAAATTCATTTGACACAGCATAGTTCATTCATGTCTGTGAAAGACAGACTTTTTCTGCTAATGGTCCTGAATATATCATAATTAGCTAATATTCTTTCAGTAAGACAAATGTAGGATAGATCTTTAAAAAGATGGGATATCCCAGAAGTTAATTTTCAGTGTGACTGGAAAGGATTCTTTCTACATATTCATATTTTATTTATGGCCTGCCTTATAAAACACTCAGCTTGTCTTTCCTCCAGGTTTGTATGTAAAATAATATTGGCTTTACAAATAAGTTTGTGGAACAAATACAGAAAAATGAGGCTGAATGTCAAAATTCTATGTCCAATTTAGAATTCCAAAACTGTCAGAATATTTGTTGTTTTCCTTAAAACCTCAGCTGTTAAAGTCAAAAGAAAGTAAAAGAGTTGAAATTTTTATTTAAAAGAACAATTTATATACATCAGAGTGTGAATTGGCTGGAATGATGAAATAAGCAACACACATTACTCAGAAAACAAAAAGAAGAGAGGAAAAATGCAATATTAATTTAAATATATATATATTTAAAATTAAAACTCAAAAAAAAAACAAAAGCAAAAAAGACCCTATGCAAACAAAATCAAGTTAAATGATTTTTTGAGGGCAAATCCATTATTTTCTAAATCTTAAATGTTAATTTGGAAGCTCTTGACTTAAAGGGCACTTCAGCAACCAGGGAGTAGATAGAAGTTATTGCACAATTTTTAAAGAAATATGAGCTAACTCATAAATTTGAATTTGTGTTCCAGCTCAGAATCTAAATTTGGAGGTTTCCAGATCATAGCTTTTGCTTTGCACTCACCTCTAATTTGTGTTGAAGCATAAATATGACTGAGTGGGAGAGTGGGGTCACAGGGAAGCGAACCCCCTGGGTACAATGACAAGTTTTCTATGATCCATTTTGCTTAGTAGTCAACAACTATCTTCTGTACATATAGATTGCTGAGAAGAGGTAGCAAGGTGACTCCTTGGGAACATGATGAACCAGCTTTTAGGAAATGTGTTTAAGTATACTTTTTCTTGCAACCTCCCTCACCCCCAAATGTGACTGGGTGTCTAATTTTAACCCCAAAGGATGTGTTTCTGTTCTACTTGAGCCACCTGAAATGCTGAGCATCCTTCAAAGACAGAGCTCCCAGCATTCATAGCACTCTAAGTCTTATCTATGTTTGTAGCTGACAATCAGTAGATAATAATATTTGCTGAGGTTATGTCATAGAGTAAGCAATAAGTTCCCAGTTATAAGTTCCCAGCTAAACAAAGCTGAATAAGCCAGCCTGCTTTTGCACCTGCTGAAAACTAGAGCAATTTAAGAGGTGCTCTATTTATGTTCATTAGTAATGTCTTTCCTCTGTCCCTGTAACCAGTTCTCCTTTAAAGCACTGGAAGAGCTGGTATCTCTAGCAGATGATTTTAAAGTTATACAGATAGTTATCTCATATTTACACACAGCATAAAATGAAATACTTGTGCCTAGAATGGCTTCAACTTGCCAATCTCTAACACCTTGCACATAAGGAAATCCTTTAACAATGGAATGAAGTTCAAACTAAACAGAGCGGAATTGTTTTGAAGGATGGTTCATTTCCTACTTCTGGCTTTTTACTGTTGATTATTTAGGCACTCATTTCACTTTATAAATGGAAACTGAATCATAGTTTACCACTGGAAAATGATTGGAAATCAGAGTCCATTTGAGTCACAGACACAGCTATTTCCTCTCTGAACAGGAAGACTATGCTCAAATGGTCCTTTCGGGAGCTCTGAATGATAAAAAACCTGTTTCTAGCCTCCTTCAAAAAGATCTGTGTAGTGTTTTCATACTTCACTTAGGAAAAAAAGTCAGGATGTTCCTATTCAAACATGGATGCTAGAGCAGGAAAAAGGAAAGGTGATATATATTCTCTACTTATCTAGACAGCATGAAGTCTGTTTGAAAACCTGGAATAAGACAGACCACCTAGCTTCTAGCTTCTCTCATTATAAATTATAAATCTTTATTTATTGTCATATATATATATATATATATACAAAAGAAGACTGGAAAAGGCAGGTCCATGATGGTAGACACCAGTGAGAGTATTTTTGTAAAAAAATTTATTATAATTTGTGATTCCTTTCTGCTCATCTAAAAATTGTGACAATTTTGAAACAATGAAAGCTCTTGACCCTTTCCTTCCAGCATTAGCATCTGTCCTTCTCAAAGAGATGAAGAAAGGAGAATTTTGAAGTTTGTCTTAAAAAACAGGCGCGGGATATTTGTGATAAGTTCTAAATTCCAGAGACTGTAGAGATATATTTTTGTCTGGTAATCTCAGTGAGTCGGAGAGCAGAGGCAGCGGGGTTGGATTGGGAGTACTGTGGTTCCTGATGGGCTGGAGAATGCAGTTACCAGCCATTTCACAACTGCTACAGGGCTGCAGCTCAGACCATTCAAACCCCAGCCATATCAGTATCATATGTACAGAGAAGCTGTTTTCTGTCATGAGGCACTTGATCCAATACCCATTTGTGTGTCCCAGATGCCTTCAATTGTCTTGACTTCTTTTGAGTGAAGAAACATGGGCACTTCCTACAACACAATTTACTTCGTCTTCAATTGGATATCCCTAATGGTTCAACTGAATCACATTTTAAAAACACTTTTTTTTCTTTTTTTTTTTTCTATACAGGGACTACAGGTTGACTGGCTTAAACATAAATACCCACACTGAAGACCACTGAAGTTTTTGTCTTCTTTGTGGCAAATATTTGTCACAGCACTCCAGAATCTCTTTCACAAATATTGAATAGGGTGAAGTGCTCTCTCAGATCCTTTCCTTCACAGTAACTTCCCAGTCAGCTCATTCCAGCCTGCACTGTTGCACAGGGCTGCTCTATTCCAGATGCAGGATTTTGCAATTACCTTGGCTGACCTTTATGAGGTTCATGTCATCCCATTCCTTCAGCTTCTGAGGACCCTCTGAACTGCAGCACTACTTTGCAGAATATTGGCTGTTTCTCCCACACCGCTGATCTTGTTCAGGGTGCACCCCACTCCATCCCCCAGGTCACCAGGAGAATGATAAAACATAATGGCTGGGCTCAGAATTGACCCCTGAGGAAGCTGAATGCTGCTGGGGCTTCATAGCCCTGAACAAAAACATTTGAGATTGGCCATCCAGGTAGTTTTCTGTGTACTCACTAGTCCAAACACCCTGGTTGTATCTTGCCCTGCTAGATATGGAAAAATCCCTGTTGGTCTCCCCTCGCCCACAGAGACATCTGTCTCTTTAGAGAAGCCAATTAAAATCAAGCACGATTTGTAAATTTGTGCTGGCTGCTTCCAGTCTTCTTGGGTCTCCCATGCCTGGACATGGCTCCCAGGAGGATATGCTTCATCGTGTTTCATCATCCTCCCCTGCCCAGCTCCAGTCCTGGGCGCTGGACACCTCCACCCAGGGTTGGAGACAGACAAGGACATGGGCTTGTGGGGGGAGCAGGCCCGAAGGACATGTGGCCAGGCAGGGCTGGGCCTTGAAAAGCTGGAGACCAGCCCTGCTGTGTCATTGCTGAGCCAGGGGCTGGTGGCCAGAGTAGCGTCTTGTGAGCAAGATGGAAGGAGCCCAAGGGAGGGTGTTGAGGGGTGGTGGATGAGAGGTATCTGCACAGGCTTCAAGATATGGAGGAAATCATGACCAGGAGAGAAAATTACACCTGTATAAGGCCACAGAAAGGAAGGGAATGAAGATCATAATTTTCAGTGCTTCACAGTAGAGAAGGCTGGGTATAATTTGCAGAGCAGATCCAAGTAATATCTGTACGAAGCCACCCTGCCACAGAGGACTTGACCACTCATCTGGTTCTGCTGCAACTGATCCCTCCATAGTCTGGATGGTCAGAGAGGAGAGCCACAGTGAGAGCTGGTGTCCTGCTCATCAGTGTTCACCTGCCTCCAAAGAGCTGTCCAGATTGCCGTCACACTTTCCACACTTGTACACATCTTGGGAAAAAAAAAGCAAATCATTCCAGTCTCCACAGCTTTTTTATTCTATTCCCTACTTACGATGCATTTCTGTAGAAATGCTTCTGTAGAGAAGCTTCTGTTATTCTGACAACATTATTCTGACAAGCACCTCAAACTAAGCGCTCTGAGCAGCCATTTGCCTGATTTCTTGAGCTTTATGCTTCCAAGAAAGGCTGTACATTCCTGTGTGGCCAGTTGAATTCACTGCTTGGTGTAGAAATAATGGCTTTGATGTAGGAGATAGCAGAATGCCACAAGAATTAATTTTAAAAATGCCTATGCCTCAGGATAAGACAAGAAAAATAGCTAGGAAAAGAGTCTTTAGCTAGAATGATGAATCCTCTAAAGGGAGCATTGTGGCCATTGATAAAACAGAGTCAGACAATGGGATGTGCTATCGTAAACACAAGTTTGGTCCTCTGCATTACTGTGCAGGCTTTTTCTCAGAGTTAAGTTTCTTCGTAGTAGCTGGTGTGGGGTTTTATTTCGGATTTGTCATGAAACGTGTTGATAACACAGGGGTGTTTAATTATTGCTGAGCAGGGCTAATATAGCATCGAGGCATTTTCTGTTTCTCACCCTACCCCACCAGTGATGAGGCTGGAAGGAGCCTCCCAGCAAGGAGTTGGGAAGGGACACAGCCAGGACAATGACCCCAACAGATCCAATGGGTATTCCATAACATGTGTTGTCAAGCTCAGCATGTAGAGCTGGGGGACAAAGGGGGGTAATTTCAGAGGGATGACATTTATCTTCCCAAGTCACTGTTAAACATAAAGGTTCTCTGCTTTCCTGGAAATGGCTGAACATCTGCCTGCCTGTGGAAAGTGGTGAATGAACTCCTTGTTTTCCTTTGCTCCAGTGTGCTCTTTGTGCTCTACCTATAACTGTCTTTGTCTCTACCCATGAGTTTTCTCACTTTTACCCTTCAGATTGTCTCATCCATCCATCCCACCAGGGGAAGAATGACTGAGAATCTGTGTGGGACTGATCTATCTACTAGGGTTAAACCACCACAGTTACTAATATCCTGTATTTCCATACCTTCAGCACCGTGTTCAGAGATCCTGTGTGATATGAGATATTTGTTACAACATGTGCAGAAGCACTTTCATCATCTCCTTCCTCCACACCTCCAGTTTAGAATTTGTTGTCAAATATCAAGGGGATTAGTTTCAAACGTCAAAAGCAGATGTGAAGTTATGAGCAAAGCCTTTTTTTCCCCTTTTTTTAGAATATATATAAACCTGCATTTCAAAGACCTTAAATAAAGAAATATGAATCAGTTCAGACCATTCCTGTTCGGCAAAGCTATTTAATATTCTAGACTGCTGGTCTGCAGGCGTCCAAATGGAATGCTAATTATCCACTTTCTTCCCCAGCTAAAAGCTGACAGAAGGAAAGGCACTAGACTGTTGAACAACAATACCATGCTTTCAGTGAGAAAGACAACTATAAAATGTTTCCTGCAGCCTAATTCTTCCAGCATCAGCTGATCCTTTTTCTAGTCCCTACTTGACACCAATTAATCTCTCCTCTACAGCTTACTATTCCCCAGGGCCTTAGCTCTTATTCCTTTACTTTATGCTGGATTTAAAATGGAGGTTGGGAAGAACACATTGAGTCTCAAACACAGCAGACTAATGCATTGAAATTCCTCCTAATCTGATGAGATGTCTTTCATTCCAGTCTTTCCTTGCCCAGCAAAGGTATTTCCAAGATTTCAAGTTACCTGGAAGGTCTCCATCTTCTTTTCCTTAAAACAAATAACCCATCTAAAGAGAAGAGGAAAGTTCACCATGTAATGCCAAAGTTCACATGTGTCAAGCCAAAGAAACACCAAGGTCATATAAAGCATAATTTTTACTGTGCTTCCCCACCAAGAATATTTAGGCTAGATTTTTGGAAGACCAGAATATTTAGGCAAGGTTTGTCAGGAAGGAAAATGTTACATGATTCATTTAGAAATAGTCAAACTTTGGACTTCCCCTATCCATAATGTACATGCATGAAAGGTTTTATTATTGTCTAAGAAAACATGCTAAATCTTTTGACAATTTCAATTAATTTCCTTTGAACCATGGTAATCAAAATGTACTTTATTATGCTTTTTGTTAACAGCTGTCAATATCAACATGCAAGAACAATTTATATATTAACGTCCTTGAATAACATACAGGTTAACATATATAGCATAGTCTATTCATAATGATATTTTTTTTCTACAAAGTGCTTTATTATTAAAATTTGCATTTGATGCTTTTGGAGATCAGTCCAAAGTAAAGTAAGCACATAGGTAAATTAGGCACAAGTTAAGAGCTCAAAGATATCTCTAATCACTGGAAAGGCAAGTTATCACAGCTCATCCTCTAGGCGATTAGTACATGAAGTACGCTCCAAGCCAGAGTATGGACCTACTGTCAGTGTTTTCATCTCTCTGGAAAAGTAAGGATTAATTTGAAATCACCCTTTTAGGCTGCAGCTTCAAAAATTGCAACACTGATGCAACAGCTTGTTCTGTGAAATAAGGAATTCAGGCTTCAGTCTTCCTTTTTCCTCTTCTACCAGGTCCTGGCCACATGCTCCCATTTGGTTCCAATTCTCAGCTGAGAGAAGTAGAAGTTGCCAACCTATAAAAACAAACAAACAAAAAAGCCCAACAAAAACCCAAACAAACAAACAGGAAAAAACCCAAAAACCCCCAAAAAAACCCAAACAGGAAAAGATGGATAATTTTCTATTGGACAATGAAATAGAACTGTTTATGTGAAAAGTTCAAAAAGTATCTTGGCCAATACAAAGAGGGACAGAGGGTTATGATTCCTGGAGCTGGGAAGAAGGTAAGAAAACTTCTGAGATAAAGAAGGGAATGGTAGACCTGGTCTTTTGGAAAGTACATTCCATTAGGACCACACAAGTGTCCATGAAAACACAGGCTGAGATTGCACAGGGAAAAGAGGTTCTTCCCAGAGACTGTTAGGCAGTTCTCTGAAGTCCAGTGTCTCTTTTTATGTTTTATTTATGTTCTCTTCTAAATTTGCATCTCTTCTGAATATGTCCAGGAGAAAAGGTCTGAAGTGACACTGGCAGGAACCAGAGCACATCCTCCTTGTCTACCTCATTCTCACAGTTTCACAGCTCATTTCAATATGGAGCATTTTTCTGCTTGAGTGCTTCACTCCCCTCTTCTGAATCTTTCTGAATTCTCTGGTTTCATCAACTCATGTCTGAGTTCCTAAGTACAGAAGAAGCATCCACTGATCATAGTTTTTAAATAATTGTTCCCATATACAGTGTACAATGCAACATAAGCATCCATAAGGCTCCTCCTATCAACATTCCCACTTTTTCATCATTTGCACAGATTCATCTCTGCTGATTCTGAAACATAAAAATATTATTTGCACTTCATTTGTATGTGCTCAGTATGAAGAATTGGAACAGCTGAGAAACGGTGTTTTGTTTCATGGCCAATGTGGCACATGTAAAACTTGCGGAGCAGCAGCTGAAAACCTGTGGTTTTGGTTTTGAGACCATTTTGACATCTTTTAGCAATTATTTTGGGCAGCAATTCAGAAGGCTCTGATACTTCCACCTCCCAGACACCAATCTGGTATCTTTCTATCTAAGTTTTTTGACACCTTTTGTCCGTGGAAATCAATAAAGTTGGAAAATAATTTTGTTTGCAAAAATAAATTATTATATATTTGTTTATATATAAAATTTTGTTATGGAAATTTGTAGTATCATTTTTGGCTAATGTACAACTTTAAATCCAGGGGTTTCATCTTTCCTTGCCTATGTTGTTTTATGTTTATTATATTTTATCTTAAAAATTAAATTACTTTTTCTTTTGAAATATGAATCTTAAGATGGATATTTTCCAGGCACATATTTAAGTGAATAATTAGCAAAATTTTATATAGAATCTGAAGGGTGGTTGCTGAGGCTATTGAAACGTTTTTATAAGGCCTCAGATATTTTTTATACACCTGTTTCATTTAATGTAGTTTTTATCAACCTGCCATTCATGAAAGGTGACAAACAGCTACCTTATGCCAGGAGTTCACTGTGAATTTAAAGCTAGTGCTAGTCGTGATTATCCTCTGAGCAGTTTTGTTCTCCCAGCCACATGTAACAGATTAACTGCATTGCAGCCTCCATATTTAAAAGCCTTTGTCAAGCAAGGAATGTAATTCTAGAGTAAGAGATATCATATGTACTTTTGCTAACAAGGGACAGAGATGAAAATAACTTTAATTTCACATGGATATCAAACAGTGCTTTATATCATGATAATAACACATCATTTTATTTGATGTATCCTGTACTAAAACATAACTGAAAAGATTGTAGGTATGATTTAAATATTTTGCTTCCCTTAGCTTTTAGTTGTTGACATGTACTGTTCTGCATTGCTGCTCCCTGTTCTGTTTAATTGAATATCCTAAATAAAAAACTGAAAAGAAAATGAAAAGAAAATTCTTTCCAGGATTGACACTTTGCTGGCAAACTTAATTTACTTCAATATAACATATTTGTTAAAGTAGAATTCAGATTTCAGTTTTGAAAGACAATGTCAAATACATTTTCCTGGAGAAAAAGGCCATTCAACCATCTCAAATATATGGTAGTAGTATACTGCAGGAAGAGCATGGATGCTTATTACATTAATTTAGCTTCTACATTCATTATTTGCTCACTGTGATTATACAGAATCCTTTATAAGATGTAAAGATGTGATTTCCTCAGTCCTAGAAGGCTGTCCCGCAGTATCTTTGGTACATGCAACCATATGAGTCTCTTGAAGTGGCACTATTTATAGATCTTGAAACTATACATGCCAATAAGTGAAATGAAATATAAAGGATATCCCGATATGGTGTTGAATTTTGGCCTTATGAAAAATTAAACACCCCTTGAGAATGTGGTAAATGCATAAGGTACAGAACAAAAAATAGCAAATATAGTATAATTGTTCTCCTCCTGCTCCTTCTATGAGCATGTACAAGGTACATACTGGTTATTGTCCTTTTCCCTTTATAAGATAAAATTTCTATCAAGTTTGAACAAATTTAATGTTTCTGGTATGCCTCCTGAGCAAAATCCTGTGAAGCAGTAGACACTATAGCATCCCAGAGATTGTTACTTCTCTGACAACATCTAAGTTTTCTGTGCTAACTCTGAGATAGATATCAAGATCTATTTTCAAGAAAAATTATTTATTTTTCCCTTCATAAAACTGTTTTCCAGGCAAGATATATGAGCTGCTTTGAAAAAGGGGTTGCTTTTTCTTTCCAGAGATTTTTCACATTGACAGATCAGCCCCTGACATCTCGGGTTAAGCTATCTCAGCATAATCACTGATACCACAGGGTTTGCAGGAAGCAAAAGGAGCCCTGTGAAGGTTCCAGGTCAGATATTAATCTATCTGACAGGAGCATGTCTGGAAAGTTTCATCTTCAGCATTCCAGTGATGCCTAAATCCTTCCCACCTGCTGGAATGACACTGATTTACAAATTATATGGTAATTTACAATTTAAAATTTACATTTAAAAGTCTGTTTGAAGAAGAGGTTTTATTTGTTTCCTATAACTCTGTAAACTTACTAGTGAGCAAGAGCTGGAAGCTGAGATTTTTTCAACTGTTTCTTAGTTTCTTTTTCCTGCTTCAGAGGAAAGCTAGGTCTCAGATGCAAACTTCTTAAAGTCCCTAAAAGACACCATTTCTCTGTTCTGTGGCTGGGAATGGATAACACTCATTTAATCTATGTACATGGCATTTTTTCTACATTGGGGTAAAAAAAATGCAGCAGTAGCTTTACTGTTCCAAAAAGCAGTTCCTTTTTAACAAAAAAATCAGGCAGAATTAGGATTATTAATATTGTGTTGCATAACAGATGCACTATGTCAAATGAGTAAAATATTTCTGCCTTAAGAAACTTTCCATGCAAAAAACACTTTAAGAACTTTACCTGCTTTACTTCTGTACAATTCAAGGTAAGATGATTTTTTTTTTAATTTTTATTTTTATTATTTTTTCCTTGCTTCAGCTCTAAAGGATAGAGTATGCTTAGATTACAAAGCTGAAGTATGTTACGGGAAGTGGAAAAGACAATTTTCCTGGAACACAGAAATCCAGATGGAGCTCTCATGAATACAGTGTCAGACATCTCAATAATGGTTGAAAAATGGATCAGCTAAAATTAATTCCTACAAAGCATAATGGAAAAGGTCTTATTCCCATGATGCGTACTCACAGGTGTATGTGCAGTCCTCAGTATATCTCTTTTAGTCTGTTTTCCTTATTATCTCATCACCTTACAAGAACATACAAAAATATATCTCCAGAATATCAGCCAGTGTAACTTCTAAAATGTCTGAAATCAAGGAAAGTCTTGCCTAGGAAAGTCTTTGCCTAATATATAGGAAAGTCTTTGCCTAATTTTGTATATTTGCAAAATTCAATTTAGAATTATTTCTTATTTAATTCACTTTAGAATCTTTGAAATACCACAGCTTTTTGTATACATATCCTCAATTGTTCTTCATAATTCCCAAACTTCCTCTCATTTACTTGTAACTACATAGAACAAACTGATGATGAATTATCTGATAGTCATCACATAATATGCCATAATATGCCAATATGCCACAAAAGAACTATTCTAATCTGCTACACCCCTTTTATGTTAATGTAAATCTGTAAATTTCAGGAAAGTTACAGGACTCATTTATGCATGAGGCCTGATCTCTTTCATCTTCATTAATTAGGAGACACCAGCTAATACCCTCTTATTTTATATACTTATAAACCTATATATTACTAGAAGGTCAGTTGAGCAGATATGTCAGCTGAGTTGTGTGCAAAGGCAGTTGATTTTACCATTAAATGAAGGATAGAGTCGATTGTGGAAATAATTTTGTACTCCATGATCACATTGAATTTATCCAAGATTTTTTGTTCAACATTGGCTCCAGTAGAACTGTTTCCCAGTATTCTTAAATAGTCTTCGAGGCATTGCTCTGGAGGAAATTGTGGGATTCTTCAGAAGACAAATTTGAGTAAACCCAGCCTGTTTAGAAAACTGAGATATCCTAAAAGCATACAGTAAGAATTTTCTCCACTAGCTTAAAATATAAACTGATGACACCTACACCTGAGGTAATCATTCTCTTTTGAGCTTGTCATTACAGGGATGTAAGGGCAAGACTCATCTGGTCTAGTTTATACTGAAATTAAATGCATTAAGTGTGCTATTTTTTTTCTCCAGTAACTATGAAGGGAGTGAGGATGACTAGATAACACATAAATGTCTATATCCTAGGTAACTAAAGCTAGTTGCTATGTCTCCCATACCACAGATCTCAAAGAATTACCCTTGTACTCAAGCAGCAAAAAGAACCCAATTTTCAGGTTATTTCTAAAATTAGGGGGAAAATCATGTATACACCTAGTACTTGAAACTACAATAGGAGAACAGTTAGAAGAATTGAATATGAACAAAGCCGGATGGACAGAGAAAGAAGCACTGGTTAAAAATTTGGGATTAAATGAGATTTGTAACAAAATTTCTCCAGGTCCTATTCTGTGCCTGATTTCATTCATTTTTCTGTAAAAATAATTTGTGCACATGAATAAAAGACTAACAGGACCTCTCCATGAAAATCACACTGTATTGCAGGTGGTTCTTCATGACACAGCAAGGAGGAAATCTGTGTCACATGGGCCAACACAGTTATCTGAGGCACTTCCATCACTGAGAACAGAAGTCCAGGAGCTGGACTTTGATGATCCTTGTGGGTCCCTTCCAGCTCCAGATAGTCTGAGTTAATGTCCATCCATCACCACTGTCATTTCTATTAGTCACCTCAGAACACCCAGAGAAGAACAAGTAGGGGGTGTAATTTTATCATCAAAAGTTACATTCTAAATAGAATTTTCTATAAAATAAGTCTTCATCATCTTGAAATAGCAGAAGGCAAGAAAGATCTGAATATCCTTATTCTGTCAAATAGTGTCATGTGACTCTAAGCAGGCAAAAATAATCCTAGTATGCTTCAGGCAAAGTGATAGAAATAGAGATGTGTTGATGTCATTATATAAGGTGCTAGAAAATTCTCCCCTAAAATACTGGATCCAGTCCATGTTCAAAGACTGTGAATTTAAACTAGAACAAACTTGGAGAACAACCGCTATACAGATCTGTAAAATAAAAGTGGAGATAATATATATGAAATATCATAAATATCTGTAAGCAAACTTGGTGCAAACCACCAGAGAGAAAAAAACTATTAAGTTAATAGATACTGTTGGCACAGTAGCAAAATGGTGTGAAGCAATAATGAACACTTTTAAACTGCAAGTTAGGAGATTTCTAATACCAGAAACAGCTTTCAACCAGAAGCAGGAGGGTGAGAAATCTTAGCCAGTTTTATAATGAGTCTTGCAGAATTTATAAACAGGTTTCAGTTGCCTATAACAACAGGGAGCAGGGCTTTATGACCCACTAAGTTTTTCTGGCCTTATGCCAAAAGATGCAGAAGGCACTGGTCAAAGAAATTCTGCTTGTTCATTTAAATGGGAAGTTTTCACATAAGTTTTATAGGTATGAACACTGGTTACATGTTTACTTTCACGGTATTAAATGAATGCACTCATTAGTGACTGTTATTTTGAAAATCTCTTATTATACTTTAGCACTATTTTTAATTGTACCAGTAAAATTAGTTGTTTCCATTTATAGTTGGTCTGTTAGTGGCTTGGGTGTCAGGTGTGCTGCTTATTATTCATATATGTATTCATAATAAGACTAAAGAGAAAGTAGAGGTGCTTAGGTTGGGTTTGGTTTTATTTTTTTTGCTTGCCCTTTGGCTTTTCCTATGTTGCTATATGTTGTAACACACTTTTATTCACTGCATGATAATGTTCCACCTTTGTTCCTGAAAAAAATAGAATTCAAGCCTCCCTCAAAGTTGAATAAGCTACATTTGTAAGTATTAAACATCTGCAGTATGTCATGTAATTGATTCTGTGTGTTTTGTTTAAGGTAATTGTTATGCTTATTTATGTTTAATGAGGAATGAAGTGAATTTTTGTAAAAATTAATAAAATCAGGAAACTCAGTTATTTTTTACTATAGAAGCCATTTTAACAGTCTTTTCAAAAAGATATAAGTAAAAATCCTCTCATTGCTACTGTCAGACAATATGTTTTCCAGGTCTGGTTCCATATGCTAAGAGTAATAGCCATTAAGTGTTATTAATTATTTCCATATGAACAAAAATAATATAATAATAACAATAAAATAGTAATTAGTGATATAAATAGTAATTAGTGATATCTATTAGCACAGATATATATTTATTTATATCACTGCCTCCTACTCTGTTTTTCTCTTTCTTTTTCTTTTCAGTTTTCTTTTGTTTCTCTAAGTGTATTCCAAATTCGGTCTATACAAACCTGGCTTGGGGGTCACAGAAATTAAATGGTGAAAAAGCTGAAATCAGTGGAACAAAAATGAATTTCATTTATATTCATCTTGTTGAGGACAAGGTTCTACACAAATAATAAAATTGTTTTCATCGTGATCCAGAAGACTGGGCTAGTAGTATGGCTGGAGATGGACTACAGCATTAACTAAAATTAGGATTTTACTAAGCAGTAGTGCTTACTTCTGTGTTTGAGCAGAAAAATACCACAAGCAACATCTGCTTTCTCAGATAACTTCTATCATTCTTTCCCTGAAAGAATAAAGGATATTGAAGATTTAAAAGCTGTGAAAAAAGCAAAAAGATATTAGGTCACTTGGCCCAAATCCCAGATTAAGTCAACCACTGCCCCTAGAAGAGAACCTTGAATTTCCAGCTCTCAAGGAGTCATGCCAGCCACTGGGAAACATTTCTTCAGAGTTGATTTAAAAGAAAATAACCCAGAAAAAGAACCCAAGATTCCAAATTCCAAAAAGAAAAGCTTTACTTTGTCTTCTAAATTTGAGGAGGTGTGCTGCAATTTTTTACATTTCTAATTCTAGTTCTTAGGCAGTGAATGTTATAATACTTTAGAGCTGTTGGATTTTTAGTGAATAAAAAAGGGCCCACTATTGCAAAAGGATGAGTACTTTCTCCATTACAGGATACCAAATTGCTTTGTACCAGTGTGCTAAAGTGTACATAAAACCTGCAAGCCATCATTACGAGTGTGTGCAGATGTGTACTACTCAAACAGTTATGCCCATAAAAAAGGTTGCCATTTATTCACATCCAGCTGGTCATTACTGCATCTTTGGCAGAATTTATTACCCCCACTTAAATTTGCTTGCAGAGATGGTTGCATGAGCACTTTGAATCTTCTGAAGTAAGTGAGCTGAAATATTTTGGCTAATGGGTCTCATCATTAGTACTGAAGCAAATCAGGCACCAGACACACATGAACAATGACTGGATCCAGACCAGAAAGAAACAACCTGGTTGTTGTTTCCAAGTGGTATATCTTAACAACACATTGTCACAGAGTTTAATTCTTCACCAAATCTGAATGACAAATTTAGAAATTACAGATAGAAGGAGGCCTGAAAGAGACCTTAACAGGGCATCTCATCCCTTTCTATCTCCATATTTCTGTGTCATTCCGGACAAGTCCTCGTCCAAATTGTTTTTCGATAACCTCCAGTGATGGAAACTTCATTGCCCAGGCAATGCATTCCAGTGCTGCACTAACCTTTCTGTTTGGAGGTTTTTTCTGTCATCTGATCTAATCTCCCTTGTGCTAATTAGAAACCCTTGCTGTAATCACAATATATTATTCAGTAGGCCCACATCCCTCCTGAGCTGTGCACAAAATCAGACATTAGTGCTCCAGCTGACACCTTACTAGTGCCAAATTCAGCAAATATTTCAGCTGAATTAGAGATAACACCCCTATTTACTTTTTTTCTTTTTTCAGAAAGGCATAACATTCTTGACTCTTGTCCAGCTTGTGAGCCACAGTAACTCTCAGATCTTTTTGTTAAGCCAGACATACTTCAGTTTTTACTTACAGAGAAGAATTCTCTGTGTGTCATTTTAGAACTGTGTCTATTTTCTCTGTGGAGCTTTTGAAAGACTGTGATCCTACCTAATAACACAGTCTGCAACGAGCCAGAGACTGGATAGGAAACATCCTTAAAACCCTCTCAACTTGAAAAATTCTACAATTCTCTGACTTTCTGAGATAATTTTGAACTTGGATTCTATTCTACTATGTACTCAAAGGTTGTCCATCTTGTATCATTTGCAACTTTAATAAAATGATGATATCCTTGCCTTTCGATTATTACAAAAAACTTGGCACAATTTTTATTTCAGGACACACTCTTTATTCCAAAATTGGGTATATTCTTCCAGATTAACTATGAACCACTGCTAAAATAGTCATGAAATGTGGTAACTGCCATGTAACAGTAGTGATTTTCCTTGCTCAAATAAGTGTATGAAGTCTGAAACCCTCCCAATGGCACTGTGTGTTAACCAGTGGCTTCTTCTTCAGAATGGATCTGTTCTGTCCCCAGACTTTTACTCACTCCCAGAAGATCTAACATAAATACCCCCCAAGCCCAGGTCTTTCATCCTCCTTCCCAGAGATGTATGGTATCTCATCTCTTCAGTATTATGCCCAGCACTATTACGAGTTCCTACATGGATGAACATCCGCATGAAGCAGTATTGAACATCAGCATGAAGCCATTGGGGCAGATGAGCCTCGGCAAATTCTGCATACCACCCTGGATTAAGAGTACTGTCAGGGTACACAGCTCATGGCATATCAAGGCCAGTACTCACATGCATCACTTCCGCTCTCTTAGGACTCAACTGTTAAATAATTCTGTCTTTCACTTAGATTTTACAGTTCTGCACTGCAACTCACAGCTTCTTGCTTCTTTACTACGGAAATGATAAACCACATGCTCTCTATAATACCATCCTGGTATTATGGAGGTAGATTCTGCCTAAAATAGAGAACATCAGACTCTATAGAGCAACCAGCTGTAGTCAACTTCAAAAACTCCTTCCCTCTTTTCCATTCTGCCTAGCTTCCTATGGGGCCATGTTTCTTCTAATTAGATCTGACAGTCAGTGATTGCAACTAAAGCCATCCAGACTGGTGTACAACACCTCCTGTTCTCTAAATCTTCTTGTGGAAATAATGAATGGACTCTTGCAGCTTTAAACAGTAACCTGTTTCTTTTTCATGACTCAGCTGCTACAGTTTCATGCACACTCACCAGCTCTGAGGTTTCACACCAAAATGATGGCCTTGGTCCTCAAAGTGGGTCATTTCTTTGCTCCTGTACCCCAGCAGCAGAGTTCTGGGAATAACGAAGCGATTTCTTTGACATCTCTGGTTTTGCGGGGAGATGAAGAGCTGAAAATGCATCCTAGACTTCATTTCTTAACAGCTTTTATTTGGCAGAAAAAGTAACTAGTCAATTTTCTCTCCCCCCAAAGTCCATTTCTTGGGTTTGAACATGGTCTCTAAAAATTGAAGTAACCATTTCAAGATTGTTCTTTGTTTAGGTGTCAGAGTAGTGAAAGACAACTCAACTATATGAATGTGTAGATACACAGTTGGTAAAAAACAGAAATAGTGTAAGAGAAAGGGTGGAGAGGAAAAAAATTAAGTTTTGTTACTGTGTGTAAATCCAGTCCAAAGCTCCACAGACAAATTAAGAGAAGAAACAATAGTTTTCAACTGTGCCAGTGTGGCTTTGTAGCCACTGCTCAGGTGATGTCAGGGATACCTGTGATACTGGACTAACAGAAGATACACAAAAGGTGTATCAAAGTGGCAGAATGGGTACCTCCTTGTACATGTAGTTTTTTATCTAGAGGGATTGAAGTCTGTTCAAGCACTTTGTAGCATTTAGGTAACACTGTTAACACTTCTCTCCTTCCCGCAGTCTCATTAGATAATTTAATCTGGAAAAGGTGATGTGATGGTTCAGTTGTCTTCTGTTCTTTGCAACTTCCTTCCATTAGCTGAAATGACTTTACAAATGACATGAGATTGTCTTCACTGAGATCTGTTTAAGAAGTTGAATGTAGGAAGCAGAATTCAAAGACTATGATCTTTAAAATTTGAAGACTTAAATCTTTTGGGAATTATATAAGTACCTGTTATTTCCATAAATTACAATTTGGGACATTTTGAGACAAGTGTTCTCAAGAAAACTTGTAAAACTACTCTAAAACTTAGTGAAATTCAACTATCTGTGCATGCAGGACAGTGCATTTGTTTGCTGGGGGGGGGGGGGGGAAAGCCCCAAACAACTCTTGGCACTAGAAGGTTTTAAATTTTTGGTTTTTTTTCCCTCCCTTACTAAATCCTGGATCAGCCAAACATGTATGTGTTTTTATCTAAGCTCAGTGACAGCATTGTAAACCTAACCTCATCAACATGCTGTAAACGGTTTGAATTAATTAATTTCCTCTGGAAATCTGTTGTATCCTGCATTTCACTTTAACCCCCTATGAAGAAGGCCCAGCGTGGAAGTATCAGTTAGCACCAAAAGCACAGCTCAGTGACAACTTTGTTGTTAATGAAAAATGGTTACTGCTCCACACGGAAGCCCATTGATGTTGATACGGCCAATGCTCCTGTGAGCAAACATCTGCTCTGTGTTAGATGCTGATTCTAATTCTCAGTCAATATTTTTGGACACTGCTGTTATTGATAATTTAATGATATTACCTGGGTGTTCTGCAAAGCTGTTTTGATGTAGGTAAAGCAACATTTATTTCATAATAATTTATTAATATTACTTCAACTTATATTGTCATGTTGGTTTGGTTTGTATAGACACACGTCATTAATACCTACATACTTGTTTGAGCCCCATTTGGCTCTCTTAAATGTTCCCATTTGAAGAACACTACCACTGTTCATTTGTGTGTTCTCTGTTCAAATCTGCCAAGATGTGGTAATAGAAGTACATGCAAAGAAGACTTTTCCATATCCAAAATAACATCATAAAACTAAGCCTCAGTAATCCACATCATAGGAGTAAGGGGACTGGAGGCAAGAAATATTCACACTGTCAAAGTTTAAATACTTTCCTGCAATGCCTGTATTTGGAAGATTTTTTTAATAAAATGTCAAAATACATTTTATACTTATTTGATAGTAAGGAAGGAGCTGCCATCTACCAGACATTTGTAAGTAAAACTATATTGGAACCCATGCTGGTAATGTTACAAATTATAAAAGTTAACAAGAGTGTTCTGGCAGTTCAAGCAACAGTGAACTTAATTGATTAAACTGAAGACTTGCACTGCTTGAGAAAAAAGGTGTTGGCATGAAGAGGCTGTTAGAACAAGCAGAACCCTTAGATAGAGCAACAAGGGAAGAAAAACTCAGGTTAAGAGTAATTACACTAGTACAATTTTCCATCTGGACATTTGGATTTTAGTGGATAGGGAGGCAAAAAAGCTCATGAAGCCGGACAAGGGAAGACAGAGAATGGCAGCAGGAGTCAGGGAGTGGGGGGTCAGAGAAAATTAAGTGTGGATATAAGAAGTCAGACAAGGGGCAAAGTAAGAAACTAAACTGTGAGTCGAGGAAGGGGTAGAAGCTGTCTTGAATCCCAGGTCAGGTGGGGAACCAGGTGAGAGAAGACTTCCAGACTGGGTTGAGATTAAGCGAAGACTTTGCGAACAGAAGGCAAGAACCAATGTACTCTGACCCTGAGAATGGCTGGACTAAGGGATTTAAAAGAGGTACACTAGGGAGAAATAATTCATACTGGTGCCACTGAAAAGAGGGTAAAGGTGGGGGGGGAGGGGGGGGAATAAAAGGTTCTTAGTAGAAATCCCTAATTATTTCTTAATTTTAGCGTGCATTGCTTTGTATCTTTAAATGTGGGGGGATAGTGGTGAGATCAACTGTAAATCTAGTTGATCAGAAGGAGGCTGTAGTTTGAAACATTTGTTAAGCAATGAGAAGATCTTGAACATCCTCTTTTATAAAGAATCCTTGGTTGCTATGGAGGCAGTTTCAAAAGTCCTTTGTTACAATATGTGTTTTCTGCTAATAAAGAAAAAAGAGGTCATACCTTTTTGGCTCAAAGTCGATAACCCAGAAATAAAAAAAAATAAAATTTATCACTGAAGGGGTGGAGAATCAGAAAGTTAGGCAAAAAACATGCTGCCCATAGGGAAAAGACAGTCTGCCACTATGGAAAGAGGAGACAGGTAGGAAACAAAGAATGTACATTTTAAGAATAGTTTTCACTTTCTACTGGTTATCTATCTGCAGAAGAACAAACTTCATGGGGAGGGGAAGGGCAAGCCTGCTCTGCAGTCAGAAAATCAGAGCTATGCAAACTAAGGATGCCCTGAAAACTTCAGAAAAACCCATCTATCTGTTCCAGAGGGCACTTCTCTTACACTGCTCAAAAGGTGTCTGAGCAGTTTTCAGGAAAAGAGAAAGAGGCAGTTCAGCCCAGGATGAACTTTCTCTTTTCTTACTGCACAATACCAAGGGACTGTGTTTAGCATCAGTCTACAGTTCAGGCTCTTGTGGCTTCAAGAAAAGGAGAGCGGAAGGTGTGGGCTTGCTTTTTAAACTTCTTTTTAATGAGTTAGAAACCCCCGGTCGTGGATCACCAGTGAAAAATCTGCCTTGGCAGTTCTGTGCTGGAGAAGCTGCATTGCCCCTGGGGAGCACTGCTATCAGAGAGGACCCTGCACAGCTGGCACGAGCCAGAGAGCCTCTGGGACAGCAGAGCAGGGACAGCAGAGCAGGGGTGGCATCCTCCAAGGCAGCCAGGGCCCATCTGAACTGCCTGCACTGCTGTGAGCGCTGCAGCCCCATTGTGTGCTTGCGTCTGAGCCTGGGGAGGAGGGGCACACACTGCTGTGAGAGGGGCCCCTGTGGGTGGACTGGGGCTGGAAAGCATATGTGAAAAGCAGATGTGGTGTGTGTTCCTGAGCAGAGCAGAGTGTGACAGCAGGGGCTTGGGAAAGAAGTCTCAGTAATGACTGTGTTAAGATATTTAATAAAGAAGTTACCTAGTGTAAATAAATCCATATGTTTTGTAATCCATAGTCCCATTCTGCTTCAGCATCTGGCAATGTGGCGGTTTAGCAGTGATAGAATTAATGGTATAGTTCCCTATGATATTTAATGGGGAGTAGAAAACAATTAATGACTTATTTTAAATGACAGTTTCAAGAATAGTCTTCATTAAGGAAGGCTCACAATTAAAGGAGATTATGGTTGCTAAAAGCCAGGAAGAATTAAACTAAACAAGAACAACCTGGAAGAGGGATACACATGCATAAGTATATGCATTTTTCTTTATGTACTATTTGTCTTTATGTACTGTTATAACTAGGAAGGCTCAAAACTTGTCATAGAAGTGATTTGGAGAAGAAAAGAAATATTTTGGCTGTATTGTGTTTTCTGTGCTAGAAGTACCCATTTTATCTGACTTTTATTTAATTTTGCCAACCTTTTTCTGCTCTCTTAATTCCCTTTCCAACAACCAAGCAGCAACTTTGTCAAAAAAGAGCAAGGAATGGACACGGAACAGGTGGCGTGGGGGCTTTTTGCTAGAAAATACTGACAAAAAGTGTTTCTAATTTGCTTGCTTTGCTAGTGAACTTTTCAGGAGAAATAAATAACCAGCTATGTCCTCCGTTTCTATGGATATACTAGGTCAAGTAGCTTGTACACAGAGTTCCTGTTTGCCTCTAGTTCTAACCCTGTAAAACCACAGAATCATAAAATGTTAAGGGGTTGGAATGGATTTTAAAGATCAGCTGAATTTTTATTTCAAAAAAACAAGGCACAGTTTCTAGGATAGCATTGTCAAGCTATTGCTCCTTTTAGATCGGAAGAGCGT
>JAYDZK010000169.1:101643628-101660313 GCA_034509185.1 Euphonia xanthogaster | reverse complement strand
GCACTGCAGCCCATGTTCCACTTGCCATCAGCCAGGACCCCCAGGTCCCTTTCTGCAGCACAGCTCTCCAGCCTCTCCTTCCCCAGTCTGTGCACACAGCCAGGGTTACCCCGTGCCAGATGCAGAATCCAGCACTTCCCCTTGTGAAACTCCACAGGTTTGATGATTGCCCATCTCTCTGATGTGTCCAGGTCTCTCTGCCCCTTCTATTTCTCTCTAAAATTCACTAATTAAAAGTATTTTTGAAAAAGTTTGTCAAATTTTAATTTTCATATTTTAGCTTTAAAACTGAAACAGAAATAACAAATCTTTGGTTTGTGGTTTGGGTGAATCTGAATTTGATCCCTCTTTTCCCTACCATTTTGATTTCTGCTTTCTCTACCTGTGTTTTCTCCTAAACAAAGGACAAAAATGAAAGAAAGAAAAATAAATTCATAACAAACATGGAAGTAATTTTAATACTTTTCAAACTGACAAAAAGATGAAAATTGTTGAAGTAGAATATCTGATTTATAAAATTACTTCCTCAATAAATATATAGGGCTTAGGCTTTTTCTTTTTTTTTTTCTTCCAAAAATCATTTGCCTCTCTTGAAATACCTGAGAGCTTACTATTATTTAAATACTCTTAACACAAAATTGAACAAAGAAACAGAATGAGAAATCATTATTCAATATAATTTTTTATACTGGTCTCAAAATAGAGCTTTAAAAGCCTTCTTTCAAAATGTCTATAAATCTCAGAAAGATAGATATTTGTGGAATATTGCTAAAATATCTGAAACCATAAGTTTTACTCATGGTATAAAGCAAGATATCCAAAAGATTTTATGCTAAAGGGTAAAACAGCAAAAATTGCTGTGAACCCTCAGATGCATGGGATATTGCTAACCCGAAGGAACTGAAAGGCTGGCAAAGCTTCAACAGCTCTCCTTTGTCTTCCAAGTGTTATTAAAGACCTGTAGCAAATGACATGATTAAATAAAGCCAGTGCACACCAGAAGGAACCTCTACAACTCAGGATATGATGATGTTTTGCCTTGGATGACTTTGCTCAGTCAATAATGTTAAAGCTTTTAGAGCTGAAATGTGGCACCAGCTAATCAAAATATTGACAAGCTCTCAGACTGAAGTATCAGCTTTACATGGAAATCACAGAAAAGTATAATTATTAAAAGACATTTTTGAAGATACTACTGACAATAATATTCTTATATGTCTGTTCTTTTTAATGAAACATGGCATACATTTATTTAACTGTCTTCACAGTTTAGTTGGGATTGTGTGGTAGCACCTGCAGGTTGGAACTCTTGCACTTTCTCTTCCCTGTATTTTCATTTCCAGGTACTTGATTTTAACATTTAACTACACTATTTTTATTGTAAGTAATTGTTAGCAACTATTATCCAAAATTAAGAAAATATTTTTGTAATCATTTAAGACAGCATCAGCAAACCATACTCAAGTGAAATTCTGAATTCCTTCCCATGCTCATCTTCGTACTATTTTCCTGTTAAAAAAGAATAAAACTTGGCAGTTTTGACACAATATATGTGAAGTCAGTTTATGTATTACAGCATATAAAGGAAGTAATATTTTAAGAAAGAAAAAACAAAGCTGGATTTAGATTTCTTGCTATAAGTAAAAAAGTACACATCCTTGAGATTTCCAAGTGTTTGTGAAGGCTCCTCTCACCTGAAAAGTCTAAAAAATTCTTTTTCTAGGATGACAAAGCCTTTCCATGGAACACGGGAAAACAGATGTAGCCCTGGAAAAAGATTTGTGACATTTGTTTTAGTTACCTACTTAATCTTCTAGAAATTATCCTCCTCCTATAGAATGGTCCCAAATGACATGGCTTAGACTTGGTTAGCTGAAATTACTTTATTCAGTGCTTTTCATTTTTATGGTGTTTTGCTGAATTTTTAAAGCAAGGCCTAGTAAAGATGGCCTTGAGATATAAAGGTGACGATGTTTTTTTTTCCTTTGCAAAATAAATAAGCAGCATTACTAAGGTTTGGCCCATATTGGGAACTAAATGTTTGTAGTGACTGGCAGTTTATGGAATTGAAAGGGAATTCTAAATATCACTTATAGGTATATTTTTGGTGGATGCCTTTTCTAATTCCAAATGTCCATGTAAGCACATTTTAAATTCATGCTTCAGTGATGATAAAAATCATGTTGAGATATTTATAGGAGAGTGTTTATAAAACCTAAAAAGCTTTAATAATATTTCCTTGGTCAAGAAGAGTTTTAAAAATCTTATATTTTGTCATACATACAAGAGACTTGACACTTGCAAGGAGATACTTGGAGGGGAAAACAAAAATTGTTTGTGAAGCTGGACCAGATAACAGGAAAACATAAACGGAGACAGGCTTTGGAGACGTCATTGAAGTCTCATAACGATAAAATTTCCTCATTAGCCTAGAAAGCTCAACTTGAGTAAGTAAACAAAAGCTGCCAATGATGACCATATCTCTCGACCAAGAGTAAAAAGACTTTGAACAGTTCTCTCAAGAGGACTCTTTGACCAGGCACCAAAAGTTAACATAAATATTAGAGAACTGTGGTGACAGGGAGGTCACACCCATAATTTTCTGTAAACTCACAAATGTTCCAAAGGATCCAGAAACCACAGTTCAAAAGCAGAATAAGTACTAGGTCTGTTTGCTCTCCAAATGAGAGACACATATCACATAAAGCCTGGCACTAAACTTTTCAGAGTGAGTAAATCATTTCTGCTACCCCAAGCAGATTATGTGTCTGTGGAATAATAAAAGCAGCTGCAGTTTCTCTCTTCTTATTTCTGGTTCTTGTTTATTAACAAAACATGAGAAAGAATTAAATATTAGATTGGCAAAACTGAGTTTCTAATTGCCTTGGGAGTTTGTGCATCAATATTTTACCAAGAGAATTATAATCTCAGTCGATTCTCTCAGATTGCTTAGACATGACAGTCAAGACCTTAAAACAAGTCACTGTGGCAAACCTTGGAAAATTAAACATGACAAAAAATGAGAAATGCTGCTGAGGGGCAAAATGTAATTTCATAATTTCAGATTTAGAAGTACATTCCATTCCCTTGGACAAAGACAGGTCTATAGGTCCTTAATGAGTGAAAAAAATGACAACAAAAAATTCTGATGTTGCAAATATTGTAAGGCTAAAGAACAACTTAGATTAACCTCAAAAGCTTTATTGTTTCACTAAGGTTCCAAGAAAATATGATCCATGTAAGTCTCATTTTAAAAACACATTCCTCGTCGTATTTTCTCTCCTAGAAGAAACAATTTTACTTGCCCTTAACCTAACTACTGGGAGCCCACCCACTGAAAATATTTGAGCAAATCTGACAGGAGAGGTGAGAAAGGTTGTTTACTTGTGGATTATATTGACTTATCGTTCCCTCTGCATATTGAAAGGAGTGTTTGGAGGTTTCTGCCTTGCAAGATCAGAAAGCTGACAGAGAAGGGTAGGCAGTGCATTCATTATCATATTTTGTGAGGTTGTTTGCTCTTGTATTCTTCCTGCAGTTCTTGAAGTGCACAGATGAAACACTGATATGATTCTCTGCTCATCCACATCTTTTTGCAGTGTCAGCCCTACAGGAATACGAAAACAAAATGAAACCTGCCCCCAAAAAATCAAACCTGATAATGTTTCACAGCCCTTGTATATATCAGGTTGCAGTAGCTCTTTTTTTCTGAGACCATATTTTATACCACTGGCAAAAGCTGTGAGAAAGGAAAATATATATTCCCTCTAATACTCACTGTAAACCTGCATAAAACCAGGGGAAAATTAGGTCTAAGAATACTAATTCTTCTATCTATAAGGAGAAAAAACCACCAGCATCTGGGTTGTGAAAGGATTTCCTGTAACTCCCATACATTTAACCTGATAGTTATTAAATTTGTAGCTCACTTTCCCAGGTCATCAGATCTGCATTCCAAAAACTAATTTTTGGGAATAATCACCGGACAATCTTCCAGTGCAGCACAGCAGAGCCTGTCAGCAGTCCTGCTCATTCAGAGCCTGGACTTTCCTGGCAGGAAAGGGAGATGGTAACCAAAGGGTAAAACTCAAAAATACCAATTGGTGATTGTTCAAAAAATATAAGGATCTCTAAACAGAATTCTTAACTGACAACAGTGACGTCTCCCTCCTCCTGCCCACCTGATGTTTCCCCTAGAAATGCCTTATAATGTTGCAGTTGAAAATTTCTACATAAAAAAAAGACAGTTAGTAAATTATTCAAAAGATATATTTCCTTTTTTTTTTTAAATTCCCTTTCAGTTTTAGACAACTATTCTGTAACTGTGTTGCAGAACTGTGCAGGTATTCTCCAAATACTTGAATACCTGCACTTAGAGCAGGACTAGTATGGTATTAGTTGAATGAAAAAAAATCAATCAACCAGGGCTATGCTGCTTCCAATACAGCAGGATTTACATCTTCCACCAACAAAAACTGCTATAACCTCCAAACACATGTATTGAGATAAATTTCTCTCTACTTTTTCTATTACAGCCACAAAACTTCCCAAACTTAGTATAACTGATTAATAGCTCACTTTTAATTAAAAAGGGTTACTTAAAATGTCTTTTACTTGCTGTGGAATTTTTCCCATGATAGCTTACATGTCAGTGTGAGAAAACAATCAATCAAAAATTAATCCCTAGCAGCAACAGATTAGTGGAAATAAATTAGATGAAAACAAGTTGCCTTTTGAGTGAAGAAAACTACTAAAATGTAGCTTTTCAGGCAGAACAGGAAACATTAGCATTAGGCAAGCAGTATTATCATTTGAAGATTATGTATTTTGCAAAATGTTTAAGACTAGCAATTATTTTTTCAGTATTAACAAAGCAACATATGCTACAGGAGGTAATGCAAGCGTAATGCCTAGGTAATCCATAATCACTGCTAGAATTTGGCATAAATGTAAATGCTAGAGCATTGACTCCTTCGCAGTTATTATTATGAAAAAAATTTCAATATAAAATTTTACATTTAAATGGAAAAGTATGTACTAATTCTACTTCCTAGATGTAATTCTTTTCAACGATTTATCTTTTGTGAACACCTTGCAAGACTGTCATTGGTTTCCTGATGAGGCATAGAGTTCAACATTAAAAACAAATGTTCATACTTTTAGATTTAGTTTGTAAATAGTTTATAATAAGTACCTTCTTAGAACCAATGGACAAATAAATGCCTTTTAAATAGTAATTCAGGCTAAAAAAACTGTAGCATACATCTGCATGGTGAATAGAAAAGGGAAGGCAAGTCTCTTTTTTTCTTCTTTAACTTCCCTGTTGCCCCTTCTGGTTGATCTAGATTGTGTGATAAATCTAAGACAGACTTTCTGGCTTCCTGAAGCATTTTATAGGGTCTTTTTTACCTCAGTCTTTAATAATACTGATAAACTTTGGCTGCTCAGTCCTCCAAAGACCATGACTATAGGAATGGTGATTTTTCATTTGTGGATGCTGAAATTGTAAGGGAACAGTCACATCAGTTAAGGGCCTGATGGAATTCATCCCAGAGTACTGAAGCAGAGAACAGAGGTTACAGCAGAACCTCTCTCAATCATCTGCCCAAGGCTTTGGGTGTCTGGGGAGGTCTGCAACTGCATGCTGAGGCACATCAAACACAGCACAACCAGCTGGTAAAAAGAGAAAAATGGGTAATTTTTCACCTGTATTCAGTATTTGTTTGACCTTTTCTTGAGCGCTCTGCAGTTCTGGAAGGAATGTCCTGTAAGGAGCAGCTGAGGGCTCTGGGCTTCTCCTGTCTGGGGAAAAGTAAACCAAGGGGCAGCCTCATTTCTCCGTGCAGCTTCCTGGGAAGGGGAGATGGACAGGGCAGTGCTCAGCTCTTGTCCCTTGTTCCCAGTGACAGGATGAATGGGAATGGCTCAGTGCTGCCCCAGGGCAGGTTTAGCCTGAGATTTTTCCTAATGAGGAAACACTTCTTTTCTAAGAGAGTGTGCAAACACTGGAACAATTTTCCTAGAGAGGTCATCAGAGCTCCAGACCTGTCAGTGTTTAAGTCCTTAAGGACATGCTTTAACTTTTGGTCAGCCTTGGAGAGGTCCAGGTAGTAGGACTGGATTATTGTTGTAGGCACGTACAAAATAGTCTAATCTCATCTATTCTGCTCGACTCTGTTCACTCACATTTGTCAATTGGTGTTTGACAGGAACAAGATGATGGTAAAAATTCTTTATTTGGAACATGGGCACTTCTAACTATACACTATTGCCAGAAAAGTAGGATCTTCCATGTTTGGGAGACTTGACATTCTGCAGTTCTGATGCATGCTGAATTACAAGTAATTTTAGGAAAATATCAAGTTTGCTTGTCTCTTCTTATAAAATATCATCATGGAAACTGCATTTTATCAATATATACAAAACATTAAGGTAGTAAAAATGATCTTGCTCTTGATAATGCCAAAATTATAAGGTTGCATATGAAGCCAGGTAGATATCAACAGTCTCTCTTTATTTTGCCTCATGCTCTGAAAAGAATGAGCAACATCCTATATAAGACCTTGATTCTCTACAGAATATCTAGATCCAGCCAAAAAAGCCCCTGTATCTGCCGTAAGGCAGAGCTTGAAGGGTTCCTTTGGAACTGATGGCAAAATACTCAGGGTTTAGAATCAGCTGCCTGAGGTAACGTGACATCTCTTGCTATTAATGTTGATACTGTTTGTCCATATACATCCATCTATAAGTTGCATACATTTTGTTTAATTTTTAAGTCAACAATGCCAATTCATAGTTCTTTGAGAAGAAAAGCAGCCTTAAGTTAATTACTCAATGCATAATAATAAGTTTATAAAATGATAGAAAACAGTACTTCCTTGATGCAGTACTGGGAAACAATTTTTTCCAGAAATGTTTTACCTGTAGAAACTCCAAGACCCAAGGAGCAGAACTTCAAACATAATTAGGTACTTAATCAACCAGTCAGCTGCCTAGGAGAGGCAGAAAGTCCTATGGTCTTTCTCTCACTGAAAGATAAGTGACTACATGTTAGCATTCTGTTAAGGCAAGGCATGATAGATCTTTCCCTTGCCAATGGAGGTAATGAGGCACTGCTGGAGGGCTGTTCATCTTCTGGGACAGACATCTTCTCAGTATGGGAGGAATCTTCCTGTGCAGTATTTTATTTATTCTTTTCCCTTCATTGACTCAAAAGGAAACCTTTTAGCAGATTGACTAATTGACTCAAGCCTTGAACTAGCATAATTAATGCCAGATCTCACCAAATTCAATGCTTTATCCAATTCTTAGAGGTCTTGGAGGGAAAAAAATGTAAACTCCTTTACTTTCCTGTTGATATGCAAGCAGTGTGTGGAAACTATTAACTACAACAGACAAGTTTCCTCAGGGAGGGAGATAGGCGTTCCCAACACAAACTTGGAATTAAAAGAAGTGCAAAATGACACAACGTTGGCAAATATGCAGTTGGGTCTGAAATATTGCTCTTTCTTTTGACCTCCATCCACAATGTTTTGCTTTTTGTCACCGGCCCAGTGACTGTAAGGTGTGTTCAGTGCTCTGCTCTAAATAAGGAACAACAGAGCCATTATCACAACTCTGTCCAGACAGCTGTAAAGTGTGTGACCAGTTCTGGCTAGACCTATGCACAGCTAGACTATCCACAGTGTCAAATTTTCACAGGTAATTGATTCATTATCTTGTTTTTCATCACTTTTTTTCTAAATATAAACAGTTATTTCTTATTTTCTTGGTTTTCTGCATATGATTCAGATTTTATTAAGCGGGACCAATTTAATCAAAAAGCTATTTTTCAAAGCACTAGATAAGAATAACCAAATATGAAGTATTTGAAATATATTAAAGACATATGAATCTCACTAAAATTAATTTTTTCTTGAACAGCAAGAGATTTTTCAAGAAATCATAATTTTCACATATATAGATATAAAACATAAATTAATTGTTCTGCATTACATTCACAAAATATGCAAAAACATCTTATTGCATCTTTAATAAGATTTCTGTCAGCTTTCAGAGTGTTGTTATTGCAAGCATCACAGACATATAGTTCATCTTATGCAACATTCATGAAATATCAGTATGAGATTGAACAAATGAATAAGTGTATTATAGAGAGATTTGACCTCCATTTAGTGAAAATGAGTATAATGTCTGCAGATATTTCAAACCATGTGTTTTTCCAAATGATTGGTATAGTTAGTGATCTTTTTATTGAAAGTACTGATGGTTTGAGATTATATTTATTTCTGTGTGACAATTATAAATAGTTGTTAGGGTTAACCCTGGTGGTCAGCTGAGCTGCTTGATCACTTCCTCCCCTTCAGCTCCACTGGAACAGGGGAAAAAAATTGTAAATGCATGGTGAGCCCCGTGGCAGGGAAGAACAATGCATCTGACTCCATGTTGTCAAGGTTAATTTATTACTTTATTATACTATATTATATTAAAGAATACTATACTATACTCAAGAATACAGAAAATATGCTTACTGAAGGGTAAAAAAATAATAATGAAAACTTGTGACTCTTTCCAGAGTCCCGACACAGTTTGGCCCTAATTGGCCAATGAGTGAAAACAAGTCACTCCAGAGTCCAATCAGGCAATCACCTCTGGGTAAACAATCTCCCTCCAAACACATTCCACATGAGCACAACTCAGGAGAAGCAAATGAGATAAGAATTGTTTTTCTTTTCTCTGAGGCCTCTCGCTGCCTTTCAACTTTCCAGGAGAAAAACCTTGGGCAAAGGAATCGTGTTCAGAGAATGCGAACAAAAGAAATGTTGGAAGGTTAAGAAGGAAAAAACTAAAATAAAAATTGTTTAATAAGTGAAGGGTAAGTGGAATAAGAGGGGAAAAAAAAGGAGAATGCACTCACCTTTCAGTAAAGATTTTTTGTTTTGAAAATGTGTAGTGTTTCAACATTTGTATTAAATTCAAAGAGGTGACTCTATGACTAAGTAAATTGAATAGTTAATCTGACACAAATGTAATAACCCTCTTGTGGTTGTTATCAGGTTGGGAAGAGTACAATTTATAATCTCAGAAAAGATACCAACACAAGTAAGATCAAGCATTCATTTTCAGTAAAAAGATGGCAGAAAAAAACAGGAGCTATAATCAATGTACTAAAATAATAATTACTTTGTTATGTTGAAGCCAACCCAACTGATCATATTATTTTATTTTACACAGCTATAACTGATAAGGCAAGTCATAGGATTGGAAGTGCAATTTCAGATCTGGCAATAAAATGACTGACAAGAATGTAGTATATCGACTATGAATAACTGCGTAGTACGTATTATGAAGATAGAATCTGAAAGAAAAGGACTACATAAACAGTCGACCTTTTTAAATACTTCTCTGATCAGAGAGTGAACTATTTATCATGGAAATCTCAGGATTTCAGAGCTGAGTGTGAGACATAAGATGCCTTTATTTAAACAGGTACAACAGTGGCAGTAGACAAAAGCCATGGATTACTTTTTAATTGTTGCCTCACATAACACAGCCTGACAAAGTGGGTGTCCTACTTTGCATATTCCTTTATTCAAAATTCCCCAGGCTAGATACATTTTACTAGTTAGAGTATTGCATACTTATATCCTGTACTGGGGAGTTGGGCTAGACTATCCCTAGAGGCCTCTTCCCACCCGATTCATTCTATGATTCCATTTATTTACTTACTTACTGCTTCTTAACACGCTGTTAGAGATGCAACACAACCTTGCAAGTGACTAAATCTAAAAGCATTTCTAGAAAAAGACTCACACTTCCTAAATTACTTACTCTTTCTGTTTTAACCAGCAAAATTTTCTTCTAATAAGAATATGACTTCCAACATCTGCATGCAGATACATTAATCTACTTGTTCAAAAAAAAAAAAAAACTTTTCCACTTTGTAGAAAACTGAATTGTCAAAAGCATCAACAATAGCAGTTACACTATAGGGCATCTTTGCATATTTTGCCAAAGATAATTGAACTGTCCTGCTTTGGCACGGTTTTTACACTGCTTCAGCATGCACTTCCTAGCGACAATGTTCCACTTGATTTTCCACAGAAAAATGTGTCTGACAAGAGGCTTGGAGGAGGGAGCATTCCCTTAGGTGTAACACTTGTCTCTGTCCACATATACCTAGAGGAAAAACAGCAGAAACCGTGAGGACCCTGGAGATGCATCTGGATATTTGTTTTACAGATTACATGTGCCAATGGCCAAAAAAAAGTCAAGTGACCGCATACATTTTTAGTTAAAAAACTAAATCAGAAATCCTTCGGGTTTGCCTTTGACCTTGAACAGGGAGGAAGAAACATCTCAATTAAGTTCCTATTTTCTCATAAAGAACTCTGTACTTTATTATCATTCATATCAAAATCAAGAGGATCATTTGACCTCCTATTTTAGGCAACACCTTCTGATGCTGACATGTTGATATTCATGTGCTGTCATCAGAAAAAAGCAATTTACTGAATATGAAAAGCTACAAAATTTAAAAAACCCAAACCTATGAAAGAAAGGGTAAATGAAGGTCTCATCCTGGAATTTAATCCTGGAAGACTAACTTTTCTTATCTTTATAATCCTTTTGAGATGTAGATAGAGTTTTCTAAGGCTTTAAATCTGATAAACAATGTTCACAGTCTGCTGATGAAATGAAACAGCTGACAGTCATTAAATGAAAAAGAGGCAAAGATTTCTGATTCAATTAGATTGTTTTGCACACCCAAATTTGAATACAGGGGTGCACGCTAATTTGTAATATTTACACTTTTTGATTAGGGTTAAAAATGGGCACCTAAGCTTTTAATATATTTCTGTATAAACACATGAAATTATTTTTATATACATAGGTAGAGACTATAAATATACATATAAGCTATTAATGGCACAATTCTAAGTGGAATAAGAGTATTATGTTATGTAATACTGGTCCTTCTTCTGACAGCTAATTGAATGGTCCAGTAATTAAATTAACTGCTTGAATACACTGGATATCACAGATATTTTTATTATCCTCATGGCTGTTGGATATTCAATAAAAATTGACAATGTATTGATCAAATAATTTGACATACACCCAGGGGTTTTGCTTAGCCCCTTTTTATCTTCATTTGACACTGACTGCTGCGAGTGTGAACAGTGTTGGGGTTTCTCCACAAATAAACTGTTTCCTATTCCTTGGATGGATGCTGCCATTTCCACTGAGGCAGTGTTAATTACCAGTGTTAAGTGAAATGTGCTTTCATCCCAGAAGCTGCAGCTACTGCAGCAGAAGGACAGCAAATACTTTGGAAGACCTCCACAATTAAGATCTTGGCTACTTCAAGCCCTACACGTCCCATGACATTTTCCAAAGCACAGAGAGGCCTTAGCCTGATTCCCCTGGTGAACTGTAAACATGAAATGAGATTTGGCCTCATTTAAACTCTTCTGTAGCCACAGTCTACCATGTACAATACTAGGTTTGTCTGCAGTGAACAACAGTAACAAAAATGTTCAGCTTTAAATCTGGTATTTTGCAGAAAAATTCAGGATATGTAAGGTGGGGGGTTTTTTTGGAAGGGAATCAATGACTATATTTAAGGTATTGTCAGTATTCCCTGTTAATTCTACAGCAGTTTTGTAGTTTAAAATATTCAACATATTTCATTTAACATGTTTCCCCTTTTAGCAAAATACTTACACATGTGGCCAGTTACAACCCACTTAAGCATAGCTGAAGGCATCTAAGCACTGTTCAGAGATAATACTTGCATTGAAGATGTAAACAGAAAAACAATTGGGGAAAAAACATATTGTGGTAAATTTGTGCATCCAAAGTCAGTGCAGAAAATAAATACTGCTCTGAATTCAAGCTAACAAAATCTCTGGGAAAACATGCATATATTATAAAATATTTGAAGGAGGCAGACTACAAAGCAAGAAGGAATTAACATTTAATTTTAATTACAGCTATTTGAGTTTTACTTCGACCACTTCACCTTTCTCTCTCCCAGGCTATACAAAAAGAGTTCTTGAATTTTGATCATCATTAACTTGATTTTTGAAAAGAATGTGATTACCCTGGAGCTTTTTTGGCTAGAGTATAACAAAACAGGAATTTAGCACTCATGTTTGTAAAAGGCAGAGTACTAGATGAGCCCAAAACAAATTTACATTTATCAGTGGTTCTAAATATAGTTTATTGACAATATGTTCTCTGCATGATCCTCCAACACCAGAGGCCAACAGAAGCTGTTGCTGGTGAGGCTGAAATATATTTATGCAGAGCAAGGTCAGATGTTCCTGGCAGCATATTTCTCCTCAGGTAACGTTGCCAGAAAGCTAGAAAAGATTGGAAGCCACTGGCTGAAATAGAAAACTTTTCTTTTTTTAGTGTAAGATCTGCTTCTGTACCTATCTCAGCATCCCTTCCAACTAATGGGCAATAAAAACAAAGAAAGTCAAAGTTCAAGGTCTCAAACCCTAGCTACAAGTCTTCTGCTGACTAAATAGGATTCAGTTTTTTCACCATAAACTAGACCAAAATTTGCTATCTGGTAGTTCAGAAGCACAACAGAACATTTCAGAATTAATGACCAAAGGGTGGCTGGTGAAATTCAAGATAATGGCACACAGCTGGTGCTTGGCAGAGACAGCTGTTTTGTTCTAGTGATCATGTATAATAGAACACATTGCATGTGGAGGAAAATGTTCCCAAACTTTTAAGCCATTACACTGGTATTTGGTGTACAGGGAATTAGCATTTGTGCTTGCTATGCAATTTCACCCAAAACTAAAATTCACTTTACATTTTCTCCTTCATATCATAACCATATATTTGCCCCTAATGCAAATTAAGAAAAATATGCTTTAGCAAAGGTAGCTAAAGCTTTGGGCTGTCTCAGAAGAAAAGGAAAGGGAAACTTGACTGATGTGATCAAAACAGAAAAACAACAGGTTTGCATCTGGTCTAATGTCATAGTCCCTGTAAATATTAAATTCCATAGCATTTAGATAGCTGTGCTGCTGTAGAGTACTACATTAAAGCCTTTTCATTACTGCTGACTGTATCCAGCAAATTTTCAAGTGTCCATAGATCACCTCATTAAAATGCAGACAAGGACTACAGACCTTTGCAAGATGGATAAACAGGAGACACAGATTTTAAAAAAAAGTTTTGGACAAGATGAATAACACAAGTTTTATAATAGCAACTGAACAAAATAAGACTCATTTGAAATAAAAATATAGTACTGTTCTCAGTATTGTGAAGGACAAGATGAATAACACAAGTTTTATAATAGCAACTGAACAAAATAAGTCTCATTTGAAATAAAAATATAGTACTGTTCTCAGTATTGTGAAGGACTATGCAAAACAGCAGAATTTTGGGGTTTTTCCTTTTATTTTTCCTAATATCCTAGAACACAGATCTCATTTTTTCCTCCCATCCTAATAAGGAATATTAACCACACAGATACATCTACAGATGGATTTATGTGCAGCTTTTGGAAGGCTGCTGTCTTTGTACCTGTAGCTAATCCCTGCTAAGATTTTACATGGGATGCACAATTGTACAGATAAAAATGAAGGGAATCTAAGCCCTCACTAAGATATCATTGGCACATTAATGAAATAGTTGTCTGTTTAGCTTCCTGCCCTGTTTTCCATTTATCTGCAGTGTTGTAGAGACCTCTCTGCCCTGCCCTTTTGCTCTGCACAAGACTGCTCTGAGCCACTGCACAAACCCCTGTGCAAGTGTGCCATGCTTGTCACTTTATTCTAACAGGACAACTCAGAGGAAGGGGAGAGAGAAAGCTATTATCCTTCTGCCAAATGAAGGAGGCCAAATGAAGAAATATTAAGTAGCTAATATGAGGTTTCACAAGAAAACTTTGTCTGACAGAAACTAAATATAGATCACAAAACCTTGATACTCTGTCTCCCTCAGAGGGCTGCTGTCTCCACTGGTACCCATAAGTTCTAAGATGCTTTGATGTTCTGTTCTTGCTATGGGAAGTAACAAAGCAGCATTAAAATACATTCAAAAAATGTATTACAGATTCAGTATGGTTCAGCACGGGAGTTTAGACCCAGATCCAATAAAGCCTTTATTCAATGCTATAAGGATGAACAAGGAAAAAAAAGGCTTTTAATACTAGAATAACTGACCTGTTCAAATCTGGTTGGTTTGGTTTTTTTTTTCCTATTTGCATGGCTTCCCAGAAGGGGTATAATAAAGTCTCTGATCAAAGTAATTAAAGACTCTAATTAATAGAGAAAAATCACATTTACATATGGTATCACTCGAAATTTCAATTAATTGCTCTAGACAAGAATTTACTTCAAATTCTCTTCCTGACAAGCTGCAAAAGTCTTTACTAATTAGTCAATTTTTTTCAAACATGATATACTGATAGAAAAGTAGAACTATCATTATTCTAAAACCAGATAACAATAACATTTCAAATTAAATAATGTGCATATAACAAACCTTTCATACCTAGGAGTGAGTTTAGTTATCAGTAATGGTTCTGTCATTTTTTCAGATAACTCTTGAATAGAGAATCTGGATCCACTACTGAAAATCACAATGCTGTTCCTTGAGAATTGAAACAAATAATGAATTATTTGTATTTATGCAATTACTTCTATCATCACATTTGTTTACTTGCCATGGGGTCCTTAGAAACATTGTAAACCTGTTTCCCAACAAAAAGGGATCAGTTCTCTGCACCTGTGGACAAATTGCCTTTACAGGAAGTTGTTTGTAAATACAACCTGTTCAGATATTCAGGGATCATCCTTTCTGCTCAATAAAATGAACATGTGATGTATGAAGATGAATTTGTTATTGGTTTTGTTTGGGCTTTTTATAAAAAAATTTAAAAAAAACCCAAACAAAATTAATCCCCTGTCAGTTATAATCCCCCCTACTTTTCCAGAAAATTCATTCATGGAATTTGAGGCAGACCAACACAAATAACATTTTCTATCACTGCTTAGGGAAGTCTAACAGTCTCATTCACATAACTTATTTTCTGGGCCTGCAATTAATCAAATTTGATTGAAGTCACATTATTTTCTAGCTGTGTGATCCATAATATGTTTTTAGTTCTGATTCACGCACAGCCCAAGATACAATTCCCTAGAAGCTGTTCCTAAGCAATGATTATAGGAGACTGGGTAGATGTAAGGGATCTGTCTGTTCTTAAGCTCTCACAAATCATCTATCACATCTCTGACACCTTAATATTCTGCGACAATCTGCCCCCAAGCATGTGACTTTTCCCTGATTAACAGACCACAACTAGTTTTCTGATCTCAGATAATCACTCTAAATCACCCTAAATTGCACCACAGCCAGTGGTGAGAACAGGATAACCTAAAATGAGATTTTTCTACCACAGTCCCTTTTAGGTTAAGGGAGATTCTTGTGATTGGTTTAGGCTTTAGTCTTGAAATTACATAAAATAATTTATTTGAGACTACATCTGTTCCACTGCAGTACCCATAGAGTAAATAGTGCCAACCATCTGGACTGTTTAATTATTACAACAATCCCTGTCACAGCATTGTCTGTGGGCAAATCACAGCATCCCAAATGGTTTCTGGAAAGATTATGGGCTATGATGGGCAAGGAACCATTCTTAATAGAAATCCTGTATTCAGCATACCTTTTTCAGGAGGTTAAAAGAATTTAGCCACGTGGCTGTGGGCTGCCTGTGCCAGCTGGCCCAGGGAATGGGCCCCAGCTCTGCTCAGCTCACTAGGATAGATGGAGCCTCAGCCTGCAGGCCACTTCTAAAGAGGGACTTAAACAACACCCAGGCTGAGTGCCACAGCTGTAACCTCTCTTGGCTGTTCATGACAAGCTTCCTCAGGCAGCTGAAGATGCTGTTGACCACCTTTGCCATGAGATCACACTGCTGTCCCTTGGCCACCATTTTGACTATCACAATCCTCCTTTTCTGAAAATATTTTCCAACAGGTTGGCCTCCAGCTTGCCCTAGTGCCTGGGGTTATTTCTTTTTATTATTTCATGAGATTCCTATTCATCAAATCCTCCAGCTTGACAAGGTCCCTCTAAAGAGCAGCAAAATCCTCCTGTGTGTCATCAGATTCTCAGAGTTTTGTATCACTTGCAAAACTCCTGAGGTTTGTAATCAAATTATTAATGAAGGTCTTAAATAGTAGTGGCTCCACTGTTGACCCCTCAGGTGCACTTCCAGTGCCCAGATTCCAGCTGGATTTGGTGCTGTTGATCACAACCCTTTAAGTCCAGCAGTTGAGTCCACCTCACTGCTCACTCCCCTAACCTGCATTTGAACAGATTCTCTGCATGATGTTGTGAGAAACTGTCGAAAAGCCTTAATCCAGTGGAGACAAATCAATTTCTCTCCTTTCCTCCACCAACCCAAACATATCAAAATAGGGAGCTGTCATTTTGCTTAAGCATGATTTTCCTCTCATATATCCATGCTGACTACTACAAATCACCTCTGCCAATTTCTTTGCTTAAAGAATTGCTACTGAAGCTGGCAGAACCTGACCCATCAGTGAGGACCTTGTGATTCCAAAGCAGGTATGGTATGTGCCAAATAACATCAGGCAGCAAGCCAGAGAAGGTAAGCAGCAAATAAGGAGGAGACAGGTAAA
>JAYDZK010000169.1:101618951-101642239 GCA_034509185.1 Euphonia xanthogaster | reverse complement strand
GAAAAAAAAAAAAAAAGGAAAAAAAAAAAAAGAGAGGCTAGGAGGTGAATGGATACAAATCATATTTGATTGAATGGCTTGCAAAATGTGAATGATTTTCTCCTTGTCTTAATTGTATGGCTTGGAAAACAAAAGCAAAGATATGTGGGGCAATGGGAAAGAGAAAAATATTTTAAGTATAGGTGTAAGTCATCAAAAAGCCTGTGTGTTGGTGACACCAGCTTGTAATAAGTGCAGAAATACTGTTTAGAGGTTCTGAAATAATGATGCAGGTTGGTGCAAGTTAGTTCTTAGCAGTTGTAGAACATTTGTGATGCAGAAAAAAATTTGTACCTAACCAATGGTGTGACAACTCACAGATGTCAGGAGACAACGGCCCCTGGAGAGGGTATGAAAATATCTCTATATATGGATGCAGTTTTGAGACCAGAGGCAAATAACAGCCTGTTGTCAGAAGACACAGAACAGTTTATCTTAAACCCCAGAATTTTTTAATCAATTATAACAGAACATCTGTCCTAGGATTTATTTATTCCCAGGTTGGGGATGTGTTTTGTCCAGCAGCAGGAAGCATCATCTCTTACGTTTATTTTACAGTGTTTAACCAAAATAATTGGAAAGTATTATCCACCATATGCTACTTCATGTCAGTGAATTATAAAATGTACAGAAGCACAGGCATAGAAATTATTAATAGTTAGCCCTGTTTCAATGAATACAGATTCTGGCATGGTAAAATAGAATGATATCAATGCTGCCTGGCTAGGATCCCTTGCAGCATTAGTACCAGTGGAGCAGTAGGGTGTTATTAACACTGCAGAGGAGGAACCAGATTTCTCTTTTGGTAGAGGCAATCCTAAAATAACATCTTCTTATTTACATGTAAATTATTTATATGTAAAACTTATTTATATGTAAAACTAGCTCTTCATCTTGTGGTATACACTTGGCCTTTGTTTCACACTGTTCAATTATCATCTACCATGCCCTTGACACTGCAGTTTTGTAACCTGCTCCCTAATTTCAACATGACTCTTCTGAGGCATTTGACTTCAATTGGCCTCCAGCTGATAAAATCTGCCTTCATGTCTGGGGGTCTTCACATCTCAACTCAGTGGCTCAACAGCCCTGTCTTTTTTAGCCATTGTCCTACATTCCCTTTCAAATAATTTGTAAAAAGAGGCTTTGGGCAGCAGCTAATCCCTGTACTGTCTTTGGGCAGCACATAATGTAGATGCAGTGGGGTTTCGTTCTCTTTATATTTTGAGCTCCACCAATTAGCCTGTAATTTTTCAGTGTAAGATTTATATATCTACTTGCTTAACCTAATTTGAATGTTGTGGGAGTGTCTAGCAGAAATGCAGGCCCGTAACAATCTCCACCCCAATTCCCATGTGCTCTGTGAGCACATTGTTACTGTGAGACTTGCTTGGTTAGTGAAGTCAGCAAAAATACTTATTTAGGAAGGATATGAATCAGTGCCTACATATAAACATAATTAGGAAGTATTGATTAAAATAAATTTAAAATATATTTTTATCTGTAGAAAAATAATGGTAGTCCATCATTTGCCCAACCACAACTGGAAGCTGGAGCATCTGGCACCTCTTTGTAATGTGATATAAATTAAATTAGATTCTAAATTGGAAGAGAAGGAATCCATTGTAATTCAATTTTATTGTCAAATATCTCTTTTGGCACTGCATATAAATAATTATATGTATTTTTATATGTATTGATATTATATATAATTTTAAAAATTGCATTGCGTACCTTTCAAAAATACTGGTTTCTATTATCTGTACAAACACATAGCTGCTTCATCAGCATTTTTGACAACACTTTTATTTTTCTTCCACAGGTTCATGAGAAGAAAAGAGCAAAACAGCTCCTTTTGGTGCTCTGGTCCTGCTATCCATTTCAAGCCAGATACATTATTTACCCTTTACCTAAGAAGCTTTTACAACCTTGTCTCCCTTAATAAAGTGAAACAAAAGACATTACCAGAGCTAACTGCAAAGACTGAGCAGTGGGGATGGCATCTGGTCACTGCCTAAATTTCATGCAGCTGCTCCAGCAATTTCGTCTGTTGCAGCTGATGTTCTTTGTGTTGGTTTGCAGTGAAAACCTAGCAGAAGAAAGGTGGGAGACAGAAGGTGACAAATAGCCAGACATAGATAGAGGAAAACCAGTTCCATTCTTCAGGATCCAAACAAGCAAAATGCTTCTATGTAGATTTAAAAACATACACAAAAATGAAACAGGAACCTTGCTTATTCCTCTTTTGTAGAACTACAAATCAATATGCTCTTTGTAATTGCCTTAAAAATATTCTGTGTCATTTTGTTAGTTTGAGAGAATAAATTGCCTCAGAGCTCTCTGCCCTCTTACTTTTGTAGTTTGTTCTTTTATTTTTTCACCTATGACTGCAAACTTCAATTGATGTGAAATACGTGACTCTGAAAGTGACAGAGGAGTAATTTCTTTAGTGATTGGCTTAAAGAGAAAAAGAATCAGGAGCACTGAGAGTCAAAGCTAGCTCCCTGTTTCAGGGGAGTACTTTTCCCTGTAGTGCAAGAAGTATTTCTATGTGCTTTATTTCTTTTCCAAGAGAGCACAAAGAGGTCAGAAGAAATCAGTAGCTAATATTAAATTGCATTTCAAAACCTTAAGCTTCCTGTGCTAAAGATTCATCATTTCTATGGAAAATTTGGTTCCTTCTGGCAGCATTATGCATCACTCTGAATACTGCTGCAGCAAGCTGCCAAAGGTACGGAGCAAATGAAGCATTAAGGGCGCTGTATATTCACATCTTTGGCTATGGGGAAAATCAATGCTAACAATTCTTCTTTCAGAGGCCAGAAATTCCTCTGAAAATGCCTTCCCTGCAGGTCTCCTAAGACCATGCAATTGCATATATCTTTGATAGATGTGGGGATGATGCCTGCTTGTGCTAGTGGGGAGGAGAGGAAGCAGTGTTGTATTTTCTAGGCTAATTGCTAGCACTGGGCTCATTGATTCTTCTCCTTCACACGAGAGAGAAGAGCTGACCTGTGCTACTGTTTAGCAACAAACAAAAGGCTATGACTATGCATTGTTGGAACAGTAAAGGCTTTAACTCTCCCCACACAAGAGCCCTCTCAGCTCCCATCACCCTCCCATATTGCACCTCAGGGATAAAGAGATGGCTAAGATGAGAACAGGAGGTAGGAGCTGATCCTGATGGGCTTGGCTGATTGTATGTTTCATCTGATCATCAGCTCTCTTGTGATTTCTAAGGAACATTTATCTTTGTATCCCTTTGGCAATCACAGAAGGGGTAAATCCTGTTTTTTCTAGCCAGTGTGATTTTATGTGGGTTTGTACAAGCATATGGTCTTCTACACTGGATCTTCAATGATTAATGATTAGGGTGATGTGTGAATTTCTACTCTGTCCAAATAAGATTATGAAATTGTGCAGGACCAGAGAGACCATGTAGTTATGTTAATGACATTAGTGTGCTGGGAGTGGGGACAGTATTAACTGTCCCTGTGGAAAAGAGATCATAATTGTGAAGCCTCTTTTTGATCTCTGGTTCTTTTTTTTTTTCTTTCTTTCTCCCTTTGTGAGACTAGAGGTGCCAAAATCAGAAACACTAAACATTTATTACTCTCTTGAAATTTCTTGTGGAAACTGGCAAATTTACAAGTGACGAATCAACTTGTTTTGGTATTCCACTGGAGACTACACTATTCAGCAGGGTTTTACAGCGCTGAGAGAATTTCTGGCCATTCTGAATGAGGAAAAACTGGAGGAAACAACACAGGAAATAAATGCATATTATATGGTGCATGTATTTTATATATATCTTGAGAAAAACATAACAAAACCTTGAGCTGTTTCTCAGACCCTGGCCTTTCTTTTTAGAAGGTTTTAGTTGGTTGGTCAGGGAGATGTTAACAATACTGCATATTAAGACTATAGACTTTATTGGAAAACAGCCTTTTTAAATTGATAGTGCTGTTTTCCAAGAGTACAAGCATCTATTATTTTATGGATAAAGGCTACTTCTCAGGCCATTATCACCATCTCTTCTTAATTACTGAGACTTGGTTCAGTCATACTCCTTGCCCCTGTGTATGAGCTTCATAAGAGGTAAATCCAGTCTTGTCAAATGCCCTCGGGATTTTGCCAACTTTTTGTTCTGTTTCCATTCAGTCACACTCAGCTATGAAGGATGATAATGATCTAGAAGACACAAGTGTCTCCTCAGTGGCATCTATTATTGAGCTGCTGTGCTCCCTGGAGCCGCATTTTCTTTTCCCCTGACTGACAAGAAGAGCCTTGGCCTGCTTCAGCCTCTCTTAATCATAAATATGAGAAGACATCATGGGCCTGTACCTTGTTATTGGAGCTAGAGAGTACTGACACCTGTGAGAACATACATTTACCTGAGCAGGTTGAGCATGTGAAGAATTGGACAACAGATGCAAGGAGTAATCTGAAGTTGTTTCCAGTAACTGATTATAGCTGTCTTATTTTTTCTCTCCTCTATTCTTCAGCTTGTAGCAGAAGTTTATCTATGTTCCAGGCAAATAACCAACATTGTGAAAATAATTAAATAATTCAACTGGAAGAGACCACTTTTTAACTTTTTTGTGTGTGGAGGTTGGTTTTTTCGGTTTTGTGGTTTTTTTTCCTTCTTTCTCATTTTTTCGTTTGTTTTGTTGGTTGGTGGTTTTTTTGTTCTTTTTTGATTTTGTTTGTTTGCTTGTTTTGGTTTTGGTTTTGTTTTGTTGTTTGAATTTTTGTTAATTAAAGGGGGTTACTAAGCTTCTTCTTCCTGGCACTCACTTGCAATGTTGCCATGTGTACATATTATTTACAGCACATCTTTTTCAAGAGAATTTTCTAGTGCTCCACAAGTATACCCTGAGACACTGAGTGCTATTTGTCACAGATATGTGCTGTCAAGAAGGGCATCCCAACATGAGGGAACAGGAGCAGTTGAGCTAAATCTTTTGTGGTACATGTACATCCTGACATTTTTTTGTGGAAAATGATAAGGGCACAACTGTGCAGCAGTGGGAGACAGTGATGGGCTGTCAGTAAATGAATGAATGAAGGAGCTGCTTGTTTTCTGGAGTGACTTCTGTGTGTGCAGTTGAAGCAGCTCAGCTGAGCAAGGCTGACATTAAGACTGATGTAACTTTCTGGCTGTGGAATTTCCCTGAGAGTCGTTCCCAGTCTCTGTCAGGGGAAGGTTGCAGTGAACTGTTCCATGTTTTTGGTGAGGTGTGACATAGGCTTTAATGGGGTCTGATGTGCACCTGCAAGTTTCATCCTATCAATGCCTTATTTCAGAATGCCATCATTTCACTTGCTCCTAAAAGTCCTAGAGAAGATTAAAGCAGTGTAAGGCTGGTTCTTCCAGCACATACTTGTTTTAAGAATGAGAATTATTTCCTCTGCCTTCAATGTTGCCATTCATGTATCTCACATTAATTGCACACTTGCTCATCTCAACCTTTCTGTGAGCATTCCTCAATTTTCATTGAAGCTAGTGTGAACTTTTACATTACATTTGAAAAAGCTTTGGATAAAGCCTTTCATACACATGCACAAGAAATCAAGGTCTACTAATTGAAGGGCTTTCAAAGTACAGTAAAGGCTCACAGAGCTCTTACATCTGAGCTACTTTAAGTTAATTATTTGTGTTAAAAGTTTGGTACAAACAAGATGTCAAACAATAAAACTTTTAAATGAGCCTGTGGAATTAAGTCCAGATTTAGATTCCCTGTCTCAGGGAGAAAGATAAATGTATGTCTCAAACTGCCTTGAAAGCTGGTGAAATTTAAACTGGGTCCCATTTTTCAAATCTGAAAAGAGATGAAATCTTATTAAGTTTTGATTTATATTACACTATTCAGTTAATCTTAGATTGGTTTTTCTGAGAGAGAAAACTCACAGTTTGTAACCTGGTCTTGTTATCCATGCAAGACTGCAGGGCAGTCATTTTTTATACTGATATTGTTTCAAAAATATTTACAGAAAATTATGACTAGTAACTTAAAAAAAATTGTTTCATTAAATAAATCAGACATAACTCAGATATCTGCATGCAATAAAAATATTTTTTAAATTGAGACAGATAATTATACTAATTAACTCAGTATTAGAGATTTTTAGACCAAATTTTGGTTAAAGATAGATTGGAAAGCATTAATTTTAGATTGTAGCATGTATTTTTCAGCCTAAACACAACTTTTGTTACAAAAAAAGTAACTTACTTGATTTCTTGAGCATTTATTTTACATATAAAGATTTCAGATGAGGACTTTTCTGTACATCTCCTGGGAAAACAAATTTTTACTTTTACGTAAAATCAATCTTCATTTCAAGTTTCAGGATAGTAAAAACCATACTTTTCTCATAAAAGAAAATTTTATAAATAACACAGACAAAGTAATAGAATTATTTTTCTTTTGAATCATATATAGTAACATTTTTGTCCAGTTTGACTTTTTAGTTTATAGCATCTTGGAAAAATCTGATTTGTCTAAGCTGTACAACACAGCTTGAAATCTCTTAAAATGTCAGCTTGTTGTATTGTGTTTCTGCATTCAGTCTGAGGCCCACATGAGGAAGATGGAACAAAGTGTAAAATAAGGCTGCAACAAATTTATTGCAATTCTTTTATTTAAAAAATATCAGTAATTTTTTCATTATATTTACAACTACAACATCATTATTATTACTCCTTGAGTTTTCAAATATTTTTAATCAAGATAAGGGTTTTTTTATGTAATACTTGTGAAACTGGAATGTTTACAAATATTATTAGCATATTTCTGCTTGACTTTAAGAATTGTGAAGTGATGAGAATTTGTAATTACTTTGATTAATTTGAATCCATGTATCTGAACCTACCTAGCTACTTGGGGAATTCTATATCAGTCAGGTACATGAACACAGAAATATACTGAAAATATTGAGATAAACAACTGATAAAATGATAAACAAAAATAAATCCAAAAAGGAAACTTGACAAAGGTATTTATTACAACAGTTTAGAGTTGCTCATATCTTCAAAAATGCCATCTATAATGACAAGATTTCTATTTGCTTGAAGAGATAGAAGAGAAACCCAATACTTTATGAAAACATGCTACAAGCAGGATTATTTCTTAATATTATATTAAATAAATGACAAGGAGACAATTAACTGATTGAAATAAGCTAGTCAGTTCTATGTAAGGAGAGCCAGCAAAGGACTCCTTAGAAAAAGGCAAATGATGTCAGACATTCCATAGTAGGAAATCCTACAGTGATCAGTGCTTACCAAGTAAGACCCAGTTATTCTGGCTTTACAACAGGCTTGGAGACAGAACTACTACAAGCCAAAAGCTTTTTTAAGAAGGTTAATGTGTTTTAGCAACACATTTTGTTTGCTGAATCTACAAATGTCTGCAATAATGAAGGAACCATTTTATGAATATTGCTGTTGTGAAATTTTAGTGTTTTGCAGTAATGCTGAAATGCAGGTGTTTGCTATTACAGGCACTTAATGTTTTGTCTCCAAAATTTTAGATATATGCATACTGTGAAGAATGAAAAATAATATTTAATGTGGATAGGAAATCTCACAGATTTTTATAAATTCTTATTTATTTTTTTTCACACAATCAAAAAAAGTGTGGTTTTAGCAACATTTCTCCATTGCTCTATGCAACAAAATGGAGACAAACAACGACAAGCGCCAGGCACCCCAGTATGAAACTGACTGTGTGTAAATCATTTCCCATCAAATGCTGCATCACCTGATCAATATTTTTGTCTTTTTTTTTCCTTAGAGTTGGAATCTTCTGGCATCATGAATTTAACTTTTGGCAATTGGTCTTTTTATTCAGATTTAGGTAAATATTTTCCACAGTGTGCCTGCCACCACTGTGGCACACACATTGATCAGGTTTTTTATTCTAAAAAATAAAATGTGGCACACACATTGATAAGTCAGGAGTCTTTATTCTAAAAGGAATTATGACAGCTTAAATATTGCAAAGCAAAGCTCAGATCTTCCAGGGATTGTTAGATACTTATCCAGTACAAGCACTGGGTGTCCCATGTTAGTCTCACGGTGTCACTTTCATCTGTAGCATGCTGTCTTTCTTTACATGTGTGTATAAATACCCATGTAAAAACTTGTGTATTTGAAGAAATATGCAAATGTCAGGAAAAGAAATGGCTAATTGTTCCCAGAGAACATCAGTATAACACAGAGGTAAGGATTTTACAATCCATGTTTTACCCCTCAGAGTAAGCAGAGAGGCCTTAAAACTCCTTGGTCACTGGCTTGTTCTTCAGTCAGTGTTTATTGTTGAAAAGAGAATGGACCAAAATACCTTTTTTATTTCTTGACACATTTGCTGAATGTTACATCTCATATAGATTATATAAATAGATATAGATATATACGCTCTTATCACAGTATAAGGACTTGGGAAAAATGTAATAGTTTCAATCTGAGATATGACATTCAGTAAGATATTTAAGATGCTAAGGCATGAATTCAACAGAAAAAAAAATGGATTTTTCATGCACTAACAAGTATTTGGAATACCATGGTGATGGAATAGAATCAATAAGGCTTAGAGAGAAACTTAATTTTTGCTTTGTTTCAGTAATATAAATAATTATCACCTCAAAATGCCAGCATGATAAAATAAAATAGATATGTTTATAAGCTATAGTGTGAGGCAGGGGCTTATAGGCAGGGTTTAAATATTCTGGCTCTGCAAAGTGGCTTAAGAAAACACGTATGTCAGATGTAGCATTAATTTACACTTTGACCATACAATTTCATATGCATTGTTATAGGAGTACAAACTGTTGGTGGAATGTCTTAACCAGTGAAGCACTTTTTTCAGTCTTCTACAATTTGGAGTTAGCTCCAAATCAACATCTAGCTTTCCTTCTGAAATTTGATATTAATGACACATTTTGTAATTTCTGAATGAGTTATGTGAGCTCTTATTACAAAATCATTGCACTATTATATTAGTGCAGAAAACTTGGAATAAAGGGATGGATAGCTTCAAATTTTGCATTCAGGTGTTAAAGAAAAAGCCAGCTTCTAGATAGTAAGTTAAAATAGACTGCTGCTGTAAAAAACATTTTATATGCTTTGTTTGTTTCAATAAACTAGAGAAATGGCCTAGCCATCACATTTGGTTTCTTATTAACCTAATGCATAAGCTTTGAATAATACAAAGGTCTCATAAAATACAATAATTAACTTCTTTACATATGACAGTTTTATAAAATGCTTATTTATATTACAAAAAGCATATAATCATTCCAGCAGGGATTGTCATAAATGTGCTCAGCAAAATGTAAAATTTGCAATCCAAGAGAAAGGTGGTAAACAAGGAACCTACTGAGACTAGAGAAGATGGATCTGACAGTCAAAAGATGCAGTTACATGAAGTGAGTGAAATACAGTTGCCATTTTTGATAGCAGACATAATTACACCATATGCCCCAGGAAGAAAAATTTTAAAAATTTAAATTGCCATGATTAGAAAGGAGACAATATAAGATTACCAAGTCATTAGACAAATATTAAAAGGAGAGAAAAAGTTTGAAAATCTAAAAAATAAGACTTCTGGAAAACATAACTCAGGCATGTGAAAAATTACTAAGGAGACAAAAAATGGAAAAATAGAATCTCTCAGTGTACAAAGAGCAAATATGGTAGTGAGGGGAAATGAAGTCACCAAATTAATGAAGCAAATGATGCAGCCTACAAAGTTAATATTAAAAGTAATAGAAACATCAAAAACCTTCATAGCTGGCAAAGAAAATTATCATTGCCACCAAAAGGAATAGGACAGTTTGCTTACGCTTGTGATTAATGCATAAAATGGGTATTTTTTTCAAGGGATTCTGAAAAGATCAGGATAATTTTCCCATTGCTTCCCAAATCTATTTATCTGTAAAGAATGAGGCATTACAAAGGTAACTGCAAATCCTACTCAGAAGTTGAATTAACCTCCTATCAATAAGTGCAACAAATTTGTAAAGGTGACCAAAATATGACTGTATACACCATTTCTGAAACAATGTTTGAAAGGAAGGGAAAGTAGGAACCATGGTGGTTTTAAATGTCTAACTGCTGAAGTAAAATACTCGCCAAACTGAAATTGTTGTCACAGCAGAACTTTGCTGACAGATCATTGTCTACAGTAGAAGAATCCAAAGAGAAGGAATAAAAATTAAAAGTATGAAGTTTCAAAATGGGAAGATTATTTATTTTGTATCATAGAGAAAGCTTGGGAGTAAATTGCCAGTCATCATTCGCTGTATTTTGATGCTTTGATGCTACTCACCAGAACATTTTATGGCAGGATAGTGGAAGAGAAGTACAGATTTTTTATTAATATAAACAACAGCAGAGTGCTCACATGTTGTATGTGTTATTCCATGAATGGCATACAAACATTTTCGACAGAAATTGTACCCTGGCTTGAAAAGGAAGATGAGCAGTAATGACAAGTGCACTCTTGCTTCTGACACCAGTGTTAGGCTGACTCACAGAAGAAGAGAATCTGTGGGATTTGGAGTGTCAATAAAAGGCCAAAGTTTTGTGTACAGTGTAACTCCTCCCTTAGTTGCTATATGCAGTATATACACAAAATCCCAAAAAGAAAGAAGACTGGCCATCTCCAATGACCAAGCATGAAAGGTTTCAAATTTAAAAAGAATAAAGAAACAAAACGCCAAATGTTCCTATTAGAGAAGCTAAACCAAAACAGGTGCTGGGGCAAAGTTTGCAGGAGGAAGTATTAGATGGTATGAATGAAAATTATTGATGAAACTGAAATAAAGTTAACAAGCTATTGGCAAATAAATCTTTGTTGAGGTCAGTTTAATTACACAAATTATCTCTACCGCTGTGTCATGATTGTACTGAAATGGAGTGGAATTCTCCTGAATGGGAGAAACAACAGAATGTAGATTTTTTTTAAGTTTGAAGTTTTTAAAATATGGCAATAAATAAAATATGGCAACAAGAACTGAAATACAAATACATAACTTCATCAAATACTGAGAATTGCACAAAAGAATAGCAAAATAGCTTTTTTGCCTTGTGCTGGTGACAAATTTAGAGCAATGACATTCACTGGTGAGAAAACAGAATGCTGAAGAGAGAGCTGGTTCCATTTATTCTAGTCACAAATAAGCCACAGAGAATAACAGAGAAAAGCATGAACTAATGATAGGAAAGACCAACTAAATAATGAAAGTACATCTTCAGCAAAGTTTTAACAGTATTAATGGTTATTTCCCAAACACAGAAGAATGTTAGTTGGGATGATATTTTTGGGTTATCATCCTAGGCCTCAGGATTCAGAAACAAAAAGATAAAAGAAAAACAAAACAAAACAAATCTAAAAACCCCAAAACAACAACAAAAAGAAAATTATGAGGCCCCCTTCAATAGAGACAGCCCACAGAGTGTCACAGAATTGTTCAAGCCCCAGCCTCATAACATAAGGCCATGTCCTCCTCAAGGCTGTTTCCTTGAGAATCAGCTGCAGTTTTGCCAACCATAATTTAAAAAAGACATTAAGTCATTATAGAGTCTCCAAATGAGGTTCACAAGGATGGTGAAGGACCTTGAGGGGAAGCCATATGAGGAGCAGCTGAGGGCACTTGGTCTGTTCAACCTGGAGGAGACTGAGGGGAGACCTCACTGCAGCTTTCAACATCCTCACAAGCAGAAGGGAGGGGCAAACACTGATCTCTTCACTCTCCTGACCAGGCACAGGACTCAAGAAAATGGCAGGAAGCTGAGCCAGGGGAGGTTTGGTTGGGAGGTTGGATATTAAAAAATGTTCTTCCCCTAGAGGGTAGTTGGGCACAGGCTCCCAAGAGAAGCTGTCACAGCACCAAACCTGACAGAGTCCAAAAACTGTTTGGACAAGGCTCTCAGGTGCATGATGTGACTCTTGGGGTGTCCTGCACTGGGCCAGGGGTTGGACTTGGTGATCCTGATGGTTCCCTTCTAACTCAGTATGTTCTGGGAATTTATAATTCTGTGATTCATCTTGACATAGTTTGCTTTAGAATATGTAATGAAACTGCTGAAGCACGAAAACGGATATTTAATTCCTTTATTGTAATTGTTCTTGCCTGCAAGTCATCTACCAAGGAGGCATGAAGCACAGGCATGAAAAGAGGGAATGATCAGTTTGTCTTCCAAATGGTAATTTTACAAGCCAAAGAAACAGACAAAGGAAAATAGAAAGATAGGAAAAATAACAGCACACCTAGCTGATTGTTAAATACTAGTTTATCATTAGACACTGTGTCTTTTCTCAAGGACCCTCGTGTACTTGGTAACTAATGCAGAAGGACTGGGAAGTCCAGTTTGTGCCTCTAAGAAATTTAACCTTGGGTGAAAATAATCTGTGATGTGGGTGCCATGCTGTAGAAAATAATGTAGCAAGAACAACTTGAATAGATGCAGAGTGAGCTTTCAAGGAACTGCACAAGTGAACTCAAGCCAAGGTGGGGTTTGCACCCAACACTTGAACATCCTGTGTCTTCTGTGCTGATCTCCTGCCTTGAGAGATGGGGTCCAAGCCTTATAAACATCGAGGGGATTGGTGGAAGCTCATGGAAGGGGGAATACTATCTATCTGTTAAGGGAGAGGAGATAGTAGCTGATGCGAATTTATTAATCTGCACAGAGACATTATAGTGTAAATGTTGGTAAAAGGGGACTACATTTCTGAGACAGATGTAGAATATGAAGAATCTCATTGCATGTTCCTCATGTCCCACACACATTGGTCTCCTCAAAGGACTGCTTCCCTGACCAGGAACCAAACCAGACCACAGCAATGAGAGTGCCAGATCCTAACTAGGGAACACAGAGACTTAATTAAAATAAATTACAGTAGTAGATTAGAATAGACTGCTCATTTATCGGTCTCTCAGGGAGTGATTGACCTCACCTAAAACTAGCTATCTAAATTTTGTCTAATTTAGGGATTTTATTTTCCTTAATAGTCCTTGGAGAAAGGGAATTCTCACACTTCTAAAATACATATCTTCATATGACATGAGTCTCTCACCTGATCTACCTGTTTCTCTACCAATTACTTCTAGGTCACCAGGTTAGACTAGTTGTCTTATATTTAAATTTCCAGAGGTATATTAAATTATTCTTACCCTTGGGGTTGATTTAATTAATTTTAAGATAGGTATCTAAAGAGTGTATGCGTCACTCCTGTCAGACGAGGGTGTTCCCAAGGTGCCTGGGGAAATTCTTCAGAATTCTGGGAGGTTAAATCCTACTGAATATCTACCTTTAGGCAACCAAATTCCATAATAATGTAAAATTGGGTCTTAGCTTGCACAATTGGAGTGCTGCTATGGATGGCTATAAACTCTTCAAAAGGGGTAGCAAGGTGAGAGGAATTGTGGGAGAGAATTAGGGAGTGTTTTCATCATCTAGAGCTTAACGGTATTGAAGAATAGAGTTGAGTGTTTGTGGATAAGAACTTAGGCAAACAATAGGTCCGGCTTGACCAGGAAGAGAAGGAGGTTGTAGTGAGATGGGGGTCAGTCTCTTTTCCCATGTAACAAGCGTCAGGATGAGAGGAAATGGCCACAAATTGCACCAGGGGAGGTTTCAATTATATTTTAGGAAACATTTCTTCATTCCAAGGGTGGCGAAGCATTGGAACAGCCTACCCAGAGAAATGATTGAGTCTTGGTCCCTGGAAGTGTTCAAAAAATGTGTTCATTTGGCACTTAGGGACATGGTTAAATGGTGAACATAGTGGTGATACTGGATTGCCAGTTGGCCTTGATGACCTTAAAGATGTTTTCCAACCTTAATAATTCTATGGTTCTATGTGGCACCTGGGGACATGGTTTAGTGGTAGATGTGGCAGTGATAGGTAAACTGTTGGACTCACTGATCTTATAGGCCTTTTTCCAACCAAAATTTTTCTATGATATCTTTATTTCATAAAATTAACAGGGTTTGTTTTAATTTCATGTATAGCTTTTCTATATTTGTTTTTCATTAGCAAAGACAAACCCAGCTGTAATTAAGACCCAGTGTAGCTGAGGCATTCAGACATATTTCAGTGAAAGCTGAATCAAGCTCTCTATTGAGATTTTCTGTGATATCAGTCCAGCCCTTCAGACTGAATTGGTATGGATCTAAAGGAGCTATCTTTTTTTGGAATGCTTCAACTCTCATAAATCAAGTGCTGAGCTTGTAAGAGGAATCTTTTCAATCTCCACGTGCCTTTACAAATACATCTCTATTTGCAATATATTTACAAGACAAGTCAGGAGCCATGTGGAACACTTAGTTCCCTTCCTATGTACATTTGTGACAAGGAAGGGTCAAAAACATTATTCATTTCCCTTCTGAATTTTAAGAACTATTATGGGTGTGATGACTGTAAAAAATAGATAACCAATATTTCCCCTCCATCCCATCAATCAACGTGCTCTATTCCAGAATGAGTTTTACCAGTCATTGAATATATTTCCTCAAATGGAGCATTTTTTCTATTTCTCACATGCTGATTAAAGAAAATTATAAATATTTTACAAGTAACACTAATCTTCTTCAGATTTGTTTGAGATGCATTTGAGTAATTTAGTCTTAGTTTAATAAATGTGGAACCATTGGTATATTGCAAAGGTCACCAATCTGTCATTCCTGCACTGAGTGATTTGAGCACTTTCTCTTTCACATTATGATATAGATGAGAACTTCTTTTTGGCTTGAGAATCTGCTTCTGAATGCAGCAGTTGCTCATTATTTTTATTTTTTTTTTTTTTCATTTTAATTCTACCATGCTTTGGGTTGCAAGAGGGGAAAAAAGCTGAAAAGGATTACAGGCCAAACTCAAGCTATATAAATAATTGATCTACGAAGAATTTAAACTAGTTTCATTTGGAAAAAAGTTCCTTTGCATCCTTTGTATAAAACCACAGGCATAATTCCAAGATATGCACAGAAATATATGTAGTTCATTAGTAGTGGTTTTTTTTTTTCTTAACTAGCATGAGAATTTAAATTGGTACATTCATTTGTTTTTAATCCTTCAGTTCTAGATATATAAATACTATTCAGAATATTTTTTGTGAAAGGATAGTTAGGCATATTGGAATGAACCAATTTTACAAGTATAGCAAAAGAACATATAATTTATTGCTGGAAGTATTCTGTGAGGAGCTCAATAGGGAATAATGTTGCACAGTTCTGGGGAGGCAACATGCTGCTAAATGGCTTTTTCAGTGTTTCATTTCTTGGACATAAGAATGCTGAGACAAACTGAGCTATTTGATTTATCTACCTACAAAACAAAACTGTGGGCAGATACAAGAAGATATATTTATACTGTGCAATAGTGACTACTGCAAAACCTCATGGATTCACAGAAACTCTAAAGGGAGAGTCATCCAGGAACAGAGACAATTTCCAGCACTGAAAATAGGGAACGATTTCAATGGGATTCAAAAGAGATTTAGCAACTACAGTACTAGGATTGAAGCACCTTCTCTAATGCTGCAAGAGGGAACAGGGATTCATCTTCTTTCAGAAACGTGAGATGGGGGTTTGAGTCCCAGTAGGCTCGAGACAGGAATGAAGCAGCACCTCTGACATTCTTTTAATCACTGAGTGTATTGGACAAAATATATCACCTTCATTCCAGTGATGTGTGTAGAGACTGTTAGGTGTGGAAGCTCTAAGAATCTTTCTTCACTGAGTCTGTCAGCAGATTTGGGCAAAAAATATACTGATGCTTGTGAGTTTGAAGAGGTGGGCATGAAGCTGATGCCCACCATCAAGAGAAAATAGCTTGTATGACTTCTATGTAAAATTCTGGAAACTGGAGAGCTTCTGCTGCTTCTAGAATTGAATGGTAGCTGAAAATGGTTTTGTGAATCTAAATTATGGTTACGGGGGTATAAAATGCAGCCAAAAAATTCAAGATAATGTTGTGAATCTAGTTTCCCAAACACTAATTTGATTATGAGCCCCAAATATTTTGAATTCCATTATTTTTACACAGTTCAAGATACCAAGAACAAATTAATTCAGTCTGACCAGAAAATTTTCTTTAATGTCTTGTCAGAGGAACTAACTGCATTCAACTAAATTTAGACATTTTAATTTTGAGCTGAATTCTGCCATTAAATTCTGACAGTGAACATAAGTGTAAAGGGCAGTATTCATACATCACCTTGCAGATGATTTATTTTCTTTTTAAGAAAAATTTTGCTATAACCCTTTGGGGCTTTTCCCCCTTGGCCTCTGAAGACTGTACTTATTCAGTGGAAGCTAGAACAGATGTATCAGACAAAAATATTAAGCATGAAATTCAAAAGACACATCTATGAAAAGAAGAAAACCATACTTAAAATGCCAACGTTCATTTATGTCTGATGTACGAATAAAAAGGAATAGTGAATGAAGTGATGATTCAGCTAAATTTAGTCAATATTTTTTACACCAGCATAAATTCTAAAAAGCATTCATTGACCTAAATGCATGTGAGCATATCAGTTATTCACTGGGGATTGCACTGCAGTCTTTTTTTCTGCCTCTGAATCCTGAAGCACTGCATAAATTAAAAAGGAGAAGTGCTGAAGGATTTTTGAATTAAGACTCTTAAAAACAAGTTGATTGATTTGTCAGGCTTGCAAGATAAAATAAGACTGCCTTTCCATAGTAACCAAAGTTTGCTGTTATTGCATAATTAGTGTGTAAGGAAAAGAGAGCTTCAAGAGGATGTACAGCAGTCATGAGAAGACTGTTTTGATATATGGCAGTCATCTTCTGCTTGACTGTCTAAATTCATACATTATTCCACCCTTTCATGTTGAAATTATGCAGTCACAGTCTTGCATTTTTACTTTATTTCATCAGACTTATGAAAAATTTTAAAAGGGGCATGAACAATTTTATTTTTTTAACTTTTTGAAGCAATTTATTTTTATTCTATCATTCTATCTTCCTTGATACAAAGGAGATATAAGTATTTTACAGACAGATGCATTTAATGTTAATTTTAATTCTAAAGTAAGTTATTCATATAGGAGATTGTATTGATAAATAAAAGTAACATGAATTAAACTCAAAATTGAAAATGTATGAGCTTTAAAATTTCTGAAGATTTTGAAGAGACCATGAATGAAAGCTGTGATTATCAGAACACCTTTCTACACTGACAAACACTTTCACATGGGCAAGATTTTCACAATGCCTTCAACATTTTAAGACACAGAGTTCTTGGAATATTGTGCATGAAAAGTGGTAAAAAGAATGTTCCTCAGGTGAATAACAGCTTTTGTTCCCTGTAATAAAACTTATATATTTTAAATGTATTTTTGTGATGACAGATGAGACTACTTGCTCTTACTGGGTTATGTTTAAAAAGCTAAACACAGTGGAAACAAAGATTCAGCAAGAATCCAAGGAACAATGGAAGGCCAAGGCACCTATCAAGTGACCTGGTAAGTGAATATGGAACACACCAAATCAGGTGTCTTAAGGTTGTCAAAGACAAACAATTGGATCATTATCCCTTGTCCTACCTGATGAGACAACTCAAGGAAAGATTTTCTTCCTGGAACACCATGCAAACCAAGGGGGATGATTTTCCAAAGGAGTACAGTACTTATTTTGAGATGCAGGCAGAAGAGAGTTTTGAGGGAGAACAGAGAGAATTTGAAGATGGTGTAAAACTATGGGTTGTCTACAAGGGGACTGTAAGAACATGTGAAACATTTAGAGGAAGGAACAAAAGTAGGGGAAGAGATGGTTCAAGCTGGGTCAGCAAGAAAAAAGTGGAATAAAAAGGAAAAGTAGGCATAAGCCTGGTAAATCAGATGATTGATTACCATAGCCTGTCCTAACTTTGTGTTAAACACATTCTAATTATTTTCTGTTTGGGTAACTCCCTGAGCCTCTGGGTGAAAATTGCTCTTGGGCTTCAGATTAGACCAGTGTTAGGTAGGAGGAGATCCATACAGGGAAATACCTAAGGCTGCAGTCTGCGTACGGGAATGGGCCAGGGATACTGGATGGATTTCAAATGTGTGTTAGGATTCAAGATGTGTGTTTGTGCATCCAGAGTGAGGGTGTGCATACACCCTGACTCCAATCCCAGGTGTCCTGGAAGAAGGAGCAGGCGAGGCCATCTCTGATCTTCATGTCAGAGTGAGTGCTGTGGGTGCTTGTGTGGCTGCTGACACCTCTCTCTGTGCTGCTCTGTGTGCTTGGACATGTGTATGTCTGAGTGTGTGCAAAGGCACCAGCAGGGAATACATGCTCAGCCCCATTGGGGCAGAGAGAACATGGACCTACAGCAGCGTCCTTTCTCTCTCACTGGGATGAGAGGGACCTGGAATAATTCATATAACCCTATAATTACAAAGTATGACTAAATACCATATTTTGCTAGCCTGCATCCACAAGGTGCTGTGCAGATGCAGCTCCACAAGCTCATTCTTAAGTACAACATTTGAATCCTCCTAGTAAGGAAAGGAAAGCACTAACTGAAAGCCAGTTTGCCTCAAACTGAAGATAGTATTCCTTTCAATTTCTGGGTATGATAAGAAACTTGGTGAATTGGTACATTTCATTGTCAAAAGTGTTGGCAATGAACAGGCACTGAAGCAATGAGAAGTTGGTCATGTGGGTCTCAAAATCACCCAGGGTGCCATTGTGTGTTGGTTTCTCAGATGAGTAGCATGGTCTGTTGCACAACAAAGGACCTGAGAGGCAGCTTGTGTAAGAGAATGTGTTCCCCTGAAGATATTTCTTGTGATGGCTCCCCACTTTATCTTTTAAATCATCCTTTTTCATGCTGCAAAGAGGTTGGGGATTAAAATGATGAGGGTGTTTCCATCATTGCATCTCTGAAACAAGATTGCAGAGGGATTTTTTGTGCACAGATTGACCAGACAGAATGAAACCTACTATTTCATTGCACATCTGTTACTGCCTCCAAAAAAAGAATATCTAAGCAGCTCACACCACTGACTTGAAGGCTCTAAATTCTTTATTAAAAGTCTGTAATTAAAGCACTGTCTTATACCATCCCTGCTTAACTGTGGGAACCAGATAGGATGATACCTGTTTCAGATCACAGAATCACCAGGTTGGAAGAGTCCTTTAAGGTCACCGAGTCCAACCCACGCCCTAGCACCTCATCTAAACCATGGCACAGAGTGCCACATCCAGTCTTTTTTAAACACATCCAGGGATGGTGATTCCACCACCTCCCTGGGCAGATAAGCAAAATATTTCCAGCACGTGCAGTGCTGCCAGAATTAACAAGTCTGTGTCATTTCTGCAGTTACACTGCTGACGGAACACTGACACTTTTGCTAGTGACATAGCAGAAAGTGCTCTTGGAATTAACCTACTGACAGAAATCTATCAATTAAAAACAGCAACACCAATATGCCATAAAATGATGTGGTGCTGACAGTGTACTATTTGAGTTTTAATTGAGAGAAGAACTCCATAAGTTTTGTAGTGTACATGCTTAGCATGTTAGAAGGAGCCCTGGAAAGCAATCCTATTCCTTTGATCTCTTTGCCTACTCATGTGCTGTCTGTTGTCTGGGAGGAGTTGCTGAGTTTAGTGAAAATTTCTTCTACTTCATCCCTCAAAAGTAAAAGCCACATGCTCTTTATTTTCTCTCCTCAGGATTCATCTTCTCTACCTGGATTTTAATATAACTCCTGCAAACCTTGAAATAAACTGTTGATCGTTCTGAGTTAGTAGATTTTAGGTGGGTTATTAAACATCTACCAGTTTGGGGTTTTTTCCTCAAACTTCAACACTCCTTCAGATTCTTTCACCTCTATTTCCCACTTCATGAAATTATGATTTTGAGACTCTTCAAAATTATGTTATCAGCTCTAACAGCTCACCCTGATTAGTCCTTTTATGTGCTTTCTTTCCTAATTTTTATTGATTTGCCAGTTCCTTCTCTGGTTTCAATACTAGTGCAGCTATTGCTGTAGCAAAATTATGGAGAATAATTCTAAGGACACAGTTGTAAATTCTCTAGAATCACATTTGCATGGGGAAACCTCAGTAGTTCAGGTGGTCCTAAGGATAATGCTTTAGGACCGGACTGAGCAAGGAGAGAGGAAAATCATATGTGTGTTATAGATAATCAGGCATTTTGTTCATGAGCAGGAAATATCAGTGGCAGGTTTGTTTCCGAATACAGTCACAGAATAGCGAGGCCATAAAAGCTGAGGGAGTGAGTAGAGGCACAGTTCCTTCCGGATCCTAAACCCTGTTCATGGAGCACAAAGCAGCAGCAAGGCTGTGCTGGAAATATGAAGCAGGCCCATCACTACACCACAAACCAAGACAGGATTTTTTCTTTCATTCCCGTGCACCCCTCGGCTATTTGGATCACCAAGACAAACACCTGTGAGCCCAGCTGCAGATACCATTTAAGTCCTATGAAATGCAGTTGCTGAACAAAAGCTTCTGTAAGCAAGACAGAAGTCAGTATTGAGAATACAGCACAGCACCAGAACAGAGGAATGAGGAATGGAAAGGAAAAATACCAAACAATGCTCGCTTACATTCAAGACACTGTGAAATAAATTAAGATTAAAAGCTGAGCAGTCATTCACCACACACAGAATGAAAGATTTACATTCAAAAATAAAGTTGGTAATGCTCTCTGCAATAACTCCATCCCTCAGCATTTAATCTTGGAAATATGCTCATTTTCCCAGATAACAGCAACATAAATAATATCCTACAGTTGGTAGCAGCAAAGTGACTCTTTATTCTCTCAGTGGGAGTTTCAATACATTTATATAAACCTAAATCAGAATCTTGAGTGATCTAGGACAAATTTGGTGCATCAGTGGGACCATTTATTAGTTTTCATAAAGAAAAATCTTGGAAAAATAAAGAAAAAAAAAATCAAGTTAAACTTAACCAAAAAATTACTCTTTCTGGTACTAAAAATACAAATCCTGGTAGAATTTTGCATCATCATGAATTGCAACTTGCCAGGTTTAGGTGAAAAGCCCTCTCCACCAGGAGTTTAAAAGATAGACTATTAAGACTCAATGTAATTGAAAAACATATGCTCTTAATTCTTTACTGTAGCAAAAATCTTTCAAGTGTCTGACTTTGAAGACAGACAACAAGTATCACTCCATCAAATATCCTTTACCTTCCTAATGCCTCCTACATGCAAATGAGTGATATCTGGGTAATATTTATCTGTCATTAATACAAAGGAAAAAACTTAAATTCAGAATTTGGGGTACATTGTGGATAGACTGGATGTTAAAAAACTACATCTCATTCTGTAAAAATATTCTTTTTATTTCACATGACAGTGAGCTTGAGTAACTCTAGAACAGATTGAACTCATCAGGATATTTAGGTGTGTGCATGTACATCTCAAGTTAGTTTTTGATCGAAAAGGTGGAGTGGGGAACAATCAAGTGTCAATGCCCGGTGAAAAACTCCACCCACAGAAGAAGTCAAGGAGTTTGGTGAATCATTGTGTTGATATGCAAGGCTCTTGGTAAGCAAATCATGACTCACAAAGTTCTCATCTCCCACATAGATTTGGGTTTTCAAGCAATTTTCCCTACAATAAGAGACAGTCAGAGAAAAAGTAAAAAAAGTCAGAGAAAAGTAAGTCAGATCTCTCTAGAGAAGCAAACACTGAAACAGATCAAGAAAAATGTAACACTTTTTCCCCAAGCTTACTCTGAGGATATGTGAGACAGCTAAAACCTTTATCAAACTGCACTGACATTGCCAACTCCACAGCAGGATTTATAGCAGGTAACAATTCTGAAAGCCACAATGTGCATCCAAATTAAGCACTCAGCACAGGGAAGAATGTCATCCTTCTCTGACAAAAAGTTCAATTTTCTGGAATAAAGCACACTTTCATCCACATTTCCTTGGCCAAGTGAGAGTAAGAGAGAAAAATAGATGGCAAACAGTAGTTAAGCTTCTTAAAGAATCACTGGCAGGAACTTAGATGCTGATAGTGAGAGCAGAACTAGAAAAAATACAGATGTGGTAACAAAACTAATCCTCATTGTATGGCCTAACTGAGGCAGGAAAGGGGGGAAAGGGTACTGTGAAAATTAATTTCATGGTTAATGGAATTCAGTATCCATTCTGCTTTTGTTCTATTTGCACTGATTAATGCTATCAGATCTTTCTCTTCAAACACTGTGGCTAGATTCTCCCTGTGCACAGTTAAATCATAGAAGGGCCCATGCTTACTTTAGTCCTGTGTCTTGCAGTGTGGTACAAAAAATAATGAAAATGCTGCTATGGGTTACTTCATTGGTATTTTAATTGCAGTAATATACTTCTGCTGTCATAAAATTTTAGATACAATTTACATTTGGTGGAGCTGTGAGGCATAAACTAGATAAAGGGGAAGATTTATAAGTAAACTCAGCACTGAACTGGAGGATTAATGAAAAATGAAGCATTCTGGTGGCAACATTAGTCTCTGGAATGGCATTAATAATGTTATAGAGGAAAAAATTATATTTTATATTATAATCAAAATTTCATTAGCATTTCAATAAACTGAAAGTCAGTGCTTAGAACACCAGCAAAACTAATCATTTTTAAAGTCCACAGTAGGTCTGCAGGCGACTTGGTTCATTTATTCTAAATGTGCATTTTAATGGTCCATTTTGCCTTTGGAAAAACAAAAACTTTGACAATTTCAAGATTAATCTTTGCAATTGAGGGTGCTGTAAATATGGAAGAAAATGAAACAGCATAAAATGTCCATCTCCCTCTCTAATCCCCCTGCCAGGAACTACACATGAAAACAGGACCCCGTTTTATTTCTAAGGTAAAGTGCCTATACATATTTGAGAACAAAGAATAAAGGAGAGAATCCTGATTGACAAATCACTCAAATAAGAGGTGCAGCATTACTGGGTTACTTTTTAGTGTGTGTTGGACTGACCCTGGCTGGATGGCAGCTGCCCACCTAAAGCTGCTCTGTCGCTGCCCTCCTCGCCTGGGCAGGGGAAAGAAAGAGTAACAAAAGGCTCATGGGTAGAGATCACTCAGCAGTGGTTGCCATGGGCAAAACAGACTTGACTTTACAATATTTAAAAAGTAATTGCCATGTTTAGCTCAGTTTTAGTTACTCTTTGCATTCTTCAAATCACCAGCTAACTCATAAATCAATCAAGGTCTTATCAACAAAAAAACAAAAGAT
>JAYDZK010000169.1:101591822-101618851 GCA_034509185.1 Euphonia xanthogaster | reverse complement strand
CAACAAAAAAACAAAAACAAAAACCCTGCTATTGAATATTGAAATCCAAACAGATTTACCTTTAAATGTAGTAGAAAGAAGCAGACATATCTGTTGATGATTCCTCTAGTCTAAGAGATGTCACGAATGAGAAAAAACACCCTCCTGGAGTAATTCAGACATCAGAATGGATGAACATACAGAGAGAGTCCTCTTTAAAAGGTGGTTCCTGACTCTGAGGTAACCATCTTTCCACTCTCACCTGCCTGGTGACAGCCACAGTAAGAACCTTCATTAGATATTTGCCCTCCTCTATGACTCCCTGGAAATCCTCCTGCACAAATGTCCCTGTGAGTTCCTGTGTGCTCCCCTTCCATCCCTTGTCAATGCAGAGGGTCCTTAGGCAGACATGAAGGATTTCCAACTGCTGAACACCCAGAGGATGGTACTGATGGGGAAAAGGGGGGAAAATGGTGTGTTTCTGTGTGGAATCTGGGGAAAAAGGCTGCATACAACTGCCATGAACACTTGATTGAGAAAGAAAAAGGCTCACCAGGACTCATTCAGGTATTGCCCCCAATCAGGAAACTGTTGGAGGATGTGATTTGAGTCAGAGGCCTGATTACATACTGGAGTTCATCAAATTAATGCCAGCATGTTACAGATTGAAATTTTTTTTCCCTAGATTAAGTGTTTTTTATGGAAAATATGAAAGTGGTATGGATCAAGAAATCATTTACAGAACAGAATGCATTTAGGATACCTCTAGTCTCCAGCATGATCAGAGTGAGAGGATTACACTGAAAGACACCTCAATCAATCAGCTGTATGAGGAATCCTCCTCTCCCCACTGCTTTCATCTATATTTTTCTTGTCACTCCTGTATCTCATAGCACATAGTACTAAATTAAAAATAAAATTAATAGCATTTATTCTATCTGGTTTTCTACATGCTTCTCCCTTTGCCTACAGTACATAAAGTCTATCAGTCTGGTTTATGTTTTTCCTCTTTTTCCTATGTTTTCATCATTTGTAGTTTCCCCCAAGCCAGAGAAGTTACAATGTGGTAGGGATTGAATCCTAGTTTATTTATATGGAAGAAATAAAAAATGCACTTCCATAACTGTAATTTTTCTCTTGCAGCTCTGTGAACCCCTGAAGAGTCACATCATTCTAGTAACTAGTTTTTAGTAAACAAGCAGCTGGATTTTGTCGTGTTTTTTCCTTCCTGACAATTCAGTCTCATCTACTATAATGATGTAGAAGAAAAATAAAATTTTGGATTGTATATTTTTAACAGAAAATCTCATGTAAAAGACCTCTGAGACCATGTTTAGCGTCATAGTATTATACTATACTATACTATACTGTACTATACTATCCTATACTATACTATTATAGTATTTTCCAGGATTTAGTTATGGAAACATCCACATTATCTATAGAAAATGATCCTGATTTACAACAGCAGAGCTGCTGAATGTTGAATGTTTTCAGACAACTAATTTTCAATGAACAATTTTTTTTCCTGGAAATTTCTAGGTATTCTCTTAAATTGCTTATACCTGTCAAAAAGGAAAAAAAAAAAAAAAGAAAAGGACAGAGGGAAATAAAAGCTGTCTTGTGTTTGCATCTCTGAATCTTGCTTCAGACAAGAGATTTCAACCTTTGAGGAGTGAGCTGAAGTGATTGACTGCTAGGGGAAGACCCCAATTAGTCCCAGCAGCTTGACAAGTTACTTTCTTGACCCAGAGCCTGTGGAAATCACCTCCCTATTCTACGAATGATTCCTCCGCTGCTGCAGTCAAAATAAGCTGAGCTAGCAAAGACCTCTTTCTTTTTCCAGCCTCTCCAAAGGGCAGCACTTGCTCAGGTCAGCAGAGGTGGCAGCAGAAGGCAGGGAGCACACTGAGCAGGAGGAGAGGGAACAGGAATTAGCAAGGGAAGGCTGCAGCCTCTGCTGGTGACATATTTGCAACCCAGGGAGTTTCCTCTTCAGAGGAGTAGCCACCTCTAAACTCCTGCTCCCTGTGTGACTACAAGTATAATCAGTTCTCTTGCACTATGCATTTTCCTACAGCTGACTATCCCAGGTTTTGAGAAATCAGCCTAAATAGTCTGTGAACCTTTTGACATCAGTTGACCTTCTGGCCATGCACTTAAGTAAAACCTGTTGAATGATTCTCCTGAAGTACTACTCAGTGTGAGTTTTGACATTTTATTGCAATAGACATATTCCAAATAATTCTACTACTGGATATTTTAATAATTAGTCTAGAGCTTTGACTTTTAATTTTCATTCAATTCTTTGGCCAGAGTAGGGGCAGGGATCTTCCTTCCATGACAGGAGATTGCCACACATTCCAATGTGTGTCATGACAGAAGGGTTAGCTGCAACTGCATTTTTCTCGATAATTTAATTACACTCACTGAGGGCCTTATCTTTGTCAGTCCATTTATTCTATAGAAAAATAAGACATGGGGCAGAAATACTTCCTTAGAAACTCTGAATATAGAAAAAGGGTAATAATATGTGTTGTCTTTTATTGCAACTTAAGCGTAAATTGCCTCCTCCAGGATTCATGGCTTACTGTTCTCAGTCCCTCAGCTCCTAATTTGGTATTAAACTAAATTTTTCTTACTTTTACTCCAGAATTGCTTAGGTATTTGTAAAGAAACTCCAGTTCCATGGGAAACAGTTGAGGCATTTTTTCCCCTGAAAAGCCTCAGATGTAATTTTTTTTTTTTTTTAGTAATATGGTGTAAAATGTTATTAATGCCCATTAGATGATATCAAGGATTTTGGTACTTGAAAAAGAAAGATGCTTAAGTATAAATCAAAGAACTGAAAAAAAAAAACCATAATCTTTATTCTGAACCTGTAGGTTTTTGGCTATGACAACTACTTTTTCTAGTGTCTCCTCCTAACATGAATATGTGATTCTGGAGTACATTCCTAATGTTAAACTGAGACAATGCTAGTTCTGGCCAAACACAGAACATAGAAAATCAATATTTTGACAAATTTTTAAAACTTTCTTCTTTTAATCTTTCTTCTTTCTACATTTCTTTCCCATCTCCTGCAAATTAAAGTACATGGTTAATTATTGTTAGTGTTACTGTTCTAGTCAGCACAGCAGTCGCCCAAAATGAGGACAGAATAATCACTGGTGTCCTGAGGAAAGTTACTGGATTGCATAACTCTGATATTGCTGCTCCTCTGAACAATTTCTCTGCCTGGTCCAGGTGTTCTCACGTCACAAGCGGGAGGGAGGAAGGGATTGCTGGAGTGATGGCACACACTGAAGCTGTTACAGAATCATAGGGTTCCATACTTGCAATGCTCGTTATGTCCTGAAGTACAGTTATATAACACTAAAAATAATTGGCAATCATGAAGAAATTTGAAAGGATATGTAGCAACACTGTGTGCAGTATCATGTTCTGTTTATTTGTTGTGTAGCAGCATTAAAGATGAAAATATCTTCTGTAGAAACTCTTCACATCTAAGCAACATTAAAACATTGTTGTTTGCGCTTATGAGAAAACCTCAGGGGTTCAAAAACTGGCCCTGGTTTCTTCTGAGCTACAGAACTTATCCAAGCGTTCATCTAGAGACACCTCTGGGGAACTGGCTGAACAGTGTGACTCTGCAAGGGCTTTGACCTTGATGAGACAGACCTCTAGATGAAAAAGAATAATAAAAGTTGTAAATTGCTAGTAATTGGAGAAGAGCTAGCTTTGCAGAACTCTAATGAATGTAAACATAATTAAACCTCTTAAGATAGCATCACTGCCTGCAAATTTCTAATAAGTATAAACATAATAAAGTTCCTTTAGGAGTGTCATTTCTAGCAGTGTTAGCCACTGTCTCATGTGAATAGCATGGATATAAGGAACATTTGTGCAGAGGAGATTGTTCACATGGCCTGTCACAAAGTGTGTAAGGATCCCAATGTATAGTTAGGGTAGGTGATGGTATATTTATCAATATACCAGGAACTTGAAGCTTGTTATATGAACAGGAACTTGAAGCTTGTTAAATGAGAACTCATGTGTGATGTAAACCTGGAAATCACAAACTCTGAGTTCTGTTAACCAGTGTGATAATAATAATTTTTTTAATATTTGTATCCTATGCATCCTATAGCACTAGAAAATTAGAATATGTGAGTTACTGTTAATTGAATTTCTTAAAAACCTTAATGGAAGAAACTCAGGTCACAAAAGGGACAGTGATCAAGATTATTTTTGTTTCATGAGGAGGAACTTACATACATTCCTAAAGAAGAATAGCAAGTTAGGACCATGGCTCACAAAAAGATTTTATTTTTGTTTTATATTTTCAAATGATAGGTTAGAATGAAGACAACCTCTGTTTATTAGAATTTTGAAACATAATTCAATAAAGTTCAGAGAGAGGAGAATGTCACTTTATTTGCTGCTGAGAATCTGCACAGTGAAAGTGTTCCTGTTAAACATATACTTTGAGCTGGCAACTCTCCCATTATTTTATTTTTCTGAAACGAAATAATACATCCTTCCTGACCTTTAAGAGGTATAAAAACGAAAAGCTTTTAAAAAATCCTCTTTCTATAAATTTTCAATTTTTAATGGGATATTGTGAATTATTTGTATTTTATAATTGAAGGAAGATAGCACTACAATTTCTACTATATCTGATTTAAATGAGCTAGATGCTGGGATCTAAATGATCATTCATTTGGTGCACCATTTCTTTAATCAAAGTAGAGTCCTGACAGTTTTCAAATAGGAATGTGTTTCAATGGAATATGTTTATTTCAACATTTGACAAGAAAAGCTAAACATTTCCATCTCTTGTTTAGTTTTGAAACTCATTTTGGGGAATGGGCAGAGTAGATGAAATATTATATATTATTTTATATAAAATATATTTTATATAACATTATATATATATAATTCAAAATTATAAAGTCAAAATACATAATCAAAATTAAGCATTTCAAATCAACGGGAGCAGAATTCCTTTTCTAAAGGAGATCTGTGTTTCTTTACTGTGTGACCCACCTCATCTGTTGGCTTTGCCAAGTGCAGGACACTGTTGCCTGCTCCATATGCAGCACAGGAATATGTAGCCAGGCCTTCTAGCATCTCTGTGGGAAAGAACTTGATGGCTGGCAGAACAGCTACAAATTGTGCTCTATTACAGAGCTTCAAAGACTGTCAAGATCATATGTACTTTGTCTAGGAGATAAAATGCATGTGTTGTTTTTCACTTCAAAGCAAGTCTTATTTGTTCCCCTTAATTTCCAAACTAAGTATATATATGGATACATATTTTTATATTGCATATTTTTCATTAAAAATAAACCATTATCAGATATTTAGTCTCAGTTTTGACCTCTGTGAAGTCAAAAACCATATGTATTCCTTATAATGTATTTCTGTGTATGTTCTATGAAAGGATTTTTTCCTTATGGGACTGATAAATTGAGTATACACAAACAGCTTTGAAATAAATTTAGTAAGTAGCTATTTGTTTATTACTGCATAGATTACTTGATGACAGTAAGCAAGTTTTAAGAGAAAAGAACTTCCAGTGAGGGTTAAAACTAATTGACTTTTGTTTGTTTGGTTTTTCATTGTAAATCCTTAGGAAGCTTGAAAACATTGCTTTAGTCAATTTGCTGAAGAAGGCTTTCATTAGAGATATACTGAGCAGTGCTTTAATCAGTACACAAATCCACCAATTTCAGATAATTGGTGCTAATCACCATTTCTCAACATAAAAGGACTCGAGGAGCAAGGATTTCTGTCAACAGCAAAGTTGAATGATACAGGAAAGCACAAGGCCTTCAGTCACCTTGCAAGCTCACCCTCACTGCTGGAACAGAGTTGCTCACTGTGCTGAACTTGTGCTAGATATTCCAAAGGCCACAGACTAATAAAAATCACATACTTACAATTATGAATCTTGGCCACCTTGCAAGAAATCTGTCCAGTTGTCCAGTGTAGGCGCCTACCTGCATTTTCATAACAGGAAGACCGGGCAGGTAGCACAGAGTGCCTTGTATTCAGGCAACTGTGCTTAGTCCCTTCTTACCAAAGCAGGATAATTGCATCCAGGCTGCTTTCTTTTGGACTCTCCTCACCCTTGAGCAGTGACCAAGAAGTGTTTGGAAAGCACATGAGTTTACAGTGGCCACAGTTTTGCCATGAACTCTGCCAGCAGTTCAGCATGGTGTTTTGTGTTCTATTACAGATGTGGCCCCTTTTCACAAAATCTGAATTGCCTGACAAATACTGTCTAAGATACTCCAGCCACTCAAAAAAATGGGAACTGGGAAAAACTGGAATCTGTTCTCTTCTATCATGTAGTAATAGCATAATGATTTAGTCTTTAGGTTTTTTTAAAAAGTGTTGGCTATCATGTTTGAAGATATGCTAATTATTTCAAAGATCATTTGCTTGAAAAGAATACTGGTGAGTTCAATACCTTTTATAGCCCTGAAAATCTCAAAGGCCCAACTCTGTCTATTAAAGACTATGCTTCCCTCGGGTCATTCTGAAATGAAAAAAAAATAGGATTATATTGCCTTGCTCTCACTAAAACTGGTCAGTTGTACAGCAAAAAGATCTAGTCATATGTGACAGAGGAGAAAAATTTGTGTTACTGCCCAGGGGGACATCAGATTGCAACAGGACTGTGAACTAGCCAGCTGCTCTGGAATGCAGCCTTGCCACCCACTCACAGGGAGAGCCAGAACAGGAGGCTCCAAGCACACCTTGTACCTTGCTGGTAAGATTTGGGCTATAATTGTCTAAATGCTTCTCCTCTCCTGACCCAAACAATAGGCTTTTGGTTAGGATTATTACCAGCCATGGAAGTATTCTGGGCTTGAATCCCATCAAGGATGAAAAGGGAATTCAACTGGTCTCTTTTCTTCAGGATAAGTGCTTTAAATCATAATTTATAATATAAAAGTTGGGAGCAGTATATTTATGCTGTTTTAAAGATAGATCCCTGCGCTGAGTTTTCCAGCCAACTAAATCAAATGTAAGTTTTCTAGGACAGGTAGAAGAGGTCTCAGCAAACTTGATAAATGAATGCCTTGTTACTAGACATGTCCATGAAGCTGGGTTATTGAAAGTAGGTTTTTGAAAGCAAATATGTTAGATTTCAAAATGCAAGTAATTTTTCACATGTTTGAGATATAAATTATTTAAGTCTGGCTTTATACTTCTCAGATGGCTTCTATGAGAAACAGATGGCTTAAGTCAAACAATAATGTACATGACATGGTCTCCCTTGCTAAGTAATTTTAAAAATTTCTGTCACAAAATTCAAATACTGATAAATATTGCACCAAAATTTTCTAGTGCACCAACAGTTTTTAGATGTTGTTTCACAGGACAGGAAGTATTCTTCATCCTGATGTCTGATTTTAAGGCCTTTTTTAATGCTAAGAACATAAGAATCACCTTCTTGGAACAGATCAGTACTCCATGCTGTCTGCCAGGGAGCAGTGATAGAGGCTTAATGTCATAATGCTGCGTCTGAGACATCAATGCATAATCATTTCAAGTGCAGAACCATTCAGATTTTGGCTACACAGTAATCTGTCTGATATAATATTCCTCTTATGTATCAACTTATAGATGCTTCATTTTTAATTATCTGCTTTGTAAAATATAAATCTAGTTTCTGAGCAAAATACCATCTTCCCCAGAATCAGGTTTTCTTCTGCAAGATGAAGTAATCACCTCACCACTGCAAATATGTCTGAAATGCTATAGTCAGTAAAGAGATAGGTCAGAATAGATGGTTATTGTGGTGATTTCTGGTGTAAAATCTATCTACATAATACTGTAACCATGCATTGTGTGGTTACAGTATTGTGTAGATAGATTTTACAGCAGAAATCCTCATGGGCTTAGCTAAATTAATGCACAGGCTTTATGTCATCTTCCATTTTGCAAAGTTCAGCTGGAAAATATAACAGGATGAATTTGGGACTTTGTTAGGCATATCTGAATGGAGAGAACATAATGTTTTTGAAGTAGAATGTGGAGCCTTAGCCACCTGTCTCCAATTATACTCTGTGTGACTGCAAGATTAAAATGCCATCTAGCTCACTGTGAAAATATGTCCCTTAGCATCTCCTTTTAGCTCAGGAGCATTAATGCTAATAACACCCCAACAGAGAATCAATTTTATTTTGATACTCTCAGTGATTAAATATTTTATACAGAGCTCTGGCAACACTTTCATAAACTCTCAAACACAATATTGGAGTTGAAAACATGTACTGGAACTGACAGAAACTGCATGTGAAAGAGTTTTTGCTAATTGAATGACTGGCACAAATGGTAGCCAAGAGAAGTACATTCACCTGAAAAATTCATATGAAGCAGAATATGGAATCAAAAAAACTGTGAAAATCCAAAAAATGAATATTGATTTCAAGTTAAATTATCAGACTGAAATGATGTTGTTGTTGTTGCTGTTGTTATTATTTTGAGTGCATGGCTACTTTGCCCCTTGAAAAATCTATGCAAAACTGGCCAGTACTTTGGTTACTACTGTACATAAAATTCTGTAACTGGTATTGATGCCAGATTTACTTTCTAGACTTCCTCTATTCTTATTCTGAGTTACAATGCTCCAAGGTCATAACACCATTGAGAAATCAAGTGAAAGCCATAAAAAAAAGCCATTCACAGTCTTTCAAGTTGATAGTTAAGTATTATTTCTGATAAACTCACAATCTGAAGGTAAAAAGATTAGCAAACCTGGCCATCCTGACAGAAATGTTAGCTATGTTAGCTATGGATATACTGCTGAAGGTATCATTATTATATTTAGAGTGTTGAAACATGAATTTCCATTTTAAGGTTCAGGTATTTCATTTCAAAGTGCAAACAGGTACATTTGCATTAACTTCAGCTAAGATCTTCTGTGTTGTTTAACAAGTGCTCCTCTTTAAATTCCTTTCTAGAAACAAAGGCCAAAATAGACTCTGAAAGAGAGCAGCCATTGAATAAGACTCAGAAATTTCTACATTTTTCATGCAAGATTCTGATCCTAAACAGGACAGTTCGGACTGTCTTTACTACCTCATACAGTACATGCTTTAGAGATGATAATTCTGGAAAAGGTTAACAAGCCAAGTACTAGAATTTTTCACAGCACAGATCTTTGAATTACCTGTACGTTAATGCCGTTTTCTTCAGATAATATTTCATAATCAGTTCATTGAAAAAAAATCTAACAGTCTGCCTTTGGTATACAAAGCACTAGAGAGGCTAATTTATAGAAGCACTTATATTAGAAAAAAAAGTTGTTTTCTTTTCTGCTCCTTAGTGCTGAAGCATTTAATCTCTTATTGTCTTTGGAAAAGTAACATCTTCCATTTTCAAATGGGGCAGATCAGACAGACAGAACTGAATCCCTGAGTGTCTATAAAATAAGTCTAAATTCAGCTTCAGATCTTGCGATGTCCTGTTCCAGTTCTGCAAAGACCATAACTTACCTGATATGTTGAGAGTTATAATGTGTAACCTCCTTGCATGGTGCAAAACCACTCTGGCAGAGATAGAAACAGACCTCACATCTTTTCTGTACCTTTACATCATGTTTCATCCTTCAGCACTGCACTCTACATAACAGAATAAATTTCAAAAGGAAAGGACATAAATGGTCTATTTGTATTACCATTATTTTTCAGAACAACATAAACCCAATGCCATTTCCTGTTAAAAAGAAAGTCTATCATATAAGCCAGGACAGTATTCGAACAAATGGATCCAAATGATCAAGTGTATGAAATATAATTCAGTGCAGCACAATTTAGGCCATTGAGAACAACAAAATATAGAGGAACCTGTACAGATGACTAGCACAGCTGTGTTTTGACCCTGATGAATGAAGGAGTTTTTGAAATCTTCTAAATGCTAGGGGGGCTGTAGAATTGCTCTTAGTGCACTCCTTGTCATTTTCTTTCAATATGCCCTTGTGTTTTTTTGACTTCTTGTCATGCCAGCCCACTTCTATCTCCTCTGTCCACTCAAACAGCTTTACTCTTATCACTCACCAACTGAATTTTGTGCAGAATCATCAGCACTGGAAGGATTCTCATACTCTTGTTGAGGAAAGGAAATTTTTATTCTTGTGCACCTGCTTGCATTTGTTTGCCTTTCTTTGCAGATTTATACCAACTCTGGAGAATATTGACACACTCCAGTTAAACTACACAGGGTCATAAAATATTCTGAGTTGGAAAGGGCACAGAAAGATCATTGAAGTTCAACTCCTGGCCCTGCACAGGACACCCCAAGATCCACACCATGTACCTGAGAGCATTATCCTAACAGGTCTTGAGCTCTGTCAGTCTTGGTGCTGTGATCACTTCCGTGAGGAGCCTGTTCCAGTGCCCAACCACCCTCTGGGTGAAAAACTTCTTCCTGATACCCACCCTAAACCTGCCCTCTCTCACTTCATGCTGTTTTATTTGGTCCTGTCCCTGGTCAGCCCAGAGAAGAGATCAGTGCCTGCCCCTCCTCTTCCCTTCATGAGGAAGCTGTAACTAAAGTGAGGTCTCACCTCCAACTCCTCCAGGTTAACAGCCTCACACAGCTTCTTCTCCAGACTCTGTCCCATCCTCCTTGCCCTCCTTTGGCTGCTTTCTAATAGTTTAATATTTTTCTGATACTATGGTTCCCAACACCGCACACAGGGGTCGAGGAAAGGCTGCCTCGAGATGAAGTGTGGGGTTATTTTTTATGATTTTTTTTTTCAGAAAATATTCCATTATTTTTATTAATCCACTTTTTTTACTATTATTAAATTTTCAGTACCAAGTGCTCAAATGACAGAGGTAAAAGTGTTACTCTTGTGCTCTTTAGTATTATGCTATTTTTTTTGTGTAAGAGGACAACTCCCGTGGCATCTATGCTACTCTTGTACTTGAAAACTTAATAATCCTGAGATTGGGCTTAGGTGTCATGGCCCTGGCTAAGTCACTTCACTCCTGTTTATCCTCCTCTATAAAGATTCCTCTATATTCCTCTATATGAAGAGGAATTTGTTTCTCCATTAATTCAGTTGACAGGAATACAGTAGAGTATTTCTGTGCCACATACACTGACCAACATCTGTGTCACGACCCTCTTACTGGGATTCAGAGTAAATGTTATTGATAGACAATTCCTAGACAATAAAAGATACACTGTTCACCATCTTTCAGTTCATTCCATTTTTCCACATTCTTGTTCATCTCTGTCTAATCTCATATTGCTATTTCTCATTGCACTTTCCAACAAACAATGAGAACCAAAAATTCAGATCATGTCTGCTTTAAATGAGTTATGATAATATAAGGCTTTGTTTGGCATAAAACACATAGAAAATCTGCCTTTAAGTAAAATTCAAAGCTAACTTCAGATGAGAGTCCATACCGCTGGCATCTGCAGAATTTCAAACCTACCCTTGCCTACAAGTCGCAGGGACTCAATGCCATAACCACTTCCCTGGATAAGGTCTGCCTTGTGCTTTACCTCTCGGTTTACTTGAAACATCTCAGGACTTCCAGATGTTTGGGAAGTAGCTGGCTCACATACTTCTGGAAAAATGAGTCTTTTGCAATGATATACCACCAAAACCAGGCAAAGAAGCTGTACAAGTTACTTCATTGAATGGCCTTAAAAAGAAGGGATGGAGTCTGGAGACAGACTGAGCAAAAATCAGCCTGCAAGGGCAGTGGCTAGCTGTATAAACTCATATCTGGCAGCTCTAACCTCATCTCTAACAGCACTGACCTGTTAGAGAAGAACACACAGTAATCTGTTTTAGTTTGAGGATCTTTTACTAGGATACCTGAGTGTGATGTATAATGTATCTAGCTTGCCAGAAAATAGGACAAAAGCAGAAATATTTACCATTCTGCCTTTCACTTATTTTCTGTACTTTTGCTTCAAATTTAAATCAGTTTTTGCATTTACCTGGAAATACCTTGGAAAACACTTACATTTAATATTTTAGATGTTCCAGTTTTTAAAGGGGGAACCAACCAACCAATCTAAAACCTGTGTGTCAGGCTTTTACTGTTATTTTCAAATTTCAGCAGTCTCTGCTTGTGGAGTCTCAGCTGCAGACATGGGGGAAATGTGTGCAGTTCAGAGACTTCAAGAGAGTTACAGGACAGCTGGTTCTGGGAAAAGGAAACAAAGACTTGTAATAGCAAGGGGGTACATCCAAGGAAAATGTGTATAACCTGTTTCCAGCACCATAGCACCATGTGGATGTCAGAGTGTGGTTGGTTTGATCTTGTTGGAGCAACATTGTGCACTGCAGACATATTTCATTCTAAAAGAGAAGTCTGACCATTTTTTACCTTAAATTAGAGGAAATTTCAAAAACACAGATAAAATGTGGATATTTTTAGCTTCTCAGTATTATACACTTTAGCAGCCCACCTATTATGAATAAAATAGTTCTGCTTTGCTATCCAGCAGTTACAACCAATCATTCAGGATTTTTACACTCAAGGAAGAGAGCTAAAAAATAGTAACCTTTTCAGCAACAGAAATGTCACACTGACACAGGTTGCTTTTGGCAATGCCATAATGTGCAAAAATTTTTCTCATTTAGAGATACATATAAAATCAAACAGAAGATAATTTAATGTCTGGAAAATGTATCAGCTGCCCAAAGGATATTTATAAAATAGACAGGCAAAGACAATTTTGGGGCTTTTCTTCTGATTTTCTGGGCTTTTAGCCATTTGCTTCTTTCTGCTTTCCCTGCACCATGCTGTGAAGTTATATGTGCCTCAAAGTCAGAAAGGACTGGAAGGTACACTTAAAAGAGCTGTGTCTCTGGTTTTCAATCTGAAGCTAAAATATCAATTTTTTTCTTCCTCAGCAAGTGAAATACTAGTAATAATACAGTTTTTTGCTCAAATCTAAAAGTAAGAAAGAAAAATTGTGACTGTTCTATTTTTGTAAGTTTTGGTGACAATAAACCTCTTTCCAATTAAAGAGGAGACCTCACTGCTGCAGGGGTCAGCATTTATAACTGTCAGGTAAATTCACATATGAAGGAAACCATCAGGTCAGAGTTGGCCTCTGTGTAGAGGATCACTGCTGACAATAGAGCAGGAATTGTTCTTTTTTTGTCTGTAATTCAACCTGCCTTACATCTATAAATTCAGTTGTACTCTTAAGACTTCAGAATGAAATAAACGTTGTGCTTCATGAAACATCTCTGTATAATGTTATATTTAGAGATCTACTTATTCCCTAGTCTCAGCCACTGATCCAGGACAGACTTGCAAAATGGATTATATTATCTGTATGTCAAGGGATCAGGAAGAATAAAGCCCAGTTTTGTTGCCATTTATTTTTCTCTGAAACTGAAAAAGAGATACAAAACATAAAAAATTATAGACAAAAAAGTGAAAATACCCTCTGTAAGCAATTATATATCATAATAAAATACACAAGATGAGTTAAATATAGAGGTAGATAACTTGAATCCCTGATAACTGGACAACCACTCCATCCCCTGTTGGAAGCTGTTCCTGGTCTGGCCCTCACATCAGAATAAAAAATCACCAACTCCTTTAACTTTATCTAGGCATTTTCCAATTTGTAATTTAACTCTTCTTCTGTGTTTAGTGGGTGATCTGCAACTTACTGATGCCTTGGCAAGTAAAATCTTGATATTTTGCTACTTTTTATATTCTTTTCTCGAGAATCATTCATGATTTATAAGATGTTTTTGAAAATACAATGTAATTGAGCAATTAAGGATTTTCAGCCTCTTCAAAAGAAAAAAAATAGGCAGCTTTTGCTGCATTGCATTTTCAAGTTCCATAGTTTGCAAACATGAAGGGGACCTTTCTATATGGAATTCAAAATTATTGCTATTGAATGATCTGGGTGACATGCATCTCAAGAAAGGGAGATTTATAATAGTGGTTAATACTCCAGTGGAAAAAGCCGTAATGGAATCCAATGTGTGAAAAATGAAGCTGCAGGGATTCAGATCAATATTGCACCATAAAAGTTTAATCAAAGACAATTAATTGCACAAACTAGCCCTAAACCATTTGTTGTAGTTTTAAATCAAAACTGAACATCTTTCAAAAGCCTATGATGTAGATACAATTTTGCAATTATGTGCCTGAGATAGATATTCATCAGTTCTTCTGTCTTGAGAAATCTGAGAAACAACCACTAGTTCTTACAGTGTTTTACAATTTAAGTAATTAAAACTGCCATTGATATTTTGATTGATGAGGATTTAAAAATTCCATTAATGAAGTAGCATTGTTGCACGTTCGAGTGCTTAAAGTTGCAAAATGTCAAAACCCAGTTTGCCAACATAGAGATTTATAAATTGGACAAACCCAACTATATTTTTGTACCAGCAGTCCATGACATCCTTGAGGCTAACAAACACAGTGGAATATCATATAGCTTTTCCTAAAGAAGGCAATAAAGATTTATTAAAAACACCTTGACTATCTATTTATAAAATGGAATATAACTTTGTAAATTTCATTTTAGACATATCAATTTTTTTCTTGTTTGAAACTTCAAAAATATTCATGGGAAATTTCACCTCACATCTTTAAGGGGGACTAAGAAGCAGGTGAAAATGCTTTTATACAGAGGAAAATCCTAATCATTTTTATCTATTTAACATCAACAGAAATTTGTTTTAATTCACACTGAAACAAGACTGTTTCATTTTAGACATTTTAGCCCACCATGTTTGCTCATTTTGAGAGGGATTGCTCTTGCCCACCATCTCTCAAACAGTCTAGTCCAAGAAAGTCATGCATCCTCAGCAGGCAGTGATGAGATGTGAATGTCTTCAGTGATTGATTTGTCCTGCTGACATCTAGAAATCAGGGTGGAAAATATACAGCTTCTAGAAGAGCGTGTCCCTTGTTGACCATAAAAACAGCATCAGTGATAAGCCTGAATTGAACTTTCAGCTTTTAAATTCCAGAAGTGATATGTGAAATTCCAACAGTTTATGACCTTTCTTAACAAACCATCCTCAAGAAATATTTGGCAGATCACAACTCAGTCCTACAACATATTTTTTATGTGAATAAATTCTAATTCATGCAAATGCTTATGTACATGAGTGTTTGCAATGGAGCTATTCCTTCCATTGTGGAATGACAGTGGTGGGTGGCAGAGCCAGAACTGCACCACCAACCAGGTCTCATCTGTCCTCTCAAACCCAAAAGCAAGTCCTCTGACAGAGGTCAGTGTTTTCTTCTACAAACACCTTTAGGTTTTATATGCATACTTCTCTATGAACTAAAGTGGTGAAACAGCATTGAGCCTATTTTACAGTAAGTTCAACAATAATGAGCAGCATCAGATTCACAGTGGATTGTTGGTTTGCTGGTAGCATATTGAGCCAGATGCCCTCCTAAAGTCAAAGTAATTAATCTACAGTGTTTTCAATCTACTTGTGTTGCTTTGAGTTATCCTGCAGTTTTGCTGATAAAATAAATATTGCTGTTCTCTAAGTAGATTGGAAAAATAATTAATGGAGTCCTTCATTATATTACTAGCAGCTGCATATACAAATGTGCATTTATGGAAGTTGTCTTCAAACTTTTTATAGCACTAAATAGAAACTAATTGTCATCTAAATTCCCCATTGTCAGTCACTATATAATGCCAATTCACCCATTAGTATCCTCAATTATGCATGAACAGAGTAACAGGTGGAACACTGCAAATGTTAATTTAGGAAATACTTTACATGCTTTGTGAACAGAAAATACTGCTGTGATTGAAGCCATTCACTGATAAGATGACAAAGTAAAAGTAAGAGGCATGTCAACCTTGATACCTCAAAAGTGTTATTTCTTTACTGAAGGTGAGTCCAAAATATCCATAAAATCCTGTCCTCACTGGAAGGTAAACTTGTCATATCATAAAGGGAAAAGGAATTATCTTTGTTTGTATCAGATATCTGTCAGCAAGTGAACTAAAAATTAGAATTCAAATCAATCAGCAAAGTACAGAAAAATATAGAAGTAAGGTGCAATTTTTTCCATAAGTTTTTATCAGGAGTTACCACATTGAAATTTAGCCAACTACAAATTTAGGACTTGATTTAGTCATGTATTATTTCTCTCTAATCAATGTATGGAAATTGGCATTTACAAAGAACAAGCACCTACCTTAATAGGAGGGAAGAGAAACTTCTCTCCCTGTGTTAGACTCAGAATTCTAAGTCTAACAAACTGAATACCCGACTTTGAGATGGCTGTTTCATTTCCTCAGCACCAGGAGTCATTTCCATTGATGAGACAGGATCTTTGAACCACGTCTCATGTGCAGTCTGAGCTCCTCATCACTACCAGAACTTCCAGAGCTTAAGGTGCCTTGAGCAATGGGGCTAACTCCTGCTCAGGGTCACTGCTCTGCAGCTGCACTCAGCCCAGCCTGATCTGCACAGAAGGTGTTTGCCATGGATAACCTGCTGGAAATTTGGCAATGACAGGCAGTCTCAGGGCTTGCAACACCACACTAAACAACAGAGCAAGACAATTACATCTCCTTCCCTCCAAACTGGTTTTTCTCCATGTTAAATGTCAGAAAAGCTTGAGATGTCGTAGGGAGGAAGGGGAATAACTGGGGGTTTTCTTTGATTTCTTGGTCAGCATTCAATACTGTATCTACTGATATTCTTAGAAGCACTGAAAATTAAGTATGATTACTTTTTCTTTCCTCTGCTAGCATATTTATGTAGCTACTAAATTAACCTTATTTTTTTCTTCTTAGATCTTGTTTGAAGTTTAATTTTACTCTGTCAGTGTATTTTTCTGACATAAAACTCAAAAGTCTGAAAATCCACCCACTTCAGACAGTTGTCCAGAAGGTGATAAAACCTCAAAGTATGTGCTGTCCTACAATATCAGCTGAAAATAAAAATTATTATCCATGGTCATTCCTGGGTTATAGGGAAAAGTGACTACTTCACTTTTTTGATGTTCCCCCAGGGAATATCAAAGAATATGTTATTCCTTTTTCATTCATGTTAAGCTAGTCAGGAGCATTTATACTTCAAATGCATCTGCAGTTCCTGTAGGTATACACAGTTTGCCTGTTCCTGAATGGGATTTTTCATAGAGATAATTGTTGACATTTATTTTCTAAAAAAAATATTTCCCGCGTATGAAGTGAGGGCAGAGGATGCATGAGTGATCACACAGAGGGAGATACTCAGATGTGAAGTAGCAAGTACGTATTTGGCACCAACAATAATCCGAAATTAAAAAATATTTATCCTGTGTTGTTGTGAGGGAGTTACAGAAACAGATTCAGTGATGGAAAAATAAGGAAGTGAGTAATTTATATTTATTTAGGGGGATGATGAAAGGGATGATGTGCATTACTTTGATGAACTGGCAGTCGCCTCAGCAGATCTGTTGAGTCATCTGTGTGGTACCGTGTTGAGTCATAATGTATTGCTGGGTGGCACTGCAAGCACAGAAAGACTTACGGAGCAGAAGTAGGTTATGTAAGAAAAGCAGCTGAATCCCCATTAGAATTCTGCCTGAGACAGAATAAATGCAGCTTGTGTGCTCACTGTTTGGAAGAGCCTGGAGTGACTGACAGCCTTGGCATGTAATGCAATATTTGGGTGCCTCAGGGCTCCTCTGTTGGGGATAACACTGTTGTAGGGAGCTCAGCTGCTCTGTGTCTCACAGCCTGAAGGGTGGGCTGGCTGGAGCAGCGAAAGCTGCCCTCCTGGAAATCCCCTCCTCCCCACACAGAGCACAGCAGAGCCACAGGCAGCAGCGATGTTCACGATGTAATAGTGAGTGAACAAAATACAGCAGCAGGATGATTTATGGTATGTGTGGTAAGCCAGTTTACTGCACTACTACATTGTCTACTGAAAAATACAAGCCCGCTTTTTCTTCTGTTTATTAATAAATGTGGATTATGAGTAACTGAGATGATGGCACAAAGGCCAGTCACTAAATTTGGCCTAATTTTCAGTGGGAACGGAAGCACAGAGGGAAACAAATTATATGAAAATTGTAGGCATACCTGCAGGTTTTTATCCTAGGAAATCAATGATTCCTGCTGAATTAAAATGCTTTTATTATTCTCCTTTAAGCAAAGATTTTGTAGAAGATTAAGTAGATGTGTAGGTGTTGCCTCAACTTCTTTGAGGGCAAATTTGAATTCTGACAATATAGTCAAGATAATTTACCTGGTTTAAGGACAAGACTTCCTGTCAATACTAAATTCAAGACCCTTTGTCTGCATAAAGTAACCTGATTGTTTAATGAAACAGGACGACAGTATCGGGCTTTTCTGTTCTTTGGTTTCAAAATAACTTTGTAGTGGCTCTCAGAATAAAATCTTTAAAATCTTAACCATGATTCAGTGAGATCACAAATCAAAAGGAGTTTTGTCTGAGTTAGAGTTTAAGCTTTAGCATATATGTTTCTTCCCTGTATTATAATACTTCCCTTCTTTTTTAGGTTTGGATTCACTGTTATTTGACTGCTGAACAAAATTACCCTAAAGGTTTTGCACATTGAGAAAAAAAGATAATTAGCTTTTTCTGGCTTCTCTACTCACTGAGCTCAGTTGCTATGACAACCAAAATTTTACCACTTTCTTAACATCAGTTCTTTTGATTTCTGCAGTTTAAATTTAAAATACAAACCTTTAAACTGTGTAAAAAAAAATCTACAATTTCAAATATTTAGAACAACATTGTTCACCTTCATTGCTAGTAACCATGCATAAGAATTTTCTTAATATCTTCTAAGAGTCAAAGAGGTCTTCTAAAAGTCAAAGAGGTTTTCCAAGGGCTATTGACAGTTCAGTGGAACAAGTGTTTGTAGCTCACCCCTGATCGTACACTGATCCTGCACTGATCCAACAGCTCACTTATAAGGGATAATACAGACATTACAGTTGAAATAAATAATTGCTGTGACGGCATGCAGCACACCCAGTTTGGCAAACAGGGAGCTTTTATTATTATTTTGATTGCTCTTGGGAAATACAGGTAATGAGGCATTTTTGTGATGGGTGATGTGATGGTCATTTTTTCAGATACAGCTTTTCCTAGCTGGGAAACTTTCAATTTGCTTCCAGCTGTTCTTCACATTACTGTAAAAGCAAGTTTCATTTCCTCTTTGAAAAAATCTCCTTTTAGAAATGATAGACCATGTGATCTTCCATTGAAAGAGAATAAAACATTTATGTGCCAAAGGCTAGAAAATAGAGGATTGTGTTGTTCATCACTGGAGATTTGTGTAAGATCTTGTAGATTTGTGAGGTCCAGATAAAAAAAAAAAAATTAGAATGAGTATGTATCATTCTACTCCCCTCTATTAAACACATGGAGAGTAAACCAAAGGTTGATGATTCCATGAATATGGTCTGGACAAAATTAGGTACTTCAAAGTACAGATGCATTGAAGTGCATAGAGTCATAAATAATTTAAGTTGGAAAAGACCTTTAAGGTCATCAAGTCCAAGCGTTACCCTAAAAGTGCCAAGTCCTACTCTCCACCATATCACTAAGTGCCACATCTACACACCTTTTAAATACCTCCAGAGATGGTGAATCTCTCATTTCCTCTCCAGCCAGTTCCAGTGCTTGATGTCTCTTTCCATGTAGAATTTTAACCTAATATCCCGTCTAACTCATGCTGGCACAACTGGAGGCCATTTGCTTTCATCCTGTCATCAGGCTGGCTCCCACCTCACTCCAGCCTCCTTTCAGAGTGGTCAGACCTCACCACTCTCTACAAGTAAACACCCCCAGCTCCCACAGATGTTCCTTTCACACTTGTGCTCCAGACACTTCACCAGCTCCATTGCCCTTCTCTGGACATGCTCCATCCCCTCAATATGTTTCTTGTCATAAGGGGTCCAAAACTGAACACAAGATTCAAGGTGCAGCCTCACCAGTGCCAAGTATAGGGGAACTGGCAGTCACTGGTCAGCCCTGGTCCTGCTGAATTCCTGACACATGGAATGGTTGACACAAGGTATTTCTGCAGAGCAGCTCCCTGTGAACTTTTACACATAAAATAAATGGTAAACTAAAGAAGCTATTTGCCCACAGGGGTTGAAATTTCTCTGCTAGAGAAATACCCACAAGATATGTCTTTTAAAGTTTTGTGTTTAGAAATGTGGTAGCCCAAAAATGGCGACAATTTGGCAGAACTGGAAATGTTGCTCCATCTCTTCCAGTTCTCTTTCTGGAAAAGATGGAGCAGTTTCAGCAGGAACTTCAGACAAAGCAGCTCTTTGTGAATTTTTAACTGCATTGCAGTAAATGGAATTCAAGTCTAGAGCTACACTACACGAAGCAAGGGCACACTAGAGCACAAACTTGATTGTCCATATTGCTTAATTTGCACCCAGTTTCTGTCATGGTTTTGGCCTTTGAATGGTTTCCTCTACTGTGTTTTAATCACAGCAGTCACAGAGAACACAGCTGCTCATTCTCTTCACTCATCTTTCCTGCTATCTTCTTTCTGCCTCCTAGACATGGTTTCTCAAGCTGAAAGGCTGTGATGTTTAGTGAACAGCCTCACTGCTTTGCTGACAGCGAGATCAGACTCACTGCAACCTTTCCAAACACATTGCTTCTTCATTTGTATGCACCACAGCCACCTCTTTCTCTGCAGACTAGATCAATCTCTGTATTAGGGAGAATATACTGCTGTCAGTAAGCCCTCAGCTTTTTCCTCACATTGCTTTAGCATGAGGCTACATATTGAAGACTAGATGAGCTTGTCATTTCATTTCACCCATTCAATATACCAAAAAGGAATTTTGCTTGAGGAAAAAGAGATAGAACCTTATGTAGTCTGTAGGCGAAAGTCCCTCTTCCTTGTGATCTAGTCAAAGACAAAGGTCCTTCTTGAGTACAGGTGACCAAGAACTCATTTAGTGTTTAGCCAAAAACAACCTACAAATGTTATGAAGTCCTGTAGGCAACATTAGCTAGAGCAATGGAAAAAAATGGGGAAATACAGCCAAGATTTCTGAGTTCTGATCCTCTCTCTGACTCAGTCTATGATGTGGCTTAACCTGTCCCAAAATAATTCTTTCTCTTTCCTTCTAAAACTTTGGAGAAACTTGAAAGACTTTTATTGATTTTTTTGATAAATACTTGCCAAATATTTTGATATCAGTGATGTTTTATAAAATAAAAACCTATATAAACTTACCAAATTCATCTCCCCAGAAGAGCTGCATAAACACTTACAGCTTTGAGCTTTCTGGTGCCTGTGGTTTGGAATGGATGATACAAATAATAAATTTCAAAAGAAACTTCAAATTTGAATAAGTACTTTTTCAAAATAAATCACAAATTTACTCAAGAGCTGCATACTGGATAATAATAATCTAAGTCTGTTCTTAGTAATGGCTTCATGGTAGTTGAACTTTTTGTTTTGTTTTGTTTTGTTTTGGTATGGCTTGGTTTGTTTGTTTGTTTGTTCTGTTTCTCTAATATAATCTTTCACTCCTGAGGGGAAAAATATCTAAACATAATAATCGCAGCTACGTACTTAGGGAAAAAAAAAAACTAAAAAAATAGAGAAGGAGTAAGGAGATTTGCCCAAAGTAATAAATGGACTGGATCATTTCCAATGTGATTAAAAGAGAATTTAGGGTGTAATTAGAAGAGAAAACAACACTTAATTTAGAGATATTTATTCTGTAAGACAAGATTCTTCTATCTTTCATTGTGTCAAAGCCCTCCTAATGCCTTAATTTTCCCACTTGCTTTTATCATTTTGTTCCTTTTCATTTGAAAAGTAGAAGTTAGAAAGAAAAAGTGATGTGCCTGCAGCCTCTCAGGATTTTTGGCAGCATCTCCTGAAATCATGTGTAATCTTTGTTTATGTGAGTGGCTCAATTGCTGCTTTTAATGTGTCTATTTGGATGGGTAAGAATTGCCAAAGTGGATTCCACTTACCAGAGCTGCTCGTAAATTTTGCATTCTTGGTTACTTTGGGTGACTGAATGTGAAATAAATCCAGAAATCTGGTGCAAGTCAGGGTGGCTTGTGGACTGGGGAGCACAAACACACAGTTAAAATTGTGCTAAATGCAGAGGATGCCAACAGGGTGCTCAGGAAAGGTTGTGATGGACAGTCCCTGAGCTTGTGTAACTGACAGTGCTGTTACACAAGTTGTTTTGTTATATTGAGATTAATACTATTAAATGTCTTACCAGAAGGGATCCTAGGAAGAAGGAGTGTATATCTACTGTCACATTTATAGTCAGGAAAATTGCCTTTTGTTTTATTTTCTTTCGTGGGGTGGGATTATTTTTTTTCCCCTTCTTCCTTTTGCATTTTCTGTTTCACAGCTTCTGTTAGTCCTGTCTCACTCCAGCACTTCCTTCTCTGGAAGAGTTCTTTAGCCTTTTGGATGTTCCTCCTACTTCTTGTTGATTTTTTTAAGGGCAGCATTTTAGCAATGCTTGATTGTGAAATTCATTGCTGAAGACTAAATGAGACCATGGGAATATGTCAGCCAGATGTCTGACCTCCAAAGCACCTGTCATCTGAAAAGGTTTGGGTTTTATTTCTTTGTTTTTCTGCATTAGAACAGTTTTAATTTGTGATAAAATTGCTGAAAGAAATTGGAAAATGTAATCTTCTCCAGTGGTATTTCTGTCAAATGTGAATGGGAGTAGGGCCCTGTTACAACAAAGGAATTACTGTTTCTGTCACTTTGTCCAGATCTGAGCACGAAATAAGCAATGGAGCAGAGCAGCAAGACCTCAGAGGTTCAGGAACAGCCCTGGAATGCTGGTTTAGCACAGGAGGACAAAAGGTGGGCTGTTCTTTTGCTGCAGGCCAAAGGGGGCACAGCGCCAAAACCCAAGCATACAAACACAAAGCAAGAAGCAGATTTTGAGTGGAGACTGGGTTGAGTTGCCAAAGGGGTGAACTCTCTTCCCATGCACTTGGTCTTACCTGCAAGGCACATGTCTTCTTTGTCCTTGCCTTTCTATTGACTGCATGTGATGAGTTTACTGTTAATTTTATATAAAAATATCTGCAGAATTATATGATTTTTAATTTTGGGGACCTGCATATTTGTTATCATTTTAGAAATTTTCATTAGCTTATATATGGAAATAACTTCATTTTTTCCTAAGTTTTTATGAAATATAACTAGATTGAATACTCCTGTAAGCTAATGAAAGTGGAAAAAAATGCAAAACCAAAACTGTAGACATTAGGAAATACAGTTTGTCAGGAAATTTTGGAATGGATTTGTTTCTGTGCCAACTTGTGCTTTTTTCATTTTTTAAGGATTAGAATTTCATCTAAGAACAGCTGACTAGGCACTGGCTATTTATTTTTTAATTATACACACCTCTTGTCTTGAAAATAGAACTGCTCATTGAATAGCTTACACATGGCTTTTCTCCTTTTTACCTGCAAGACATTCACAAAAGTCTTTAACCCAGTCATATTTCTTCCATGTCTTCTGCAGCACTATGCAAAAGCCTGGCTTCACAATCAGGAATTGCAAATGAATTCTCAATTCCCATCCCTGAGCTGAAATGTCAGAAGTTCTAAACCAGGATTTTCTCTTTAGATTGATGATTACATGAGGCAGGAGATAGCTGGGGAAATCTGACCAGTCATTGTCTGAATTCAATCACTTCCATGTGGACTGAACTCTGTCAGTTAAAAGATGGTTTTTATTGTATTTTTTTTGTGTTGACATTACAACCCACAATAGTAAGTTGCTTATAGCAGATAGAAAAAGATGTCACAACAAAAGAAAAAAAATAATTTAAAGAAATAATATCAAGTCAAGAAGACCTCTGAGTTAAATGTGGTGCATAGGTCTGACTTTCTAAAGAATGAGGGAGCATTGGTTGTTTTCCCCAGTGCACAGCTGCAACAGTGATGTGAAATTAGAACAGTCTGTTGAACTCATACTTACAGTGGTGACTTATTTGCATTAGAGTTCCCATCCCAATGAACAGGACACATCTGAAGTTACCTGTTACCAGTATTTAATAATAGTACTTGAGATTTGACCTGAGCTTTGTTTTTCCTTCTTTCTCAAGCAATCAGCTCTTACCCAGATTTCATTCAGAGCATGATCCTTTGAAGGTAGTGATGCCAAATTCCTTCTCCTGATCCTTTTTTAAACCATGGCTACTGAGTATGTGACCATTTGTATAAGCTATTACACAAATACAACTAGGAAATTTTCAATTTAAGTGTATATAATACATTTGGCTTATATGAGCCATTTCAATAAACCAGAAGAATTGGTGGAGTTGCATCTGTCAATAAAGCCATTAGCTTCAGGGAAATTACTCAGTGAAGCAGGATGTGTTCTGGATTCCACAGAGGAAGGGAAGATATGAGCTGCTTGTTTTTCGCTGAAACAGCCCTCCTGATACCACTCCCTAAGCTGCTGGTATTAAACTTGTGTTTCTTCGCTTCAAAGCTGCAGGGCTACTTTGAGGAAAGCACATGCTGGGGTTCAATAAGTTATACTACAGTTAATAATGTGGTTTAAGTTTTGAAATATATACCAGAGATAAGAAATCATGCAAAATCTTTTCTTTTCCTAATTACAGACTGTGCTCCCACAACTATGCAGTGATGTTCTTGCCTTTAGTCCAAACATAGTTTTTTTATTTCTTTAACATAATTAGGTTCTAGTCAATATAAGAAAAATTCATAGATTTAAGTCAGCTGGTTTTGGAGAGAAGCACAAAATCTCTTGTTTTATTTGGAAACAAAAGAATATTAATATCCAGAGGCCCATCCTATTCCCTTCTCAGCTTTGATTAATTTATTTACATATTAACTTGCAGTTTATCCCTGAGTGGGTCTTTAATGTCAGTAGCTGTTGCAAATACTCATCCTCTGTTGTACTCTACCCTGTGCTAATGGATCTGACTGCCACACACAACACTGAGGCCCAAATTCTCTTCCACAACAGTCTGGGCATAGGATGTGGCTCACTTTGGACCTCCACGTGGAACAGGATCACTGCTGAGCAGCACTAGCCATGCTCTGCAGCAGCCAGGCTCAGGGCACTGCTGTCACATGGTGAGTCTCATCAGTTAGCATTTTGGAGAGGGCTGTAAAGCTGCACAATCTCATTCAATTTCTTCCTGTGATACAATATGGGACAACAATGCTCCTTCCTTGCCACAGGGGGAAAAGGAAACTGGAACATTAATTAGCACCTGGGAGTATGTTTGCATCATGCTAGATTCATAAGCAGCAAACTTACCATGTCACTACATAAGATCATTACAATACAGTGACAAACTCTCTTTACCTATAAATACTAAAACAATATTTGCTGTAACACAGCTCCTCCTAGGCAGAAGTACAGCAACTGTATGTTTGGGGATAGATACGTTCTAATTTCCAGAAACTTCCAGTATTGTAAAAGGAAAAGGAGTAAAGATGAATTAAAAAAAAATTATAAAACCACCCCAACTTATTACTGTTGCTGCTATGGAAACGGAACAAAGAGCAATAACTACTTGCCAATTTCTTCTGGTTCCTACAGTGAATGAACCTAAAATACTGACATTTCAAGGACAAGAATTGCTGTCAATAACTAAATATTTTGCTATTCTGGGATTTACCAGCACATTACCTTGGAGGTGTTTAGTTTCTAAACCTTTGTGATTTTTTTTTTTTTCTGAAGCACAAGACCTTACAAGTATGTGATGCATGTGGTTATGGAAAGGCAAATAATTTTTACATTGAGAAATCAATTAAAGAGTCAATCTAGTCCTGAAATTAGGAATGTATTCAATACATTTAATTTATATTTATAAAGGAAAATGTTTTTATAAAAAGAAGAGACACATTAAATTTGGAGGTGTGCCTAGCTCTGCAGAGCACCTGGGAACTTATGAGGAATGGAACCTCCTTGTTTTGATGTTTATTGCCACTCAGTTTTAATATGCTCAGTGCAGCTGTATCTGTATAAGAGGCTTCTGCTGAGACTCCCTTCTTCTGACTCACAGGTGTTTTTTCTCTGCATGGGGGAAGCAGCCAAAGTATTTCTGCCCAATAATAATGTAAGGTTTACAATACATGTTCAATATTCTGCAGTTTGGACTTCATCTGGAAATGAAGGTGCAGTTATTTTAGGGCAGAGAATAAGACTTTCAGTATGCTTTCACCATGTTTTCCCACTTCAAAAACAATAACTGAATCCTAAACTTACTGGAATGAAATGGCAGCATTCATCTCTTGGCTTGGCAAAAATTTTTACTTGTTAAAATTTAGAATAGCATAGACAAAATTAAACACAGGAAAGTTTTTTATCTTTGGGGGAAAAGGTATCTAGACTCTTCTGGCAAGTAAAAGGTGAGAGAATTAACTTCTGTTCTCCTTTGCCTAGATTTATAGTGGGTGTTCTTGTTGAAAAATATCTCTTCAGTGAGAGATGGTCATCCTTTTATTCAAGTTCCTCCAAATTTTCTCCATCTTCATCTTTCTCAGTCTGTGTTTAAGGCATGCAGTAGTCTTCCAAGTAATTCTCTCTGCTAGATGTTAATTTGATTATCCTCTTATATGCAACAAAAATAAATATAATTGCAATATCTTTCAACTATAATTTATCCTCCAATATCTCAGTGACAGGAATATTCTTGAATTGGGTTGGAGAGAAAAAGAAAAATGATAGGAGAGTATGAGTGAATGGGTGCTGAAGGTCTTTCAAACCTGAATGACCAGATGGGATCCATCCCAGGGTGATGAGGGAGCTGGCAGATGAGCTGCGAAGCCACTCACCATAATTTATCATCACTCCTGGCTCACTGGTGAGGTTCCAGATTACTGGAAGCTGCCCAATGTGACGGCCATTCATAAAATGGGTGGGAAGGAGGATCCTGGTAATTATAGGGCAGTTAGCCTGACCTCTGTACCAGGTAATCATGGAACAATTTATATTGAGTGTCATCATGCAGCACTTACAGGATGGCCAGGGTATCAGGCCCAGCCAGCAGGTGTTTAGGAGGGGCAG
>JAYDZK010000169.1:101535450-101591722 GCA_034509185.1 Euphonia xanthogaster | reverse complement strand
CAAGAACTCGGGGGTCAGGATCAAAGGGAAGGCAGGGACAGGCGACATTATTGCTACAGGCCACCAGACCAGGAAGAATGAGTGGATAAGGTGCTCTACTGACAGGAGCAGCTTCACATTCACAAACCTTGGTCCTCATGGAGGACTTCAACCACCCCATTATCTGTTGGAAGGACAGCCAGCAAGGCTTAAGCAATGTAGGAGGTCCCTCAAAGGCATTGAGATCAATTTACTTCTCCAAGTAACAAAGGAGCCAACAAGGAGAGGCGCTAGGCTGGACCTCATTCTTACCAATGAGGAGGGGCTGGTGGTGAACATAAAGCTCCAGGGCAGCTGGGCTGCAGAGACCATGAAATGGTGGAGTTTGAATCTCTCATGGCAGTGAAGTGGGTGCTCAGCAAACCCTGGATTTCAGGAGAGCAAACTTTGGCCTCTTCAGGGATCTGCTTTGTAGAGTCCCATGGGATAAAGCCCATGAAATCTCCCACTGCACTTAGAATGTAATTAGTTCTTCTCAATGCTCAGCACTTGTTAATGTCAAGTTGGTGATTCTATTTAAAACAGTAATTCTCATTTCATATGAGCAAGTATCCACAGAGAGCACAATCTTCAGTTTGCAGTGAGAACGTTCATCAGATTCTCTTCTCCCTCATGTTGTGACAAGCCCAGCCCACGCACATTTTGCAGACTCATTTGTCTCCCTAACAGCCTCTGCCTCATGAGTTACAGCCACTGCTGAGGATTCACTGCTGTGCTGACACTGCTCTGGGCTACTGCTGCTAAACCACTCAGGTACCATAAAGATCACAAAGGATTTGGTTGCTCCTGTGTTCTGCTCTGGACATTATCTTCTTCCCATCCCCCTCTGGAAGAAGGTTCTGCCCTCCTCTGCCTTAGGCAGCTCTCTTCTAACTCTGCCCATGATTCAGAGTGAGTCAGACACTTCTCAGATCTACCACACACATGAGAGCAGACCCTGAGGTACATGTGAATGTTCACTGCACCAGTGGAGAGCTCACACATCTGCATAATTCAGCTACTCCACTGGAGTGCAGTGAACGTGTCCAGCTTTCTGGACCTAGCACAGACCTGCTGCTGCATCATAGCTCAGGACAGCCCTAGATCTCAACAAAATGTGTCCACATAAACTTTCGGTATGATAGAACCGAGTACGTCCAAGAGACCAAGAGGTTTCCATTTCCATTTCTAGTAGCATATCCAGCTCTAGCCTGCTAAAGGAATGGGTTGTCACAGCTCCAACTCTGACCTGAGGGCTGCAGAGAGATTTCTTCAGTCCCTTTTGGGAAAGGAGAGTAATTGTCAACACATACAGGGCAAAGGCAAGACTTATTCTTAGGCCTCAAAATAAGCTCAAGCTCCCATGCAGGGAGATAGCAGAGTGCAGCTTATGTTCAACATCTTCTCACCACAAAGGGTCACTGCCTGGAAAATAGCCTGTGGTTCTGCCCTGCAAGAACATTCAACACCAGTTTGGTGGGAAGGGGAGGTGGGAGAGGATTCAAATGCTGCCTCTACATTCTGAGACCTGACTGTTCTGCTGAGGCTTCCAGCTGAACAGAAAACAAAGTGCATTTTGCCCTACCACTGGATTTCAGGTGACTGCAGTGAATTTGCACTGAGGGGAGGTGAAGTGTTGCACTAGGTTAAAGCAGTATTGCCACTCCTCCTCCCCTCTTGGACAGCAGCTTCTCCTTTACCCTCAACTGCCTTACACTGAGTTCACCAGCCCACTCTGATGTGCAGACAACACCATGAACTGGGTTTACCAGGGGAATTTCAGAGGGTGTTAGGCACCTGAACAGGTCAACAGATCCTGACCTGTCTGCCTATACCTCTTGCACAGCCAGGAGTTGCCTCTGGATTCCCACAGCAACTTTCCCATTGGACCACTTGCATGGTTTTCTGCTTCATTACAGGTAATCATTTCCACTTGGACCTGGATGACTTATCAACTGTTGGAAGCACTGAGACAAATCGGGAATAAACAAAAATTACTGGAATTTAAAAGAAATTGCATCTTTTCCCATGGGTTCCCATAACCATCTGCGTGTGCTGCTGCTGTTGATGATCCCAAACTGATCTGAAAGCATGGTCTATTGGTCTCAGAGCAGACTTCAGAGACCTTTCCCTGAACATATATAATCCAAAAGACAGTAACACAACAGATGGAGAAGTTCTCTCTAGTGGATAAAAATGCAAGGACTGCAGGGGAACAGGCCCTTCTCCTCTAGTCATATGAACACTCTGGATGAAGTGCTGTATGCTGAGATCCCTAGCAGACAAGAAAATATTGCAGCACACGTGTGCTTGCTCTCCGTATACCACAGCATGAAATCAGGTCATGTCCTGCCCCATCAGCTTCTGCAAATATCAGGTGGGCTGTCAGGGTCTAATGCAAGATGGCACCCAGCCCAATTTAACCTTTGTTTAAAGTAAGTCAGGTATTACTGCTGAGATTGCCAGCACTTTTCCATGAGTAGAAAGCAATAGCTGCAGAATTACCTCCTTCAGGAGAGGTTTGAAACCACACACAGTGTCTCTCTCCTGGGTTTAGTACCTGCTGTGGGAATCATACATCCTAACAGGAGCTGGTTGACACAAATTAGCACTGAAAGCAGGCTGGCCTCATCATTCAGATGCCAGCCTGAGACCCAGAAGGAATGAATTTGACTCATTACTGCAGCACTGCAGATTCCCTGTGTCTCTCCAAGCACTGGTTCCCTGCTCGATCTCTGGAGGATTATCGGCGCAGGCGAACCCGCCCTGTGAGGGAGGCATCAGGGATAAATGCACGGTGTGCTGATGTGTTCCAGGGCTACACTACCAAGGGAGAAGCAATGTATTATACCCTCCTGCAACTCTGAGCTCCAGCCCTCCTTCCCACTAGATTAAAAATTAAACACAGGGTGATAAAGAGTCCTTTATGGCTGTGGAGGTATGCACAGGATCCCTCCTGGAAATATGCATGGAAGTCTGTGAGCCATCAGCATGAAAATCATTCCTCCTGTGGCAAGAGCCCCTGATTTCAGGGCCCTGAAGCTGAACTGCTCTTCATCTCTGGGCTTTGTTCCCCACTTCTCACAGTTGAGGTCACTTTCCCCGTGGATCATTTGCCGAAGGCAAAAGTGTCATGTTAGGAAACAAGAATAAGATAGCATACCTTGGGCCTTCAAGGCTCTTCCTTTGGAGTCACAGAATAATTCCTTGCACCCCACCTTTCTCAAAGGGTCTTCCTAATTTCCTTTTTAATGTGTTTGATGTCCAAGCTCCATGACACATCTTACATTTTACTTGTTGATACAAGTATTGATTCACAGTTTGCATTCTGAGTATTTAAGCTTTGTCCCCAGATTCATCTCTTTCAAGATCTAAATAGATCAGAATAGATCAGACCACCTTCATCCCACATGACAGATTTGAGTACCTCAGCAGCTCCTCAGTGTCCTCCTCAGGATCCCTGCTCAGCACATACTCGCTGTGCTCACAGGCAGCTGGCAGCAGGAGGGAGTCTCCCAGGCTCACCACCCCACCGAGGTCTGGGTCTTCAAATAACTTCAGATCTAGAAGGGGAATCAGAAGCTGCTGTATTTAAATCATACTATGTAACACAAGGCCTGCCCTACCTAGTAAATCTGGCTTGGTGGGTTGAAAAAACAGATCATGTAGACAATTCTTTTTTTCCAAAGACTTCCAGTCCACAAATGCAGTGATCCTCTGCACTCCAAGGACTTGGTAATCTGCTTTTTCCTTGCACTCAAAAGTAGGTCACATTACTCCTGTTAGTGTGGCATGAATGACTGTGGCACAGCCAGCTCCCACAGACCTTAATATCCCAGTTCAAAATGTTTACAGAGAACAGCTATGAGAGCTACAGGTTTCATTCGTTCTTTCTGAATGATTCTAGATGATTCTGCTCAGCTGAAGATTTGCCTTAACATTTCCAAGACATTATTTAGCCTGTATACTATGCCTCACTGTAATTTAAAGGCTCAGTTATACACATGCTTTAGATAAAACAATCTGTGTATATACAAATATAGAACAGATTTACTCTCTTTAATCTTTCTTCTGGGACCAATTGATAAGAAATCCTTTTCTGGGCCAAAGAGTCCTTCATTTGGATCCACCTCCTCTTCAAAAATGGTTAATTTGGGCTTCTCTTCCTTGGCTGGAGGAGTAGGTGTCTTCTTTGCTTTTTTAGTTCTAAAACATAAGAGAAAAGAAAGTTAGCTTCAACTCTTCCTTTAACAAGCAAGATTTATGGCTAGAAAGTCTCATAAGCTGAAAATAGATGGTGGGAGGCTAGGAAAGGTTTAGGCAAAGGTACACAGGCATCTGTTAACTGCTGGCAGGAATGGGATACTGAGCTGGAGGAACAGTTGGTCTGGCATTCTCTGGCTGGACCCATGCTATGTATTCATAATATATGTCAAGGAGTCCAAGGGGAATGGGAAAAGCAGAGCTAACAATGCTGCACTGTGCAAACTACTACTCAGAAACATTTAAGCAGTTTTACTGCTCCCACACAGAAGCTTAAAATAAGAAAGATCAGTTCCATCAACACTGTTTGAGACAGACAGAAAAGGATGGCTTGAAATACAAAGTGCAAGTTGGTCCATTGCACTGATCCCTGTGGACAGGTTTTAAAAAATCCCTTTGGCTCAGTTTCCTTGCCAGCTCCTGCTGCTGTTTATGATTGCTGCATACTCCTTTCACAAAGGTATTAGACACTTCCCTCATTTGCACATGGCTTAAACAAAGAGAGTTGACTCCCCTTCCAAGAGCAAAGTGAAAAGCACCTGCCTCTTGCTCTCATACCCAGGACTCACATTCCGCCAGCTGAAGCTGCAAGGCAGCTCTCACAATAACTGAGCTTGAGTTATGAGGCAAACCAGATAGCACAGAAAAGAAAATTTAGAGGACAATAACCTTTGGGTGAAAAGTCCGATTCAAACTAGGCTGAAAGAGAAGCAGTCCCTAGGACAACATGCCCTTCCAAAGTAGTTGCCATACTTCAGAGATCTTCACTCTCAGTAGCCCTGGCGCTGCAATTTCTAAGGTAGCCCCTTTGAGTGCCCCTTCCAGTCGAAGATCTGATCTTCTCTGCAGAGAGCAGGTCAGGTTTCAGCCTAGAGCAAACCCAATTATCAGCACTTAACATGCCATACTCATCAAAAACTAAGAACAAGGTCAAAAGATTACACACACATTCCAACTACATTAAAGAGTCTTGTAAAATCCTCTTCCAATTACAGCTGCACACAAAAGCAGAGTCCAGTTACTTCCAGATATTTTCACAAGTTTATTATCAACAAACTGGAACTCACAGATGGTATTATCTTGCCACCACCATTTTGTGGCAAATGCAGCCTAAGAGCAAGCACCATGCAGAACCTAAATATTGCTCTATTTGGAAATATACCCTATGTGATACTCTAAAGGGATCTGTAGGTGACAGCAACTACTATTCATGACAAAAACCTTCATTTTAAAGCAGCAGGAACTTTAATGACTTTTTTTTTTTTTTCATTCATATTCATTAGGGATATGCCTCAAGTAGCTTCTGAATTTGAGCAACTTTTGAAAGCACAGCTCCAAGGAACTGCTTCAAACTGAAGCATTTGCATAAGACCCTTCTTCCAAAACCTGTCAAAATCTAAAGTTATAATATGTACACAAAATCAGATTCATTGTTTTATTAACTATAGTAAGGGATCTATCACTCAAATGACCCTAAGTATTAAAGGTAAAGGTAAACCAAACAACAACAAAACTGGAACAGTAGGACTGACTCATTCAGAGCTGAAAAACCCATTAAAAAAAGATTTAGCAAACACAAATAAATCCGATCTACTATGGAAGAAGCAACCCTTATTTGCATAATTCACACCTCACAAAGTATTCTTTGAGAGGTGAGTGACAATATAGGTGAGGATGTGCCAACCTACAGAATGCCAGAAGTCTTTGACAAGACCTCTTGTCCATTTAGAGTTACAACAGCTCTCCTGATGCATAAGAGCCCATCATGGCACAGGTAATTATATACAGGAGCCAGTACATTGCCAAGCAACAGGTCTCCACCCCAGTGAAGTTAGCAAGGAATTTACTGTTAGCTCAAGTTTTTGCAGTAAATAATACCAGAATAGTGGGCAACACCAAAGAAAGGGAAGAGACTCATAAAGAGCATCATACAAAACAGCATGTAAAACAGAAATAATGGAACTGAAATGCCCTGGTAATGACTTTTTGTGTAGTCTGGCCACCAAACCAGCCCACTGACACAGGCTCATCTTCTGTTTGCCCAGGGGACTCCACTGGCAGCTACAGGGCACAGGGCCAGACCCGCTGGGCTTGACTGGTACCAGTAGGAACAGGAGGAAATTGTTTTTCTGCCTTCAGGTTGTTTCCCCTCACTGCCCTTCTAAGGAAGCCACTGCTGGAGTGCCAAGTAATTCCAGCATATCCATACAGGGACAATGTTGAGGTCAGTCCCTAAGTGGGAAACAGGATTCCCACGGTTCTGTATTTAGCTGTGCCAGTCCAGACTGCACTGCTGAGCAGAGGTTAACAGATGAGAAGGGGGTGTGGGAAGTTTAAGAGACTGTCTGAGGTTCTGCAGCTGGCCTGAGGCTGCATCTGCCTGCCCACCCATCCCCTCTCTGTACATTGGTGCTACCTCTCCATAAGCAGGGCCCAGGGACTGTGCTGGAGCCAAGCTGATTGTGAAGCCCCAGGCTGGCAGGCATGCAGAGGAGAAGCTGCAAGGACAGCTAATTCGATGATCGTGATGTATCAGGGTGCAAGAAACTTGCGCAGGAATGTAGAGTCTTTGGAGAAGACAGAAATGAAGGAACATTAAGTCTTCCAAAGTATTACTGTACTCAAACCCTGCACTTCATTAGCACCTTCTTCATACATCACGCTCACAACCCTGGCATCTGACATTTTGAAACTACCAGCATCCAGCTGGCAGAAGATGACCTGTGTTATTGCTATTTCTTCATCTATGAAACAAGTGAACTTTTGGAGCATCACTCTAGTGACTTTTAAAACCTTAACAAAAACCAAACCAGCTCTAAAAATGATGTAATCCTTTGTTCAGCAGAAACTATTTACCCAGTTGAGCCTACTGATGTCTTCACTGTGAGAATAACACAAATAACACTCCTGTCTCCTGCTCTGACTAAAAAGGAGCCTCCTAAGTGACTGTACATAAAGACTGGCCTTCTAACTGACATGGACCAAAACTGGATGATCAAAAAATAGAGTATATGAATCCACCTAGTCAGGCTGCTGGAACACTCGAAGGTCCAGCTGAGACTCCTGGCTCCCATATGATCCTCAAATCACCCATGAAAATGTCAACAAAACCCTGTATGCAGACACTTTCAAACCTCACTCACTTTGTGAGCACAGTCTTCCTGTTACTGTTTACTGACACAATGTAGGTCACTCATCTGGCAGCCTCCAGGTCTCACTGGCACAGCAGCAATGCACAAGAGCTTTCTGGTCAGCTGTGGAAAACAGCAACGAGGATGACTAAGGCACTTCAAAGTCAGAAGATTTCCAGACCTGTGTGTGACAGGTGTTTATGAAACACTGGAACTACAGATCCAATGCTGGGTGACGCTGGCTTAAATCACAGTGTGTCTACTGTCTCTTTACAGAGAGGAGTCCCTGCCCCATGCTCACTGCTGGGTAAAAACAGTGAGTGCTGTAATCAAGAGCACGTGTAATCTCAGCACACAGGCAGAAGTCTTCAGGTGTTATTCTGAAAATATGACCATCTCTTTTTTACAGAAGTAAAATTATGCTTCAGAAAAGGAACGCTAGAGTAATATTAAAAAAAAAAAGACTTCTTTGGAATATACATACTTATATATTAGGTATCCATGGCATTTCACAAGGGAAGAGCTCACTAATATAAATGGACATCCCCACTCCCACGGATCTACATTCAGGCTTGAACAAAAGAGCTACAGCTAGAATAGCAGCAATATTTGCACATCTTCTTGAAAACCACGTCTGAAAAACAAAGATCCTATACACTAGTTTGTGCAGAAAACAAAATGTCATCTGCTGCTTTCTTTTCACTCAACAGTGCTCGTTTTCCAGAGCTGCCTGATAATAACAGACAGGACAAAAGGGGTCATTCTCAATTGCTCTGGCCAAGGGATGCCCAATAGAAACTCAAAGCCCATCAGCTCACACAGCCTCAATCCTAAGCATTCAGCTGCCACCACAAGTGCTGGCTGCAGGGATACTGTACCTCACACAGCAATCTTTTTCTTGTGGACATCGTGCTAATTTACAGTATTTTAAATGGCTTTGGCACGTCCCAAATCAGATAATGTGTAATTGATGAATAAATCTCCAGTTAGAAATCATTTGGAACGAGAGTATCCAGTTGCAAAGTTTGTCTGCTGCTGCTCTGAGATTAGTTCAGCCTCAGATTATTGTTCCAGCAGAGCAACAGATGGAAAGAAAGCCTGAAGGAACAGATTTTCAAGAGTTCAGCTCCAATTCAGGGACCTGCTTTTATGGAGAGAATTTTCAGAAGGGCTCAGAACTCAAGAGTACCTGTTCTTCCTAAACAAAGGCAAGCAGTGTTTATAATCTGTCCTCAAGTTTTCTGATTATATCCTTTTCCGATGTAATTTGAAAGCAGATGAGAAGACCACAGATGGACAACTTTTGTTTAGTACACAGCTCATTAGAAATAATCATAACAGAGAAACATTTCCTAAAATGTTTTCAATTAAGTAACTAATAAAATACTCAAGCACTCATAAGCCTGGCAAGGGAACTAGGGTTAGAGACTAGATTGTAAAGAAGGAAAATTAACATAAAGGAAATTTCTTTGTAATTCTCCTCTGATTTTCTGGACTAAGCCAGAGTGTAAGGCTTGCTGAAACAAGTTAAGGAGCAACACAAGACAAGCTTCAAAACATAATCATGACTAAATTAAACCACAGTGGTCCAGAACAAGAGAAGCATAATAAAGTTGTCAATAATGATGTGAAAAAGCCAAAAATACTCATTAGTATTTTGAGTTTCATCTGCAAAGCAACAAAATGATACTTCCAGGGTTTCTGACAGCAGTGAAATTTTTCTTATCCTAATACTTATACTAATGATGAACATTTTCAGACATGCAATACCAGATAACATGAACTAAGATGTTTTGGAAAAAATTGGCCAGGCATTTTCTGCACCCTGGATGTAGCTACTCAACACAGTTTAGAACTCCAGGGAAGTTACAGAGGGCTAAAAATAAAGCTATTTTAGAAATCAGAAAAGTTAAAAAAGTAGAACATAAGCATGAGCCAGTGAGCATTGCCTTGATGCTCAGTAAAATTATAGAAAGGCAGATTATCAGATATAACCAGTTAGTAACTAAAAGAGCATTCATTACTAAAATCTGTCCCGAGTCATGCTATCTTCTTTTCATGAACCTACAGCCTTGATTAATAATAATGGTATCTTATCCAAGGTGTGACATGGCAATCCTGAAAGTTCCCACCATTTCTTTCTAAAGCAGGAGCAGGACAATGGAAGTTTCTCTCCTCTGAGTCCTGCAGACAATGACCTCACTGCACCATTGCAGGAAGCTCTTCTCTGTGGAGATCCCAAGCAATCTCTGCATTAACTTGGACACTCAGATGCCACAAGCAACAGTGGATAAAACCACAACACTCTTTTGGTAGGACAAGGACATGAGAATATTATGTCTGTCTATGAATTAGTAAAAGAGCTACAAGGCAAACATGATGATGGCAGCATCAGGGCTTGATGCATACCAGCTTTTATCATGCCCTTAATTCTCTTTCTCTATCTGTATGTCTGGCAGGGCTTGATTTCAAATTGATAAAAGGAGAGTAGCATTGATTTTTGCTCTGCTTCCCCCTTCTGGTGCACCTTTTCTTTCTTTATGTCCAGCCTTTACAATTTCTGCCCAATTCCATCCTTTTTCCCCTTTTCATCCTTCCTCCTCATTTTCCCAATGCTTCTGGCCAGTATCAGACATTTTCCTGCTCCATCTCCAGAATTTGCAGTGCTGCCTTACCCTCCAGACTGACAATAAGGCTTCCTTGTCATCTTGAACTCCCTTCTTCACATCATGTACCTCTTAATCTCCAGACTTCTGTTCTGGACTCTTCTTTTTCTGCTTTAACCCTACAGATTATTATCATTGGTCAAATTACACTTTTGAAAAAGACCCCAGTAACTGAAGGAGAAACAGGAAACTTCACTGGGAAAGTGGGAAAATGCAGATGAGAAAAGGTAAGGGAAAAAAAGGACAGAACTAAGCAGAGGTAACAGAAGGCAAAACAAGAGAAAGGGGAGAGGTTGAAGCTGATCACAAATGATAACTAGATGTAAGTGCTAGTCCCTAAAAATAAACATTTACTAGTCAGTTTTCAATAAAAGGCAAAATTCATGTCAAATCTTAAATAAATGCAAAATCTTTCTGAAGAAACAAAGCTTTACCAGGAAATAAAACGAGGGAGAACAGTTTGCACTTAAAAAATTCTGCAAGACATTATCCCTTGGTTTAATTCCTTTAGAGTAAAATTCAAGCTGAAGGAGTTACTTTCAGGAACAGTTACATTTCAGGAGTTACTTCTCAGGAAACTTTTGTTCAACCCCATAAAAATTACACTCCAAGAAAAAAAAAAATCCATTCTCTTACATTAATTAATGATTGCTGCAGGTCTGTGGCTCCAAAACAAACAAATTCTTGAGTAAGTACTGTATTGCCTGTAAAGTGATGTCTATATGCAGTATACCTCAGCAATAAAATGTGCCACAAGAATTTCAATTTGACGACTGTAATGAAATCAACCTCCCAACATCATCCCTTCATGAGACATTCTTCACAAACATCCTGAGAAGCTTCACAATCCAAGTCACCCAAGCTGAAACAGTGTGTGAAAAAAAAGTGCTAGTAAGCATGTTTTCTGCCACACTCTCAAGAGATTTGGGAGCAAACACTTAAAAAGAAGGCCTCACAAAGAGGGAATTAAAGGTACTAAAAGTATGCAATGTCATGCTGAGAATTCTTACAAGTAGCAGCTATAAGTGACAAATGCAAATAGCAACCATTTTGGAGAAGTGATGTTTCTTCAACACTGAAATGGTGAAACCTGCTCGCCTCCTCACATGAACATACTACTGTAGCTTCTTGTTAGATCTCTTTTCTGAAAAAGCACTGACCATGTGAATAGTTGATACCTCCTTTGCAGATGTGCTGGGTACTCACACCTCATGGAACAGCTGAGTCACAAAATGGTTTGGGTTGGAAGGGACATTAACATCATCTATTCCAACCCCCCTGTTGTGTACATGGACACCTGCCATTAGGCTGCTCAGAGCCCCATCCAACCCGGCCTTGCAGACTTCCAGGGATGGGGCATCCACAGCTTCTCTGGGCCAGGGTCTCAACACCTTTATTGTGCTTATATCTCATCTAAACCTACCCCTTTTCAGCTAACACCTAAAGTTTTATAAAGTGCTGTCTCACTACAGGCCTTGGCAAGGTCTAATCAGCAACTGTTTGGTGCCTCCTTCCAAGGACACGCAGCCTGTTTGCAACTGCTACCTCTACTCAATAAAGTTTTAATTTTGGGTTATTTAATCTTTACTTCTGCACAGCAGAATGCAGTCCAGCCCCCTGGACTCACACTGTGCTCCTCAGGAGATAATTTCCACTTTGCTGCTGCCTCACCTGAATTCCCTCCTCACCCCATCCTACAGCAGAAGGGGTACAAGAGCCCAGACTGCAGACTCAATTCTAATTTTTCTGTCTGTGAACAGAAAAGCTTCAAATAGGATAGAGGATGTTTGCAAAAAAAACTTCTGGCCTCTCTAACCCCTGACGCTCCACATAAAGCTCAGTCTGAAAGGTGCCTTTCCTTTTCTTTGCCTGCTACCTGGCAAGACCAACCCCCAGCACACAGAAAACCTCGAGTCTAACATTTTGTCTGACATACCTGCCACAGCACATCTAAAGAGCTTATGAGAAGCTCGAGTTACCAAGGCAGTGAGCAGATTCCAGCAGTAGCCGAGCAGGATTTGCGTCGACTCCAGGAGGGATGATGGGGCTGAGCCTGGTTCCCCACTGCCTTCCCTCCCCCACATCTTGCTGTTCACAGAGATCACTTTTTCCTCTGGCTGTGCCATAGGGAAAGCAGACCTCTCACCACAACTCAGAGATGGCTCCACAGGAGCTACAAGAGAGAAGGACACAGTGAGACATTGTCAGAGCTAAATGGCACTGCTGTTGCAGACACGGCGCCGTGCTCTGGCTGCTGCCTCTCCTGCTGATCATGACATCAAAACAGCTTCCATGAAAAGAGAACACAGAACACTTTCCTGCCTACAGGTTTCTTGGGATGATTTTTTTTTTTTAAACAGAGGTAAGATAAAATTGCTCTGGGTGAAATATTGCTTAGACCATGGATACACCCATTGCATGAAGCAATTCCACTTGTGATGTTGCAGACACTGTGGGAGGTCAGACTGTAGAAACAGTCACGCCAGGGAGCACCCAAACACAACCTCTCCCTCCTAAGCCAGATACTGAGGCCCTGCAGCGGCAGCTGCCCAGGGGCTGCTTTCTGCTGTAAGCAAAAAACAGCTGACGAAATTCTGCATTTTTTAAATCTGATTCCTATTTATGATTTTATTGCTAACTAGCTTGATTTCTCAGCAAAGAAGCTTTTGCAAGGTCAGTAATTCCAGGGGCTGGCACTGAACTCATTGTGCTGTCAGGCTGCCTGTCAGGCTGCAGGGGGGTCCAGTGGGGAAGCACCACAGACCCCTTGGGGAGCACAGTGGGGCCAGGCACTGAAACACTGGAACCTGCTAAGTGCCAGCAAGCCACCATATGTGACTTAAAGAAGAAATGAGCAGTCTTCACAAGTGCTCTGGCTTATGCATGGGATCCAACTCAGTGCTGGTGTTATTGGGCAACCAGGACAATATTCCAAAATCTTAACAAAATTCACTCCCCTCCTACGGGCAAAAATCTCTGAGCTCAGCCCAGCCAGAGGACACTTGCTATTCCCACAGCACTCTTCAGAGCTGGCAGATAGATGATCTCAGGCATCCAGCTAGCATCTCACATCCCCAGAGGATTATGACTTGACACAAACATGAGCCATTAGATCCACACAAGGGACTCCTTGCAGACCCCACTCCTTGCTCCTGCTCAGCCACCTGATGATCTGCTCCTGCCCACCAGCCCCTTGAGATGGCTGTATTAAACCCTGAAGATTCCTGTGCTGCAAGGGTGCAGCAGGGAAAATGGATCAGGGAACATTTCTACCCACAGACTGGGTAGAAATGCTGGTAAACATCTCAGGCTCTCACACCCCAGATGACATGAGATCTCAGGCTCGTGTGGGGACAAAAAGCAACAAACATAGAGCTCCAACAGCCAAGGAGAGCTCTTTCCAGGCTTAGCTACTGGTCACTCAAAGTGTGAGCCAGGCTTAGCTACTGGTCACTCACCTGTGAGCTCACTTGATCCTTTGGGTCAGTTTGCTGGCTCACAAATCCTAAATTCATTCAAAGAACATTAAAGCTCTATGCTGTCAAGAATCTTGTACCATCTACTGAGTTGAAGACGTCAGAAAGTACCTGAGGTTTGGTAAAGGAGGGTCTTTGGTTGAACACAGAGTGGGAACACAAATTGTATCACTGATCTCTGTCAGTAAACGAGATGACTGGAAAAGTGCTGAAATGATGTTGATGAGAGCAGCGGAGTAGCAATTACAAATAACTGCACAATGTTTTGAGCTTTTACTCCCTCGTGTTACAGTGGCAATGGCAGTGTTGGAGGAAGAATGATCATAACAGACAGAAAACACAGACCCAGGACACTTCAGGATTCGGATCCATAAGCAGAAAAGGTACAGCAGACCTTTCACATGCCACACATCGAGGACAGAGAACAAACACCACAGGCTGAGCGTGGCTGTAAACATATAGTACATCAGATATGGTCAAAATGCTGATTCACAGGGCTGACTTCTTTCTGTAGCCAACCCCTTCATGCTGCCCACCCAGCTCCTGGCCTCACTCCTGCCTCTCTTCATCCTCCTTTGCTCTTCCAAGGAGGGACATTGGTACCTGTACTGGGTTTGCATGGCAAGGTTTTGACAGTGGGCAGGGGCTACAGGAGTGGCTTCTGTGAGAAACTGCTGGAAGCTTCCCCATGTCTGACAGAGTCAATGCCAGCCAGCTCCTAGAGGGGCTCCTCAGTGGCCAAGGCCGAGCCCATCAGCCATGGTGGTGGTGCCTCTGTGATAGCATAGGTAAGGGGGAAAAACTATTCTGCAACTGCAGCCAGGAGAGAAGGAGAATGTGAGAGAAACAGTTCTGCAGATGCCCAGGGCAGTGAAGAAGGCAGAGAAGATGCTCCAGGTGCCAGAGGTGCCCTGCAGCCCATGGTGAGGCAGCTGTGCCCCTGCAGCCCATGGGGGAGCAGAAATCCACCTGCAGCCTGTGGAGGATCCCACCCCAGATCAGAGGGATGCCTGAAGGAGGCTGTGACCTTGTGCAGACCCCACACTGGAGCAGGCTCCTGGCAGGACCTGTGGCCCCTGGACAGAGGAGCCCGTGCTGGAGCAGGCTTGCTGGCAGGACTTGTGACTCCAAGGGAGAAGGATGTGAGGAGTCCTGCCCCTGAGGAGAAGGAACAGCAGAGACAACATGTGATGAAGTGACCCCAGCCCCCATTCCCCATCCCCCTGCACTGCTGGTGGGGAGGTAGAGAAAAGCAGGAGCGAAGCTGGGTTCTGGATGGGAGGGGTGGGGGAAAGGTATTTTATAATTCAATTTTATTTCTCATTGTCCCTCTCTGATTTGACTGGTAATAAATTCAGTTCATTTCCCAAAGTAGAGCTTGTTTTGCCTGGGGCAGTCACTGGTGAATAATCTCGCCCTGTCCTTACCTCACCCCATGAGTCTGTCCTTATCATTTCTCTCCCGTGTGCAGCTGAGGGGAGCAGTGATGGAGTGGCTTTGGAAAGATTTTGATACTGAATTCCACAGCAGAGGTGCCATGAGCACAGGAGGCAGCACACCGACCCTGCTGAACAAGAGGGCTGGTGCAGGACTGTATCCATACTTTAAAACACGGCCTTGGTCTTCCCTTGCTCTCTGTGGCATTCTGGAATTCATGTTTATTCTGCAACTGTTTTTAAGTTCAAAGTGCTTGAAATGACATGAGGGTTGTGCTAGAGCTCTGCAAAGTCATAGCCTGAACTGGTGCTAATGACATGCTCTGGGCACAGAACAAAGGCACACGGGGGTGTTTGAAGGAGCAAAGGCTGGTGTGATACTGCCAGAGGACTGTCTATGGAGGGAAGCTTGATGTCCATGTCACCTTCTAGAAAGGGTCCTTGTGAGGGCTCCTGGGCACCAGTCCCTTCCAGGAAGAAGTGATAAGCAGGGAGCAGAAAGGAGACTGCTGTTCTTTGCCATGGTGTTCATTTGGCTGTAGGGCTTAAGGACACCTCAGCATCTTTCCTAATATCCACCAGCAGCACACAACAGCACCATGGCAGCATCCCTCCTGTGAGCAGTGGTGCTGTGCTGCCAAAGCTGGAAAAGGACCGGCAGACCAAGGAAGTTCCTCCATCAGAGTAAGGGATACAATGGGCTGGGTAATATCTCCAGCACCAATACTTACTGACAGCAAACCACAATGTTTGGATAGCCCCAAAACACCTCACAGACTTTCAGAATTCAGTGTCTTTGCACTTCTGCATGTCAGGGCATGCCAGCATTGTTTCTTTACAGATCAGGAATGAAATCTGGTCCTGAAAACCAGAAGTGAGCTATCTGCAGCCTAAACAGGATGTCTTTGAAATGAAAAATTGAAACAAATTTTCCTGAGACTTTGGTGCACAGTTCTAGACCATGTGCTTCTCCTTCCTGTTCCAGCATCCTGCATTGTGTGGAACAGCCCTTGTCTCTTGGCAGCATCACTGAACAAATTAAAAACAACTCCAGTGAGGTCAGGGTTTGGTGTAACAGCCCCTGAGGGACGAATTGAGGGTTAACCCTCAGGAGCCTCGTGAGAACACATTTGCTTTTTTCCATATTACACTTGGGGCCACGGCTCTGCCACTCATGGCCAAGAGGAGAAAGATGGATGATTCAGGAATGAGTTTCCAGGACAAGACTGTTAACACACAACAACAGCCTGTGCTGGCAGATAACCCATCACACAGATGAAAAACGAGATATTTGCTGCAAACAGGTCTGGATAATGTAGTGAGTTCTCATTAGCCACGCAGGCAAGGGCGCGGCTTTCCTCCAGCCAGCGGCACGGTGACTGGAAGAGGGCTCTGCACAGGCAGGGCTGCAGGTTTCCTCCTGATAGTGGGGTTTTCAGTTTGTTGTTTGTTGTGTTTTCATTGGTTGGTTTTGGTTTTTTTTTGTTAGTAATGGTTTTTACATGATCAAAAACTGCACTTAGTACAAGTCTATGTAGCCAAACAGAACCCTCCAAAAAGGATACGTCTGTCCAGACCCCTTCCTGTGCAGAGTGTTTGAGCTTATCAGTGGTACCAAGGAATATTGCAGAAGAAGCCTGCCTGCAGTGGGAACAGGTGAACAATCTCCTTTTGCTGGTGGCCAAGCTTAGGGAGGAAGCTGAAAGACTAAGGAGTACTAGGGAAAGTGAAAGGGAAATAGGTTGCTGGAGTTCTGCCCTTCCATCCTTGAGGAAGGCCCATGCTTCCCACTGTCAGGTAATAGGAGGACACCTGGTGAATGAAGGTGAGTGGAAATGGGTCCCTACTCGGGGAGGTAATAAAAATTCCTCCCAAACCCCCATCACCTATCTAGGAGTCACTTCAGAATAGGTATGAGGGCCTGGATCTAGAGGGTCAGCCAGATGATGTAGAAGAAAATGATCTGCCCAGTGAGCCCCCCAACTACGCTTCATCTGTCAGACAGATCACCCCCTCTAACACCAAAAGAAAAGAAGGGTAATCATGGTGGGTGACTCTCTTCTGAGGGGAACAGAGGGCCTCATGACCCACTGACTGGACCAATCCCACAGGGAGCTCTGCTGCCTCCCTGGGGCCCAGGTATGGGATATCACCAAGAGATTCCCTGGGCTGATTCAGCCCTCTGGTTATTACCCACTGCTGATACTCCAGGCTGGCAGTGATGAAATTTAACAGAAGAGTGTCAGGGCAATTAAAATGGACTTTAGAGCACTGGGTTAAGTGGTTGATGGGGCAGGAGCACAGATGGTGTTCTGCTCAGTCCCTTTGGTTGCAGAGAAAAATGATGAAAGGAATAAGAGAGGCCACATTCTCAACAAGTGGCCCAAGGATTGGTGTCATCAGCAGAATTTTGGGTTCTTTGATGATGGGGCAACTTCTACAGCACCTGGCCTGCTGGAACTGGATGGGCCCCATCTCTCTGTTAAGAGCAGAAGGATTTTAGCTCGTGAACTGATGGAGCTCATTGAGAAGGCTTTGGACTAAGTTTGAAGGGGGAAGGGGATGCAGCTGGGCTGTCTGGAAGCAGGCCCAAGGGTAATAAGCCTGAGTTAGGGGTGAAATCAGTACCCAGCTGAGGTGCATGTACCCCAACGTCTGCAGCATGGGCAGCAAACAAGAAGAGCTGGAGGCCATGGTGCAACAGCAGAGCTGTGATGTAATTGCCATCACAGAAATGTGGTGGGATGACTCACATGGCTGGAGCACTGCACTGGGTGACTATAAGCTCTTCAGGAAAGACAGGAAAGGGAGAAGAGGTGGAGGAGTGGCCTTTCATATTAGGGAGGCTTTTGATGCCATGGGTATTGAAACTAATGTTGAATGCCTATGGGTAAGAATTAAGGGGAAGGCCAAAAAGGCTGACACCCTACTGAGAGTCTGCTATCATCCACCCAACCAGGAAGAAGAGGTGGACAACTTATTCTACAAGCAGCTGGAGCATGTTTCAAGATCACCAGCTCTTGTTCTTGTAGGTGACTTTAACCCACCAGACATCTGCTGGGAACTTAACACAGCAGAAAAGAGGCAGTCTAGGAAGTTCTTAGAGTGTGCGGAGGACAACTTTTTGTCACAGCTGGTGAGGGAGCCCCCCAGGGGAGGGACTATGTTAGATCTGTTGTTTGCAAACAGAGGTGGGCTGGTGGGAGATGTGGTTGTTGGAGGCTGCTTGGGATACAGTGATCATGAAATTATACAGTTCTTGATATTTGGTGAAATCAGGAGGAACATCAATAAGGCTTTTACATTTGACTTCTGGAGGGCTGACTTTGGCCTATTTAGGAGACTTATTCAGAGAGTTCCTTGGGAAGCAGCCCTTAAAAACAAATGAGTTCAGGAAAAGTGAATGTGTTTCAAAACAGAGATCTTGACTGTCCCTGTGTGCTGAAAGATGAGTTGACGAGGCAAATGTCCAGTCTGGATGGGCAACGAGGTTTTGGAGGAACTTAGGAATAAAAAGAAGGTGTATCATCTATGGAAGGAGGGTCAGGTCTCTCAGGAAGTATTCAAGGGAGTTTCTAGAGCATGTAGGAAAAAAATAGGGAGCTCAGTTCAAACTTAATTTGGCAACTTTTGTAAAGGATAATAAAAGATGTTTTTACAAATATATTAATGGCAAAAGGAAGGGTGAGACCAGCCTTTGTTCTCTGCTGGACGTGGGAGGGAACTTACTAACTGCAGATGAAGAGAAGGTGGAAGTTCTTGACTCCTTCTTTGCCTCAGTTTTTAGTGGGAAGACAGCTTGTCCTCAGGACAGCTGTCCTCCTGGGTTGGTAGGTGGTGTCAGGGAGCAGAATGGTCTCCCTGTTACCCAGGAGGAGGCTATCAAAGAACTGCTGAGATATGCTTGGATATTCATAAATCTATGGGACCAGATGGGATCCATCCCAGGGTGACGAGGGAGCTGGCAGACGAGCTTGTGAAGCCACTCTCCATCATTTCCCAGCACTCCTGGCTCACTGGTGAAGTTCCAGATGACTGGAAGCTGGTCAATGTGATGCCCATTCACAAAAAGGTTGGGAAAGTGGATCCTGGTAATTACAGACTAGTTAGACTGACCTCAGTACCCGGTAAGGTGATGGAACAGTTCATATTGAGTGTCATCATGCAGCACTTACAGGATGGCCAGGGTATCAGGCCCAGCCAGCAGGTGTTTAGGAGGGGCAGGTAGTGTTTGACCAACCTGGTCTCTTTTTATGACCATCAGACCCACCTGATGGATATGGGAAAGGCTGTGGATATTGTGTAGCTGGACTTCAGCAGGGCCTTTGACACTGTCTCCCACAGCACACTCCTGGAAAAGCTGCAGCCCACGGCTTGGAAGGAGCACTCTGTGCTGGGTTAGGAACTGGCTGGATGGCCGAGCCCAGAGGGTGGTGGTGAACAGTGCTGCGTCCAGCTGGGGCCAGTCAGCAGGGGTGTCCCTCAGGGGTCTGTGCTGGGGCCAGCTCTGTTCAATATCTTTATTGACAACAGATAATGGATGAGGGGATTGAGTCTTTCATTAGTAAGTTTGCGGACGACACTAAGCTGGGATTGTGTGTTGATCTGTTGGAAGGTAGGAGGGCTCTGCAGGAGACTTGGAATGGTTGGATGGATGGGCAGAGTCCAATAAGATGAAGTTTCATAAATCCAAGGGCCAAGTCCTGCATTTTGACCACAATAACCCCTGCAACTCTACAGGCTGAGGATGGTGTAGCTGGACAGTGCCAGGCAGAAAGGGACCTGGGGTGCTGGTCAACAGCCGGCTGAACATGATCCAGCAGAGTGCCCTGGTGGCCAAGAAGACCAAAGGCATCCAGGCCTGGATCAGGAATAGTGTAGCCAGCAGGAGCAGGGAGGTCACCCTTCCCCTGTACTCAGCACTGGTGAGGTCACACCTTGAGTGCTGTGCCCAGTTCTGACCTTTCAGTCTGGGAAGGACTTTGAGACTCTCAAGCACGTCCAGAGGAAAGCGACAAGGCTGGTGAGAGGCTTGGAACACAAGCCCTGTGAGGAATGGCTGAGGGAGCTGGGGTTGTTTAGCCTGGAGAAAAGGACACTCAGAGGTGACCTTATCACTCTCTACACCTCCCTGAAAGGTGGCTGTAGTCAGGTGGGGTTGATCTCTTTTTCCAAGCAGCAACTGACAGAACGAAAGGACACTGTTTTAAGCTGTGCCAAGGGTTTAATATTAGGTTGGATATTAGGAAAAAGTTTTTTACAGAAAGGGTTTTAATGTTCTGGAATTGTCTGCCCAGGGAGGTGTTGGAGTCACCATCCCTGGATGTGTTTAAAAAAAGACTGGATGTGGCACTCGGTGCCATGGTTTAGTTGAGGTGTAAGGGCATGGGCTGGACTTAATGATCTTGAAAGTTTCTTCCAAGCTAGTGATTTTGTGTTTGATTCTGTGTGTGACCCCTTAATTATGAACTCTAAAAAAAATTTACACAGTTGTCCAATACCATTTCTTAAGGATCTTTTCAAGCAGAATGAATGTTTAACAAAGTAGTCATGGAAATCACAGATGATAGGGAAGGCCACTTACGATCAGCAACATTCTCTAGAAAGAGTCAGTGATTTTCCTATAGTATCATTTCTAAATGGCTTTGCAAGTGCACTTCAGTCATAATGAGTGTGATAATCTGGAGGAGGAGATGCTATCATTCAGAATACTAGCAGCTGTAAATACCAAAACCCTCAAACACCTAAATTCCGAAGCATTTCCAACTCAATTAGGTTCTTTCCTACAGAAGAGTTTAATAATTAATTTCATCTATTTACAGGAGCCACTGGAATTTCTAATATGTTCTTTAATGCAAAACTTTCCTGAATATAGTATAATATAAACAAAATGCATCATTGCCAGTCGTTACTCTGTGCTTTTATTGCATACTTCTTTTTAAGACGGACAACTTTAAAGCATTTTCTTGTCAAGAGTGCATAATTCTGGAAATCCCTTGCTGTTACAGCATATAGCATCAGAAGCTTCTGCCCTGAATTAGAAGGAGCTTCCAGTTGTATTTTTCTTCATTTTCCTAGTATAGCAGTGAATGCAAATGACATTTCTGCCTGGGGCTTTTCAGTGTGCAATCCACTTATGACACAAACCTGCCTCTCAGTTGTCACTTTCTGTCCATAGACAGCAGTTAGTGCTTGAACTGTAGAAATTTAAATTATCTATAAAATCTTAGCATTACAACATTGCAGAACCACTACAGTAGGTGGGGAAAACAATGAATTTAAACTACAGAATAATTATCTTATTGTTTAATATAACTGCAAAGTATCTGTCTATCACACATAAAATTATATTTTAAGCAAATTTGCTTGTATAGCTTGTCTTTGTCTTGTATTTCTTAGTAAATTCAATTCAATAATTTAGACAGGATGAAAGTAATAGTGGATTTAGTACACTGAATAAAGATTCTTTCTTGTCTCTGCTCCAATAAATAGAGCTAATTTCAAAATTTCTGATAATTTATTTACAAGTTAAATGGAGAGAGAGATAGGAAATATTTGCAACTCAGATCAGCTGAGTTTTGCCATACCCTGAGTGGAGGGGAATAGATAAACTCTGCAATCCTAAATATAGGTCCATTAAATTTAAATTTTTCTACAATTATATCAAGACTAATCAGAATTTTGTTTACTATGAAACTTGTCCATCGAATGGTAGCAGCTCACTTCAGCACTTACAATGTAACAGGTGGATTTTTGGCTGTATGAAGCTGAAGGGTAAAATGCTTGTTATTTATAGATATAGAGAAGCCAAGATTACACACTGCATTTTTAGATGTTTGCAGAATAAAGACATCGGGAATGTTCATTTGCAGGAAGTGATTTCCCTTACACCAGACTTCCTTTAAAAACATGTCACAGCTTGAAGTGAAGTCACAGCTTACACTGGTAAAGTCATGTTATTGAAGGAATCATTAGTACCAGACTTCATGGTCTGTAAAACGGGTTCAAGACTATGTCAACATATTACACAAGTTGGTGTCAGCAATTTTGAATACATTTGAAATTTGATGCATATCCTACATACGCACACAAAAATATGATTTGTACACTATAATATCCTAGAATGGTCATTCCTTCTCCCCAAACCAGAAATAATATGAAATAAAGCAGGAATGACACTTTCAGTTAGAAGTGTTCAATAGTTTAAGTGTCAGTCCCATTTGCTGGATGACCCCTCCTTGCCTCTGGAGCAGATATAGTGGAACCATAGAGGAAACATTTTAACTGAGGTCTTAAAAGGGTTAATAAAAACTTACCAAATAATTTTCTAATGAAAACTAGGGAGTTTTGCACATTTGCATAAATGTTTCTATTTCTATTCTCCTACAGGGAATGGGCAATACAGATAATTTTAAAGGTATTTTCTGGCAAAAAACATAGTTGGCCTTGTTGCTTCAACACTGGTAAACTGAGCAGGGAATGGACCTGAGCTCTGTCACTCTGCCATGTGATTATTCCATCTCTTAAACCAGTAGGATCCATGGCACAGGTCTTGCTCCAGCTCACTGCTTCCTCAGACAGTGCCTGGATGTGCTGCAAGGTCAGCACCTGCCAGGACCATGAGCAATAGAAAGCTTGGGTTTGAACCCTCTGTTTTGTGGAAATAAGGAAGAGCTGCTGTAAGGACATGGACTGCATCATAATCACAAATCTGCCTGATCTATTTCATTTGCACAGATGTTGCAAATGAGAAGAGAGGGAAAACCTACTCCTGGAAATGTTTATCTAGAAGAATAATATTCACTAGGTAAAAATTATTCTGTGAGAAGACTTGAAAATATTTCATTAACAGCAATCAGGTTTTGTGTAAGATTAAACTGAATATCATTAGATCAGGTTCTGCTTTTGTGCCACATTCCCTCACTGCAGCCTGAAAGAAATGAGGAATATTTGAATTGCTTGCTACTGGTATCAGAAAAAGACACTTGGTCTTCTGTTTGTGTTTGAAGCCAAAAAAGAAAAATGGCACTATGGGTACGTGTGCTGCTAGAAGATTGATTTGTCATGTCAAATAACTAAGAAAAAAGGGAATCAAGAACAAAAGAACATTGTTGTAAGTAATTATCTATTTATCTCTTGTGTTTTGTTTTGCTTGCTTGGTTGGTTTTCATTGGTTCTTCCTAGGTACTTATCTTTCAGCCCTACTTTTTTTTCTTTTTTTCCTCCTACCTGTTGATTTTGCCTTTATCTTTTGGAGGGAAGTTGTGAAATTGTTGGTTTCTTATTGGCAAGCATGAAATCTTGGTATTTTATCATCAGTATTCACTGCACCATTCAGATAAGAATTCACTCTGAATATAACCCTGTGTGAAGAGATTTACTGCAAATTACTGCTCTCTGTGCAAGGTTACAAATGCCAATAAGATACTGGAGGCTCAGAGATTGTGCTCAGCCTACACGCAAGGGTCAGCTAGATAAGTAAAAGGCAGATTGCTTTCCATCACACTGATAATTTCTATTTCATTTGGCATTTTGTCCCTGCTTAATTATATACCTTATCTAAGTCAAGTAGAATCTGAGAGACTTTTCATTAAGATTTTTGCATTTAAATAAAAAATAATTAAAATAATTTCTATGGAAAAGGGTGGAAAATTTTGAGTTTGTACAGAACAGAACATGCTAATGCAAGCAGCCACATGAAAAGATGTCTCTAAATTGTCTTTTATTTCTCTCAAAGTGCAAGCAGTCACAGTGTCAGCACATTTCCCTTGCAGATTCCTCACTCAGATCTCAGAGTTTTTCAATAGTATTCATCTCCAAAAAGGATCAAAGTGGTGAATAACCATCCATTTCCTGTCTCCAAGCTCCTAGAGCTTGCAGTTGTATTAGATTTGCTTCCACTGAATCCCCTTTTCCTAAGTACAACAGATCCTGCATATGTCAAAAATGAACACAAATAACTGTGTGGACAGTGAATATATTTGGATACTATAGCACTTAAATCACAGATATTTTCAGTTTTGTTAATGAGATGACTTCCCTGGGCTGTGGTGGAGATGATGCGGTGGGGAAGAGAAGCCAGTTGGGTTAACATGGGTACACAACATGGGAACACAACTGCTTTTTCCCACAACATGGGAACACAACCTCTTTGTCCTGCTGGGAGCCTTGGTACTGAGCACAGGTTCCTGCTGGGAGGTGTTCATGGGCTCTTCCCTGCTCCATGAGCCCCCAGATGGAAGATGATTCCTAATCCTGGAGCATGGCTGGGGGACTTTCGTCCCTAGAGCTATTTTTCAGACACTTATGGTTAGCCCAATACCCCAACACACCTGAGTGTCCTTATCTTTAGTACTGGCTAAAGAACACCTTGCTGAAGATCAGATTGTTTCAGTTTTGATTTGTTGTTGTTTAATTTGGTTCACTATTGCTGGTGCTCATGATATGCTTGTTCTGGACACCATGAGTGCAACTTCTTGAAGATTTTCAAGTTGTTTTGTCAATTTGGCTGCTTCCTTGGTTATAGCAAAATGATCGTGCTGCCTGAGACAGGGGGATGATCATGCTTTCAATCTCAAATATTAGACCTCTGATTTATGAAGAATCTGACTGGGTTTCAACACATAAATAGATTTTTATCCTGTTCTGGAAGGAGATCCAGAAATTCAGTCTGGACTATATTAACCTGTATTCTTTTAGTCTGCACTTGACCTTCGAATTCTAATGCCTCAAATAGAGAAATTTGTAACCAAGGAAACATGAATTATTTCCCTTATTATTCAGTAAATTTGACACAAACTACAGAAAGCATCCATCCATTAGCACTCTAATGCTAGAATGTTGTCCTACTTCCTTTCCTGTAATTTCTTTCTGTCTTTGATAAATGACTTATAGCTTCAATGTCAGATATCATGGATATACAGACCATAGTAGAAGAAATAAAAAGAAAAAAGTAATTATGCTCCTTGACAAATATGAAGAAAGATTTATGATTTCTCTTTCCTCTGTAGATGAAATGTTTCTTGCAGAACTATAGTACATTTCCCAGCAGTTCCTTCCGAAAAGGGTTATGATGGGAGGGGGTGGTGGTTCTGTCAAAGATCCCAGATTGTTATGATTATCTCTGGTTTTAATTAACAGTTTTGACACCTTTCAGACAGACCTAATTCTGAGAAAATGTTCATAAGAATAGTGATAATGTTATGATTAATGCACATAATCAGGACTAGAAAGACCAAAGTTAATACTGTAGGTTGGCTACAGAATTCTCTGCTCTGTTTAAAACAATGCTCAAGATTTCCTAAGCTTAGTTAGACCCTAGCCAGGCTAAGTATTGGAGAAAATATGAACATGGCTTTTTAGTGAAAGAGAGAAGGTGATCAGAAATAATCAGTTAATGCCAAATGAACTCTTTGGCTTCTACTGCAGAAATAAAAATGACATCCTGTATGACTTTTAAAGATAATACTGAATTTTCCATTCTTTGGGGTTATATTTTCTGTTTTTCTTCTTTCCCTGTCTGCAGCCATCTGAAGTGTACCAAATAAACAAACATGCACAAACCAGAAGAGTTTCCCATGTTGCTATGTATGCAGATTTGTTGCAGGCAAGAGTCATCCAACTGAAAACTTGCAAGGAAACCTTCTTGTGAAATTTCTTAACAATTTAATTTGCAAATCAAGGTGTAAAACTGTGAAGGTAAAAACAGCAATGCAATTGTTCAGGGTCTTTTACTATAAGTACACAATTTATTATTATCTGCCATAGTACTGAAACAACTGGTGACTGGGGAAAGAGATGGAAATTTGACTTGGTGTGTATAGAAATTAAGATTACTTCAAAGCCTTCCAGTGTAACTATGAAACATTGGGAAAATTATATGATTTATGGATGTTAATTAAATCTCCCTTCTCTGTGTCATCACAAATATCTTTATCCAGACAACCAAGCCATAATTATCTGACTGTAGATGGCATACTGATGAAAAAGTAGACTCAAACAACTCAAAAGTTGGCAAATATGACAATATAAAACAACCACAACCGGAATACTTGTCAACTATTCACAAATAAAATTGACCATACAATCAATAAATAGTTGCATTTTCTGTAATCATGTAATGATATTACTTTTATAAATATATTGAGTTCACCCTCAGCCAGTTTGCTAATGACACTGACACCAGGCTGTGTGCTGTGATCAAACACCTGTGCAAACCTCATGAAGCTGGATCAACAAAGCCAAGTGCAAGGTCCTGCACCTGGCCCATGGCAATCCCAAGCAGAAGTGCAGGCTGGGTGGAGAATGGATTGTGAGCAGCCCTGGGAAAAAGGACTTGGGAGTGTTTGTGGATGAAAACCTGGACATTTCTAGGATGAAAACCTCACATCCTAGAAAGCCAACCACTTCCTGGGCTGTATCAAAAGATTATATGGTTCAGATTAGATAATGGAGGGGGAAAATCACTAAGAGAGGGGTTAGACACTGGAATAAGCTGCCCAGGAAGGTGGAGGAGTCACCATCTCTGGAAGTGTTCAAGAGGTGTCTGGATGTGATGTTTGGGGATATGGTTTAGGGGTGATTTTGTTGGTGCTGGGTTGACAGTGGGACTACATTATCTTGAATATCTCTTCCAGCCTCCGTGAGTCTGCAATGAGCACTGTGACCAGTGGGGCAAGGCTCTCATGAGCCCTCACCTGGAGTACTGTGTCCTGCTCTGGAGTTCTCAGAATAACAAGGACATGGGTCTGTTGGAGCAAATCCAGATGAGGTCACAAAGATGCTCAGAAGGCTTGAGCACATCTCCTATGAAGACAGGCTGAGAGAGTTGGGGTTGTTCAGACTGGAGAATAAAAGGCTTCTGGAAGACCTTATGGCACCTTTCAGTACCTAAAGGGGATTCTAATGAGCTGGAGAGAGTCTTTTAAAAGGACAAGTGGCAATAGGATGAGGGGAAATGGCTTCAAACTGAAAGAGGGCAGGTTTACATCAGACACAAGGAAGAAATTCTTCATTATGGGGTTGATCAGACATTGGCACAGGTTGCCTAGAGTAGTTTTGAATTCCCCATTCCTGTCAGAGTTCAAGGCCAGCTGGATGGGGCTTTGAGCAACCTGGCCTAGTGGAAGGTGTCCCTGTCCATGGCAGGGGATGGAACTTGATGGTCTTCACTGTCCCTTTAAAGGAAATCTATTCTACAGTTTTATGATTCTACATTCAAAATATTTCATTAAGGTTGAGCCACCTATGGTGGCTGCTATAATAATATTAATTCCTTGATTCTATCTGGCTGATAAAGTTACCAAAGGTAGGGATTTTTATTTGAGAATAACTTTAAAAATAAAAAATATCTAATTATTGTTACTATATTATGTTTGATCTAATGACAATTATATGGGAATTAGCTTTGCCCAGCAAATAAAAACTATATCTGTGGTAGTCAAGTCTATATATTATAATGTAAGCAATTTCTTTCATAAAATGAGTTGTGCAAGGATGAATTTCTCATCACTTGATCCATAAAGGGAAAATACTTTCATTAAATAGCTTTGAGCTCTAGCAGCTCCAGATAAAAATTCAGTACTCTTAGAACAAAGTTGGGTTTTTCTCTATATAGTCTCATTATCTGGTCCATAACTTCTAGTATACATAACATTATCAGACACCATTACAAGAAGCATTAAAATGGAGCAGTAGAATATTTTAACTGTTAACATGCAGAAGATTACAAAAAGTTAGATTTTTGTGTCTCTATAAATGCTCACTAAATCTTGATTTTATTTGCTTGAGTAAATAAATTTTAATTGTTATGAGAGTTCAGACAGCTAAGATTGTTTCTTTTTGCTGTAGTATTCTGTATTTGCATAGCACCTCTCCTCTAAAAGGGTGAGTTCATATGACAGGTAAGTATTGCCTATATTCTGTATTTCCTGTACCCTTCAGCCACATCATCTTGGCCTATATTTCTTGTTGTCTACTATGTTGCACTATTCAGCATTATGAAAGGCTTAATGCTGATGGAATTGCTATTGTACTATTTATCAACAGAGAATAATAATGAAATGGGAAAAGATAATTACTAAATGTCAGAAAAGGGGACAGGTGAAAGCATTCTATAGTTCTGATATTACTGACATTACATTTCTGTGAAAAAAAAATGAAGAAAACTGAAATTATTTTTCTTCACAATATTCACTGGTTCCAGTGCTATCACAACTTCTTTTGTAATAAAAGACAAGTAAGCACCTTAAAGTAATCAGATAATTAATTCTGGGAAAAGTACATGGGATAGAAGGGAGAGTTTTTGTCTATGGTACAAAACTTTTATCACATCTACACAACATTGCCATCCATCATGCCAATTTCACTTGATTCTCTATGCATTTAATTTGACTTATTTTTCCTAACTTCTATCTCTTGCTGTGTTATTTTGGATGCCCACCAAAGCCACTCTATCACTGCCCTCCTCACCTGGGCAGGGGTAAGAAAATGTAACAAAAGGTTTATGATTGAGATAAGGGCAGGGAGAGATCACTCCCAAGTGACTGTCAGGGGCAGAACAGACTGGGCCTGGGAAATTAGTTAAACTTAATACCAATCAAAAGCAGAGCAGGATATTAAGAATTAAGACAAATTTTAACAATTTACAACAAGTAAAACAATTTTTTTCCCTTACCCCTCCCTCCCTCTCTGGCTTAACTTAATTCACAGCTCTTTATTCCCCCCCTCCCAGCGGCTCGGGTGGTTATGGTCAGTTCATCACATGTTGTTTCTCCTGTTGCTTCCCCCTCAGGGAGAGGAGTCCTTCCTCTGCTCCAGCATGGGGTCCCTCCCACAGGAGACAGGCTTCCAAGAGCTTCTGCAACATGAGAGCTTCCCATGGGCTGCAGCTCCTTGTGAGTGGGTCCCTAGAGTGGATCCCTCCCAAGAAATGCAGTCCCTCAAGAACAGGCTGCCCCCCTGTGGGGTCACAAGTGCTGCCAGCAAACCTCCTCCAGTGTGGGCTCCTCTCTCTACAGGGCCACAGGTCCTGCCAGAAGCCTTTTCCAGGGTGGGCTTCCCACAGGGTCACAGCCTCCTTCAGGCACCGACTGCTCTGGTGTGGGTGTCAACCAAGGGCTCCAGGTGGATCTCTGCTCCCCCATTGATCTCCTTGGGCTGCAGGGCAAAGCTGCCTCACCAGGGGCTGCACCAAGGGCTGCAGGAAAATCTCTGCCTGAAGCACCCATCCTTCTGCACCAGCCTTGGGATCTTCAGGCTTGTCGCTCTCATGTGTTCTCACCCCACTCTCCTTTTCTATGTCCACAATTGCTTCTGCCCAATAAGTTTATTTTTCCTTCTAAAATATGATATCACAGAGCTGTTGCACCAGTGCTGACTGGCCTGGCCTTGGCCTGCAGTGGGTCCCTCTTGGAGCTGCTGACCTTGGCTCTGTTGGATGTGAGGAAGGTCCTGGCAGCTTCTCAGAGAAGCCCTCCCTATTGGACCATCTGCTATGAGAACACTGCCATGCAAATCCAAAACATTTGCTCTCTATCCAAAACAGAGAGACAACAGACAATTCAGCTGCCTGAGCCTAAGCATTCCTGTCCACTTGAGTTAGCCTAGAGATGCCTCCAGCTGCTGCTACAGAGCGGTGCGTGACGTGCCAAGATGTGTTGCAATTGTCAGCACCATGCAGGTGTTTGGGCAGAGTGGGACATCCCAAACCACGTGTTTAGGGGTCTGAATCGAGACCACACATATGCACATTTTCAGAATATAGCTCATCCTCTTCCTTTGAACCATGTGGCTCACAATGATGAAGTGCATTAGGCGGAGGTACCTACCCTTTCTGTCCATTTAGCAGAGAGAGTTCAGGGATTTCATTCAGCTGGCTTCTGTGGCTATGCTTGCCACTAAATATGTGTTCATCATAACTGACAAAAATGGAAAAAATATTCAAACAGTAATATTTCATAATATCAAATTAAAAAATCAAACCCAAATTAGAAGCACCACCACCACCCGGTCTCCCCAAAAGTGTCAGTAGACATTAAGGTTATCCTCCCATTGTGAAACCTAATCTTCTACTAGGACAAAGCCATTGGAGATTTATTAGGAGCAATGAACTTTGGGATTTAAAAAGAGGACTGGAACACTTTTTGTGATGCTGTTGCTATTGCTATTGTCAGATATGTCAACACAGAAGATGATGAACTTTTGGGGAAGAAACCTCTATTGGATATTCTTGCAAATATGTTAATAAACCACACAAAATGGTATCTTCCATAAAAAAATTGAAGCTGGCACTGAAGTCCCAGAAAATAAGTAGTTCAAAAGTCAAAAAGTTAGAAAGTTAGGCCTGTCCAGTTTCGGCCTTTTTATTTTTTTAATTTGGAATAATATCTTGGCCACTAGTGTACAATATCCTTCTAATCTTTCCTGACTGATCTGTTCAGGTTTGTACAAACATACCTTAAACTCTGAAGCATGGATTAGAAAGCAGGTGTCTGACTTCTCAGGGGTCTGTCCTGATCCCACCCTGCAGAGCTGGTCAGGTGCCCCATCACAGACTGTGGCTGCTTCCACAGAAGCTCCAGAGCCAGGCAACGATCCAGTACAGTAACTGAAGGTAAATCCTATAATTATTCTTTTAGGTAGTATGAAGAAAGGCAAAAATTTTTTGAAAAATCATCATTATTCTAAATCCAAAGCAATTACTCCAACAGCTAACAAGCCATTGCTTATTAGTACAACATGTTTTTTTCAAGCATCTGGATGTGGGTGTTAAATCCCAAACAGCTGTTAGTGATTCCCTGCTGTATTCCTGTATTTTTATTATTGTAATCCATGTATCTCTTGAATATTAGAAGCATTTTAACACATAGAGTTACCAAGCAACTGCTCAAGATAGGGTTATTACATGCACATTTCTTGCATGCTTCATGAGGCTGCTCTGTGAACAGAATTATCAAAGCACAGGAGCAGAAGACTAAGCTGGAGAAAGAGACCAGCTAAAGGAGACAGCAATTTTAGAGGACTAATTCTATGAAACTCACTCTATTTAATAAACATCAAAGACTCAAAGAGCATAGAGGCTGTTAACCTTCTGCAGCTCCAGGCTTCACATTCTGACATGTGAGTCTGGCTGCAAGCTTCATGCCACAAAAAGGATTTTAACGATTTAAGTCTTTCTATCTTGGCCCTAGAATTTTACTTATGTAGAGGATATTCTCAAACATTCAACCTTAAGTACAAACCTAATGACCCCAACATAAATGAGCAGCTCAATATGACAGTTTGTATGTGGTAGTAGTGCTCCTACAATGCAGCGTCAGTATTCCTCATTTTATTTAGTCTAGTTTGTGCACCCTTTAGTTGCACCTCATCATATTTTTAGGCCTTTTCTCCAATATCAAGAGGGCTCAGACCCTACATCTTTTATAAAAGCCTGATATTTCCGGTAATCACATGATTTCTCAAAGCTGCAGTGCTTGGAAGCAAGGAACTACATATTTATTTTCTATATTGGTCAGCATACTTTAATTATGGTAAGATTCTAAGAAACTGTCATGCCATGGTGGTTTTAGTGAACTGCAATTTATATACACATTAATGCTTAAACTGTAACAAATATACAATTTAATTAGAGATTTGAGGAGAAGATGGTAATAATGTTCCTTTCTGGAAAATTAGGTGTTTCTGAGAATGATGATACCAAACAAGACTAGAGCATTAAAAAAAGTGAATATATGAGACATGAAATGTTGTTCATTGAAAGGATTTTGGGTTTAAGGCTAAGTACTTCATTAGAAAATATGATATTTTCAGTCTGAAAAAAACAAGCTGTTTTTCTTTCCTTCTTTACTTCTAACTCCCAGTGTGCTATGGCATTGTAGAATAAATTTTCTGTGTTTTTTTGCTAGCAGTAACACCCACAAGAGGATCTGCAGGAGTTAGCACATCTCCTGCAGAGCATGTGTTCAGGCAAAATTAAGAAATCTTTCTGGATAGCAGCTGACATGGAATAGAGCTATTTGTCTTTTCCCTGCAACCTTGAAAACTCCAGCTTCCAGGAACACAGCTTACTGCTATGCTAACAGGTCTGTTACTGACAGGCAGTTGTCTTAGGCTTTACTGCTTGCCTTGGAAGCAAAATAAATACATTTACTGGCTGCTATGCTTCAAGTCATATTGAAGTTAAAGCAGAGGAAGCACCAGTGTCTGATGTGCAAGCTGGGTAAACTGTTTCTGTATAAATGAGAGTTTTCATGCAGAAACGCAATACGCTTTCACATAGCTAATCAAATGGGATGAAAGCATGCTGAAAAGCTGTAGCATCCATATTTCCCATTAAAAGGATGCTCACCTTAGAGTCAAAGAAAGTGAAAAGCTCTACATGATAACTTGAAAAAAATAGTTGTATGTTATTAGCAGGGCAAATGTGATAGTTTTTCCAAAGTATCCTTCTGGGTCAAATTGATTTCAGATTACCTGGAATATGAATCCACTTTAAAAGCTGTGGCAATCCTTTCTTGAGCAAGTCTCATACCAGCACTGATGTAGTGGTTGCCATAAATTGCCACCAGGGAAAGGGAGCACTGAAGAAAGGATGGGATGACTTTCTGTCCCACACCTATAACCATGGTGGGAACCATAGCAACAGCTGAGCAGGAGACTACAGCGTGTTTCATATGGCATAAAGAGCATGATAAATCAGGTAAACTCACACTGGGACCTTTTAATTTTTAAGTGGTTTATCACAACATGTGAACCCTAATTTTATGTTGAAGAAGATTTGCTTATGGGATGCCTTATTTGGTCCATTAGTAACTGGCCACACAATTTCAGACATTAACATCTTCTTCTCTTCCACTAAGCAGCTCTAAAGTTAAACCTGCAGTTGTGTGTCATAAAGCATTAACCCCTCATCACTATCTGAATGACTCACCTTTGTTAGCAAATAGCACCAATTTTTGAAGATGGACTAGCAAAAGTCAACACTAGAATGGCACAAAGCATTACAATGCTGTTTCAGGCATCTTCCCTGGGAATGCACTCATCAGCCTTTCTCCACTCACCTGAGGAATTATGCAGGATAATAAAGATCCTTTAAACATCATTTCTTCAGACTCCTCCCTTTTAGCTGTAGAAGGAACATGGCATTGTCAACATAATATGCTCCTACTAAACTGCTTTCTGTGTGTAATATCTGGAAAAAGAAACCAGCTTTGTATTTCCTTTTGCATAATACATTAACACCCTGTCACCTATAAATACTCAGACTCAACCTCCTGTCAGATTCCATTTGTATTTCTATTTAATATTTTCTTCCCCTCCTTTCAGCATACTCTTTGATACTCTTTGCCTTTTTACTGGCTTCTTGGGACTTTGTCTGTGCATGAAATTAATTTAGCAACTCCTTTTGAATATTCCTGTTTTTAAATCTTACTTTTAGGTTGATTTAATTTCTGAAGTAATTTAAATAGGTGATAAAATATCCTAATGAAAATTTCTAAATACATTGGTATTCAGGAAAAAATACTGCAGATTACAGTCATTCTCCACCTTAATCCAAAATAACATTTTATTTCTGGTCTTAAAATAAAGTCTATTGCTACTGAGATTCTCCCTAGTGAAGTGAGACCATGATTGATGTTGAAAATATAATTAAATGAATAATATAATATAATGTAATTTGTAATTGTAACATAGTTCTACCATAGCAGTCTTTTTTAATTCTACTTTAATCATTATTGATATGGTTCTTGGAAGCTATGAATGATTCTGGACATAGAAGACTTCTTATCTGATAGACTTCGACTTTCTATGTGACCATTGCAATACAGAAGTGCCCAAAGGTCTTCTACAGTCAATACTTTTAATTTGATTAATATGGTCTGTTCAACTGATTTTGTTTCATCTATTTGTTGTACCTCTCATCACTTTGAGCCACTAACACGGGGGTCCCCACAACATTGGCTATGGATGGAATCTGGAGGATTTGAATAAGGAAAATTTGTCTCTCAATTTCTGACTTCTTTTATCTTGCAGGCTGCCTCCTCTGGACATCTTCTCAGCTGTGGTGGATTGACCTCATTATTGGGATAATCCTCAACTGCCTCCTCTTCATTCTTGTCCTCCTCTTCCTCCTCCTTCTCCATGGTGTCTTCATATGTCTGCACTGCAGAATAAGAAACATCCGGGGAGGGACGCTCAGCACTGAGACCCTGTTCCTACACTTAGCACTGTTATTTTCCCTGCCTGTTTCTGGAAATTTTCAACAATATGTCTCCAAAAAAAATCCTAGGGCTATCTTGGGGGACAGCCTACCTGCTAGGAGGCAATATCATTAAATCTACCCATTTCCCAAATGCAAGCATCCCTAACTCTCATTCGTGCAAGGCAGCAGGCAGGTTGCACCGTGCCTGCAGAAAAACTACAAAAATGGTTTTTTTGGACACTAAGGTCATCAGATGTGGGCATGTGGCTTAGTCACATGCAGTCTATCATAGAGGGAGATAGATCAGGACTGGGGGTTGTTTTAAATAATGAGTTTAATTTACTCAATACTCTTACTCCTTTGCCATCACTCCCCCCCAAAACAAAAAAAAAAAATTACTATTATCTATTTCTACCAGTGAAACTCTTCTTAGAATTGGCCTTAAAGACACAGAAAATTACCTCAGTGCAATTATATATATTGTTGATACCAGTCCTGGAAATCTTATAATTTCTTTTTATTTGAAACATACATATGTGCTTGTACACATACATTGCAACTGAGAAAAGCTACTGCTTAGCAAATAAAAGCATATTGTCAATGGAAAATTTGTCACAATCCAAATTTTCTACAGGCTCTTACAATGGCACATTTTTCTAGCAGCTTTTTTATGTCACCAGTGCACTTGCTGAGAGTAGACAGATTCTAGGGGTTTACACAGGTTAAATTACCTTATGACATTGTATGATTGCTTTGGAACACAGCAATATATCTACTGCATCCAGTGCTTGGGTCCTAGGCACTAGCAGCATTATTTAAAGCAAGGAGCTGTCATGAAGATTCTGCACTCATTCTTTGCCCCAGTTCAGTTCAAGAGGAGGATACAGCTGCTTCATGCTTCCAAATATTTTAGCAAAAGAAATCACATTTTTTGTTCCACACTTTTTATTCTGCTTCTGCTATTTACATAGTTAGGATACAGACTGAAATAAAGATTTCTTGCATTTAAAATGAAGTGAGATCTGATCTCCTACTGAAGGGAGAGAGTTCAGGAGCTGTAGTTTTATTATCAGTAACTTTGGACATCTGCCCGGATCTTTCCCTAGGCCTGGGATTTTAACAGTTATTTTCTGTATTGATGAAGAAGGAAAATAAAAAGAGGAACAAATGTCAACACAGTGATGTGTTTAGAAGGTCAGAATTAAACATGAAGTTAGATCTGCCATGGGACAGGACAGCCGTGCACTAAAAAAGGAATGACCATCCCTGAGGAAGTGTCCTGGCAGTTCTGCACCAGGGCAACAGCCAGGAGTTTTCACTGGGTTCGCCAGCAAGGGCACAGCTCCCTCCACAGCGGCATCAGGGACATGCAAAGCCAGCCTCTGAACTCTACATGGATTCCACAACTCTGCCCAGCTGCCAGTGGCTCTGCACTGTCCCTTAGGCATGGAGATGTCACAGCTCTGGCCTCTTGCAAATCTGCTCGGCAGTTTCCAAGCCATTGTCAGATCCCATTGACAACAGACCTCAAGGCTCTTCTTTCTTTTATGAAAACAAAACAAATATCTGCTATATCCCTGATTTTACTTTATAATATATAATATGACTGGAAACATGTCACTTGTAAACATGGACAATATTTGACTTAATTTTTGCTTCAATCAATATCTCAAGGAATATTCCCAAGATTTTTGTTAATACTGACTTTAGGCAAATAACAGACGTGATTCTTCTGCCAAATGTTAATTAAGGTAGCATAGTTAACAATCTGTACTAGGACTAAATCTCTAAAGGATGTGTAGAAATTTTCCATAAAGATCTGGTGCTTTTCCACAGCAGTTAACAATCCTTTCCACTCATTTTATGATGAACCCTGTAGGATTTTATAGGAATTTCAAAGCAGTCTGGACCCCAGAGGATGCCATTAAGGAGCCTGAAGAAGGCCTGTCAACAACTAGTCAATGCTATCCACCACCTAAAACTAATTATGAACAAATGTCAGAGAAATCATAATATTTGCTGCAGGATGATAAATCACAAAATAAACAAACAAATAAACAAAAAACCCAAAACAAAACAAACATAAAAAAGCTCCAAAACAAACAAATTTTAAAAAATCACAAAAGAAAACCCATAAAACCCACCAAAGTAGTTAGTCACGGGGAAATATAAACAACAATCTTTCCCTGCTGCTTCTGCTTCTTCTTCCTTCTCCTCTTCCTCCTCCTCTTCTTCTTCTTCTTTGTCTTCTTCATCTTCTCTTAATATATTTCATTTTGTTTGTTCTGAGCACCATCTGCTGGATGTTGCCAGCTTGCACTTGTATCCCTCCCTGGAGTGAGAACAGGTTATTCACACACACAAGCTGAGTGAGGCAGACCCTGCTGCCACATACAGACACCACCTTTTATATAAATATCCTCCCAATCCTCATATAACATAGGCAACTGACATATGTTTTACAATTTATTTTTAAACACAGGAGAGGCACGCAGAAGGTCATAGATTGCATCAGTGTTGGAAGTGCTAAAATAAATCAGTGGTCAATGGTACAGCTGAGTGCTCCTGTATCAGGTACTAATCTGCTCTTACTTCCAGACAGGCAGAGTGTGCCTGGACAAAGACAAGCTCTAATCCTAATTACCAGACTCATGCTTACTTGGTGTTAAAAGGTGTAAAAAGAGAGGTTTAACCTTACACTTTTGTTTTAGGCTTACCACCCTGCCTTGTGACCACAATCTGATGTGTTTGCTCCTTAGAAAATCCCAACAGAATTTCTCCAAAATGTTTCTCCACACTTTCACTGACTCTAGTACCTCTCCATTACAGCCTATTAGACTTGTATAAGGAAAACACAATCTGATCTCATTTGTAATCCTCAAGACACCTCCTTTAGAAGCCTTTCAAACTATGTATATGTAAGCCATGATATTAAAGTGTCCACACTGGTCTCTGTTAGCTGCCACTTGATTTTTTTTTACATTAATTTTGCAAACATTAGGGGCTTTGGCAGGTGTTCATGCAAATCTTGGGGGAAATATAGCAATATTGTACATTGTTATCTGTGCTGAGTCACTAAGATACAATCATTATCTGTGTGCATCTGATACAGTTATGAAGAGAACAAAACACTTTTGAGCAGAAAAGTATCCCTGACAGAGCTATACTGTGAAGAGAGAATGAGATAAAGAAGGAACCCTCTCTTCCAGAATCGTCTTTTATTTTTTGCCACAAACCCCCTGATTTCTCCCTGAAATCTGAGGCAAGTGGAGATGTTGCTAAAGGCAAAGGAAAAACTAACTAGTGCAGAGGGAAGGAGCAAAACAGAACATGTCTTGAATCATATTTGAGAGGGATTCTATCCACGTGCCCTAAAATGCAAGCCACTTTCTCCATAAAGAGCACATGCCAAACAGAAACCACTTCAGGACAATTTCCACTTGTTAGTTTTTACTTGATATCACAGGATATATAGGCCAAATCAAATATACCATCTACAATGTTTACAATAAATTAATTTCTTCTACTTTGGATTTTATTGGGACTATATGAAAAATATGGGAGTCTAGATAATAGTATGTGTCTGTAAAGGGTACATCAAGAACCATTATTGTGAATGTTAAAACACCCTCATAATTTCCTTAGAGACTTTCTTTTCTGAAAAGAAAAAGATTATGAAAATGTTGCTTTTCTTTTTCCTTCCTTAGTCCCATGGTGATTGCCCTAGCATTCCAAAAGATAATATTCAGGGGTTTATAAGCAAATAAATAGATTGCTGGGGGTCAAAGTAAAAAAGTGAGAAATCATTTTACACCATCATCAAAAGATGAAATCAACAGCACTATTGTTAATTTACTCCAGATGGCACAGCACTATTGCCACTGTGATCCAACTGAAGTAGAAACAAAAATATTTAAGATTTATGGAAAGATTGAGTAAGCTGATGTTCTTATTGCCTGAAAAAGTTCTTTCGATGTCTGATAACATTAAAACACATTTGCTAAGGTGAAATCAGGGAGTTGTGCCATAATATAGGTTGAACTGGATCTTTGGAAGTCATGTATCCAGCTCCCCACTCAAGCTAGAGCCACTTGCAAAGCTGAATCCAACTTTGAAACCATAAGGTGGTCAGGACTTTGTCAAGCCAAACTTTGTATCTAAGGATCAAGATCCCACAGTCCCTCTGGGCAGCCCATTCCAGCGATTTATTACCCTCATTATAGTAACTGGCTTTGTCTTACTTCTTCATTGGGATTTTCGCTGTCTGCAGCTTGTGCCCATTTCCCCCAGCACTGGAGGCCGTGCACCTCTAAGAGGAATCTGGCTCCATCATCACTGTACACACCCACTAAACTGTTGGAAAAAAAGCAGTTTGCTCTTCTATGGGCTGGACAAGCCCATCTCTCTACAAGTGTCTCCATGTCTCATGTGCCAGCCCCCAATCATCTTCATGGCCCTCTGCCATACTCAGCTCAGTTAATCAGTGTCTTCTTTGTGCTGAGAAGCACAAAATGGGATGTAGTACTTTCAAGGCAGTCTTGGGACTGCTACACTGAATAGCCAGCAGCAATCACGTCCCTCTTCCAGTGCCTGTGGTCTTACTAGTACAGTCCTTGATGTTCTTACGCTTCCCTGCAATACATACAAACCAGTTGCATATAAACCAAACACTGCTGGGTATTGTGTTGCTCTAATATAATTGTAATGATGGTGTGTTGGACTGTAACTGAATTTCCAAAGAAAATGTGTCATTAACTGCAGTTGTTATTTAATTAATAAACATAACTTGTAAGCCATGTTATCTATTTTAAAGATAATGTCTTAACAAAGTTCTGTAAGGTGGAGAATCCCTCCTAAGAGCTATACAACAAAATACCATGATGAAGACGGAGCAAATGCAACTGCAGTAGAAGCACACAGCCCTTTGCACTGCTGCAGTCAGTTTTATCCAACATTAATGAAGTTTGTAGAACTCCTACAGAGCAGATAATTATTACATTATGCAGAGGGGAGGAACTGAAGCATAAATAAGCAACTGAACTAATTTTTAAGTCCGCTGTTATGGCCTAAATGGCCTCTTACTGAGTGGGAGTTTTAGGAATGATTTAATTAGAGGAGAACTGGGTCAAGGCTAAATGCTTTTGAAAATCTCAAGCTACCTTTTCTAACTTAAGGTCAAGCAGAGAACAGCAGTCAAAAGAAGGCTCCACTCCTAATCCTTTAATTTATTTATGCATATCATACTCATAAACAGTGAATCAGATTCCTCCTACCCAGTTTCTAAAATTCCCATTGGGAGCAACACAGAGTAAAAGAAGGGGAAAATTGGTTAGTTCCACAGTTCTGGGGAATAAAAATAGTCAGCTACAGAGTGGATGAATGTAATAGTATATAGGGTTTTTTTAAACCATTTTGTAATTCAGAACATTTTTTACATATTGCAAATACATTATATCCCACAAACACCATTTTTATCAGGGCGACCTGTCAAGCTACCTTCTTGACCACATATTTTCACAGCATGATAAGACAGTTTGTTTATCTTCAAATCCTGAAATATCTTTTAGAAGCTGTAAGGACTTTTTCTTTCTACTTAACGATATGAAATTTTTTTTTAAAGTGGAATAAAAGATTTAAAAAATGTTCCTGGGTGAACAGGGAGATTTCATTTTATTGTTTTCTTAGACAACACTTCCAGAATAATCTCAAAGACCTTAAAATTAGGGTTTTTAATTTTATCACAACAAAAATTAAAACTCTTGAAAATGTCATCTTTCTCAAGTAATAGAACAGAAAAATCAGGCAATAACCATACAAGTGATGAGTGCCACAAGATGGCACTGCCTCATGCCATCAGCTCGATTTTACATGTCCTAAAACTACTAATAGATTAACAGAGATGATAAAATAAAACCAGTAAAAGGATACATGTATAGGCTTATAAATATCAAATTATATTTATAAATGAAAAAATTTAGACATTTGCTAAATAGCAGATTCTATAGAAATAGGCTAGAACTCATTCAGCAATGACATATTTGCCTCAATATTATCCAGAGGTGGAGAGGGCCTGGAAATAAAGAACTCATTAAGATTGTCTAGTATTAAAGCTTTCATTGTAAGACTTAAGATTGAGGAAATATTTGTCCTCACAGCATTCCTCAACCATTTTCTTTCCTTTGAAAGAAAAAATTCATCTACACTGGTTTCTCTGGTCAGAAAAAGTATTTTGCAGAAGAAAGGAATTCTGTAGTATGGGCACTTAGACATTTGTGCAGAGTGTGTGTATTGACATTATTGACAGGCGTGAGAAGAATTGTACCCAAACTTCCCAGAACAACAGCGTGACTCAGAGCACCATGTTTCCATCCCGGAGAACAGGAATTTGTTTCAAGTTGGGAGAGAGGTGGATCAAAAGAACTTCTTGGGCACACCCAATACATTCAGTTTGGTATTGTTGGTTGAAACTTAAGACAGCGGATGGTTATTCAGACCTAAAAAGTTGTGCCTGTTCTATTAGTGGGTTGCTCCATAAAGCTCAAGTGGCTTTATTACTCACATTCCTTCGTGAATGTCAAGATCAATTTTACCTGGAAGGTCTTGTCCTAGACCTTCTTTGCATTTCTCAGAGAACACTGTGTTCCCAAAGCCCTATGGAAGAAGGCATTCATTCCCACTGACTTCACTGAGAAAATGTAGGCCATTAAATCTTTGCCTGGTTAGCAGCCTTAAGTTCTGTGTACAAGTCCAGCCGGGGAGCATGTCACCCAATTAATGTACAGCCTGTCTTTATGTCAATACAGGGGAGGGCAACTTTCTCTCTTGTGGGAAAATGTCAATTTACAATATTTTTTCAGGCATGTCTTAGGAAAATATGCCTAAGACCTTTGACTGAGTTTTGAGTTGCAATTCATCACAAGTAGAGTTGTGTCTTCAAATAAAGCCAAAGAGAAAAGGAAAATCTATGCTGAATTTAAAGCAATGTAGGAAATTGTTTCCTTTTTGGATTATTTAAACATTACCCATATTTTTTTCTACCTCTGTATTTGGAACAGAAAAGAAAGCATTTGGCTACAAAATGTGCATGTCTGTGTACAACAATATTTCCTCAAGTATGATACATCAAATTTGTTAAGCATTCCTAGAAGCCTTTCTAAAAAGTATTAATTTGCTATTCTAAAACATTTCCCAGCCCTTTCTTAACAGTAGAATCATTTAGGTTGGAAAAGACCTTAAGATTGAGTTCAGCCATCAACCCAGAAGGCCAAGTCCAGCACTACACCACGTCCCTAAGCGCCACATCTACATGCCTGCAGGGACGGTGACTCACTTCCCTGTCCCAACGTTTGACAACTCTTCTAGTGAATAGATTTTTCCTAATACCCAATCTAAACCTACCCTGGTGCAACTTGAGGCCATTTCCTGTCATCCTGTTGCTTGTTACTTGGGAAAAGAGATTGACACCCACACCACCACCCACTGTGGTGAAGTGCACTGGCACAGTCTGTCTTGAAAAGCTATGACTTCATTGATCAAAGTCCATTCCTCTCTACTATTGGGAAAAAAAAATTCAGGCATTGTTTTAGCAGCCTTCATGGAGAAGGAAAGCAGGAAAAAAACCAAAAAAGGGGGAGTAGCATCAGGGGTTTGGAATACTTTAATCCATTAAAGACAGGAAGTGAATAATAAGTGTGAATCTTGGCAAATGGTTTCTCAGCTCAGATCTTTATGTATTTGCTGGGAAGGAAGGAGAGACAGGAGGGGGAAAAAACAGACAGTGTTTGGAAGATTGGTTCAGGACCCTGAAACATGTGTTTGTAGAGAGTATTCTGCAGATAGTCCAGCCTTGTCATGTCTCTAAGCAACATGATCTATAAAATGCACTTGCAGTAACAGAGAGTAAATTGCCTCAAATGTGCATAAATTTTAAGCCAGATCTGAATATTTATTTAATGATTGCTTTCTTGTCACAGTAAGTAGGGGAATAAATATTGTCATGGCTTTAAGACCTTCATAAAGCTTATTATTTTTCAATATTCATATAATCTAGGAAGTATTTACATTCAGAGTTCTGGGTAATGCTCAAAATTGTGGGCAATGCCTTTACCTGAAAAATTCACCTCTTGATATTTTTCAGAGGATAGTGCTGGCAGAATGTAGAAATCTCTGGATTATGGAATATTTATTTGTGTTATACCTTTATGTAAAATACACTTTTTTTCCAGTGGTTGTGATCTAAATGACACGAAACATTTATGTGAATAGTAATAAATGCATGCTCTAAAACTATAAATAAATTGAGTTGAATTATGAAAAAAAATCATAATTCTGTTAGAAGTATTCTTCTAAACTGCCACATGCAAATATGAAGCATGTTACACCTATTCCATGTATATTTATATATTTACATAATTATATTTATTTTTTATTAAACATGTCACAAATTAGATTTAAATATTTCTGGTAATTCACAACATTCATTAAAAACTGTACAAGAAACAAAATAATATTTTAAAATGGAAAACCAATGTTTTGAAGAACAGGAATAAACCAGCATTTATTGATCTTGAAAACTGGACTTTTTTACTTTTTTTACACCTTCATTAAGGTAACTGGTAACATTTCAATATGACCGAGTAAGTCTACTATAATTGATTGACTTTTACAGCACAGAAACAGCATCCTATAGCACCGAATAGAGAGAAGATAGTAACAGCTCAAATGACATATTAAAAGGTGTCAATTTTGCCATCATGATAAAGTGGGCGCTATTGAAGATATGGGAGTTTTATTTATTCATTAAATATGCCAAGGGAGATGTATAGCAACAGCATTCTGACTGGCAACACTGGAGGTCAACATGTAGTCAATACAATTTGCTATATAACTCTATCTAGAACAGTACAAATTAGCTTAGCTGGACAGGAACCTGGGGAGGGTTCAGGATCTGTACCTCACTTGATAAAGTCTCTTTCATTGATAACATCCTCTGGACTGGATAGTCTTGTCAAACAGTAATAAACACCAAGCACAAGTACAGGCTCCTACAGAAGCAGAGGTGCCTCCATCTTGAGCCGAATTCCACCCCAGATGTACTTCTGGAAGACCATTAGAGAGCTGATGTGACTGTCCACACCTTGACTTCTAGGATTGTTAGACAAGGGTTAGTGTTGACTTGGTCCCTACCTACCACTGCAGAATGGCCTGGATCACCTTTGTATTTGACACATCTCTTCAAGGCTTCTAAATATGCAAGGCATCCAAAAAACCAGTGGGTATTTCTGTGTGAGCAAGTGAACAGAGGATATTTTGAGTTTCAGTATCCCTTTACAGCACAAAAATGGCTCAGCAACCACCCAACATCTATAATTTTCCTGGCACCGAGTAGCTTTAGTATCCTTCTTTTTCCCCCTATGCAAGATTATGTCTTACATAGTCTAGTCTCTGTTTTCAGATAGTTCAAATGGCATTCATGTGTCCTATTTTACACAATTCTATATGATCTGATCTCATAGAATAATTTTCTAGTCAAGGAGGCTGTGACACATTTTTAGACTGCAATTAAATGTGTCCTAAAGTACATGGTCAAAATAGGTCAGATGAATCACATGCCCATTTCTCCTGATTGTTTATACAGGATGGCTAAGTCAGGTGTACACATCTAAAGTCAGGTCAGATGAATCATGCAGCGTGGTATCCCTCAAGGACAGAATTGGAGGGAGGAGCTGCATTCCTTCCAAAGTGACTTGTTACCACAGTGTTGTCAGAAGTCAGAAAGATTAATTTCACTTGCATATTTGTATGAAGTATGATCGTCATTTTGCATGTTATTGTTTTTAAGTCTCAACAAGTGAAAAGTTTTGCTGTGGGAAAACAGGTACATCATCATCATCAATATTCAACTGAGCATTTTAAAATTATTTGTTTTAAAAAGGAGCAGATAATCATGCTTTCACAGCATTAGTCTCAAACATATGGCACAAAAATTGTTGGCTTTATGTCTTTCTGCCATTCTGAACACTGGAGAACAGCAAGCATTTAATGCAGCACAAGGGGGACCAGACAGACAATGACTTACTATGCATAAAACCTAGCAGTGCAAGGTCCATGCCTCACCTAAATTAATAATTTAGAAAAGGCTTGAATTTACACAGCTGGTTTATACCAGAATAATTATGGTTATCATGTGATTATTTTGTTCCGGTACTAGGAGTCCTAGACCTAAATTTACCCTGTCCTCTAAACAAAGACTCAGAGTTGAATGAGGCCTTGCTGGGATGAATATTTTAGCAAGTGCTTTGTTCAGCATAGAATAATCCTCTTCACTTTTGATCCAATTCATCAAATCTTCTCTTATGCAAATACAATTCCTAGTGAAACTGGATTGTACACAGACCAGTGAAATTACTGAAGTTAAAAATAACTGGCAGCAACTAAAAGTTCAGCAAACAGGAGCAGAAGAAACAGTAGAAAGCAGGGATGAAGGGGATGAGGGACCTTTGCTGTCAAACTGGATTTGGTGTCAAGAAAATGCCACATGTTTACTGCTAGGCAATAAATTACTGCATATGGCCAAGACATATGCATATGCAAGTTGCTAAAGCTCAAGGGGCTGAACAACCACAAAATGACAGGAAAGTTGAAAATACCTTCCTGATGGAGTTGAGGACCAAGAAATCCTTAAAGAAGGAAAAGACATGGAGGACTAAACCTAAATGTCCTTCAAAGGCAGTTCAGAAGAACTTAGCGAGTTCAGATTTGTGCCAGTTGTTGTGCAGCACAGAGATTTAATACTGAAGGAGGTATACACATATCCTTAGCCAGAGGACTGTGAAGTGTCTATTAGTTAGTCAGACAAAGGATGAGAGAAATCTTTAGAATCTAAATATTGGATAAATGTTACTAGTATTTACATGAAAACTGCTTTCTAAGCCTTTATGGCAGTATTGCTCACTCATAAGAAGACTTATATGCCTTCTTATTAAGAAGGCTGCTCACTTTAGCAACTCCCAGTTGGATGACCTGATTCTACATCCCCAAAGCTTGGAACTTGCAAGAGTTGGACACCACAGTAATGGATTAAAGTTATGTTTAACACCTTGCTATTTCTTTCACAATGGAAAACTGAGAGACCCAGAAAAAAAAAGCTTCATAGACAGGAAAAAGAGATAGCAAAAATAACCTGTGGTTTGTAGTAGTCAGGGAGATGTGAGTCTTTATTAAAAGGGATGTAATGTGCCTTAGGAATTCTTTTTGGGTCTATTTTTAAAGCACATTGATGAATATTGTAACATGGCATTTTTTGTTGCACCTCCATGCATTCTATATTATCTATAACTATTGTGTCTTTGGGAAAGTTATGAATATTGAATTTGTTTTGCTGTCTTGAATTTTGCATTCTAGCTTTTTTCACACACACACAAAAAAGGGAACAAAGGGGAAAAAAGCTTTAAACGTATTCATATGAAAGATAGTATCTATAAAAAAGATCATCTTGAAACAAGCCAGTAGACCTCCCAGGAATGTTCTATTACAAATATTATCACAGTTGGAATGAATACCTCCTGCACCCTAAGCCTGCTACCATAACTGGTCTGACTCTGTTACAAGGCATCCCAAAAGAGAAAAAAAAAAAAAAAAGGAAAAAAAAGTAGCGACATTTTAAGGACGTGGGATGACTCTTAAGGGCTGTCCTCATTGACTGTGACACAAACATCTAATGTTCCTAGTGTCACTTTCTACAATCAGCACTTTAGTATGTGCAGTAATTTATTTATTTTTTTTTAAGGAGATCCTATTTGACTCGATCTTTTGTAAGGGCTTTTTAGAACTGGTTGCACAGAAGCTGCCAAGACCCATATTTGTCAGTTCTTTGAACAGTTAAGCTTTCTCTCAAGAGACCTCTCTGGTCACAGTCGGGCCACCAGCCCTACACTCTGTTCCTTTTCTTTTACTATGCTTATAAACAAGAGTAACTGCAAGTGTGTATCTATAAAGAAGAAAAGCCATACAAGGTTTGATCAAGAACCAATCTGTGCCTTTACAACTGCCTACAAACATTTGACTTGTGACAGACCTCACACTACATTTGAAAATCTGTAGTGCCACATATGGATCTCTGAGGCAAAAAGTGATGAAATGCTCCTGCAGGCATTTGCAGGTCTGACAGAAACACTGGCCTCTGATGAAGATTAAGAACAGACATGTACAAAAAAGAGCCACTGGATTTTTAACTGTTAAGAAAAATAATTACTACTTTCTGGCATAACCAGTGGGAAGACAGAATTTAGGAGCTTTTCTTTTCTTAGAAAACTTTTTGCTTGAGCCTAAGAGACACTAAATTCCATTAAAATTCATGTTTCTAACAGAAATATACTGTTAATAATTATAACAGGGCTGCTTTTTTCTGGCCTTGGCCACGTGGCACCATGGCAGGAGCCATGACTGACCCGGTTCCCCCACCCTGAGCTCTGGCACTGGGAACTGGCGCTGGTCCCCTTGGTGCTCCCCAAACCACCTCCTGCCCTGCACCCTGCTGCTCCATGACACTTCATTTGAAACAGAGATTCCCATCCCTCCTCAAGGTGCCTTCTGCAGAAAACGAAAGAAGAATATCGTCACTCAATATGCTGTGTCCTTTGCAGGGGACCTCCAAGGGCAGCTTTGATCCCAAGGAGAGGCTGGGCTGGCAGGCAGAGCTCTGCTCCCACCCTCCATGGGCATGAAGAAGGCGTTGACAGTTTGTGCTCATCACCAGGCTGAAGCAGAGAGCCTCTTCCTGGTTCCTAGAATGGGCTTGATTTGTAGATGCTTGCTCTAAATTTATAGTCATTTCAAGGAAAGGTTTAAACCAAGGCTGTAGGAAGCACAACTGATGAAATATTGTGGTATCTGTGAAATAAAGTGGGGATTTTGAGAACTACTTTCCAGATTAAGATGTCTAATTTCAGCCTCAGTGACAAATACAAGTTGCACTTATCACTACGAGGATCACCTATATGTTTTGAGGTGATAGCTGCTACAGAAAAAAAAAAAGATTTCTATAATCACAACACAATTTTGTGAAATACATTGTGAAATTTCTTCTTTTTCTTTCCTTCATAGCACATATCACTGCTATAGCTATGTCAATTATCCCAGCCCTTTACTGCTGTTCTTAGCAACTTATGCAGGCCATGATAGCCATTATGACTTGCTGAGATGCACATAGCACAGCACAGTACTAATGCTCCAGCTGTGAATGGGAAATCAGGGATGGAGTCACATTTTTCCTTGCTGCATGCAGGTAGTAATTAAAGCTACCAGAGATTTTCTTCATTGGATTCTCCTATGGCTCCCTGAAGTTCCACTCCCAAACTTTATTAAAATACAATCTGTGCAATGTTTTTCTGTGCAAGGTATAAAGTCCCCTTGAGAACAATTGTTTGTGAAGTGATGGGCTTTTGCTGTGCTTTAAAGTAGTTTTAATATTTCTGTATATACAGGAACACGTCACTGTACACATGCAAGTACTTTGTTTGCAGTTTGGGTTTTATCAGCCTGCACTAACATAAACATACCTTTGACAGTTATGTGTCTATGTAGATACAGTATCATAACATTGTAAGACTTCAAAGATGAATTCTCACTATTAGAGAGTTTTGGAGGTTCTGTTATATGCACAAGAAATGGTTACAACCAGAAGAAAAGGGAATCAGAACACTCGGGTTTATTTAAGAAAATCTAATTAATATTGCAGCTTATTTTCATTTTTTATTTTACAACTTCATGCTTCATGTTTTCCAAATAAAATCTCCATGTGGTATATTTGTGACTTTTCTAAACACTGCAGACTAAAAGTTCAGTGCCAGCTAACTTTGCGTTCTGAGTTTTTTCTATGACAAGAACGTGTGCACATGTGTTTCCTGCTCGAGGTGAGATTCATATTTACAGGATATGGAAAGTTAGCATGACAAAAGTAATGACTGTGTAGAAGGAAACTCACTTTCGTTAGCAGGCATCCTATTTACTCTCCTGTCACCTCCCATGATACGCCACATGCCATTTCAGACACCAAAGCACTTTTAGTGAAAACTTCCTGCACACAAAATGGAAATTTTCACAAAAAAAAAAAGAAAAAAGCTGAGTTTATCCTGGGAAAAAAATGTTTCAATGAGATCTTTCCTCAGATCTACCCATCCAGCTTGTACTGAGCCCACTGATCACACATGAACTTGATCACAGAGGATTATGAAGAATTATTTGGTATAATTAAAAAAAAGCCCACTTTTTTTTTTTTTTAAACCCACTGCATTCTACTCACTGAGGGGACTGGCTGTCTTCAAAATACTTTTCACAAAACCTTTTAATGATGACTTATGATTAATTTTTCTGGCAGTTGCTGAGGAAGGATTCCTGGACAGAGGAGTAACATCCAGTGGCATTGGACAATGATCCTCAGTAGCTATCTATAGGATTACTGTGGGATAAAGAAGGACAGCACTAAGTTTTCATTAATAAATCCACATAAAATGGACCCAGAGACACAATCACTGGGTTGGAGAAACCACATGCAAGCCAGTGGCTGGCTTCATGACAATGGGGGAACTTCAGGGCTCACAGTTACCCTGCTTACAGATGGGCACCACAGGAACTGGAAATTTAAGGGAAATAATTTTCCATGCACTGAACTCTCCTACAAGTCCTCTGTACTAAAAAACTGGGCTCAATGTGATTGCAACTCAAAGCACTGAGATTAATATAAAACCAGGAGAAATTCCCATGAATTGGTGCAAAAACTACCTTTAAAAAAATATTTTTAGGGTATGTAAAAAACATTAATAAAATAACTATTAATTTGAGTGCTGCAAGAAATGGCAAGCTTTGCATCTTTGTTTAAAAAAAAAAAAAAAATTTGGATGCTGGTTTCCACCCCAGAATCACCTGCAACCATTCTTTTGCAAAGGCTATAACACTAAAATTTAAAAGGATGTCATTTACCCACATGACAAATTATATCCTGTGAAGCAAAATTTGACCATAAGTCAGCTCATATGAATGACTGAATTTAGAATCATGGAATAATATTCTTCTCTGCTCTGTGATGCATGAATTTAATTTTGTGCAGTGGTACGGATCACTGAAAATGACCATTTCCAGGGTTATGGAAGAGCTTGCCACCAATTAGAAACCACTGAGTGCACCTGAATTTAGGAACAAAAAGGCTGAGAATCAGTATAAAGATGTGAAGTTCTAGCTTTGGGGGAAAAAAAAAAGTGTGAATGGTTCACTAGTTACTAAAATAGATCGAGTGTTACAACAGCAAGAGCTTGTAGACGTTACTCGTGTAATAAAAATATGGGTGGTAGCAAATTATATTGCTGTGAAGAGCAGATGAGGAGAGACGCCTACTGAAACCTGATGCTGCCTTTGAACTTTAAAATTTTGACTTAATAAGCTTTGCAGTGGCGCTGCTTAGCAAAGAGCTGTCACGAAGGGCAGATTTGTTTCACAGCAGAGTTGCTTTATTAAAAATCCTCAGCATTTCCATAAAGTCCTGATTCAGAAACAGAAGGAGGAGTTACACTGAACTTGACTGCTGACCTGACAGTGAGAATGGAGCTATTGTGCCCAGGACTGAATATGCCTATCTGTGCTTCTCCCCGAGCTTCACAGGGCAGTTCCCCTCCAAGGGAGAGGAACCCTTTAGAGATCTGAAAGCTGCTACTGCCAGATACTGAAACCCTGAAGCAGACCCTAAACTCTGTAGGTTTCATGGCCATCAAGAGGTTAAAATACAACTATTAACCTTCTCCTTTTTTCCCCTCTGTTTGCTGTAGGGTAATCAATGGAGTGCAAGCCATGTGCAGCAGCGTGGCCCATCGCGTCATCTTTGTGCTATTCAGCAAACTGCAAGCTAGATGTGCTCAATTAATAGTGAAGATTGTCAGGGAAGCAGAGCTGGAAATGCTTATTTGGTACTGCATGAATTGGACCTGCTTGTTTGAATAAAATACTAATTACCTCACTGACTCTTTTGCATTAAGCCTTCTCTTTATGCTGTGCTTTACTTGGTGGGAAGGAGTTGGTACAATTCAGCACAAAATGTGATACAAACTAATGCTTGGGAAGGAAAGAACTCTAATGGCACATTAAGTGTTGTCAATTGCATGGCTTTCTCTATTATTGCTGAGCTTTCAGGATAAAGAAAATACCATCTGTAATCATGGCTGTACAAATAGAACACACAGAAAGGAAATTCATTCCCTCATCTTGAACTTCAGAAAAAGGCAGGGCTCTTTTCTGCTCTGCATGTGTTACTAGGAGGACTAGCATGCAACTAAATCACATTTTCCCCCCAGATTTTAACTGAATTTCAAACTCTGTGATACAGATAAATATGCTTGGGATTTGATCTAGTAATGATGACAAGAAAAGCTATTTTACTTGACTTCTTCTGTACCATCCTTGAGACATAGAGGCTGTCTTCTCTAGGAAATTTTTTAGTCGTTTTTCAATTTTCATCCTGATGGAAGCTGTGGTGCAGTTAAGCATTTTGTTGTTAAGGCTGCACTGAGACAGAGCTCTTGGTTCTAACAGATCCTTCTTAAAGGGGTACCAGCAGCAGTAACCACTTATTCTAAGCAAAGATGTGAAGAAAATACACTGAAAGACTTAAAGAATATGTTTCATTCCATTTTTAAGTTTCATTTGTTGCAAAATCAATTGTTCTATAATTCAAGTGTTCAGTTGCTCCTCTAATTGAATGAGCAAAATTTTTGTCATGAGAGAAATAGTTTTCTATTGCCACCTATTAATGAGCTAGAAAAGACTGTTTGCATAACCTCTTGTCTGAAACATACTTTATTTTGCAATGAAGTGATGAACTGAAATCACTCTACAAGGTAGAACTGCAGCATGTCTAACTAGGACCACTGCAAAGAGCAGTGCCAATGCAACGAGACCCTCTGAGCTCTTGTCACCAGGGGTGAGAAGCTCCTCTCCCCAGAATGAAAGCTCAAGGCAACATCATCATGGAAGATGGCTTTGTGGGCTTTGGGATGAATGGATCTCCAAAGATAAAACAGGGAGGGGGATGAGATTAGGAAAGGTGATGTTATTGGGTAAACAGAAGAAAGCGAGATGGCATAAGATATTTATTTCTTAATCAGAGCACTTGATGGGGAAAATGAGGCAAAGTTTTACTATCTGTTGCTTATCTCTACTAAGTGGGAACTAATAGCAGCTCTCTAAGGCCCTTGAGAAGGTTGTCAAGAAGAGCCATCCGTTCTGCATCCCTGCAAGTTTTCAAGGCCAAGTTGTATGAAGTCCTGAACAACACGGCCTTGTGGAATTAGATTATTTTTAAGGTCCCTTCCAACCCAAACCACTCTGTGATTGATTCTAAGAGAGGGACAGGCTCTCCTGAGTGGTGCACGGCAGGCAGAGGAGTTTCTACACATATGCTGAAAACAGAAGTTCAGACTGATTGTAAGGCACAGTGTCCTAAGTGTCCTCAGCACAAGGACAGTCGCGAACAGAACAGCTTTCACACAAAGGTTGTGCACTTTACTTCCTTGAGGGTTTTCAAGATCCATCTGGATAAACACCAGGGCAACATGGTCTGAGTTGACCCTACTTGAAACAGGATGTTGGGCTAGAAACTCCCTGAGACCCCTTCCAACAGGAATTATTTTGTGATCCTGTGAGCCTAAGATTTTTCAATTTTTTGTGGACACAGGTCTTTTTCCACACATCTAAATGAACCTTCCATTTATCCTTATAATTGACTCAAAATTCACTACTGTTCATTATAAACATCTGTTTGACTGCTGACTATTAACTTTCCATAATTACTACTGTGTTTACCTTTCAGTTTAGTGAGATTTTTTTTTCATTTACATATAGACTCAGTGCTTGTAAGAAGAGATGTAAGGTTATTTAGAGAACACAGAAGAGCATGTTCAGCTTTTCTAGCTCAGATGCCAGAAAAGGCCAAAATACTAAGAATATCTACTTTTCTTAAAAGTAGTTTTAACATCATCTAGCCAAAGGATAGCATATGAGCTATAATAATTCTAATTCTAATAAGACAAAAAAAAAGAATAATGCACTTTTTGGGAGTGAGGAAAGCATTATCTCAATGTTCCTAACACTTCTATTGCTGTGCTGTTTGTATTACATGCTAGACAAGTGAGAGTCTAGGCTTGGAAAGTCTAAATTGTAGAGAGCTTAAATTGTTTTCATGTTGGCACCATCTCAAATGGAATCTAACAGTATTGATACACTAATATTTTCTTTGAATTTTTTCACTCCTTTTTAAAGAGGTAGCATTCCCAATTCTTCAGATTTTAGGTGAAAAAAATGATTTTAGGAATGTGAGGATTTTTTTTTTGTCAAATGACACGTATGACAGTTTTAAACTTATCTTCCTTGTTCTCAGATAAATAAAAAGAAAGAAAAAAGAGAGAGGTCAGTCTCCTACTGGCTTGCATGTAGTATAGATGTTCTACATTTTGGGAAACATGGACAAAGAGAAAAAATGGCCCTGTAGAAAAAAACTCACTAGATTTACACCAAGCGATTTTTATATATCCTGATACAGAAAAGAACAGAAGAATTCAAGTGACTTTGATAAAAGCTATAGCATGTGCTTTAAATTATTTGCTATAGGAGAAGAGCCAAATAATTATAGGAGAACTCAGCTTTTTAAGTTCCTTGAGTTTGCTGGGCACTAAGCAGATGCCCACTCCAGGAACAATCAGCCCATCTCTCCCCATACTGTGCTGGAGGCTGTCACATCTACTCATATCTTCTAGAGCTGACAGCGTGAGCACATCTTAATATGGTTCAGCCAAAATGGAGTGACCCAGGAGAGGACTACTACTTAAACTGTTTCATCTAACCTGTCTAATTTTGACTATGATAGCAAATCACCCCCACAAATCTTTGGGGACAATAAACAGAGGCAAGCTGAGAGTGGTGATGTGATGGTACCAATATAATGGAACTGAGAAGATGACATCCATTCACACCTTAATGCTCCTCCAAAAGAGGGTCTGGATCCTGCAAATCCTTTCCAAATAGGTAATGCAAGACAGGGTATTCGATCATATTTGTTTTGATGTATTCTTTAAACAATGGTGCAGCATACATAAAGCATTCAGTAAAAACAGTATTTAAAGCTGCAAAGTTAAGATTTTAGGAATTAGGAAATATCAGAATCAAGATTTTCATGTACATTTCCAGTTGGGCATAGTCCAGTTGGACACCTACCCTTCTTTCTGTCTGAAAAGCAGAGGCTTGGGAAATTGGTTTATAAACAATGGGTTTATAAACATGTATATGGATTTTGCAAAAGTTGGATCCACACTGATATAATATGGGGAATTCAAAGCCTGGCTTTTCCTATTACAAAAGACTAATTTAGCAACCCAACTGTTACTTCAAAACACTTGTGTAATTTCCTATAACAATTGCTCATCACTTCATACATCTCCAAATTGGAGTCCTGGCCTTTTAAATTACCTACAAAGATTTCAGCTCAGTTGAAGTTTGGTGACTTCCAAGCAGCAATGGAGCAAAATTAGATGGCTGAAATTTCCATTTCCATCAGCTCTGTCCTCCTCTCCTTTGAAAGAACCTCTTGTACTCAAGGAAAGCTCTACTGCTTATTTTCTGAAGCATATTCTGAATATTGTGTTGGTCAGTATCTATACGAATGTAAATTGAAAGAAGGGTCCTAGGCCACCTAGAGTTCAGTGGCTCAGGAGTTGCCTCAGAAACAGTTCTCTTGCTATATGTACATTTAACTCTGACATGAGCACAGGAAAAGTGACTGAGGACCATTTCAGTTGTCTAACTTGAATGTATTCTGGGTATAACAGAGTCCTGGACAGCTGAGGAAAATAATTTTAGGAGTAGAACAACAACAGCTATCATGTTCACTGAGGAGTAGCTGTAGGGTTGTGGTTCAGCTTACCAGCCATGCTACTAGAAAAAGCTTCATTTATTGTTGCTGCTTTGAAAGGAACCACATAGGCCTGGCTGTTCAGAGTATCCAGACTCCGTGATCTTGATCCAAGCTGAGAGCTCTTGAGGAACACTAATTAAAAAAAAAACAGGAAAGAATAATCAATTTTTATAAATATTCTGCATTTATAGGGTATTATACATGGTACATTCCTATAAACAAGCTTTGTCCCTGATGAACTCCATAGACCTTACCAAAAATTTTACAAATTTGTTTTGAAATACTGTAATATACCAAAGATAAACAGGTTTCTGTAAACTGCTTTCTATACCAAATGTAAAAAAAAACCTGACACACAGCCACCAAAACCAGAAGACAGCTCTCTGAAAAATGTCCTTTCAATGACATTCACACACGATATAACACATATACATAGCACTTCATGTTGCTGTAGATGCTGTGTTAGCTTCTCAAGCTTTCAAGTCAGCATTCCTAGGTGTGGGAATGTTAGGAGCCTTTGCTTCTCTGCTTCTCTGCTTAAGTTCTATGTGAGTTTGGTGAAAAATACAGTATTTTCAACACAGAAAATAACAGAGAAGAAGCAGGGCTGTGGTTTGGCATAATCATGATGGCATAGGACTCAGGTGGGGTTGCTGCTTGCTTTCCATGTTTGAGTAAAAAATATGTGAATCATGCCAGATACACATTTAAGCTAGATAAAAACACTGAAGAAAATGTCTAACAGATTATTTTTAAAAAAACTAACTCACATAAGTTCCTAATCATCTATCTATAGCTCTGAAGGATGGAAGTTATCCATCTTGTATTCTCATGATTCCTGCAGTATTGGTTACCTCATTTGCATAAAATGAATAGAATAAATTGTTACGAATCCAAAAATATACGGTTGCCAGGATACATCTTGCTCGATGCAAATGAAAATGGGTTTGTGCCGACCAGCTTAAAGTAGTTTGGAACTTAAGACATTTTCTTATTAACATTAATAGTGATAAATGAAACATTACATATCCAGTGAGCTATTGAAATTATTAATACTTGTTTGGCAAAAGGAATTTTACTTCAAGCAAATCTGAACTAATGGTTGTACAATGTAATTCTACTAAAATACCCTGAGGTTTTACTGTAGAAGCAGCATTCAAAGTGAATATTCCATACTTGCTTCTTTATAAACTTTTGAATTTAAATGGTAAGTTTCTTGTTAATTGTTTTTATGATTTTCAGTGCTACAGCCTTAACAACAAGCATCTATCAGTGTATAGAAGCACTATTATTATGCTTTGTCCATGCCTAATATGTGCGTAAAATAGTTATAGTTCACAACCATACCCAAAAAAAGTCCTAGGATCTAACCACATTTCTATACAATGACACTGACAAACTCTGATTTAATGTATATTATTCTTACTTGCTAAAAATAACAAAAATATAATTTATTTTTATTTGAAGCATTATATCTTATAAATCCCAATTTTTAAGCTGTACGCATGCATATCAATACTTTTAAAAACATGTAGCAGAAGTTAAACTATATCACTTTTTGGAGTAAATTTGTTTAATTTGCATTGAATGCCTAATGAAGATACTTAATGCATAAAATAATTACATTTTTATTGTTTGCCATTCAAGTAGTATACATGTCTTTAAAAAGGGATTATAAATCCCATATATTGACTTCCAAACAGGTAGATAAACAGGGATCAGACTTCCAGCTGTATTCAGATGAGACTCCAGTGTTTTCTGGTGAGTGGTGTAGCTGCTCTGATCTGCCATGGCTGGTCCCTTGTCAGCAGAGGGTTGGCTGCCCATGCCTCTGCCAATGTCATGTGCCACTTGACACAAGAGAGAAACTGGGAGTTACTACAGTCAAGGCTCAGTGTGCTCTGAGGAAAACAACTCTTCATGCTGAAGATATCTGAGACAATTGAGATGAGGAAGTTTACCCCCTTACTAATGGTTGGTTCTTTGATAGGAGAGAAAAATACTGACAAAACCACAGAAGCACTGTTCTTTCATAGGAAACAATTTCAGACACAATTCAGAGTTGTAAAATTATAGATTAATTCCTCTCCTCTCCTCTCCTCTCCTCTCCTCTCCTCTCCTCTCCTC
>JAYDZK010000169.1:101458464-101519943 GCA_034509185.1 Euphonia xanthogaster | reverse complement strand
GGCTTGCAGGCAATCTCTCTCCAGCACCTGGAGCACCTCCTGCCCCTCCTTCTGCACTGACCCTGGGATCTGCAGGGCTGTTGTGCTCATGCTCTCGCTTTCTCTTCAGCTGCTCTTCTGTAGCAGATTTTTCCCCTTCTTAACTCAGTTATCCCAGAGGCGCTGCCACCATCACTGGTGGGGTCGGCCTTGGCCAGTGGCAAGTTGTATCATCCCATCCTGTTCCCCTTCACTGCCCTCCCCACTACCAAAACCTGGCCACAGAAACCCAATACACGGTGCCACTGCACTTAAGATTCCAAGGAGAGGAGTTGGCACTGAAGATGATGATCGGTGGGTCAGCAGTTGTGAAAGGGTTGTATGTTCTTGTATTGTCAGAATGATTTTTCGGTCCCCTATGACACTGCATAATCCCATCTATATAAAGTTTTACCCACAGTAATTCTTGCCAAGTACAATATTTACATCCATATTTGCGCCTTGGTAGTTGTGTTTTCCTTTGGAAAGTTTTATATGCCTCTCTTGTCTTTACAACAACTTCTTGCTTGCGTTCCTTTTTGTGCAAAATAAGGGTAAATGTTTTCAATTCAGGTTTGCATGAATTTTTAAAAAGTAATTAATTTGGGAATTTTGACTTAAATGTAAAAAAACAAATTTGTGAAGACATATATAACTTCGTGAATTATTGAAATAAACCCACAGATTTGTTCCTAAAATGCTGATCTTGTAAGATGAATTTCTTCCTTGCCCATCACTCCTATGTGGGTGAAGTTTGGACAAGCAGAATCTCAGCTGTGCATTGGAATGCAGTTGATAGAGCTATGCCCATTTTATACCAGCTGACAATCAGGGCTAATGTTGTACTGGCAGCAGTCCAGGCTTGCCAAAATCAAGCCAGAAGCCAGAAATCAGATGCTGATGTTCAGTCCCTCTGAACACATTAAAAAGCTACAAAACCTAGAGAGCGCAGATTTTCACATGTGCTGCATATGATACTCATGAAAACACAAATGCTCAGATGTTACATGATTTTGTGGTTCTGTTCACCTGATTTGAAAGCAACAGCCACCTAGGCAAGGGTGATCTGTTAATTCTGAAATGCATTTGGCTGGTTATGGAATTAACTTCTAAAAATGATGTTCACCAGAAGCAACTCAGTACTGTATTTGTGATGCATGTTCATAGCAGGATCTAAATAAGGAGTGGGTATGGCGTGCAACTCTACTGTTACATTTTTAGTCCTGCTGATGACACAGTTTTGTTCTGTGCCAACTAACACTCTCCCAGATAATGCCCAAGCGTAGTTCTGGGGTTGGGAGAGACGATGGACTGTTTCCAAAAGCCTGTTTGGATCTGGCTGGGCTGTATGGAGGAATAGGATTTTCGTTGTCCAGCTACAAGCTGCAATGTGTTTGCTGGTTCCAAGCCCAGAACATGGCTGTGTGCCCTGGTCTGTTTTATTTTTTGACATATATGTTGCCACAGATCCTGCTTTCCAGGAAGCTGGGATTCAGCAGCTTCTTTGGGGAGGCAGTAGCAGCATCGTCAGTGCATGCTTAGGAAGGCAGAAGAACAATTCTTTCAAGCCTGAAAGTGAGAAGGTCTGCCTAGGAAGCTGGAAAAATGAGCCAGAGCAACTTAAAATCATGGAATAATTGAATTTCATAGTTCTTTTATAAGACAAGCCCCAGAGAATACACAAGTATAATTAGCCATTTTGAGAGCACTTGTTTAAATATATATATATATATTTGAAGAATTATGGCCTGGCAATGAATAACCTGAGTATTAAGCAGATGGCCTCAGTAAATTAAAACTTAGCCCTAACCTAAGCTTTGCTTTCTGTTAGCTAAAGGAGCAGTGCTAGTGCAAACCTGAGTTGTCATGATCCTTAGCTTTTCCCTGGAGAATCCCTGTCTTCAGCAGATGTCTCAGCCCTCTTCTAATTGTCTGTTTGCCTCCTGTCTGGGAGGTGCAAGTCTAACCTTATATTTAGCAAAAACTGTAGGGTGTGAAGTTTTGTGTGTGGGTGTTTTTTTTCTTTAAAGCAGTGTTAAAGCTATTAGCATCCTAATGACTTAACAGTGTCTGGTCCGACAGACACCTCATGGGTTGACTCGAGTCCGTGAGGCTCAGCCATCTGTCTCACCACCTCGCTTCTACAGGACATGAGGAATAGCTGTTGGGGTGGCATAGGCTTCTTGGTAACCTCGTCATGTGTTCCTCCACCTGGCTGTGGTCCAGCGATCAGAAACTGACCTCCCAGTCCCCACACGGGCAGTGCCATTCCTGGGCTGGGAGTTCCCGCTGCAGTTTGTGCTTTGAGGGTTGTGTGGGGAGAGAATCAAAGCTCAGGTCAGGATGCTTTAAGGATGAACTGCCCTGAATTACTGGTATTGCCATTGCCATCTCTTGCATTTTTCTGCCTAAGATTTAAATAGTACCAGGTTGGTAGTAGAGGTTTTAATGAGTCTGTGCTTTTTTTAGTTTTTACATTGATAAGTGTGTTCAGTTGCTGCTCCTTTTTTTGCTTTTGTATTTTAAATCAGAATAAAACTCATTGCTTCATTTTAGAACTTGTACTTTCTACTTCTTGAGTAAAGGACTTCTAAAACATGAACTAATGTTGTGGTTGCATAGTTAGAATAGAGAGTTTGGCCTCTGACACACACTTCCTCTCATTTAACTCTCCTCTTTTGCCTTTGAACATTATGTAGTCCACTCTGTCATGTAGCTTCACTTAACTCCTTATTTCCAAATAGAATTAATTTAGCATCTCTGCTATTTATGCTTTGTTGAATACTGATTGTACAGCCTTAATTATTTCTTACACAGCAGGAGACCTTCAAAATAGCAGCTGTGTTTTTCCTTAAGTCAAATTGGTTGTGAACTACGACTGCTCAAATCCCTGGGAGGGTAATAAGCTTTACTCCCAGCAGGTCCCCCAGACTACTATGCTAAGGGAACCGAACTGACTCCTGTGTTTCATTGTATAAATGCGTTTTAACTAGAGATAAATTGACTTTCTGTAGCTTCCCAAAATAGTAAAAGAGAATTTTCTCTTCTGTGTTAATATATGATGGTTTGCCTTCTTGCTATTATCCTTCCCTTTGAGTGGCATTTTACTAAAGTTTCAGAGTGCCTTATTTGCGTCAGTCCATTTTTGTCAGGCTGGTGTTTAAGAAATGACCACTTTCCTTTCTTTCTGACTTGCAAATTCTCCCAAGAACAAGAGTGGTTGCTCATAAATACATTTCTTCACCCTGTGGTTAAGTCACAGTGTTGTAAGAAAGTGTCCTGATACTTAGTTATTTTCTGAAGTCAATAAACTTAGTTATTTTCTGAGGTCAATAAAGGGTTGTTCCTCTTCCTTCCCTGAGCTTTCCTATGGAAAACTCTGATAGCAATCTTGGGATGTTTATCTCCCCTTTTAAAGGAATATTTTAAAGATACCAAACTTGAAACTAAACTTTTCAGAGTAGTTTATCCTCCTTCCCACCCATGGCATTGGCTTTCTCACTCAATGGCATCTCTCTCAATCCAAATGTGATACCTCAGTGAACTTGCCTTGCAGCTCATTCCATGCAGTTATTGCTCACAGACAATAAATGATTTCTGGCATCTGTTTGTAGACTTTTTTTAAAGCCCATTTCATACCTGCTAATCACATTAACCCTGTAAATTACACTGACATTGTTTTTATATCCCATTTGATTTTGTGTTTCATTTTGTTTTATACTGAACAAAATTTAGATATCTGAGATTTTTTTTTAAATATTAAAAAGCAGACTTCCAGAATGTTGCATTTGATTAAAAATCTATTTCAGTTCTAGCTACTACTTGAGTTGTGCTGAGGGATAGCTATTTGTATAAGATGCAAAGGTTTTGTAGTTTTATAACTCAGATGAACAGGAGGTTCTCCTTGATAGTTGCTGGGGTTTTCTTTCCAAAATTTAGTTTTTCTATATAAATGTAACTAGTACTGGAATTCCATAGTCTTTCAGACCTGTGATTTTTGTTGTTGTGTCAAGAGGGAAAGGGACATGTTTTCTTACATCTTCAAGTGTAAATGCTGTATTTAGCAGTGGTATTTACGGCTGATTTTTGCAGCCCGGTAGCACTGGAGGGTCGGAGTTGTCTCGTACTCCATCACTGCTCTGTGGGAAAGGGTGGGTGTCTGGGCTGTGTGCAGTGCTGCCAGCCCTTTCCCTGCCCTGAGGTGTTTCTGCAACAGTCTTCACTACCCTGGTGTGCGCTAGTATGAGATGAATTGAACTTTAGCTCTGAGAGTAATGCACAGTAGAAGACACCTTGCAGAGTACTCTTTGCTTTTAAAACAATGGAAGTTATTCTCTATTGAAGGCTTTTAAGTAAGTTTTCTGATTTTTTCTCATTAATTAAAACAGTTTCATTAATAACGATCCTTTTAAATAAATTTTAAAATCCACAGATTGCAGCCTCTGTTTAAGTATTGGGAAGGCTCTGGATCGTCTTCAACAAGGTAAGAGTCAACTCTGGTCCTTTCTGACTTGCACAGAACAGCTGTGGAGCAGATCTGAATGACATCAATGATAAATGAACGCTCAGCCCTCCTTGAATACCATCCTTTGTGCAGTTTTACTGTTGCACCTCACTGATGCTTTCAGAATGCTATCTGGGCATAATATTCTCACCTCGAGGTTTTTATTTGTTTGCTTTTCTTGTTATAGAACAACAATTGAGAATTCATCTTCCCATATACTTTTTTCATTTACTCCACTGTTTGTTTTGAGTCATTTCACTGTTATTGTTCTGGTCTGTCTAAGCCCTTGGGACAGAATTGGCTTAGGCAGAGAGCAGGATTTGTTCACATCCTGTTTGAAGTCCTGGTTCTGTGATTTGTATGGGTCTTCTAATACCTTTTTTTATCTTTTTTCCAAAGACCCAAGACCCATATCTTGACTGAGTCCCCATCAAAGTGTCTGAAAGACAAGTTGCAAATACCATGCATTGCTACAGAACTGGAGAGAATTTGCAGCCAGCAGCAAAATAAATCAGTGCTAAAAAAAAAAAAAAAAATATTTTTCCCCTAGAGAGAGGGAGTTCCTTGACTTGACCAGCTACTAATACAAAGTACAAAGATTTGTTTACACAGAGGAGCACTTCCTAATTAGTTTTCTGTGTGGGTGATCTACTTGGGAAATTAGTGTTACATTTTGATATAATCTACTTTTATAATGAATTGCTACAATTTGCAGTAAGGAACCTATTTTTAGCACGGCACCACATGAGTTTCAAGAGATAATTCCTCTTTAGGCAGCAATCAAGGTTACTATTTTGAAATTAAATGAATAAAAGTTCATAATTAGATTAAACCAAGTTTTTAGTTACATATTTATAAATATAGCTGCAGAAACACAACTGCGTGATTTTCAAAGCCCAAACCTAATGAAGCTGAATTAAGCTGATTTATGAACTGTATGGCTTGACCTCTGAGGCTATGAGGATAGTGAAACTGAGTATTTGGGAAAAGTGTTTGGGAAGCTATATTACCATTATTAAGGTTATGGTTGAAATTGAAGTTCACTTCCAAGCTTTTCTGTAGTGGCCTTATTTTCCTTATTACTTTTAACTTTATTCCAGCAGCAAGCTTGCATCTCTCAAGTTATTTTTTTTAGAGAGTTGAAAAAGTAACATTAAAATAGCTGTCTCTATAGAACCTTATGAAAGACCTGGTCCCCTTGTTTTTCTAGTGACGTCCCCTGCCCCAACACTTGGAAAATGAAATTATCATTATTGGACATTTAAATTACATTCTTTATTTCAGTAGTTTCAAAAGATTGGAAAATAATTTCTGAACTTAGAACTACTTTAACTGGACTTTTTTCAATATAAATATTGTTTTAAATAAATATAGCCTTTAGACTAAATTGCTAAATGTTTTGAAAATGTATTCCATTTCCATGAGTTCATTATTATATCTTTTAATTCTTAATATAATGCATACCACTATCAGTGCACATTATTTTCCTTTGGCTGTACCAGTCTTGGCAACAGTTCATTATAAAATCCAACTTCTCTGCTGAATCTGTTCAGCAGAATTATATGATTTAAAATTTAGTTTGAATACCCAATCATTTCATCCCAGCTGCATTTTTTTAATGGTATGACTACAAAAATTTTCAGATGTTATAAATCTCACTTTCAATAGAATAACTTCCATTTTTCATGGAAATTTCTTTTTTAAACTAGAAAGTTCTATTGCAAAATTGAGATAGGGAAGAGCAAAGCCGGCCCCAAGTGTAATCTTGAATGTTTTTCATGACAGACAGACGTTGAATGTTTAGCATCGCCTCTTTGGATTTTTGAATGTGAATTGGAACCACTTTATTTCTAGGTAAGACATAACTGTGTTTGTGTTAAGTACCCTCTTCCTTTTATACGTGAATTGTGAGAAAGCTAAAGAGTGCAGTATGCTGGACTTTGCTTTATGCAGTGTTTATGTTGAATGAGTCCAATGTAACTTGAGATTTTAAGTGCTGATAGTTCATTTGTCCTAAATGTCTATGTTCCCTGAGAGAGACCACACCAGCCACTCTGTATGGTCAATATATGTACAGGACTTTATTTTGTGATCAGGAGTATAGTTGTTCTATTAGCTCATTGCCATCTAGAGGAGTTAGCTGAGTGCTGTCTGCCCCTTCTCTTGCATCAACACCTTCACTCAGCAGGATGTGGTGGTTTAAGGAATTTGCTGCTGAAAATCTGTGGGATTGCAAAGGCTCCCCAGAGGATTACTCTTCTGTCAGTTTAGACCTCTGCATCAGCTCACTGCAGATTCACACAAGTACTGGTATCAATGCAAGGGAATCAGTGCCAGTACCTGCAGTAACAAGTAGTTTTATTGGCTTTAAATTTATTTCTCTCTGCTCCAAGAAAAGGATACACGAGAAGGACAATAAAGAGGTTGTGAACAGCTGCAAACTTCAATAGCTGAGGGGGAAGCAAAGGGTGATAGAGGTGAACTAGAAGGTTCTGATCTGTAGATGTAATTAAAAGAAAATTTGTCACTGGAAACAAACTACTTCTTAGTGAAATACTAGAGGTTGTGCCAGTCTGGCTTCTTGTGTTTTCTACAAAGATTATAGGGACCAAAAGGGACATCTCTGTCACACTTCACATGCAGCCGAGTTGTGGTCAGCACAGCACCAGGGCTGCAGGGCTGGGAGTCACAGACATTGGTTCTGGTTGTGACCCAAACGGTGCTGTTTGCCAGCCCTTCCTGGATTCCTGGGAAGCGTGAAGCAGACAGGACATTTGACCTGGAGTGCTTGCAGCGAGTAACACCTGAAATCTGAAAGGCAGTGGTGTCTTAACTACTGTCAGTAGTAAGGCTGTGCAAGATAGCTTTGATCCAGTGGTTTCTCAGAGAGATGGAAGCCACTGAGTAGGGAAAGGATTCTCTTAAGTTAACCCTGCTTTAGTAATAATGAATGCTGCCATTAATTCAGCTTGCTGTGAGAGGCATCCCACAAGTGGTGCTGTGGGCAAAAGACTGCAAAAACTTCCATTTGCAGACAAAAACAAGCCCAACACAGCAGCAGCCTCACTGGGTTTCTGTCAAAGCCGGTTCACAGTACCCAGGTGGAGTCAGGACAGTCTGTCAAAGTACAGGTGTTTGCTGATCATGTGGAGGTTCGTTCAAAAAAAATAAAGCCACTTGCAGAGGTGGAAGGTGTAGACATTCATCACTTTAAGGTCACAAAGGATGTGGAACCAGAGTAGCTTCAAGACAGCAATATTCCCGTTTCATTTCATTGGATGGTCAACAAACCCAGGTCCAAGGGAGGAGGTGGATGGGAGGGGTGGCAGGAGAGACTTGAGATGAAAGACTGCAAGAGCTTTTAAAATTTCTGAAGGCTAGAAAATTATTCTCTGTGTTTTAAACTACTGATGTGAACTTGTAAGGACTGTATACACAACCAGCAAAGCTATTTTGCATATTTTATTTTTAGGTTTTACTTTCTCTGTTAAAAGAGCTTCTAACCTATTTTGTTACAGTCATATGGGAGTTGAAATAGGAATTATGTACATGACATACCTATTAAATTTTATAATAGCATTTCAACTAAGATTAATGGCCCAGGATGAACCTGAGCCAGAGGGGAGACAATCTCAAATCTGGGTATTCAGCAAGGAATTATCCACTCCAGTGGCTGGGACTGAGATGAGTTGAAGGGAGATCCTAGAGACAGGACAAGTAGAATGAAAAGGAAAAAATAAAAAGAAAAATTGTAGGAATGGAGATGAATACTCTTGATGTGATAGAAGAGGAGAGGAAAAAGAGGAGAAAAAGGAGAGAAGAGGCAATGGAGAGGAAAAAAAGGGAGTGAAATGAGGAAATAAAGATTTGTTAAATTATGGGCTATTTAATATTTATTCCATATAAAGTTAATAAAAATCCTATGGCATGGTTGACTGTTTTTATTAAGTTCATTGGTAGAAAGTGATAAACTGGTAGGAATTACACTTGGTAAGAAAATTAGTTAGGTTTTTTATTTTTACCTGATATATTTTTGAAGTCCTAACTGTTGGCTCTTAGACCTTTTACAGTTAAGACTTTTTCAAAATGAAATCCTCAAACATGATTTAACTGATCTTAAAGATTTTTTTTTCAGACTAACTAAATACAAGCTGCAGAAACAGAAACATATGAAGATTTTTTTTTTTTTGTGTAAAGGAAAAGTTCTGAAAATCAAATCTTAATGTGAAAGTGAAAAGCCAATACTAAATTCTAAATACTAATGCAGCAGAAGCCATTTTTTGTGTTCTGAAGTGTGAGCTGTTTGAGCTGTGCTCAAACTTTACATGATAAGGGTTTCATTTCTGTCATTTCAAAGAGGAAAATTGAATCTCGTAGACTGTTTTTTAAATGGCCGGTATTCCTTGCAACTTTTGAAAAATGTGACATGAATTATTGCTTTAGTTCTCCAGAGTTTGAATGTCCCTATCAGATTAAATAATAGTATAACTGTTTTCAGAAGTGTTTTGTGTATACATGTATATGGTGATCTATTACTGTTGGTTTTTTTTAAATGACCTTGGGAGCAGGAGAATATGGGGTGGGAAGGGAGTAAACTGTTTTTCGTTTTCAATTTCCTGTTTTCTAAGAATACATTGGAAAGTTTCTTAATTAAATAATATCATAATAGACAGTTGGAAGATGAACTGTGATTATATTCAGGTCTTTACATGGAAAGTATGTTCATAAAATAGTAACTGCTTGACAAGAATTAGGCATCATTTTCCACCAAAAGTAGTGTGGAATGTTTAATATGAAGTTAGCAATGCAGGGAGAACAAGATCAAACATTTAGCCTAATCCAGACAATTAAGTTGGATGTCTGAAGTAGGCTTCACTAACTGCTTAAGGATTGATGTTGAGTGCCAGAATTAATATCTAAAGCCGAATCTCTAGAGTGAATTTGTACTTCACACACAAATGTGCCCTTAGTTTACCTTAGGCCATGATGACTTACTAACATCTCAGGTATCTTGATAAAATGAGGAGCACTGTGGTCATAGAATTTCAGAATGCATTTCAGACATTTTTTTAGAAAGTAATTAAAAGTTTATAAACAGGTTGATAACGTTTCACACCTGTTGCTGCTCAGTTTTTGAGCCTGTTTTTATCTCACAGAGTATCTTGTACAGGCATGTTCTGTATGGTTATGACGAGTAGCATGTAATAAAGTTTTTAACACAGACCTCTAGTTAATTCATTGCCAGGTATTTTACAGATATAATGCATAAATGTTTTTCAGGGAGAACTGTGAAGAAAAGTACTTTGGTAATCATTGGGATTGCCTTGTATTGCTGGGCAGATGTGTTTTCCCAAGAACTGGGCACACTCTCAATCTGGAATTCAGCTTTATGCCAGATTTCGGTCGGTAGTGCTAGACTGTGACTCAGAGCCTAAAATTAATAGGCTTTTCCTGAGTTTTACATCCTCCAAGAATGATGGTTTTCCAGCAGGTGTTAATGATGATGTGTCTGCTAATTTACAGGCACCTCAGTGAAACTTCATGAAGTTTTTGAAATTAAGGGTAGCATTTTTCAAAAGTAGCAAGACACAAACTCAGTTACTTCTTCTGAAACAAAGGCTCTAATTTTTCACCCATGGGAAAAAATAAGGCCTTGTATTATCTCTTTTTCAATAAAAAGTCTTTCAAATATATTTTTTTAATGAAAAAAATGGCAAGACCTTTTTTTGCAATGTTCACCTTCATTAACACAACTTGCTGACTTCCTTTCTCAGCTGCAGTTCTTCCTGCACTCAGAGGTCAGCAAAGAGCAAGATCAACAAGCCACACATCTGGCTCTCTCTCTTTCCAACTGGAACAAAGAAACAATTTTTTAATGGCTTTTTGAGTTAATTGTAAACAATTTGGTTTTGGAGTCGCTGACTTGCAGCAAATGTTTGTCGTAGGCGGATGTAGGGAAAAAGGACTGTCCTAATGCAATTCCTCTGTGGCCAGCAAGGAGAAAAAAATCTCTTAAAAAAAAAAAGGAAAAGGAATGTCTTACTCCTTGTAGCAGTGAAGTATGCTGAGAATTTTGAGTGCATATATAGGATATTTCACAAGCTTAAAATATATGATTTGATGAGGCAGAGAGATGGAAGTACTTGCTCAGTTAATTTTTCTGTAATCTTGTATACAGTAGTACTGATTTTTCCACCCCGTTTATATTCATGAGCTGTTTATGTATGAACAAACTGACAGTGATAAAAGACCAGGGACAAACAATAGGAATAGGGGAAAACTATTTTAAAATGAGCATTCTGTTCTCATACTTTTCTCTGGTATTTATATTATTCCTAAAGGCATTTTTCCAGTAAACAATTTTCAGAACCCTATATTTACCATTATTAACCAGTAATTTATATTTTGAAAACAAATCCTTAAATAATTAGTGTAGTAGTTTTCTTACTTTCCCAGTTATCATATTCTTTTATACTCCCTAGAATCAGGTAGCATCAGTACATCTAAATTATTAGAATTATCTTTTTTTTTTTTAAGGTTTATATAAAGTAAACATTTGGTGTGACTTTTGTGCTTTTGCACTTCACAACAGGCTTGTTGTTTTACAGCACTTCTGAAACCCCAACTACTTTTAAAATATCTTGCTGTAGTTTTATGTGTCTTAATTTGAACTCACATAACTCACATTGCTCCCATATTTTGGTTGCTTTATTTAATACATTTGTCATGATGGTTTTATTTTTAATCAGACCATCCTGTTAAATATTTGCAAATGTCTTGATCTGAAAAGGAAATTGCTGATACTGTTTGGAATTATGCCAAAGCTTATGACAAAATTGAATAAAATTAATCATTCAAAGGAAATGTTTTCCATCGATTTGTTTGTGGAAAATAAAGTGTTCTGTATTATGATTATATTTTGTCAAAATTAGGTGTTTGGGTTGCTAATGCCACTTAGTGGATATCTGCCTTAACTGCAGCCTGTTCCAAGGCCAAATCAGGTGCCAGACAGCTTCCTTGATTTGTATATTGGAGTTTTCCTCCTGCCTAGAATATGTTGACTATAGCATGTTTTCAAGAAACTTAATTATCAGGTGCATTTTAGGAAGTTAATTACAGCTAGTTCATTTTTTAAATTAAATTTATTAATCTGTAGGAATTATTTATTACAGAATTTTGAACTTAGAGGAAAATAGGATCTTAATTGAATATTTAATGTGATTTGAAACATTAAACAACAGTCTTGGTCATTTTGCACTGACTCTTTAGGTTAATTGATAGTAAGGTGATAATTTTGGTGGTTTAGCCAATGCTTTGCTTTAGCCCTTTTGGTTGGTGACTGGGCAAAGGGTGACTTGGAACAGGCTGATAGTTCAAGAACTGATTCGAAGAAAGTAGTGAGTACCTTTTGTTTGATGTATCCAAAATGGGAGTGGGATAGGCTCTGCTGTAATTGGACTTTTTCACAATTCAAATAACTGGTGAGAGCAGGGTGCTGAGAATGCCAGGGTTGGGTGTTTGATCCCCACACGGGCCATTCTCTTCAGAGCAGGACTCGATGGTCCTCATGGGTCCCTTCCAACTCCCAGTATTCTGTGATTCTGTAATTCTCCTTTGGAAGATCTGAAAGGGGAGATAGACACCAAATGTCTGTTCTACCACTTTTATATTTTTTAATATAGATTTTTTAATATATATAAAAACATATATTTTTTAATATAGATTCTTTTTTGGCTAAGCAGTTTGGATGGTAGTATTAATAATTTGGGGTATTGGATACAAAATGTAAATGTGTAAAATTCAATTTTTTATTTGATACCAATACATATATATGTATATAATCTATATGGTATAATTATTTTTTTCTAATGTTAGTGTTTCAAAAAAAATCTAGTCTATACAAAAAAGATATCATCCTTTTTGCAATTTAAAGGCTGTTTTTTATGGAAAAGAGTTTTACTTTTGAAACGTGTATTGATTTAGGTCTTTTGATTTCTTTTTAGTCTGTGAACTCTGTTCTTTGAACTTTTTTTTTTTACTTCAGTAAATTTCCATTATTTTCCATCAACCCTGATAATCTTCAATCACTGTGTTTTTTGCCTCATTTCTCAGGCTTTTCTGTATGCTCTTTTTATTAGTAAATCAGTTGAATAATTTGGAACTAAAATTGTAATTGGCTCAGAGGAAAATAAACCAAAATTCAATTTGCAGACATGTTTTACTGCTGTATTACAGGCTGGTTAAATTAACTATGAAGATTGAAAGACAATACAAAGACTTTTGGTGTGAGTAACAATGTTTTTTAGAAAATTTCTTATCTTCCATTTGTTTACAATGAAATTAGGAATAATTGCAGGGTTTTTATCTGTCTTCTGCCATCCTCCAGAGAACTCACATCATCATAAGTCATAAGATAAGAGGAACCTGAGCTGTAGGATTCTTCTTAATGCAGCTGAAGTCACCCAGGCATTCCTCCTGCCTATAGATGGCTCTCAGTCACCAAACAGAAAGCTTTGGTTAAGTCAATGTGTTTAATCTTTTGATTTTGTTTCAGTTGTAATCTGGATGTATCTAACTTTTTCTTTCTGTAATAAGCAGCCAGTTTTGAGTTATTGGTTAAGCAAGCTCATTTGCAAGTCCTTGTGTACATGCCCATGGTGAGTGTTTGCATGTCTGCATGTTTAGTTTTTACAAAATTTAAGTTTTTCAACAAATTTTAAAATGTTTTTACATTTCCTATTTAAATAGTTATTTATAATTTGAAATCTTCTCAGAAACTAATAGATGGTGCCTTTTCAAGATGGTGCATTTATTTTATCTGTGACTTCTCTCACCTCTAAGTGTGATGGCAAATTAGTTACAAGTGAAAATGAAACAGGGCTGTGCAAAAGTAAAATTTTAAATTTTGCTCTAAACCTAAATATAGTGTATCTTGTATAGTTCCTAGTTCTAGAAGGCATGATTGTCTTTGAAATGGGATTCAGTAAAGGCAGTAAGAAAGTCTTGGGTGTGACTGCTTCCCTCCTTTTTTGGTAGCACGTAACTGGCATTTTAAAATTAGAGATCTCATCCTGTGTATCTCTTTTAGTCAGACTACTAACCATTTCTTAATTCTGAGCTTCTAAGCTGCCTCTTGAATTCAAAAGAAATAATTTTAATTCATACTTCTTGGAAAAGTGTAAATAAAACCAGTGTTTCTTTACAGATTGTACTGGTGCCAGGGCTGATGTAGCAGATGGCAGATGCCAGGCGGGATGCCCGGCTGAGAACCCTCACCAGCCTTGGGATCTCACTGTGCTAAGCCTGAGCAGCCCCCATGGGCGTTCCACTCAGCCTTTGAGTGGAAATGACACTTCTGATAATTTCAGATGCAGTCACAGTTACCTTCAAGCTAAATCCTGAGTTTCAGCAGGAAGAAAGGGAAAGCAATATGATTTGGCTTCTAATACAGGTATTGTTAGTTCTGAAATGTGGTTATTATAATATTGTCTGGATTAGTTTGGGGTTTGCTGCAAGAATAGAGGAGAAGGTCAGGCCCTCGAGCTGGAGCCCATGCAGAACTGCTGGCTGGTTATGCAGAGGGAGGTTGGTACTGTTGGGCTGATTTCAGCTGCTGTGAGGGCTCCATAGCCTTTTTTAGGTGGGAAGGTGAGCTATGGAGACAGTCAGGGAGCTGGTGCACCTCATATATAAGGAAAGGCTGAGGGAGCTGGGGCTGTTTAGCCTGAAGAGGAGAAAAGTGAGAGTAGACCTCATCAATGTGTGTGAAAGGGAGGGTGTCGAGGATGGACCAGGCTCTCTTTGGTGGCACCCAGCAGTAGGACAAGAGGCAATGGGCAGAAACTGATGCACAGGAGGTTCCACCTAAACATGAGGAAGAACTTCCCGTGCGGGAGCAGATTGCCCACAGGGGCTGTGGGTGGCCTGGAGGGGCTGTGGATTGCCCACAGGGGCTGTGGATCGCTCGGAGGGGCTGTGGATCGCCCGGAGGGGCTGTGGATCGCCCACAGGGGCTGTGGATCGCTCGGAGGGGCTGTGGATCACCCGGGGGGGCTGTGGATCGCCCGGAGGGGCTGTGGATCGCCCGGAGGGGCTGTGGATCGCTCGGAGGGGCTGTGGATCGCCCGGAGGGGCTGTGGATCGCCCGGAGGGGCTGTGGATCGCCCGGAGGGGCTGTGGATCGCTCGGAGGGGCTGTGGATTGCCCACAGGGGCTGTGGATCACCCACAGGGGCTGTGGATCTCCCGGAGGGGCTGTGGATCGCTCGGAGAGGCTGTGGATCGCTCGGAGGGGCTGTGGATCGCTCGGAGGGGCTGTGGATCGTTTTGCCTCAAGCCTGGGGCGGTGCGGTGGCGGCCGCGCGGCAGCAGGGGGCGCTCCAAGGCCATCCCGTCCGCGCTCCGCTTTCCATGGATAATGGATAGTGGATAATGGATGGTGGATAAAGGATAATGCATAATGGATAGTGGCTAACAGTTAATGAGCCAATGCAGGCCTGTGCGCCTCCCAGGGTGGGGAGCCAACAGGCATGGATGGGTCTGGGACCGGCCGCCATCCGCACTGGTCAGTCAGCAGTACATACGTACAGGAAAGTGAGAGTAGGGTATAAAGTCACTACCGTGCATCAATTTTACTGTCTTAATAAAAAGTTATTGTGCAAATTTCATTACTATACTAGGAATGGTTTCCAGGAGTGATTGGAATTAATTACTGCAGAGCCTGCCAGGATCAGTACATGCTTTCAATTTTCATTTACACTTACAAGAAATCTAATTTTTAATTAAAAGGATGGTTTTAATTCTGCACCATCCATACTAGTCCTTCCCTGTTTGTCATTTCAGGTAAATGACAGAATTGTTAAAATACCCAGAAAAGTTGCAGTGGTTTTAGCAGCTCATGTTGAGGCACAAGGCTTGTTTGCCAATCAGTGTAAGTAAAACACATTATTTGAAAATAGATTTACTAGGGAATGTGCTTCTTAAAGTATTAGGCACAATGCAAAATTAAGAATCTCTTTGTGTTTGCATCATTAAGAGGGCTAATGTGCTTGTCTGTTAACACAATTTTCAAGGCAGGCTCTTTTTCAGAAAAATGCCACACACCCATTCTGCTCTGTACACCTTAATGAATTGAGTCTTTATTTTGAAAGTATGTGCACTAACAAAGTAATATCAGAAGGATTTTAAAAATTACACGGAATTAATTAAGAAAGAAAGAAGGTGTTTATTGAAATTTATACTTTGCAGTAATTCCTGTATACTTACAGGTTAGAGTAATGTTTTGGAGAAAACCTTTTATTGTCCAATATTCAGTCTCCTCCTCCTCCCTTAATGGTGAGAGCAGTCATTGAAAAATTCCAGAGTTTAACACCTTTATAACCTGCCTTATGTTTAATTTATAGTCCAGTGTAATGATTAAATATTTTTCCTTGGTCTTTCTGCTTACCAGTCTGTCTCTCTCTGTGGGATTGATTTGGTTTTATCATTGAGTGGAATAATTTACATTTGTATTTATGAAATGTCTTCTGGATAGTATCTCTAGTATATTAAAGTATTTTGAATTACGATACTATTTTCCAGAATATTTTAATTCCCTTCTAGCTTAGTGCATGTTTTAAAAGGGCATTTTCTTCTTCTCTGCCTGTCACTAATTAAAAGTATTGAACAAAACCAGATCTATACAACAAATACTATTTAAAAATACCATAATCTTTTCTTTGCCAGTAAACTGCTGACAGCTACTTTTTCAGATTTTCAGTGTTCTAGCAAATTTATGGAAGTAAATAACATTTTCCTCATCTCCAGTGCTTTGTCCAAGTTCCCTCTGTATATTTCTTCAATTCTGCCCTATGCTTATGTAGGTGTATTGATTCCTAAGCCTCCGTTTTCTTTTTCTTGTCCATCAGAATAACCTGTTGTGTATTTTCTGCTAAGTTTCTTGCACTCCTTTATCCCTTAAATCAACTTTTCACGAGACCTGTCTTTCCAGGTACCTGAGAATATTGAAACTGCTTTTGTGAAATCAGTTTAATTTGCTGTTTTCTTCTTGTTTAGTAACCTCCTCTATTTTTAATTTCTTGTGTTTCCATCCTTATATTCAGTTAATTCTCCCCATAACTACCCTAAAAGTCAATAATAGCCTCTCAAAAGGACATTTATTACTCCAGAAGCCTGTAGAGATGAATGGTTAATTAATCCTGCTGAAGCTTCTTGCCCCATTCTGTTCCTCGTATGCCTCCACACTTCAGCAGAACCTTCCTAAACAGTTCCCTGGGTTATGTGGTCTCTCAAGCTGCTGTTTTGGGATGTTACCTGTTGTTTCTTTTTTTCCCTCACCCAGACACACATAGAAGTTTTTCTTTTACCTTTTTCTGAAATTTTAAATACATTTTAAAATATACATTATCCTCCAGTTTATTTAAAGTGGATTTTGATTTTTTTTTTTCTAGTGGAACTCTTGTTATTTCCATCAGCAGCCTTGTAATAGGTCAGCAAGTTTTCTTATTTTTGTAATGAGATATTAAATAGGACCACTATGACAAATTTTTAAACTAAAGGCAGCAAATCCCTAGAAAGATGCACATTTCATCTGTAATTCCTCAAATCTCAAGCTATTGGTAACTATTGCCAGCCATATCTGCCTTAATTCCACTAATGTCAATATCTTTGATTGAATTAATTGTCCTTTTAGTTTTTTAAGATGTTCTTTAACTTCTTTTCCCTTTCCTTGGAAACCATACTTGTAAACATTTCTCTGATCCATATCTTATAAATTATTACCCTCCAAACCATAATTACAAAATGGTAAAATGCATGATATCCTACATACTGACACATTCAGAGCAGATCACTAGGAAGTATGCACTAAGAAATCCAGTCCCTGTAGGATTTGTGTTTGACTTACTGAGATTAGATGTGCTGTTTTGGCATTTATGTATTAAAACAAGAAGTAAAATAGAAAGAGAAGAAAGCAAGCATGTACAGACTTACTCCTGTTATCAACTGGCACAAGAAATAACTGGAAAATAAAATCACTTTGAGGAAAGTTTTTACCATAGTTGTCCAGAGAACTAGAATATGATGTTTTTCATCTTGTCTTTCAGACACTTGCATTGGATTTTCTGAGTGTATAATAAAAATACTCTGTGTGGCATACTCAGAAGACTGAATGATCAGCAGTCATTTATAGGCGGAAGGGACCAGGACCTTTTTTTTTTTGTTTCTGAATTTTCACCCAAAAGTCCTGTTTCTGATTCTGATTTTTACCTGATCTAGCATATATTTTTCACTCATTATATTCACAAATATTGGAAACAGATACCTTCTCAAATGTTCAAATCATTAGATTTCCAAAACTGAATGGATTCTGCGATGGATTAGTTCTTTTCCTACTATGAATTTGGTAGGAGATGATGTGGACAAGAAACTTCTAAGAGGAAGATTGTAGTGTGGCTCTCTTACAAGATTTTGGAGGAACTAAGTAAAACTCCACTTGGAACAAAATACAGTGATTTTATTTTGAAGGAAGAAACACTCAAACTATCCAAACCTGTCCTGTGTCTTCTAAAGGTGTATCCCTGCTGTGAGAATTGATAGAGGCTCCATTTGTTGTGTACAGAGGAATTGTGTCCCTGGTTTGTGTAAAGCATCTGTTCAGACTAGGTTACTCTAGTTACTCTCTGCTCAGGCAGAAGGATCAAAGTGCAGCAGCACTTTATTAAATTCAAGTATAATTTTACTCTAATTGCTTAATTGGATTCCATTCTACATTTTTGTTGGTGCTTTTTTGTTTGTCTGGTCCGTGTTTTGTTTTGTTTTTTATTATGACATATGAATCAAAATCCAGATATTTTGGATGCCTGGTTTTCATTCTTTCATGATGGCTGCTCTGACATTATAGACTCTGAAAATATACAGGAGTTCTTTTCAAAGTAAATTCAGGTGTGAGGGTTGGCATATAGAAAAAAAACCCTGCTGGATAAGTTTTAGGTTCATCTAAGGTAATTTTTTCTTTTTTTACTTTTAATTTTAGAGAAACCACAAGCCAAGCTCTGTAATCCTTGAGGCTACAGGTATTAATGTTGGCCCATTCTTTAAACATTTTATGATTACTGAAAAACATATTTGTCATTACAACACATTTATTAAATCCCTTTGACTTGCATCACTTTTTTGTAGGTTTTAATTGTGTCCTGCAATGTGCATATCAGTTAACAGCAAAAGCTCTTGGCTGGAAGTGTTCCTTAACTAGGAATTTTAATAAAATGGTTGTTCAAAGAGGGGATGATTCTTTTATCTTGAGTTGCTTTCACCTTGAGCAACTTTCTTCTCTTATTGTACTTTTCACTTCTTTATAGCTATTTTCTGGCTTTGAGTTTTGTTGGGGTTTCTTTTCGTCTGTTTATACTTCACCTGCCTAAGGAATGTGTGGCACTGATTTTTCTTTGCTTGTGTATAGGTTGCCACTTGGTGCTCTTTATGTATGTTATTTGCATTATGAAAACCTTACAAATCCAGCATTTAGAGGACAGCATTGGGGATAATTTCATTTTTCTGGAAAATGAATATGGCTTGCTTTCTGAAAAAAGTTTGGTTTTGTTTTTGTCTTATTGCCTTTCTAGACAATACAGTACATACTTCATTTTCAAATATCTTTGGAGGGTTTGTGCAATTATCACCCCGACACAAATGCATGCTATTTTTACTTTTTTCTTAGTATAACTATACCTTTTAAAACTTACTTTTAAAATAAAGTCCATAGAGAAGTAATACCATTTTTGAAAACTAACAGCATTTGCACAACTGAGACTATTAAGTATTAAATATGAGGTGTTACATTTTTCTTCATCAATGCAACTGCAAATGCATTAAGATTTAAACACTTAGTAAAACAGCTGAAGATAGTAATAATATCATATCCATGCAAATATTCTCAATTATAAGAAAATTGAAGAGATTATTAAAAAGAAACCTACTATGGAGTTTGATGGGAAGAAGTAATAGAAACATAGAATCATTTAGGTTGGGAAAGATCTCCGAGTTCATTGAGTCCAGATGTTGACCTGATCCTGCCAAATCCACCATGTCCCTAAGCATGACATCTACAAGTCTTTTAAATACCTCCAGAGATGTTGACTCACCCACTTCCCCAGGCAGCTTGTGCCAGTGCTTGACTGCCCTCTCAGAAAATAAATTTTTCCTAATATCCAATCTAAACCTCCCTGGTGCAACTTGAGGCCATTTCCTCTTGTCTTGTTGCTCGTTACCGCTTTGCTGGTCCTGCTGGCCACTCTGGGCCCAGCCTGGTTCATGTTCAGCTGCTGTTGAGCAGCACCGCCAGGTCCTTGTCCTCGGCCACTTTCCAGCCACTCTTCCCCAGCCTGTAGCATTGCAGGGGTTGTTGTGACCCAAGGGCAGGACCCAGCACTTGTTGAACCTCACACCACTGGCCTCATCATCAGTCCAGCCTGTCTGGACCCCTCTGCAGAGCCTTCCTGCTCTCCAGCAGGTCAGCACTCCTGCCCAACTTGGTGTCGTCTGTGGACTGAGAATGCAGTTGATCACAGTGTCATTGAGGTTGGAAAAGAGCTCCAAGATTATCGAGTCCAACCTCTGGTTGAACACCATCATGCCAGCTAGAGGCAAGTGCCATGTCCAGCTGTTTCTTGGACACTTTTGGAGCAGTGACTCCAACACCTCCCTGGCCAGTCTGTTCCTGTGTTTAACCACTATTTCCATGAAGAAATCCTTCCTGGTATCCAACCTGAGCCTCCACTGGTGGAGCTCGAGGCCATCTCCTCTCATCCTAATGCCAGTTGCCTGGGAGAAGAGACCAAACCCCACCTGGCTCCAGCTCCTTTCCGGTGGTTGCTCAGAGTTTTAAGGTCTCCCCTGAACCTCCTTTTCTCCAGGCCAAACACCCCCAGCTCCCTCAGCTCTTCCTCATCAGACTTGTGCCCCAGACCCTTCCCCAGCTCCATGGCCCTTCTCTGGACATGCTCTAGCACCTCAATGCCTTTCTTGTAGTGAGGGGCTCAGTAACAGGACACAGCACTTGAGGTGTGGCCTCACAACTACAAATCCCCTTGTCCAGATCCCATGTAAATATATTAACTGGGACTGGCCCCAGTACTGAGCCCTGGGGAACACCACTGGTGTCCAGCCACCATTTGGATCTAACTCCATTCACCGCCACGTTTTTTTACCGTTTGTACCTGTCCAGGCCATAAGCAGCCAGTATCCCCACGATAATTTTTTGAATCTTGCACTTCTGCTGTTTCCTTACAAGCGCTTCAACAAACTGTATGAGTGAATATCACAGTGATTTGGAATCATGCTTTTGATCTGAGAGATCTTGAGTTTGTTCAGGTGCTGGTATAGTTTTGAAACCATGATTAATTATTCATGCAGTAAGGTCAGTTCCAGTATCTTAATTTTGCTGGTGTGCTTAGTACATTTGCCTCAGACTGTGGACTGGATGCCTCCTGTCTTCTACCCACCTAGGTGTACTACTAGAAATTATCATTCTGAATCTTCCATTCCTGAGCTTGGGAGCCTTTCTCCTGAAACTCCCAGTGGAGCTGCTCATGAAAACATGCACAAGCCCTGCTTTCGTTAGGATGATCTAAATGAGGTTAAGCAGTAGGTATTTGCTGATCCAGCTCATTTTGACAAAAGCCTTTCAGACCATGTTTATGTGAGCAGACAGATTTAGGAAATATTATCTGGCAAAGGAGCACTGATGAGCTGCAAAGGCTTGAGCTGGTGAATGTGTCCTTTTTCACTAACACGAAGTTTTAAAGCTTTGTCTCTCTGTTACATCTTCAGTGTACAGCAGTGCTGCTGATGGTGTTGAATTGGTACTGATTAAATTAGTCCTGTAAGAGAAGAAATGAATCAGTACTTTTCTAGCAATTTGTATAGTAGTGTAGCTGTTACTTGAAAGTTATGCAAAACTCTACACTTGAGAATTGTGTAGTTGCTTAAAACAGTGTGTAAACCAAAATTTTAAAGAAGTGTTGAATAACACAATATTCAGTGTTCAGTTAGTAATGCCCAGTTTGGGAACAGTTACTATATTTTCAAAAGTGGATTTAAGTATATAATAGATACATTTCAGTATACTTTCAGTATATGTATGTAAAATCTATGGCAGATTTGTAGGGTTGAATTCGGATTTTTTTTTTTTTTGAGGGGATGGTATTTTATATATCACAATTCAGAAACAAACTGAATGTTTTAGTGGGGTAGAAGGAATTTGTTTTCCCATACAAGGTAATACCTCTCGAATGTTGAAACTAAATTAGTGGAATTTTAGGAACACAGTTATCTGTTGGAAAACCAGCCTGTGATGTTTTGTTCAAAGCTCAAGTTTTAAAACCAGCTACTGGATAATGGTAAATAAAATGCAAAATACTAAATGTATCTTCCTGTTCATTGCTGGGTTACGGTTTATTTATGTCTGTGTGCTACTAATTAAATGTTGAACATCAAAAATTAAGCAATGAGCTTTAAAATGTCAACAATAGCTTAAAAACTATTTTCTATATGCTTACATAATATCTTAGGGTAAGCTTTAATGGTTTGGAAAACAGTAGGGTAAAATGCAGACATTGTTGTCAACATGTCATAGTTTTTAAAGCATAGTTACAAGTTGGAATATTAAGGGATTAAAACACTAAAGAGAAGCTGCTAGCATTTAGTGGTGCAGCATCAGCAATATTTTTATATATGCATTGAGTCTCAGTTCAACATTTAAACTGATTTTACAGTAAGTGAAATAAAATGCTTTCCGGTTTAATCAAATAGAGTTTTATGCTCCTACGTTAAACCTTTATGATTTGCTTCTGTACATCAGCTGTTATTTGCATTTCTCTTGCAATCAGAGGATATATATATAGACCTGTTCAGAATGTGTGCCGTTAGTTACTTTGAAATCTCATTAAAATTATCCTGGAGGTGAATTTCAGTTCTTGAGGTTTGGAATATGTTATTAGAGTTTTTGAGGAAAGACAGTTTGAAAGAGCCAAGTACTGGGAAGCAGAATAAAATAATTCAGTTTGAGGCAAAGATTTGCATTTATTAGCACTTCCTTTAAGTTTGGCCTTTTAATTTGAAACTAAAATGTTGAATGATGAATTACACTTGAAAGTGAAAGTTTCATGGAACCAGATGTTGCTTTTAGTTTTGTTTTTTAGGAAACCATAAAGAAATTATATAAAAAATAATTAAAACAGGTTTAGCAGCTGCCTGAACCATATTTTTCTGGATGTTGATGTTGAATATGACTATTTTTGGGGTTGATGTGCTTTGAAAATGGGTGGTGTCAAACCAGAGCCTCCAGGATCATTGGAAAATGCCACCTGCATGAACATTTGTGTGTATAAGTTTGTGGTAAGCTTCTGTTCCATACTTGTGACCTGAATAGCTGCATCAGTTTCTACACAGGGATTGAAGGAGAGGGAATAAAGTGAAAAACAAGCTAGGAAATGTAACAAAAGTTCTGGAAAAACACTCCAAAGTCTCCCAAGCTGAGATGTGCTGTACTTGTTTAAGAAGGATCAGAGGCAGAGCTTGGGCACATGACCCCAAGTGACTCAATGCAAATGAGGGAGCGTTTCCTCAGGTTTTTGGCACAAAGGGTTCCTCGCTGTTCGCTGTTCGAAGCATGCTATCAGCTAAACCAGTTCTGGATGCAGTGCAAGCTTTGGCAGCAGAAGAAATGCTTGGTTACTCTCTGAAGATTGAAGGCGATGAGGTAAGTTATGGCTTAAAAAGAGTTGAAAGTGAAGCATCCAAGCTGAGTCAGTCATGTCAATTGTGATAGTATTACATAAAATATTTTTTTTCAAGGTTATGAAAAGGAAAACAAGTGTGTGTACTTTATCATTTTTCTTCTAGCTGATGTTGATAAAATGTATTATACCAGTGTGATGAGAATATTAAATTATTGAAGATATAAGTTTTAACACTGCATAAAATCTGTTTTGCTCTGTTTGCATGTTTTCCTCTTTGTAGGCTAATCAGAAAGTCAAACTCAGTATATAAGGTGCTGATCTTGTTCTGAAAGTAAAAGTGTAAATATTTTTCCTGCATGTAATGAATGTAACTTTATGAATAATGGAAAACGTTTCTTTGTGTTTCAATTTTGTATATGCAAGATATTGCTAATTATGAAGGGCTTGACAGTCTGCTCACTGGATTTGTTCTGGAGAGAAAACTTTGAAGAAGTATTTAATGCAAAACAAAGCCATTTATTTAACAAAAGCCTTGCCTACATGAAACTGCATGTTCTGAACAGACTATTGATTAAATTTATATAATTTTATGTTATGACTGTGGCTGCTTTGAAATCTCCAAGCCTCACATTACTTTCCTAGGTTTTACTGATGTAGAAATACATCCTTTATATGCACATAGAAATTAGGGTTGATGATACTTTTCCTACTGTAATGTGGGAAAACTTGAAAAAAGCTTTGTCTCCTTATGTGGAGTATCAGCCATGTACATGCTTAGAATAATTTTTTGTGGTCTGATTTCTTAAGTGGGAAAAGAGTTAAACTGAATCACAGATGAACATCAGATGTGATCCCCAAGAGCCGTGGTTTAGAGTGATGAGAATATTTCTCTTTGAGGCAAAAATCAGTTTTCAATCTGTGTTTTAAATCTAAAATTACATTTTTCTACATCCCTCCAGGCAGATCTCTTTATCCTGATACGTGCTTTTCATGGTTTAATTTTTCTGTCTTCTGAGAGAAAGTTTAAGTTTGACCAAGAAAACCCTTCTTCTACACGGTGTTAGAATAACTTCTCTTCCTAAGGACTGTACTGGCAAAAAAACCCTTTTTTCAAATCTCTTTCATTTTTATCTTCTGTAGAGACTTGCTTTTTTAAGAATTGATCACTTTTCCTTTTGGAAGTTGTTCATAACTTGAAATGGAAAGAATTCCAAAATGATAAAAGATAGGAATAATAGATAAAAAATAGGGTTCAGACCTCCCATTTTTACTCTCTTTCTTTTTTTTTTAAATGCATACATACACTTTTAAAAGCTAAAAAGCTTTTTAGCTGTCCTCTTTGATAGAATTTTGTAGTAATCTTGTTATAAATCTTACTGACTAGAAACAACTAGATTTTTTTTTCCTTATAGTGAGTTATTTTCTTAAAATTACGTGGATTTTTGCTGAAGATCTAAGACAAGTGTTAAGATGTCAGTTTTTAATTTGAAATGGTATTAAGTAATCTGGAGTCCAGCAATATAGAAAATTAACAAATAGAGATATAGCTCTGAGTTTATTTCTCTTGCTAAGTGAATAAATTCATAAATATCTGTTTATACACTAGGATGTTATCTTGATGTTTAAATTCCAGTTTGTTGAACAGAATTATTTCTGTGTTTATCTGGGGTCTTCCTCTTCCTGCATAAATATCACAGAATTGACCATCCAAATGTTTCTCATGGTCCTGAACTTGCCAAAATGTTGAATTTATGATGCAGACTGTGTCAAGCTCTTAGCTGTAGTATTCTGAGTTTACATGTATAACTGTTTATGATTTTGTTGCATTTACTAGGTTTGCTGGGATGGGTAATCTTCTTAAGGTCCTTACCAGGGAAATTGAAAACTATCCACATTTTTTCCTGGATTTTGAAAGTAAGTTCAAACAATTACAAGACAATGAGAAAATCTTTTCCTTGACTTAGCAGCAAACTGAGGAAAAACTTTTGAAATCTGATTGCTTACAGTGTGTATTTTCCAGCACAACCAATCTGTCCAAGTCCTTGTCTCTAAAATAATTTGTTCACTCAGGACTCCTTTTCTCTTCCTTTTCTATTTTTCAGGAACCAAATGGGAAATCTTTTAAAAGTTCTCACTTGCACAGAGCTTGATCAGGGGCCAAATTTTTTCCTTGACTTTGAAAGTGAGCAAAGCTTCTTGCCTGGCTTGCCTTCTTTGCTTATTATTTCCTAATAAACTGCATGTGCTTATGCATCATAAAGCAATTCAAAAGGGATTTGCAAACAAATCAAATTACATTTCAGTAGAATATTACTTTCTGATATTTATAAAACCATACAAAATTACTTCATTCTGAGCAGAGAAAAGGGCAGAGAGGCAGATATGCAAGTAAAACTCTATCTTGAATTAAATTCAAAACATTTATGAGCCATTGTTAAACTTACATATGAATGAACTCAACCTCAGCTTTCTTTAACAAATCAGGGTTAAAAAAATTATGATTCTTTCTTGAATGGAAATACATGTGGAAATAAAAAGCTGGGGGGAAAAAAAGCAGTGGCGGTGGAACTATTTTTGCTTGGTTCAGTGATGATTTAGCTGGGTTTATAGTTTCTAAAAAGTAGTGAAATGGTCAGTGTATGTGTTTGATTGCATCTCCCTAAATGGTTATCAGTCATCAGGCATGGTTATCAGTTGCAGAACAGTGCTTCCCATTCCAGTTCTCTTGTCACACCTATATTTGATCCAAAGCTGTTTTCACTTTTGCTGACTACAGTTTCCCTGCATCTACTTCTAGACACTGTCACCAAATCCTTTAATATGGGTTTAATCTGTCTTCACCACATACATGAAATGTGTTTTATTTGGAACAGGAACAGTGTGTGACATTTTGTCTCTTAATACCTCTGTTATAAAAAAAAATAAGCCAACCAAAAATGCTTTTCTTTTGTAGCATGGTTTAAAAGAGCATTTCAGGTGATTAGACACATATTTTATCATCTTGAAATAGTTTTGTTCTTTAATAATTTATTCCTGAATTATTTTCTGAAAGAAGTAACTGGCATGTTATGAGCATGTGTGTCTGTGTACATTCAGAAGCACTGCTTCAGAAAGTCATTTAAATACATATTTAAATCTGATGAAATTGTTCAAACATGCATTCTTAGATGAGAGCTAGAATGTATGACCAGAACTGTGCACATACCTTAATCTTCTCATCTAGAGCTTAATTACCTCATTATGAAAGATTAGTTTTAAAATATGAAAAAAAGGTTAATTGGTTAGTTTGGGTTTAGGAGGAGCCCTATCCCTTCTTCTCTGTCTATATCATTTGAAAACTTTGCTGTCATCCCAGGATGTCAAACCTCTATCCAAACCACCACTTATTTTTTTTCTACCAAACTTTTGAGGGCCTTGGCAGTGCTCTGTGGTTTTGCCAAGCTATTGTGAAAGCTTTCAGCTGCTCTGAGCTTACAAGTTTAATCAGCCCCATTGTGTCCTTGTTGCCAAGAAAGTGTTCCTGACCCAGGCTGCAGGCTTGGCAGGAAACAGGTGCTCTGGCAGTGGGGAGCCTTTGCAGAGGTGGTGGTGATGAGGAAATACTGAATTTGTTGCCTTGGCAGTGAAGATTGTTTTTCTTTCCAAAAGCACGTGGCCAAGAGCTGAATGAAGTACCCTCTCCCACAGGAGGTGCCAGTGGTTAGGGCACACTAGTCAGGCACACCTACCTGGAGAGGAACAAAACTGTTATCTCCAAATTTTAGAGAATTTCATGCTTGTAAGTGAAAGTTTTAAAGTTTTTCTCTTGAGATACAGTCCCAGAGGTTTTTAGTGGCACGAAATCTGTATTGGCACAAAGAGATGTGACTAAAAAAAAGTGCTGTGGATTTGTGCTTTGGTCTTCTGTAACTGGCTATTGTACAGTGGAAAAGGACACTGAGTGAGTGGACATGGGTCAGAGTCTGGTGTGGGTTTGCTGGACATGTGGCTTTCTGTGGCCTGAGGTGTCAGTTCGAGCTCATGGGTGGACATGGTGACTACAGTTGGCCATTCAGAGGACGACACGTGCTGAGCTGATATGTTTACTGTATTCATTATTTGCATCAGCATCTTGCTTTTTAGTTTCTGTGGGCTTTTTCATTAGCTGGCTACCAAAAAAAAAAAAAAAAAAAAAAGAAGAGAAAAAAAAAACTAATAGAAAAGAAAAAAAAAACAGTTTTACAGTCATCTCTTTTCCCCTACTTTCATGCAGGTATCCACATTGTCAGTTGCAATTCTTTTTGACACCTAACATTATTCTTCAATACAAGAAAATCAGGTTTTGTAACTCATGGTCATACTTGAAAAAACTTGAATCCAGCATTAATTGCAGTTAATGCTGTATAGCAAAAGCAGTTCTGTTTGCTCCCCAGTACTCATTTTAGAGTTGGGCAGGTATGCTGGGTCTGTGTGGAGAATAACATTCTCCATGCAGGTGGGAAGCCTTTTCTTTAAAGGGGTATTGCAGACTTAATGCATTCAGCCAAATTATTCTTTTTTAAGGTCTACTGAAAGGTTTAAATAGAGAAAAATAATTTCATCCTTATTAGAAAGTGCACCATTTTGCTTTTTACACTTGGATCTTGATGGGAGTATTTTTAATCAAGCTACTACCTCTTGGTTTGATTATTTATCATTTACTTTACTTTAATTCCTTCTTAGTGCTCAGCTTGAAAATAGTGTTAGGAAAAGTGGATGCATGGCAATTCTTGAGAGTGGCAAGTCCTGAGAGTCTGTGGCTTTCAGTATTTCAAATCAAATTCTCTTGAAATGGATTTGTCAGTTTTGTCAGTTCAAGAACTGTTTTGTACTTTAAATGTTGACCTTATTTAAATTAGTTGCAGATAAATTAATTCTGGTTATTTGAGCTCTTTCTGTACCATCTTAAAATTGCTCTTTTTTGCAGATAATCTATTGTTGAATCACTGCTGCCTTTTCCAGGCAAAGTAAACAAATAATTCTACAGAAATTCTTGGAAATAATTTGAAAGTTGAGGCAACAATTTAACTTGAATCTAAAAGACTAAAGCTTATAGATTATTTGAAGATGTCCTTAAGTGACACCTTCCATCCCATCCTCTCCTCAAATACTTCTTATAAGATGTTTCTAACCTTAATGTGATCAGGCTCTTTTTTTTTTTTTTACTGTTAGCTAGGTGAATTTCACTTGAGCCTAGTTAAATCTCTCTCATCCCTTCCAAGAATCTTATTTTCTAGTATTCTCCCACATCCCCAGAAAGATTAATGAAATTTCCAGTTATTATTCATGTACTATTAAAAGGGTCTATTATTAGAATGTGTCTGGCAGCAGAGCAACTGCCCACTTTTCACCTAATAGGCTATTAATTAATACTCTTGTTGCACAGGCAGCAAGGCTGAGGATATAATCTGGGTCCAGCCTGTGGGAGATTGCACTCAATTCCCAAGCTGTGGAGTGCCCTGAGGCAGAAACTGCAGCTCAGTCAGCGAGGTGCTGTGTCCATCCCCCATCCACCACAGAGCTGAAGCTGGGCACTGATCTCCCTGGCACAGTACCCTGCCTGGCTCTAGTATTAACAATTTTGTGAGCTTCACTTTATTCTAGCTAGTTTAGAAAGAATGAAATTAAAAAATCCCATGTAGCCTGGATAGGGTACTGTTTCTATCCAATACTGGGGATTCATTAATGTATGGAGTGTAGCAGGTTCTGGAACCCTCTAAAGTGCATTACTCGCTGTAATTATAATGCCTTTGCTCATTTCGGAGCTTTTCTTTTAATTTTGTCCCAGATTGGCATGGAAAAAATCATTGTCATGGTGACAAATTTGAAATAGGACTTTAGCATTATGTAGTTAAATATGTATACTGTTCTCTAACTTGCTGACTGAGGAATTATTTGCCATGTTCAGCAGTGGGCATGACAAGAAAAGCTGAAAGCAGAACCCATGAAAACTCTTGTTTAATTCACTTTCTTTTGCTATGCTGTGGAGGCCAGGAGAGCATGTATTTTTATGAAAAATATGATTCCACATTCACTGAAATGGAAGAACTAACCAGGCTCAGTGGGAATCTTCTTAGCCACCTAAGGGTAGAATGAAGTTCTCAGCTTTTGTTCTGCATTTCAGATTCAGAAAGGGTCTGTGAGTTGGAAGTGCTTCTTGTAGTCCTATTGTTAGTACTCTTCATAGTACTGTTCTTTCTTCATTAAAATTGATTACTGAGGTATTTTTGTAATTCTTTTGGTATTGATAAAGGCATCACATCCTTTCTATATTTAGTCTTATCCTATGAATACTAATGTTTTACCTATCTAGAAGTTTCTATGTTTGTTTCTAATGCACATTTGGTGAAGGATTAGGTAGATAACTAACCCTAACTAACTCTGTTAGGAGGGTTTTCTAAAAAAAATGACAGGTATTTTGCTAAGAAAATAATCATGACCCCACTTTCATGTCCCAGCTTTCACCTGAAATTCTTAATGGATCCACAAATGAACAGTATTGGGTCCAGGTTTCCTCTTGTTCTTTGTGAAGTCTGAAGTTCCATCCAAAACATGGCATAGGCCATGTGTAAATGTGAAAAAGAGCATGTGTTCATTGGGATGGATGAATTATCATGTCCTGGTTATTTCTGATGGAGCCAGTGGAAGTAATTTCTTTCCAGATCTAAAATTTTCAAATTTTGCTGGTAGAATCTGTATATGGGAGATTCAAGCCTCATCTGACTCTTGCATTAATTTGATACAGGATTCATGTAGTTGTTTGGTTTAGGGTTCACATTACAAACGTTTGTCCAAAGGGAGGTAAAGGGTTTTCCATTTTGTCTTACTAAAGATAGATTGCTCTGATTGCTAATCATGAGCATTCTAAAAACTCAGCCTTGAAATGCAGTGAGTCTGGCCATTATGGTAACTTGTTACTGAGGGGGCTTGCTTTCACATGGGCTGGCCAGTGGAAGCGGTTTCATTTATAAATGGGCTCAGGTTTCTGAAGCTCATGCTGGTTCTCTGGTGGTGTGGGGATAAGAGGTGAGCATCGCCAACCAGTGATTCCACACCATGGTTCAGGGTTGGCATTGTTTAATTCAGAGCAGAGGAACAAGCTTTGGTTTCATTGAAATTGCAAGCCAGTTCTAAAAGTCAAAATCTGTCATGAAGAAGTCTCGATTCCTTTTAGTAGTTGCTGCTGTTATTATTATTGTTGTTGTTGTTGACAGTAAGATGAAATTGTTTTCAAAGTGATCCATTTCAGTTATTTTAGCTGACCATTTTTGGCAGGATCTTCTTGTAAAATCCCTTTTGAAAAATGGCCATGGTCTTATCAGAACATCTGTTTGCATAACTTCTATTTCATAAGTAAATGCATGTGTTTTTTTAAAAAAAGAAGCCTGAATCATCCTCCCTATCTTTCTTTTTAAGCTAAATACTTCCAACATAAATATAAACTGCTTCTGCAAGTGCAAGCTAAGCCTGCTGCTCTGGAGCCTTTGCAGCCCTCTTCCTCTCCCTTCCCTTTCTTTCCCTCTTCCACACACCTACCTGGCTCTTGCTCCTACTCTATCTCCAGGTGCTGGGATACTACAGAAAGCTCAATGAGTTTCAAATATTCCTCCTTCCACCAACTTCCAAAAGATGAATTGGGAACTTTTAGAAAGACTTACAATAAAGGATGTTACTAAAGGCCTTTTTGAAGTCCCAAAGTGCTGGGCAGTCTATAGTATTTGCATCCCCCTTAAGCGCTAGTACTTTTAAAGCAAATAAATTGTAAAAATTAACATAAAAGTACCTTGTTAACCAACAAGGTTAAACAAGATGCTTCAGGTTACCTGCACATGCAAATTTGACATTCATGAACTGCACTAACAAGTTATTTATTCTCTTTTGTGTTAGTATTCACTGAAATGTTATTTTCATTATCTTAACTAATAAAATATAGATACTGATTTTTATGTGACTCCCACCTTCCCCTGCTCTGTTGTTGTATGGTTTGTAACTGTTTCTCAGGATCACTGCTTTCCTCGTTAAAGTCAGAAGAGTTTTCTGTTTTGCTTCTTTATCACAAGATGGCAAACCCCTTATGGTGTGTACCTGAGATTTCTTGCAGCTTGAGGAAAGAACCAGTCTGGAACACAGTAAATTTAAAGTGGCTGATGGGTCAGTTCAACAGCCATGTCCCAGATGGGATTTTCCTGTGGGGAGATTTTCCCTTCGGTGCTCCTTTCCCTCACTTTTTGAAGGAAAGTGGAATGTTTCAGTTACATGAGATAAACCCAGCTAAGTAAGCCCAGTTTATATTTATTTTCACTTTTTAAATAAGAGAAAAGACAAAACAGAACAAAAGGAAAGTCCAATCAGTATTATGTGTCCAGTCTTACGAAACTCACGGTGCCGTAGGAATATGGGTTTTAAGGAATTTTAGGGGGAATAAGGGTTTTAAGTATGAGTTGCTTTGAAGCTACAGACATGTAAATCTCATTTACATTTGTATCCTGTTCGTGCAAGGTCCATAGGTAACTTCATACATTTAAACAAATTATCCTAACCTGAAACATCATGGAGAGAATGCCTGTTTTCCATATACTCTGGTGTGAACCAGTTAATTTCTTTCTAATGCGGACTGGGTAAATTAATCCCATACTGATACATGGGTAGAAAACTCTGTCAGTTTTCTTAAGGAGAGTGAGACAACAAAATAGAATAAGTGTTTTAATATTTCTTGTCTATTAATGTAGACATGAATACAGTAGCTCATCCTAGCTGGTGAATTTTGAACTGAACTTACCTCACGGCTTTTAATTCAAACAAATAGTCTTTAAGTTCTAAGATTCAACTTCAAGGTGATTTTTTTTCTTTCATAAAAATTAACATTCTATCTTTACAAGCTAATACAAATCTAAAGGAAGAAACAGTTGTGTCTCCATAGAGATCTCATTGTTCCTTCACATATAGACTGCAATCCCATATGTAGGTCATCCAGTCTTTGGTCAGTGCCTGTCATCTTTATGTTTGAAAGCAAAAGAAGACAGAAGATCTCTACCTTGTCTAATGTGTCAGTGTTCTGGGTATAACATCACTCCCTGGTGTCACACTGTTGTATAAATCCCTTAGGAAGAGATTTGAATAGGAAAATTGATTTACTTTCAAATGTCATTTCTCTCAACGGTAAAGGTCTGCAGGTCACTCACACCCTGAAAACTGATAACTGGCAGAGCTGGATTTATTTTAGTGGCAGGAATGATCCCTGACATACATAAGAAAAAATTTATTTTTAATAGTACTGTATCTGTTTCACAAAAGGAGAAATAAATTACCATGGTTGAGGAAGCCTGGAGGAAAGTCAAAGTGGAGCAATATCCCACTGCTCCATCCATTGAAAGGCCTGATTTTATCCCCAAGCTGCAAGAAAAGTGAGCAATTCTTTGTAATTGAGCCATGGAGCTCATGAAAGAGAGGGACTGATGCATTATCCTATTTTCTAATAACATTGCTTTATGATACTGCTGCTCTTTAAAATGCTGCATTATGAGAAGAGGCATTATGAGCCAGAGCATACAAAAACTGTACTGTTCTTCCTTCCTTGCTATAAAAAGCAGAAGCTTGGATGTTAGCAGAATGGCTGGATAATTGTATATTTGGAAAAAAACATCAGAATGGAGTTACACATACTCAAGCTGCATATGGTATTGTTAAGTAGAACTGAGTAATCTTGCCATTTGTACTGCAGCTTCCTTTTGACTTCGTGCATTTTGCTTTTCTCTTTCTTAGATGCACAGCCCACGGATGGAGAAAGGGAGGTCTGGAACCAGATCAGTGCAGTTTTACAGGACTCAGAAAGCATGCTTGCAGACCTTCAGGCTTACAAAGGAGCTGGACAAGAAATTAGAGATGTATGTTTGTTAATGACAGTTCTTTAGAAGCAAAATCAGGCAAAACTCAATGTGGTCCTTGCTTCTGTTCTCTATCCAAGCACATTCTATGAACTGAAGTGAAAATCTCCTTCAAATGTATTTATAAAATATGTATATATAAAACCAGATTATGCACAACATTCAGTATGAAGCTCTAGCTTGAAATCATTAAATGATAGCTGTTGGAACTTCTTTCCGGTTTTCTGTTAGTAATTAGTTACTATTTTTCACTTCAAGAAATACCATTTCATGTACCTTGTTTCATGTATATCATGGCAAAAGTCAAATTTGAGGACATGGAAGAAGTAATACTCGGGTGTCAGAAATACATGATACAGATAGTTGTTCTGTTCTGTAAGTGGAATAATGAACCTCAGTAAATTATAACTTCACATCCACTTTAGAGGTATCTTATTCTCTGAAAATGGTCCTGAAGTACACATCTGAACTGTAACTTAGAATTTTTCTCAGGTGACCAAAACTTTTCCTGCATCAGATTTGTAGATACTCTTAGTGTGAGGTGTTGGTTGCTTAAAAACCTCAACATGTTGAAGTTTTCAAAAGCATTAAAACCTGGAAAAAAAAGGCTACTTTTGCAACCAGTAGTTACACAAAAGGTTTTACCTGATGCTTTTACAATAGTTTGCTCCCAAAAGAATATGCTAGAACATATTTCTATGTGTCAGTGGTTCACTGTAATGAATGATTTTGAAACAGTACATTACAGGGGGAGAGGGAAGGTGAAAGACATGGTAGTTTTTTGAATCCTATGCCATGTCATTTCTCAGAATTCTTCTGTGTTTTACAATACTTTTTAAAATAATGTAGGAAAATTCCAAACCACCTCCTGCTTGTTATTTATTTATCACAGGTCTTTACAGTAATATTTTCATTTCAGGCAATACAAAATCCCAATGATATCCAGCTGCAAGAAAAAGCATGGAATTCAGTCTGTCCCCTGGTTGTAAGGCTAAAGCGCTTTTATGAGTTTTCACTCAGATTAGGTGAGCCCTGTTTTAGTACCTCTGTTTTATAGGGTTTTTTATAGATAATGAAAGAGGAAGTTTTGTCTTTCCAGAAACTTTTTTAAAGACTTTTAGAGTTAATATTATTTCTCTTTGATATCAATGGACATTTAACTGCAATTGCATTTACCAAGGCATCTCTTTAATCCTAATTTCATATTTCGTTACTTTGTCTATATTACCTAAATAGCATACAAGCAAAAAACATGATAAAACTACACTGTTTTTTTCTATTTCCTGCCACATTTCTGCACTTCTCTGGTCCATATTGGACTAATGCAATTTATTTTTTGTAATTTGGATCCCCTGGAGCTTTAAAAGGAATGTAAGCCAGTCATATTTTGAGACTTCTTAAAATCAGAGAAAATGGGGAAAGTGTATCAGTAAACTCTCTCACAGGGTGAAAATCCAAAGTTGGATGTGTTGTACACTGACTTTGTCATCCCAACAAACACAGGAGGTGATGTAATTACTCTTTGAATTAGAACTCTGTAATGAAAATATATGTATGAAGTGAGAAGGCTCCTAGTGCAAGGGGTTTCTTCTACAACATCCTCTAACTATGTCTTTCACTTTTTGAGTTATGCTAGTAATTACAGGCACAGAAGCTGATTTATATTGCTATTAGTGCCTAAGAGTACACTTTTAGTAACAGAGATGCCAGAATAATCTCTATACTGAGCTGATGGCTAATTGAGGAGGATGAAAGTGTTGAATATTTGAATGCAAGAAAAATGCCTCCTCTAGAATTTTTGATAAGGATCCCAGATAAAGGGTGACAAAAATGGAAAATAATTAAATGATACAAAATGGAGAGAAAATGGCAGAGCCTGAAGAGGCAGGTGTCTTTAATTAATGCTTCTCACTTCAGAATAGTAAGAAAAAACATGTTTAGGGCTCAGCATGTTTGGAGGGATTCTTTCCTTCAAATATTTTTAATATTTTAGTATTCCTTCAAGTATTTTAGATATGTAGTTAAAACTTTGTGTGGACTTACTACAGTTTGTGCTTCTGATTTCTCTTCAGAGAAAGCCCTGCAGAGTTTACTGGAATCCTTGACATGCCCTCCCTACACTCCAACTCAGCACCTGGAACGGGAACAGGCTCTAGCAAAAGAATTTGCTGAAATCTTACATTTTACTCTTCGTTTTGATGAACTTAAGGTTAATAAAGACTTTCAGTATATGTTGATTGTTGCTGTGTATTTTGAACCAAAACTGATTATTTCCTGTTTCTCTTCCTGGAAGATGAGAAACCCAGCAATTCAGAATGACTTCAGTTATTACAGGAGGACAATAAGTCGCAACAGAATAAACAACATGCACGTAAGTAAATAAACTCTGATGTTCTGCACACAGTGAGGTATTTACTTATCAGGATGTGTTTATGCCATTTTTGGTAGAGTTTTTGCTTTTGATTCAGTAGCTGTCATGTTCTTTCCTTCACACTGAGAGTTAATCAGCAGTCCGGATGAAGTGATTAGAGAGAACTATTCAAGTAACAATCTGCTTTCTGACATGAACATGTACTGCATCTTTTTCTTTCTGCTGGCAAGGTTTTAAAGAGCTTTACTGACTATTTTTTCTCCTGTTTTCATCAGCTAGACATTGAGAATGAAGTGAACAATGAAATGGCCAATAGGATGTCCCTGTTCTATGCAGAGGCCACACCAATGCTGAAAACCCTCAGTAATGCAACGACACATTTTGTATCAGAAGTATGTAAAGGGGGAGAAAGGTCTAACACAGACATTCTTGATTTTAATTTTACAGGATTTACTGAACAGTGCCTTTTTCTTACCCTTCCAGAACAAAACGTTACCAATTGAAAATACAACGGACTGTCTAAGTACTATGGCCAGTGTATGTAAAGTCATGTTGGAAACGCCGTAAGTTTTATCTTAAATCTTGGAGGGTTTGTATGATAGAACTTATATTTTAATTAGCCACCTGGGATAACACATTTTTTTTCCAAGTGAATTCCTGTATCTTTGCCTTGTTATTTCTTTTGCATAAAAAGCATGACCTGGTGTTAGAAAGCCTTGCCTTCTGTCCTTACCACCTTATGATATCTTTCATGAGTCAGTGTTGAGTTCTACTGGGGAGAGCTTACATGGTCAGCCTGCATTTCACAAAAGGTTAAAATTCAGTGTAATAATCTTACCCACTCGCAGGCTTCAGTGGCTGTGTCTTGTCTAACCAGGGCAAAAGGCCTCCTTCTTGCCCATGCTGCTCAATTATTAGCACACAGAGGGCAAGATTTTGGCTTTTCCAGGCGGTACTTTAGCAAGTACACAGGGGCTATTTCAAGGATCATTTAAGTAGATCTTTTTTTGGATGCAGCCATCTTAATCTAGGTATGAAAAAAATCAGCTGGATGAATTTCTATTCATATAAATGTATTCAGCTGTAAAATTGTGTTCATATCTGCTAGTGCAGACAATAATAGCCAGTAGGGTTCTTTATTTTGCTATGCATTTAGTGGAATATATTTTAGGTTAGATGTCTCTTCGACTGGAAAACGCATATAAGACAGAGTCAAGGTAGTCTTTCTGCTTATGAATCATTTCTTCATGGAGCCATGTAAAGGGTAGAACTCCTGAGGTTTGTGCTTGTTCATGAAAATTCTGGAGGAGTGTCTGTAGGGATAGGACTCATCTCACAGTCCTGTGACATCATATAAGTGGTAATTGAAAAGTAGCCTTACGAGTCAGCTCTTTTTTTGGCAAAAGTAGAGAAGAAAGTTCTGAGTCATTTAGAAGATTATCTGATATCTAATTCCAATTGTGGGATAATCAAGCATTTTCACATCAAAATTTCTGTCACCTTTAAGTCTGTTAATGTTACAATGCTGTGGAAGAATAAAAGTTGGAGTTATGTGTAGACTGAGAGATTACTACAATATGCAGAGAGAGAGAGAGAGAGAGAGAGAGCATGACTGTTACATTCCATCTTGGTGAAGCCCTGAACTTCCCAGCTGCTGAACTTGGGTCCCACTGGACTATTCCAAAGTAGGAATTTAAGCAAAAACAGTGGCTTTCCTTTGAGGTCCCGTCATGTAGTGTTTCGGAGATTGAACTGAAGTGTTTCAGATCAGTCTCCATTATATTTCATTAAGTTTTCTATGAAGCCATCATCACATACATTTTGAGGATCTCAGCTGTTCATGAGTATGACAAGAGGTTTACTACTATCTATCTACTCTCTAACCATTCTTGTAAATTGGCACAGGCTTACAGAATTCACTGATATTCAGAGTCTTACTAATGTGCATCTGCAGCCTTAAAATATACTTTTTTGGTTCAGATTTCACACACTCCCAGTATAGTTTTTAAAATTGTCTAGTAAAAGGTCTAGAATGTTTATTTCTTTTGTTTTGCCTTCCAGAGAGTACAGAAGTAGATTCACCAGTGAAGAGACCCTTATGTTCTGCATGCGAGTAATGGTGGGAGTTATTATCCTGTACGATCACGTTCATCCTGTGGGAGCTTTCTCAAAGACATCAAAGATTGATGTAAGAGAAGCCTTTCTTTAATACTCTGTAGGTTTGAAAGTACTAGTCTGCAGCTCTTTTTCAGCAAAAGCTTATGGCTCGGTAGAAATAATTTCAATTTTGAATGGCAATTTAGAATTTGTCTTCACCTCTTTAATACATCAGTTTGTTTGAAAATAAAATAAGGACAGGCTTTTTTCCTTTTTATTTTCTTCCAGACACAGATAATATTTTTTCTTAGTTACCTCTGCTTTTTTGCCAACGGTATAGTTAGGCTAAAATAATTTTATATTACACCTAGTCTGGAATATGTTCTGTGGTCATAATTTTTTTAAATCATGTGATATATCGATGCTGAAATGCTCATCTTTGGCAGTAGTCCTCTTGTAAATAAGTAGAAATTCAATGTTGTCTCTGCTTTGTCTGAGATCTGAAGTAACAGAGCTGAAATGTTACTGTTGTAAAGTTGATAATGACCTCTCAGTTTTATCTTTGGCATGTCCAGTCACAGAGAAATCAATCTTATTTTTTCATTTGAGAAATTGCAAGCACACATGAAAAGAGTACTCTTGTCTTTTCTACATGTTTTTACAAACGTAAATCTCACAAACCACTTCTTTCAGCAGAAATAAGCTGTTAATAATGAAAAAGATGCCAAGTCTTTAGCTTTACAAGAGAGACTTCTAAAAAGAGAAGAAAAAAAACATATATTATTTCCCTCCATGACACTCAGTCTTCCTTAGCATTTTGCATCTCCATATACCAGAATTTTGCCACGTCTCCTCTTTGACTCTCTACAGAGGGAAAGATTGTCACAGAGATGAATAGATTTGCTCAAGGTCATGAAACAGATAGAGAGAACCAGGGACTTGAATGCAGATTTCCTGAATGCTGGTTCAGTCTCTTGCCTACAGAGGCAACACAAATGAAATTCTGATTGGACCAAATGTACATTGTGTGTACTTTATTTCTCACATTTATCCTAAAGCCCTGTCATCATGCTGGAAAGTTAGGTAGGTGTAAATGGGAGGCAGGAGATGTACAACTCAGTTTAAAAAATCGAGTACATGGGTCCAAATCTTGATTTGTGTAATTAGCTCCATGATTTTTTTGTAATTAAAAAAATCTGTTAATGTTTCAGATGATGAGTTTGTTTTACTGTGGTAAACAATTCTTTTCTCCAAACTATTCACTTCAGCCATTCAAGCCATTTCAAGAGAATTTCAGGGATGGTGGAGTATATTACCCTTTCCTTACTCTTTCAAGACTGGAGGCTCTATTTTAAGCTATTAATGACAGTCTCCTAGCTTAGACATCTGTCTTGGTTTGAAAGACAGGTCTCTGCCAAGGAAGGTGGGAACCTCCCTTGGAATGGAAAATGTGACCTCCTCCCTCTGAATTATTATAACTTTGAAATTAAGTGTGAGGCAAAGATACAGGGAAAGGAATAACAGCTCTTTACTAGTATGTATGTGTATAACAAGGCAAGCAAACAACAACAATGGCAGCAAAAACAAACAAAAGATAATCCCCCAGAAGACCCCCCAAACAGTGTGCTCCTGCTCTCAGCCCTCGCGTGCGGTTCCGGGCACGGCCGGCAGGGGCGCTGCTGGCTCCCGGCGGGCGGGGCAGGTGCGGTGACTGCCCGCGGCTGCAGGGGGCGCTGCGGGCGGGCTCGGGGAGCGCGCCGTGATGGCGGGACGGGAATAAGGCCGGATGGAACAAAGCCCCGGGGGCAGCCGATCCCACTGCCCCAGCGGCTCCTCGGGAGCAGCAAGCTGGAATGGCAGGAAGGAGCACAAGTCCCGGGATGGTGGAGGGTGGAGTTGAATCAGAAACTCTGCAGCTGCAGCAGGAACCGCGGGGCGCCCCGACAGGCAGGGGGTGCGGGGCTACAGTGCAGCCCAAAAACCGGAGCCCTGGAAGAGGAACCGACGGGCCGGGCAGCCACAGCCTGGCTCCGAGCAGAGCAGGGGAAAGGCGGGCTTGGCATCCTGGGGTTTGCCCTGAGGCAGCCCAGCAGATGGCGAAGGGTCCCTTGTTTGCCTAGGTGAGGCGTTAATAAGGTGCGGTGTTAATAAGGTCCAAGTGCAAGGGCCACTCTTAGGAGCAGAGCTCCGCTCGCGGTGGAAGAAAGGCAGCCGGAGATGGAACCATGCAATGGCGATGAATTCTCCCCACAGCGACTGCAGCCTCTCTCCCCTCTGAATGCCGAGAGCACAAGTGAGCTGGGGGCTGCACCCAACCCCTTTTTCCCAGCCCAATTCTCGTGGTGTCTCTGCCCTTCCCAGAGAAACCCCCAGGTAAAAAGAGAGAGGAGCCAGCTGCTCTCCTCCCCTGAGCGGTGGCAACTCCTTTTGTCTCTCTTGAGTACCCGGTCGTTATTGTCTCCTAGCAACACGTATCGGAGAAAAATTCCCTGAGAGAAAGAAACAAAAGGAAGAATTCTAAACCTCAACGTTATCCTACTTGTTTTAGGTATTCTGATACTAACAGAAATGAAAAATAATTGTTTGAATTTTTATCCCCTTTGGCTTGGTCTGGTTCTGATCAGATCTGCTGGGGCATGTAAACCCGTACTGGGTGATGTGCACATAGGCTTGAGCTTCTCTAATTTAGTTAAAATAACTGTGTCACTTCAAAACACACTGTGCTAGCCTGAGAATCTCATCTGATCTCTTATTTGCAAAGCTACTTACTCTTTCCAGGTAGAAATGAGCCAGCTGAGCAATGAGCAGTGTTTGTTGGGCTGCTCCCTGTCTGGGATGCTGAGCTGCATTTTCTGACTGATTTTTGCTGGCACATAAAGGGACCCTGGATTAAATTAAGTGTTTCATCATCTGCTTCCTTAATAAGGCAGAGGTGCTCTTCAGCTGCAAAGAAATTTCTACATGTAGATTTAGCACTCCAATGTGACTTGGAAAACTAAAGCATTCAAATCTTGACTCAGCTGTGTCTTTATCTGTCATTTTGAATAAGATGGAATTAATCTAGGCTAATTTCTGAATAGCTAGATTCGATGTCTTCATAGCAATGGGAAGAAAAAAGCACTACTGGGGAAGATATATTCTGAAAAGGTTAGAAGAATTCCTTGTTTCTCTATTGGCTAGCTAGGCAGTCTGTACAATGGGTCAAATGAGTTCTACTCCTGCTTTCTCTGCTTCATTTCCCCTTTTGTAAATTTAGACAGAGTTTCAGCCTGTTTTTACAGTCTCCACAAAGATGTTCACGCAGTGTCATGTTAAAATCATCACCGTGGACTTCTTAGATTAAATTTTTAACCACTAGTTATGAAACAAATAATAAGTTGTCACTGGTTAGTTTTACAACTAAAAACTGAAAACTGAAAATTACTTCCTTGTATGCCAGCATAAAAATAAAAGTCAAAGTTGAAACATCTCTTCTTAGAGTTGTTAACAGCAATGACACAGAACTCCTAAAATCTCTTTTTTTCAGCTTTTATCAGATAGTTGTGATTTTTATAATTTTTACTTGGAATTGAAGAAACAGTGTGCAAGTTAAAATATAGACACTTGGCACATAATTTACTCTCTACAAACACTTATTAAAGTAGATGTTTTCTCCAAAGTTAAGTTTTTAACTTTGAGATAATTTTTAATAAGTTGTAATGCTTTTGTTGTGTCATGTAAAGCAGCATTACCACTCAGTAAGAAAAGAAACCTGCCTGTATATGGTGAATATTTTCCTTGTTTTCAGCTAGTGCAATTCATATATTATTGTTCAATAGTGGCATGCTTCTGTTCCCAGATGAAGGGATGCATAAAAGTTTTAAAGGAACAACCACCTGACTCTGTGGAAGGACTTCTGAATGCTCTCAGGTATGTGTGATTCAGCCTTAGAAAATTTCTCTTTGTTTTTCTCCCAGTCTCTTTATAGTTAAGATTCTTCACTTTAGAATATTAATTTAATAAAATTGTCCTCTCGTGTTTCCTCTTCATCACCTCGGCTTTTTTTAATATTAATTTCCTCCCATTTCATTTCACTTGAATAAACAATAAATGTTAATATTTCAAACAGTATATCCTAGCTAAGATTCACTATATAAAATCCCCCAGAATCTAGAACATTTTAGAAATTAAGTGTCAGATTTCTATTTCTCAAACCCTAAGTACTTCTCTTCTGTCTTTCCATCTCAGTAGGATTTTTTTTTTTAATTGTAATCTTCCTAAATTATTCAGCTTCAAGAAAACAGCATTCTAAATCCCAGTCCTGTTCATGGTGCTGTCTTGGGAAGGAAGACATAGAGGGGTCTGACACTTCTCTGAAGCTGAGAATGTTGTTGTCAAACCCAAGTTTTTCAGAGCTGTTTTGAGTTCTCTAGCTGTTGAATGCTTGGATAGAGGGAGAGCTGCACTTCCACATTTGCTTATCATGTCTTTTGAATTAAAGTTGATGTGGAGTTAAATCTACAGGTATCAAGTGTATTTCAAGCTTATGTTCTAATCAGTCTCCCTATTAGCATAAACAGTGGAGAATGCTTGGGTTTAAATGGAAAAAAACACACTAAAGCTCTTCAGTCCTCTAAGAATATTTAAGAAAACTGCTAAAGTCATAGATTATGCCAAAATTCAGTCTAGATTCCTAAGTGATTTTAGTATTTACCATATTTCTTATGTCTTTTAGTGATTTTGCTTCTTTTGAGGCTTTTAATTAGGAAAAATGAGAGATAATTTTGACCCAAGATTATGACAATGTCAGAGACGGATACCAGACAGGATTTAGCCACAGTTCTCCACCTTTTAACAGGGAATAATTTATTGCATAGAGTATTTAGAAGATAAAAAGCACCAGATTCTTGCCAGTTAAATTCCAGTGATCAGTAGAGGAACATGTAAATTCCTCCTTTGTGTAACTGAACTGTGCTGATTTCAAAAACAGGCTCAAGTGTTCAGACTTTTCCCATCTCTGTTCATTTTTTAAATTATTGTTTTAACTTGTAATTTCTAGGTTCACTACAAAACACCTGAATGATGAATCTACTTCAAAACAAATTCGAGCTATGCTGCAGTAGTATCCACAGACAAGTAGATGTTTGTATTGATCACAGAAGATGTGTATGTTTACATAATTTAATACAGTTTGATGTTAATACTTGTGTGTATTTACATAACCATTTTCTTCACATTGCTAAAATATATGAATCTGTTCATAACCTGACTGACTTTATATAGTGCAACCTAAGTTTTTATTCTAGCCTTTATCTTTTGACTTTTAAAATACTTTTTTACTTAGATACTTCAGTTAAGACAGTTTATGTGTGCATTTTAATCCTTAAACACCTTCTCTATCAGAGAAGTAGTAGTGAAGACAAAGTGGAAATCAAACTGAAATGTCAAAGGTACCACAGAAAAGGAACTATAAAGAAGAAGAAAGTTAATATAAGAGAAAGCAAAATTCATCTGGTATGTTTTAAAGAACATGTGCACAGTTTTTTGGTCAGTTTTAGGATCTTGTCAAACTAGTATGAATAGGAGAATATCTGAATGTTCATCACTCATAAAATGCATTGTCTTTCCTGTAATAAGTGGAGATCCACCTAATTTTATGGATTAGGTGCTGTCTGACATCCAAAAATGTATTTCAAACAGGTAATTTTACCTTTTTAATTAAGTATAACCCGTACCTTTCATCAACTGAGGAAATTAATATCCTTTTTTCAGGTGCAGGATAAATAAACAGAAAATATGCTTAAAGATCATTGCTAGATTTTGAAAACTCTGTGTAATTCTATTAGATTTAGAAAGGAAAGGGAAAATTCTGATGCCTTGACTTAACTGGAAAAGGTTTGTCAGTGTAAATATATCACAGTGACCATTAACTACCAGACAGCTCTAGCCAGTAATTTTTTGGCTGATCTAAACTCGTACACTCTTCTGTAGCAAACGTCCCTGGTGTGATATCAGCTGCATCAGACTCTAGGGATGGTTTAAAATTAAGAGCTGATCTTTTCTTAGGAACTCCATTAAGTTCCTGGTAGTGTTATTCGTTAGATGACTTCGAGTCAACACAGAAATATTTATCACCTGACTGCTCTTCACTGGCTTTTAAGATGTGATTGATACTTCAAGAAGTTAAGTTCCTTGCTGAGTTGTTTGTTCTTACTTTCTGGTAAATCTTCCAATTAATGGAATAGAAACACTTTGCCAAAAGCAGCAAAGTGCTCATGCTCTGTTCTGTGTGTCTGCTGGGTGGTCTGCAGTTGCTGTACATATTCTTGCAGAGGTCATGTTCAGAAAATGTGTTTGATTTTGTGTACTTTGCTTGCATGTATGTGTGGAAACTCCAGTGCTTGTGCACAGATTCAGATTTGTATTTGCTTATTTCTATATAGATAAATCAGGGTTTGTGTGCTTTCACTGGAATTTTCATGCACATCTCTTCTAAAAACATTACCTTAAGACTTTGAAGATGCGTTTGGTCTGCTGGAACTTGGCTGCACTGTGACTAACTGTGTCATTGAATTCAGTCCTTAAACAGTATTTATGTCAAGTTCTCTGAAGTAGGGATTAACTTGGGAGCTTTTTTCTGAGCAGAGCAATCCCTGTGAGGTTTCCCAGACCTCATGAGAACCCGCAGGTGCCAATGTCGTGCATGTCCTGATGCTGGACAGCACCACAGCTCCAGCATTCATGTCACAGCCCTGCAGGTGCAGCAGCCTGTTGCTATGATGTTGTTGGGGAGAGAGTTAGAACTCACTCACTAACATTAGATCTTTTTCTTTTTCTGAAAGCAATGACCACACTTTTTTTCACAGTAGTAAATCCACTGTTTACAGGCTCCATTTTTAATGGGGGGACATTTAAAAATGTATGTTAGGGAAAATCCTGCTTTGTTCATAGTCACTTCCAGTAGGGTAAATTAGGTGGATGACAGGCCATTCTGTTGAGCTTTGGTAACTGAAGTTAATATATGCTTACCTGCAATTTTTTGTCAAACAATGAAGTCTTATCTTGAAATAGCCCAGAGAAAAACTATTTGTCACTTGTATAATAAAAATGTAAACCTTAAAGCATTCTGTGAGTGGTCATGTGCTGTTTGTGAAGTCACGGGATGTCTTGGCCTGCTTTGACGTTTTTGTACAGAAGTTTGTTTGAAATAATAAAAAATTTGGTACGGTAAGCTTTGGGACTCTCTGTATTTAGTGACAACATAAACAGGTTGAGAAATACCTCATTTAAATTTTTGGATCATATGGTAGGTTCACCTTTATGTGTCCTAAAAGCACTTGTTTCGCTTGTGTGCTACAACAGTATAACCTCACATCACTTAAAAAATATTGTGTTTTTCTGACATATATTAGCACTTGTTTGTCATCTTGGCCAAGGGGGATTGTTGCTACTGCTGAGGGCATGAATATCCCTTCTCTGACTTTCATATCTTCACATTAGTCATCCTGACCTGTGGGGGCCATCTCAGGTTGTGTTTATAATCAATAAGGTTACCAGGATTATTAATTTAATTCAAATGAATAGCTTTTGGAAGAAGATCCATATAGACTAATGGTCAAAGTTATTGATCTCCATTTTGTCAATGCTTCTTCTTATTTTGTCTCATTGTTATGTAAGAGTAAATGTTTGTGGTATGATAAATATTTCAGCCTCATAATGACAGTACTTCAGAATGCTCATAAATAAGTGTGAATAGTTTGATTCAGAAGAGCCCTAAAAATTTTGCTAGTTTTGTGATGGAAGAAAATGTATGAATTTGAAAGACTAAGATTTGTCACTTTGAACAATAGAATGTATTTGAAACGTGATTTATGACTTCTAAGCTTTCTGCTGCTACTGAGTGGCTGTCATGAAAGATAGCTTCTGAAATTGCATTTACTGGTCTCTGGTAGACCACATCATTCAGATAAATTGTCTTACATTTTCCAAGTCTCTACAATTTACAAACAAACAAGAAGTCCTCTCTGTGTTGCTTTCTCAGTTGTATTTCAGCTAAATCTGAACTGGAAGTAAGACTTAAATGTATGAAATTGCTTGCATTCTTAATTTATTCTGAATTAAACAATGTCAGATGTAAATTCTTCGCATGGAATGATCCGTCCTCCCCCTCCCCCATTTATTTCTTGAGCAGTTTGGTGTAATCAATATATTCCTATGACAGTACAGTGTGAGTTCAGTAGATTCCCATTTGGGAAATGGAGCATCACATTTTCATGCCACATCTGAACCAAAGCAGTACAGATGTCCATTTCTCAGTCTGTCAAGATCCCTCTGAATGGCAGCACAACCATCTGGTGTCTCAACAGCTCCTCCCAGTCTTGTATCAGCTGCAAAATTCCTGAGGGTCATTCTGCCCCATCCTCTGGCTCATGTGTGAAGGTGTTGAATAGTATTGATCCCAGTACCAGCCCCAGGGGAGCTCCACTAGTGACTGTCAAGATGCATTTTGTGCTGCTGATAGCATCTCCTTTGAGCTTAGGGTGCAGCTAGTTCTCAGTATACTCTGCTGCCAGTTTATCTCATCCAGAGTTTACCAGTTTGCCCATGAGGAAGTTAAAGTGCCAGAAACCTTGAAGTCAAGATAAACAAGACATCAGCCAGCTCACTCCACATTTATGGTGCATCCCATCAGATCCCACTGATTGTAGGTCTGGCTTGTTTAAGCGTTCCCACCCTGATCCCTGATCTGCCCAGAGTTAAGTCTTTCTTGTTCCAGACTTTCTGGTTTCAGAGGCCTGGGATTCCTGAAGGCAAATCCTACCATTAAAAGACTGAGGCAGAGTGGATACTGAATTCCTTGATCTTTTCTGTATTCTTTGTGACCAATCCCATAGCCCATTTAGCAGCAGCAGACATAGTCTGTAGCTTTCCTGTTGTTGCTAATATACCTGTAGAATCCCTTTTTTATTGACCTTCATGTCCTTCACCAAATTTCACTTCAGAAGGGCCTTAGCTTTCCTAAGTCCAGCCATGCCATCTTTGCTTGGTTTCATGCTTGTCAGGAAAGACCTTTCTTGAAGTTGTAGGAGGTGGTCCTTGAAAGTAAGCCAGCTCTCCTGGACAAATCTCTCTGGGGTTGTATTCCATGCAGTGCTTCCAGCCAGCTCCCTGAACAAGCTAAATTGAAATTCCCGAGTCTTTTTTGTAAATCATCTTGTGGCTGTGTAGTCAGAAATATGCTTTTAATGTTTTTGGACTGTTACAAGTGTTCTTTGAACATCAACAGTCAAGAAATACAACAACAGTCAAGAAATACAAAGTCTTGCATATCCAGAAGTTTGTTTGTAGTTGCAAATAGTGGAAGAGGTAGAATTTTGGTTCTTTTTCTTTAAAATGTAGGACACTAATTACTGTTTCCTTGCCTCAGATTAATTCTCTTATCCAAAATTACAGAATCTGTACTGTGCAGCACACTAGGTAACACAGTGCAAGTGAGCAGGCTGAAGCAGTGACATGAATTTGAATTGCCAATAAGAGAATAAAACCCAGTTTTGGTTAAAAAGCCAGTGTAGCAAACTAGTATTTTCATGTAGCAGTCTGTAATGCTTCCTGCTACAGACTAATAAATGTGAATTCCTGGCTGCTACATAATCCAGATTCAGCAAACGCAGAAGGTTTTCATATGGATTTGAGTCAAATATAACTCAATGAGCTTCAGTAGAGCTCTTTCTGATTGACACAGGTGTAAACAATGCCCTTTGTCTTTTCTCAGTCATGGCCTTTGACCCAGGTTGCTTATTACTGAGCAAATTGAGTCTTCTCCTTGTGAGGATCAATGGCGTAACATGATAGTCTTGCAGAGATCTCCTGTGCTTGACTGCCTTGAAAATAAAGCTAAAATGAACAATGTAGTAGGTGTTCTAGAAAACAAGTATATAGTTAAAATACAGGCCACCAAGTACTGTTCCCTAGTTTAAGAGGAAGAAACATTATTTTCCAACACACATTAATTTGGGTTCGAGCTGGGAGATGGAATTAATATAACTGTCTTGTCTTGGGTATTTTGGCTGTTGACAATTAAATATGTAGACTTGGGTATTAGGAACTTGACATACCTCTTGACATTTTAAAATTGCTCCCAGAACTTAAAGGTTAGACTATTTGTATGTGGCTTGAATCAAAAGTGCTTTTACAGCTTGTGATAATTCTCGTCCTGTGAGGTTCCATTTCATGTAAGGTGGAGATTGTTTTGGTTTTGTTTTCTTTTTATTTGGTTTTGGTTTGGTTTAGGCAATTTTTTTTTTATTGCATACAAGGCTGTGTTTAACTACAGGCACTTTGACTATTAAACTCAGGCTTAAATAATGTGCAGCATCAGAGCTCAAAGGTTCTTTAATAGAAACCTTCCCAAACAAGATGCCTTCCAGGGGACTTGGTTTAGGTTTCTATTAATTTACACCAAACTGCTCAAGAACAGGTAAGTGTGGTTCTAGTTGCTGAGATACTGAATATATCAATATAAGACTGAAGCAGGTGTTACATCTCTAGGGAAATTTTTAGTTTGGGGAAAGAAAAGTTGTGGTATATAGCCAACCTAATTAAAGGATTTTGTGGAGATTTTTGTTGTGTATCAAATTAAATGAACATATTTGTTCTTATTAATTTTGAATTCTCCATATTCAGGTATACATTCATAGTAATATCTGTGATACTTATACAATGAGAGATTTTTGTAACCACTGACTTAGCCTGTTTGCAGCTGTGTTTTGAAAACTACAGAGTGAATGCCACATTTGTTTTACACTGCCTGTCAGATTGGCATTTGCTTTATTAAATTTGAAGCTTAAGATTCCTTTTGTTCAGTGGTTTCAGATTCACATTGAGACCCACTGTTCTGATGATATGTTGTACAATTGTAGTTAATTTAGATACACAGATAAGACCAATTTTTTTTCTTTATTCTTGTCATTTACTATATAATTGACCAGAGTTTAAAAGGATACAAGTTTAGGTTTAATAGAATCAGCAAAAGTAAATGCATGCTACATGAAACTTACTTTATTTTGTTGAAAAATATTACTACTGAGACAAGATTATTTATCAAATAAGTAACAGTATTTTTGTATTTTGTTTTTTTCAAGTAGAAACTGAGGGTTTACTGTTACATATATTGCCTGAGTATGTGAGTAGTTTAAATCAAGAGGTGCAGTGTAACTAAGCTGAGAAAGGACAACAGTTTTGTTAAGAGTTTGACACAGGTGCCCAAGAAACTGATCTCTGTTCATGTTGGAAAGTTAGACATTCCTCAGTTCTTTTATACTGATTAAATTAGAAGAAAAAAAACTCATTTGTCTTTGACCCCAAGTACAATTTGAAATGCCATACTTAATAAAATTTAGCCAGTCTAACAAGAAAATATTGTGGAATTTAGCATTGAAAGGCACAGGCTTCAGCTTAATTCAGATTATTTTAATGTCAGGTACTAGTGACATCATGTGAAACAAAAGACCCAGGAAACAGCAGAGATTTGGCCTTGCCAAAGTCAGCCTGGGGTTTTGCATGTGTGTGAAAAGTTCCATTCTCCTGGGGCCTTCATTCAATTGTATCACAACTGTATTGGAAACTTCTGGGACATCTTCTATTGGCTTTATGGGCCAATGGCTTTATGGGCCAAAAAGCATAAAAATGAAAAAGTTCTAGACATGGCAGTGTCAGGTATTTTACTTTCCTGATCTTAAGAGCAAAGTGAAACTAATTCATGGTCATAATACTGGTATCAGAGTTCCTAAAATGTCATCCTCTTGCCTTCTTTTTAAGGGCAGTAATTTTTTTTTTTTAATTTTCTTTTCAAAATTAAAAAATGTATTTTTGCCTCCGTTTGAAATAGATCAGTTTTTCCACAGCTTTGCTTATATAGATAATAACCTGATATGTTTGAAGCATGGAGTTCTTTATCCTGCCTGACACAAACCTCTTGAAAATACAGGTGAGAGGTGTTACAAACTTAGTCATGTGATATTTCAAGGCAGAGCACTTGGAACACCCATAGGTTTTAAATGCTTGAGGTAGCAAATTATACCACATTTGCAGTCCTCCAAAGGGTATGGAAAGAAAGACCTCTAAAGACCCTTGTTCTTTGTGTTAGGATAGATTAATTTGGCCCCAGAAATCAGAGAATGGTTTGAGTTGGAAGTTCATTAAAGTTCATCCAGTTCTGACCACCCTGCAGTGCTCAGGGACATCTCCATTTAGACCAGGTTGCTCAAGAGCCCCATCCAGCCTGGTTGTGAACACTTCCAGGGATGGGGCATCCACAGCTTCTTTGGACTGCCTGTTCCAGTGTCTCACCACCTTCACATTGAAGAATTTCTTCCTAATACCTAAACTGAAGCTACTCTGTTTGAAGCCATTCCTGCCTGTCCTGTCGCTTCAGGTTCTTGTAAAAACTCCATCTATTTTGTGGCTCCCTTCAGGTGCTGGAAGGCCACATTTAGGTCATCCCAGAGCCTTCTCTTTTCCAGGCTGAGCAATCCAAATTCTCTCACCTTTTCCTCACAAAAGAGATACTCCATCCCTCGAATCATCTTGGTGGCCTCCTCTGGACTCACTCCAACAGGTCCATGTCCTTCCTGTGCTGGAGACCCAGGGCTGGGTGCAGCCCTGCAGGTGGGGTCTCACCAGAGCAGAGCAGAGCAGAGGGGCAGAATCCCCTCCCTCACCTGCTGCCCACGCTGCTTTGGATGCAGCCCAGGACACATTTGTCTTTCTGGGCTGCAAGGGCACATGGCTGGGTCATGTCCAGCCTCTCACCCACAGCACCCCCAAGTCCTTCTCGGCCAGGCTGCTCCAGATCTGTTCATCTCCCAGCCTGGATTGATACCTGGGGTTGCCCCAACCCAGGTGCAGCACCAGCACTTGGTCTTGTTGAACCTCATGAGATTCCAATGGGCCCCATTCTCTGTCTCTCCACTGTTGCCTGTGGAGATCCTGGGTTATTACCTTGGATGAAATGCCAGCTCTTATGCTCATTAACAGGAGGGGCAACAAAGCATCTAAGTGTTCTCAGTATCTGAAAGTTTTTTGCTTTGAGCAGTATCTGTTGCTATCCTGTTCTCGGATTTCTGCAACAGCAAGAGGGAGGCAACACAAGCAGCATTATAAAATAAATGGCATGGGTTTCATTCTAATTTAGTTTATCTTTGAGGATCTGATTCAAAGTCTGTTTGAGTCATTAGCTTTCAAATTGCCAAGTTGAAAATAAACCTTAAAAAAGTCAAGCAAAACTTCACTCTTACAAGTTGTACCTTTTTCTTCATTGTGCTTATAAATCATCTTCTCTGTCTAGTAGCACTCAGCTACCTGACAGCATCACCAGCAATGCTAATTTCCTCAACAGGGGTCAGCAGTTCAACCTTACTGGGTTACTAGGAACTCCTTTGACTTACTCTCTCTGGTCTCTTCCATCTGTATCCACTTAGAATAAATGTCCTCTAAATACCACGTTTTAAGACATGTTACCTTACATTTGCCAAAACACAAGGTTTTTTTTCTCTGCCGCAGTAGTGGAGAGTTACCCAGCATTTCTTTAGTAAGGTCTGGGTGCAATTCTGCACTCGTATGTCTTAATAGCAAGAATCTTAATTGTAATTACAAGTCATTTTTAATTCTAATTACAAATAATTGTTCAAATGGAACTATTCAATAGATAATCAAAGCATCTACATCAGCAATAGTATGCAACAACTTATAAAATCATAGAGCTTTTTTATCACATAGAATCCAGAAACAGCAGCACTTACTAAAATAAAACCAAACAAAAATATAAATAATATCTATTTGTATTATTATGTTCTGAGGATTTGCTTGCATTTTAAAACAAATATATTCCCCATTTTATGCCCATTACTATGTTTGTTTTCTTTGAGATATAAGGAGTGTTTGCTGATAGAAGAAGGTCTATGTGTGGATTATAGAGCGCAAAGAGGAAAGATTTGCTCCTGGAACCACTCCAAAACTCTTCCTCATCTTAACAAAGAATAGTAAACATTCAGCTCAGCTGGAGATTTCAGCATTGAAACAAACTGCTGTTCAATAACAGCTTTCAAAAAATATTGATATTTTGCATTGGAATCCAAAAAATTTTCACACTACTGATGGAAAAAAAAATACAAAATAATTCAAATTTTGTCTTCAACTTGCATTCAGTAGAAAGAGTGCATGAATCTTGTCTGACTTTGGACCAGTTTTAAGCTGACTTTTAATGATTACCTTTGTTTTGATCAGATCAGGTGCAGCTAAACATATATATAGCTCATTCTCAAATTTATTGTGATGCTATGAGTGAGAATTTTTTTTAAGTAAAGTTGGGGGACTGGATTGTTTAATAAGAGTGAAATTGCTTTTACTGCTTGTATTTTTCCCTGAGTTAGACTTGATTACTGTAAACTGCAAACACTCTGCCAACCCTGGGCAAAGAACTCTCTGCTGGCATAATCCCATTAATACAAGTGTCTTAGATATAAAAACCAGCCTTTATCACACATGTGGTGTATTACATGAAGCAAAGGCTTTCATGTGCTATTTATACATCATGAAATGCAAGACAGCATAGGGAAGGACACAGTTTGGCCCTGAGTTTAATCTTATTAGGCAATTATTTTTTCTGAGGTTTCATTGTGAGACAGATTTCTCCCCTATTACCAGTCCTACTCTGGCAACTTCTTTTCTCCTGTACTTAGATTTCATAGAACTTTTCTTTTACTTCTACTCAGATGTGCTTTTGTCTTATAGAGAAAGAAAACTAAGAGACTGGTCTGTTATCTCACATTTCAGTTAAGTCTAACATATATTTGCTTAGGGGTAAAAAAGGTTGAGGAAAAAAGGGAAATGTCAAAAATGAATAATAAATGGCATATAAACAGAAGCAGATTTTCTGTGATATGTTACCCCTGATAAACTTGATAATGTTTCCCAAATGTGTTGCCTTGGTTCAAATCCAAATCTACTGGTCAGGTTTTACGTGCTATTTTTAATTTTACTGCTTAAAAAACTTTACATCATCTTGTAGGAATTCCCTCCTACTGCATCTAGTTATTTGTAGGTTAAAATTCATCTTAATATAGATTCATATAAAACATGTGTCACCACAGAGGCAGCAAAAAGGCAGATCTGGGTGGGTAAAACAAGCTGAATTTGCAAGGAACTCTTTTTTCTTTTTAATGAAATATGTTTTCCTTTGAGGTCACTCTGCTGTTTGATATTGTAGACTCCAAGGTCTTTCCATTCAGTAAACTTTCCTTGCCCTTTAAACAGTGAAATCAGAACGTGAGAGGTGAATGCAAACAACCAGAGACAGGGAGACCTGGAAATATTTAAGATCCACAAAAAGCCTCTAGAACTAGGCAGTGAACTTGAGACAATGCAGAGCAGTTCAGCTTTTTGGAATGCTTAAAAACAGAGACTGTTTCCTATAAGCGTTGACTTGGTGGAGGTACACTGCTTCTACACTGATAGTAGTGGAGATATTTATAGAGAAAGAAACTGTCAACATAAAATATTAAAAATGTGGAAACATTAAAATGGATGGAGAAAGGAAAGGAATTATTCTTCCAGTGGCACAATACTGAGATGAGGAAACAGAACCCTGGTAACAGAAGAGCTTTGTAGTGCTACTTCCTCCTCAGTCCATTAGGTAGCGTTTATTCACTGTTATCCCACAGCAAGGAGGAGATATCACAGAATCACAGAATATTTGGAGTTGGAAGGGCCCCACAAGGATCATCAAGCCGAGCTCTTAAGTGAATGGCCCATATGGGGATCAAATCCACAATCTTGGTATTATTAACACCCTGCACTGACCAACTGAGCTGATCTCATATGCTGCAAGTAATATCCTTAAATATTGATTCCATGCTTCCCAGCCTTAGCTAATTGCAATATCTTCAAGTTGGTTGGGCCTGATGAACTTCATTGTAAGGAATTTGCTGAACTGGGTTAGCACAGAGTGTAGTTACTTCCAAAGGGGAGGGGTCATGTGCCTGCCCGTAGAAGTCAGGTAGGGGTGTGAAAACAAGCCTGCATAGATAACAGACCATGCCAGACCATGTCCAAGCTGTAGTTTCCTTAACAGAAAGAAGAAGCTAAGAAGAAGCAGCAATATCAAGTTCATTTGCCTCCATGAGGCTTTTGATACTACCCAACACTGATGGCCTGTAAGCAGCTAGAGCAATGTGGTCTAGATAAATCTAGACTGGGTGAACAAACCCCCTTTCTGGAATGGAGGCATTCCAGCTCTACAGGGCACAGGGTGAGGACTGAGAGCCTCTTCAGCCATGCTCCCACCCTGTGTCCCGAGCACCCACCAAGGTCTATGTTCAGCTTGAGCCTTTGCTCTGTCAGTTGGGACTGGGTTGTTTTGGAGGCAGAACGAGGGCGTGGCTGTAGCCACATCCTGCAAGTCAGCCCATGGCCAGAGACTGCACATGTTCAATTTATTAGTAGTGATGTAGCCTTTTTGTGTAGACACTTTGGATCTTACTCCAGGTAACTGTGGTTCAAGGAGACAGAGCTGTTGGGTGAGGAAAAACAATGGTTCATCCGACTGGTTTTGTATTCCATTATACCTTTTGTGGTATAGTTATTCCTTTAAACAAACACCAAAATCTGTTCATTTGTATCAAGAAAAATGTCCAATTAAGTGGTTAATTATTAGGTGATATTAAATAAAAATGTAGCCAGCTGATAAAATACAACCACTCTCATGGAGTCTAAAACGTGAAGCACTCAGATGTCATCTCTTGTACCTTGCACCCTGCCAGAACACCATAATTGATTTAAAATGTAACAGTCCTGACTGAACTTTATGAATGTTAAGGCAAAATACTAACATTCTAACAATAATATTTTTAAAGCTTCAGTAGAAATTAAAGGATAAGATCTTGTGCTGGGACTCATTAGGAAAGCCACCATTTTGCCTTTATTTACCAGTTCACAGAACAGGAATAATTATGCAAGGCTGGATAATTTAATCAGTGTATTAAGAGGGCTTGCATGAATACCCTGGAGTCAGAGATTACATTTGTTTTTCTTCCTTATTTGACTGCCCTTTAACTATGAGTGGTTTTCAAAAGCCATGAATTTTAATTACATATAATCTGAGAAAGGTGAAGTGTAGCATAATTGAATATGGGTAAAATGTTACTCTCACTGCTATATTCATGCTGTGTAATATTTATCAGCAGATAGTCAAAATAGGTGAGACAAGAACAAATGAAAATCTAATTGTTATAATGACAAATTTAATAAACAGAGATGCCAAACAACAGCAAAATTTTGTGACCCATTCTTTATCTCACTTCTATCAGTGCTTCATCTTACCTGGGGATGAAAAGACTCCTCTCATTTCACCATAAGCTGCTGAGAACAATATTTTGGCAGCAAACTTTAGTATTACACATTTTACGATCTCTTCATTTTTTTTTTTTTTTGTTTTTTTTTGTTTTGTTTTTTTTTTTTTTGTTTGGTTAGGTTTGGTTTGTTATTTTTTTGGGTTTTTCTTCTCAGTATGGTGTAGAGTAAAACCAGGGGCATGTGAGTTACAGCTGACCCTGGATGAATGCTGAGCCATGGAGTTCCCCACCCTGTGGCTCCCTTTGCTGCCAGCAGCCAAGGGTCTCAGATCTGCTCAGAGGAGGTCACTGTCCCTGGCAGGGCTGACCCTGCAGTGTGTTCCTCTGCTCTGCAGGCTGGTCTTCCTGCTGAAAGGCAGGAGTTTGAGCTCTGATACATACTGCAAAGGGGCCAAAGAAGGAAGCAGGAGACAGCAGCAGTAAGAGTAAAAGGAGAAAAATGAGCTGTGTACAGGACTGGAGGAGAGGAAAGCAGAAAGAAACGTAGAAAGGGCTCAGAGTGAGTTGGAAGAGGGAAAAATAATACATCTTTTTACAAACCACATTCCATGGAGAATGATGTGTGTGTGGCTCAGAACAAGGGTTTCCTCACTCAGACGCCTGTGTAAACATGGTTGAGGAGCCCAAGTCTCTTCTTTTACATATTGTTTATATTTTTATGTAATTCTATTAGTTTAAATCCCATCAGAAGGCAATTCTCAAAAAAAACCCCAACAAGCCTTTTCTTTCATCTAAAAGTTAGGAAAATAAATTATTATCCCTCTGGTAAAACCCTAAGAAGAGAAATCCAATCTGTTAGATGCACATAATATTGCTCCATTCATAGTGGGAAGGTAGCAAGGCCAGTGCAGTATGGAAATTATACATTCCTTGTATCCTGTTGAAGCACAGAAGGGTGCAGGTACAGTTTCTGAGTGCCTGTCTATGAAAGGAAAATTCTTATAAAGATAGAATGATATCTAGAGGAGGCAGCTGAGATCTCTGGTGAACTGAACCCTTCCACAAGGTTTGCACCTGAGTAAGGACTCCTTGAAAACCGAGGAGAGATCAGTGTCAGGTTTAATTCTGGATATACAGCAGGAGAGATGTGAAGCCACCTAACCATATCATTTAGGTTGTGATTTTTGCTTGGGAGGGCAGATTTTTTGCTTGTTTTTTCTCCTGCCTTGTCTGAAAAGGCAGAAGCTGGGGGCTGTAGGTGAAACGATATAGAACACAGGGATTGCTACAGGTGTTATGTGCAGTAAGAACTGGCAGCAGGTTTAGTATCAGCTCACTGACATGTGGGACAGCCTTCTCTCTGTTTTGCTCTCCTACTTAATCATAACCAAACTGGAAAGACGACCCAAAACCCACACAGGTAGCGCAGAAGTACAGGATCAAGATGGTGCAATCAAAAGTCACCATGGGCATAAAAAAAAACCCCAAACAAACAAACAAACACCAAAAAAAAACCCCAAAAACCCGACTTTAAAGGGTGAATTGCAATCTTGTAAGTCACCTACAATGGACATCTGTATTTCTTAAGTACAGTACTTTACTCCTATCCTATTTAATCCTATTTCCAGTGAATTTCCCACTTGCCAAGATTTTTAACTGTTTCTCTTTTTCAGTGTTTATTGGGGTGCAGTTACAAGGTGCTTTTACAAAGTCTGTGGCTGAAGTGACTCACTGTTCTGAGCCAGATGTCATGTCACTTCCCCACATACCATGTGCAATGTCAATCCCAGCATGAATGTGTCTTAGAGAAAACAGGGGAAAACAGCACCATTTTTAGTAGCAAGATGTACCTGAGCCTTTTTGTTGCATTCTCAGTCATTCTTACATTGCTATTACCTACAAATGTATTGGAAGAATTCTCTAGTCCATTTGCAGTGACTTTTTTTCCTTGGGAGAAGAAATCGACACCCGCAAATCTTTTGATACACACCTTCCTTCTGGAAGTGAACTACTGATTACTGATTATTTTTCCTTTAAGAGATTCATTTAAACTAATTATTTTGGAATAATATGGATTTTTTGTTTATTTTGTTGAGGTTTTTTTAAGTTTTATAGGCAGATATGTCTGCTACAATGTTCATGCTAAGTTGCTAATTTCCAAGGACAAGTATTGTTTTGCACTTTTAGGGTATCCTTGGACAGGAGCTTTATATGTGCAGAGATGTTAAATCAAAAAATTGTCCCTGCCAGCTGTGAGGAATATATTCCTTCATCAGTCTTCAAGGATGCTGTGTCTAATTTTTAGGAACTTTTTCTCCATATCAAAACATCTCCTAATTTGGCACAAATCAGAATAGCTCTATTTAATTAGTATTTCTAATTAATCCAAGTACAGGATGTGAACTTACCTAGCACTGCATTCTGAGGCAAAATATGGAGAGTTTATGCTTGAACCCTGTGGAACTATGTTGTCTGTAGAAATACAGGCTCCTATTTTTGGTCTTCAGTTATATAACTGTATAAAAAAGGCAAAAATAGAAGACAGGGAAGATTTCAGTGTGAGCTGAGGATAAAATGTAATTTTTACCCAGTACTCCACAGCACCTACAGAACTACCAGCTCTAGAAGTGATGATGACTGGGACCCCTGGATATCAACAGCACCTTCATCAGTGCCAGGAAAGCTACACACACAGAGCCTGCGGAATGGGTTTTAGCTGTACTAGTTTTGTGCAAAACATGGAGGATTTTGGATGCATTGGCCTCTGAGGTCATGTGGTAGGTGCTGCAGACTTAAAGTGTGCTTATGCACTCTGCTTTCTGCTTCTTGGAGATGGTAAAATAAGGGATGGGTACACCATACTGACTTCCTAAACAGAAATACAATTTCATCATCACATCCTCTTTCACCAGTCTCTACTGGAGTGGACAACAAATTCAGAAAGCTTTGTCATTCCCAGGAAAAAAAGCTGCAGTGCCACTCTTTTGAAGAGAGACATTTATCTGACTCTGAGGAAACTTTTTATTCAACTCTCAAAAGAATTAAACAAGAAAAATCAGGAGATGGGTGAGAGGTATGTGCAATTTCACTACAAGAAAATGAGGCTTTTACCTGAGAAGACCTTGGTTTTGGAGGAAAGAGATCTTACATGTATGGGTGTGAGCCAAGCTGTGCTCTTTGGCATGGTTTATTTACAAGCACAGACATAGCCTGAGGTCATCAGACACATATTTCCCACTTTAATGTCCAATCTGCAGATCAAGTTGAAGAAATGTGAGTTGCATTTGCCCCATGTCGATTTCTGTCAGAAATATTTAACAGCTGATTGTAATCTCACTAGGCAATCTCAGTAATCCAAAACTAATATATGTATATAGAAAATTACTCATAGCAAAGTTTTTCATCAGTAAGAACGGTAAGGAACAAGTTGGACTTTTAACACATGGACAGGGACTGTACCCAGAAGGATCAGCTACTATAATTTATGGGAGCATGTTATCAGGGCGATTAAAAATAAATAACTTTATTATTCAGGTAGTCAAACATTAATGGCATGATGTTATACCATATGGTAGTGTTCCTCAGAAAATGGGATAAATGTTTCACAATTCTGCCATGTGAATAGTTGCATTAAAGCCATGAGGCACACATGAATGACAAAGCAAGTGGGTTTTTAATTGTAAAATTGTAATTTAATATTCTGACTATACTCAGCATTGCTTCTCTGAGTCACAGTGAGGAGAGGTATTCCCAGGGCTTCTGTCCAGCTCTATTCACTCATCCAAGTCAAATCCTTTGGACTGGATCCAGCAACTTTAAACCAGTGCAAGTTCTGCCTTCTGGAAATGTCAAGATCACCTGTGATTTCAAAGAAAAGCTTATGTGCTTGCAAACAGTTGTGCTCCAGCACCCAAACAGCCTCATTAAAGCTGATCTCAGACATGCAGAAGTCCAGCACCAGAAAGTAAGCAAGTTAAAGGGTGGTGCAGGAGGAACCTGTAAGGCAGCAGTTAAGGAACTTCACCAGTGTCCCAAAACTATCTCTATTATCTAATCACAGTAAAATATAAATTGTTTAAACCACTTATTAATTAATTAGAACCACTCTCACTTTCTGCAAAATATCACAGAAAAGTATTCATAGATGTCACCAATCCATGCCTTAAACTGAGCACAGGAGAGCGTTTGCATTAAATTCATTGGACAGCATGGAAATGCCAGCAATGGTTTGAGAACAAGCAGTCTAAAATAATCCTTTGCAAGTGATAGAAATAAAGGAATTAGGGGTTTTATTTTTTTTAATGTAAATCCATACAGCTTGCAGCTGATTTATTCAACAAGAAGGGTAGCATTTGGTATACAATGCCAATCATAACTTGAATTTTTTGAAAGTCTCTCTAATCCTGTATTGAATTCAATTTTTTTTTTTAAATTTAAATTGAAGTATCGCTGCCTAAAATGACTTTACTGCAGTGCTTTTAAATGGCCTGTTTATATGCTGACAAAATCTAAATAAAATCAGACCATCAGCAATATGAAACGCTTAATGAAATTAGCAAGAGCAGGTCTGTGTGTTTTGTGAGGTGAGGAAATTGCCAGACTTAGGAGCTAAAAGTTGATACCAGGTTTCCCTTTCACTTTTGGAAGCTGGAGCAGTTCACCTCACCGTCCAATCTTGTTGCTTTTCCAGCCCATGTAGCTGTTGTCCACTGGAGCTTTGTCGCTCGGTGTCTCAGTGTTATTACCCATGTAGCAGCCTGCATTCCTCACTGCTCACCTGGACTTTGGGTGTGGGAGCTGTGTAACACTGCAAACTCAGAGGCCTCTGTCAGTCAGCTTTGTGTGTCTCACTGAAGTATTTTTGGGTATTGACTTCTACTTGAGCAATACTGGGTACATTGGGCAAGGTCTATCAGGAGCAAGCTCAGACCATTTCTTGGTGCTCCCCCAAGCTTCTTTTTATGTCTCTGAATAATCATCTACAGGTGCAACTACTCCACCCTATGTGCACATTGAAGATGAGCATTTGGTCCTCTGCCTAAAGCACAGTCCCCCTCCTGCTAAATCAGCTGTGCTCAATAACTCTCTTTGCAGAGAAAGCACACCCTTCTGCTGGTGCGTTGGTATTTCTAGACTTGTTTTAATGACAACAGCTAGAAATATTCTCAGTTTTGTACGTATAACTCTCCATTAAACTCAACTCTTTATAAAGATCACTTATTTTTCATTCTGCCCTTATCCACTTCCAAGGCTAATTAATTACATTATCTCTTTTAAAATATTTGTACTTAATCATTCATGACCCTTCTTGTCTCATTATCTGAAATATAATAGAAAGTGAGTGAAAAAATCCAGGTTAAACTGCAGGGTAGCTCCTGCTTTCTAATCAGAGATCGTTTTTAGCTTAAAAGTGGCACTACTGCTGTGCTAACAGAATTTTTAAAGCTTTGGGGTTTTTTTCTTAGTAAGTATGAGTTTAAAGTGCATATCCAAGAGAACTTTAGATACTTCAGAGCATCAATAGGGCTACAAAGATAATCAGGGGAGGGGAGCATCTCTTTTAGAAGAAGCAGCTGAGGAAGCTGGGCCTGTTCAGCCTGGAGAACACTGAGAGGAGATCTCATCAATGTCTGTAATTATCTGAGGGGATGTCAAGAGGATGGACCAGGCTTTCCTTGGTGGTGCTGAGTAATGAGAGACACCAGGCAGAAACTGATGTACAGGAAGTTTCGCCTGAGGAAAAATTCTGTACTGTGCAGGTGACCACACACTGGAAGAGATTGTCCAGAGAGGCTGTGGGTCTCCCTCACTGGAGATATTCAAAGCTACCTGAGCACAGCCCTGAATGATGTGCTCCAGGGAACCCTGCTTGAGCAGAGAGGACATGACCTCCAATGGTCATGTTCAGCCTTAACTATTCTGTGATTCTGTGATCTTAGTTTTGAGGGAAGTGATTGATTCACAGAGTTTCTGTCACTGGAGTGCTAAACAAGCTGCTGTAGAGGTGTGGATATGAACTGGACCAGAAAGTTTTGACCTGCCAAGGAGGTTACATAGTTTCTCTCTTTTTGGACAAGAACCATCTATGTTCGCAGGCTAAAATCTTCTTGAGCTGGGACTTGTGAAAGACTGGATTTTACTGTCCAGTGAAGGATGGAGCAGGAGGAATCAACCTCTTGTTCTCCTTTTCCTCTCCAAGTGTCTCCCTTCATGAGCCTTGAGGAGTACAGTCTGTAACATTTGTGCTGTACTCACATCTGATGGCAATTACAACCACACAAGAGTACATGATGGGTGAGAAGGCCATCCAGTGCCATCAGGGACTAGAGGTGTGAGGTGGGGATGGCAGCCAACACCCGGGAACAGGGACCAACGAAATGTCCACAGGCTTGGGTGCCCTCAGCAGACACACAGAACACTTTGACACCCAGACAGCAGTGTCACACCCCCCAGCAGTGTCACACCCCCCAGCAGTGTCACACCCCAGCAGTGTCACACCCCCCCAGCAGTGTCACACCCCAGCA
>JAYDZK010000169.1:101444971-101458364 GCA_034509185.1 Euphonia xanthogaster | reverse complement strand
ACACCCCAGCAGTGTCACACACCACAGTAGTGTCATACCGCAGCAGTGTCACACCCCCCAGCAGTGTCACCCCCAGCCGTGTCCCGGGGGCGCAGAGCCGGCTCCGGCCGCTGGAGGCGCGGGCTGTGGAGGGGTGGGGATCGGGCGCTCCGTGCTGTGCCGTGCCGTGCCGTGCCGTGCCGTGCCGTGCCGTGCCGTGCCGTGCCGTGCCGTGCCGTGCCGTGCCTTGCCGTGCCGTGCCGTGCCGTGCCGTGCGGGATGCTGCTCATCCATCACCCGCGGGGGCCCGGTCCGGCAGCCCGGGATGGAAGGGCCTCGCTTTGTCTCTCGTCCCTCCCGGCCCGCAGCGCTGGTGCGAGTCCCGGGTAGCCGGTGAGAGATGGGTTTGGGGCAGACTCTGTTGCGTTCCCTTCCCTGCGATTCCCTCCCTCCAAAGTCGTGCGGCTTTGGAGCTTTGCCAGACGCGCCGAGCGTTCCCCCGGCGTGGCCAGAGCTCCGGGTCTGGCTGGGCTGTGCCCGCAGTCCGCTGCCCCGGCGGTGGGATCGCTGACAGCATGGGCTCTGCAAAACCGCACACAACTCCCTGCAAGCTTTTTGTTATCCGTTAAGCACATAATGACTTTTAAAATTATCTATTAGACATGTGCTAATGGAATGTAAGGAGTGGTGTCTCAACCCTACAGGGACGAGAGTCTGCATCTACCATTCTGCAAGGAGTACCTTTCCCAGTAGCAATCTGAACATGGACAACCTGTTCTGGAAGCACCAAGAGCAGTGATGAGTGATGTCCCTCAGGGTCTGTATTGGGACTACTGCTGTTTCATATCTTCATTGGTAACGTTGGGATCAAGTGGAGACTGGGAGAAGAATTCATTGAGAGCAGCCCTGCCGAGAAGGACTTGGGGGTGCTGTGGGTGAGAGGCTGCACATGGCCCAGCCTTGCAGCCCAGAAAGCCAAATAGTGTCCTGGGCTGCATCCAAAGCAGTGTGGGCAGCAGGTGAGGGAGGAGATTCTGCCCCTCTGCCCTGGTTAGACCCCACCTGCAGGGCTGCACCCAGCTCTGGGATCCCCAGCATGGGAAGGACATGGATCTCTTGGAGCACTTTCAGAGGAGGCCACCAAGATGATCAGAGGGATGGAACACCCTGCCCTATGACGACAGGCTGAGAGCATTGGATTGTTCAGTCTGGAGAGGAGAAGGCTTTGGGGAGACTTTAATACAGCCTTTCAACACATAAAAGGAGCTGATAAAAAAGATGGGGACATCTGTAGCAACTGAAGGATCTGTAGCAACTGTAGGATCTGTATCAACTGAACAAAGGGTAATGATTTTAAAATAAATGACTTTAAAATAGAGTGTAGAGTCAGGCTGGAAGGATGAAGATGGTGGAACAATGAAGCTGGTTACCCAGAGACCCAATGAAGCTGGTTACCCAGAGACCCAATGAAGCTGGTTACCCATTACTCTTGATGCCTCATCCCTGGAAGCATTTAAAGTCCTATTGGACAGGGCTCTGAGCTATCTAATCTAGTGGAAGATGCCCATTTGCAGGGGGTTTGGACTAATTTACCTTTAAAGATGCCTTTCAACCCAAACTATTCAATGGTTCTAAGAGCTCAATACTGTGGATACAGTCAGCTCATGCTGGTTGACCTGGGAACCCAAGGACAAGCCTTTGTCTCTTTCATGCTCCCAGGATTCAAGTCTCCAAGGAGCTCATATGAAGAGGAGGAAGTGAGGCTGCAAAAGGTCCATTGATATAACAATCAGAGAAGGCTACAAAAAGAGAAGGCTATTTGCAAAATTCATGTCTTTTTATAAGGTCTTGAACTATCTTGTATGGAAAAACATAAATTTCTAGGAGAGGGCTAAGAATTCTGGAAATAAAATACAATCATGGTTTCAATCAATGTTACACCTGCATGTCACCAGGATGGTATGATAACCAAACTGGAATTTAAATGCTATGAAAAGCAAGAAATGTCTTTTTCACGTCAACATTAGCCTCTTACTATTATTTCTTCACCAGTCAAAACAGGGGGGTTCTGTCTCACTTTAAGTCATTTTGCAGTAATGGGCAAAGGAGTTCTTGGTTAGTGATTCTTTGGATTGTTTTGGGGTTTTATTTTCCTCTGGAAACCTGCTACCTTTGACATTCCTCTTTCTGGAGTTTTTCCAGCGATTTTGGTTTGTGCAATATTCACTTAATGACATGCTTTTTGAAACCCCACCATCGAGTTTTCATTTATAAGCTGTTGGGAAAATCAGATTTTAGGGGGAAACAATCAATAAGGTTGACAGAATGCCAGTAATGCATATATAATAAGGGAATATGATGCATTTTTAATCAGTTTTTACAAGAACTAGGGAAGAATGGACTTGCAAACATATTTCTACACTGCAGGTTTTCTCAGTGCAACTAACCCAACCACAGGTAATTTTTGTCATTAGTGCACTGGAGGTCTGGATGCACAGGTGTCACAAACACATGGGCTGTACTCTTGTGTTTGTATGCTGCTAGCTTGAATTTAGCTCAAGGTGAGGTTTTGCTTCTCTTGGCCCATAAGAAGACTCAATTCCTTAGACAATGAGACTGAATTGCAGCTGCAAAATACCAAAATAAGAACAAATGTGAACAGCTCCAAGTCTCATTAAAGTGCCACCCATGAAACACTTTTCAGGGAAGGAATTTTGAAAGCAAGGATCCAGTGTTTCTTACACCTGGTGGGCCACAGAAACTTCTCTCCTAGCATTTGTGTTCATAAAATTTTGATGATCACTGTAGCATAGCATATTTCTCCTCCTTATCAATACCATTTTAAGAGTGTTCAGTGGGTTCTGCCCCAGAGAACACACAAAATGCCAATTACCTGGTAGTATTCCCACTCCCTGCTCCCAGCTGGCTGGTGTTATCTAAAATCAAAATATTTCATGTGGGTAGACTCCATATACCATTTTCTCCAGTAGAAAAAGAAAAGAAAAATTAAAAAGCACCCCAACTAACCCAAGTCATCCCCCCAAACCCAGAAGAGCCACTTTTCAAGACTTCTTTGTGTTCTATGTGCATAAACTTGATATTGTTTAAAAACTTTGTTGTATTAGGAGAAGAACAGATGTTCTGGTGAGAAACAAGGTCTTTTGGTGTGATATACAAGCTACTGAGGTGGAGGTACTGAAAGTAGTGCTCAGTTCAGAAACAGAGCTACTGAAAGTAGTGCTCAGCATTTACGGAGGCTGTTCTCTTGACAGCTGAAGGATGTCTTTTTTAACTCAGGAGATATTTGCTAGTGCTTTTTCTATGAAAGTGACAATTGACATTGCATTTCGGAAGTGCATGAGCAACTTTGATGAACCTGACTCCTGATTTCCATGTGTCCCTTGTGACCAGAGTTTCATGGCTTAGTGCCTGCCAGCTGAGTGTCAGTAGCTCATATTTTGTGTGTGCATTTACTTTGTAGCAAATGTGGGTAAAAGGATTTATACCAGACCTCAGTGGAAAAGGTAATACTTGTGTGTTATCCTTGGTGGCAGCAATGGGCTGCGATTAAGTACACAGGAGCTGCTGTGTTTCAGCTGATGCAAGGTAACTCATTAATATTCAATAACTTGATCATGTGTCAGAGCCTTCTATTTTCTTTAGCTCCTTCAAAAAGTCTTAGGCAGGGATTGTACCTTGGGAAGGACCTTCCACCTTGGACAGGTATGATTTTCCCGGGAGTTTAAGCCTGCAGCAGCTGGAGGGTGTTCTGCTCTTGAGATTTTGCTGTGAATCACATCTAAGTGAGAAAAAAATTCAAATCCTACCCTGGCCTGTGGTTGCTGCAGTAAATCTGTAAAAATCACTCCTGCTGAGCTGTATGGATCCACATAGGCCTGTGCAGAATGTAAATCACATAATCCTGAGAAAACTGCCAGGGCTGCAGAGAAGAGAAACTGCATCATGCACAGAATATGTAAGAGTGTGTGGAAAGGCAGACTCTTCGCCCCACAGGTGATTTGCGAGAGTTAACATTTGGGTTGTGAGATATTTAACCAATACCTTATCCCTCAGATTGTTTGATAGGGGCTAGACAGGAAAACACAAGCAGCCCCTTGAAGTGTAAAACAACCCTGAGCTGGGGCTAAGATGGGGGGGGCAGTCAAAAATAAGTTTTACAAAGCAGATTTTTAAAAGCAGGCAATTAAACTCAGGATATTGTACGCCTTCTGTCAGCTGAAGTGGATTTTTATGGATATCAGCTCATGGCACTTGATTGAAGGTATGCCAGGAGTGCTGGATAGGTTGGCTGGATGATGAAATGACATGTCCTAAAGGAGTGAGATAGGATGCAAGAGCAATACCACCATTAAAACATGTGTTAGGCTATGTCAGGACAGAAAATTATCAACACCTCCTACTTTCAATGTTCCCCAGTCTGCTCAGCAGCAGTGAGTGGAGCATGAGATGTTTTACTGGTGACGTCACGCACTGTGAGACAAACTCCACAGATAAAGATTTCCAAGTTTGCTTTATGGTCTTTCCAATAAGGAGTAATCTATTTTTCAATAAGATAAGAATTATTGGCAATCCTTTAAATTATAACAGATGTCTGAAATATACCTTAGGTAATTTAGAATTAATAGGAAGACAATTACAAAGCCAATGCATATCTATTGATTGCAATTGTGTTTACTGACCTTCATCATCTATCTACTCTTGCATGCACACACAAGTCTACCAGATCTTTCCTTTTCTAATCTTAGAGGAAGACCAATATTAAGGATATTGTTAAGGTTATTAAGTATTAAGGCTAGAGGAATTTCTGCATACAGGAAACCAATTTCAGTTGTTTAGAAGTTTTCCTATTTTCTTGGCTATTTTTTTTTTAATCCGAGACTCTGTCTTGTATGGGATTCAGTGCATATGCACAGAAGTTTTTATTGAAAATTCTTCAGCTGTTTCTGAAAACTAATACATGAGTTTTAAGAAAAGTATAAGTTTTTATAGCTGTTACAGAGAGGTGATTTACTTTAAGTAATTGAGTTACCCACATGCCATGAGACTTTAAATATGGAAAAGGGGGAGTCTGAATTTTACAACATCTTGGTCTTCATCTTCCCACAGCAGCAGCACGTCACCACATTTTTCCTGTAAAGTCATTCCTTTTCTCATTTCATTGTCTGCACTTTTACAGACCCACGTGTTCTCAGGCCAAGGCGCTTTTTGTGCATGAGTGGGAGCTTGGGCAGAGACCTCCCAAAGGCTCAGCCCAGGAAACTGGTTTGACCTCTGTTTCTCTGCCCAGCCTCAGCTCCTCACATCCTGTTCACAATTTCCTCCCAGTCTCCTGCCACAAACTGCTTTATTGTTATTGTTATTATTATTATTAGGTTGTTTTGTTTTGTTTTGTTTTCACAGAAACACAGTGTCAAGTTCAAACCTTCATTTCATATTCCTGAAGCTTTTCTGTTTGTGAGCTATATTGTGGATTTCTTTTCCCTACGTTTTTTTCCCTCCATTTTCCTGAGATCTTTTCCTTTCCTGAGGCACATTTAACCCTGTCTGGATGCTTCTAAATTCCTGTAGTGCCATGCTAAAACTGCAGCCTTTTCCCAATAGGGGACTAAAAATATTAGAAGGAGTGTGAAGCTCCTTGAAATTTCACCTGCACACCTGCACAAGGGTGAGGCTCCATTTTCTTCCTCAGGGCTGACTTACACCTCATGACCTCATTCAAAATCCTCACTCAGGTAAAACTCCCCTTGAAATCAATGGCTATAAGACTAATTAAGAACTTCTGGATTGGAACCAGACATCTTGTTGGAAGCTAATTAGGGATGATTCGAAGTTGATTGTCTACAGAAAATAAAATAGGCATTCTTGATTTTCTTCTCTACTCTTCCTGGAAAGCTGAGAGTGGCTGCAGAAAAAAGTTTGTGTTGGTGTTGTGCTTCATGTGTGGCTGTATGTAGGTGGCTTCTCCTTGTGACTCTTCAACACTGCTGAAAACTTCATGCTAAAAGAAAGAAACAAATGATAATAAAATTTTTAAAAGGTGCTAACATTCACAGCATTCTTTCAATGACTGTGTCTGGGCTGTGTACAGTAGGATATAGTTCCTGTAGGCACAAGAATTCCTGTAGAGTTGAGATTATTATTTTAGAAAATGTGTTCTCTGGTAACAACAAAAGAAACTAGTTTGTACTTAAGATGATGTTGTAGAAGCCTGGGTGCTGATGCCAGGCAAGTTGGCTTGAGTATTTACACTGCAGTCCGAGATATGTAGTTTGTGTGAGAAATTTTCAATTAACAAAACCGAAACATTAAAAATTGTCATTTATAACTTTATTTTTTCTCTCATTGGCCTGTAGAATTTCATTCATACTGACATTCATGGGCAGCCGCTTTCAAAAAATAAGCACGGAATAAATAGTAGGGGTTTTGTACAATATATTTCAGATGTGGTAATCTTTCTCTGACTCCATTTCTTTCCTTGACCAAGTGGGGGTGTTCTTGGCATAATATTTCTCAAGAGTACAATCCATTAATATATGACAGTTCTCTGCTGCCACCTGAGAAGAGTTGTTTCCAGTCTATATTCCAGCTCGGACAGCAACCAGATCACCACTTTGACTAGATCTAAGAAATGGTCTTGTTCTGAGAGTCCTATTATAACAAAATCCACAGCCATAGTTCTGGAGCAATGCATTACAATTAACAAAATCATTGGAAACAATGTGAAATACTTGCCCTGACAAAAATGTTCTGTTTAATGTTTAAATCTCTAGCTGAGGGAAGGTTTTTTACTTGTTTTGTTGGTTTTAAATAATGGAACAAAATAAGAATTCTGCAAATAGTTTCCTGTGGTTTATAAAAAGTTCCCTTTTTTTCTGAACTCAGTTGTTTATCCTATCTCTGTGAATGACTAAATAGCTCTGGAATTATATTAATCTTGACTGAATGTTTACATGGGTGTAGATAGACTTTTGTGCTTTTGTACCATTACGCCTAAAAAGTGGAAGGAGTTGGAGTTTGCAAGGACCCTGTTAGGGTGAAAAATGGTACAAGATTTCGAGTCACAAAGAAAGACTGTGACCAAGACAGGAAATTAAGTTAGGGTAGTGCCAAATATAACACCATCTTTTCTATTTTCTTGTCACTCTTTAATGACTACTAAAAATAAGAGTTAAGTAAGTAGCTCAAAAAACTGATCCACTTGTCCCACTGCCAAGAAGAACCAAGCATGAAGGAAATTAATGTTAATTTTGCAGACCTTCACATTAGAGCTGTGGACTTTCTCTTAAAGGGGACTTCTGCTTCCCAAAAATGAAAGGGCTGTCACCTGAAATATCTGCTCCACAGTCACATAAGTGGGATAGCCAGCAATCAACAGTCATGGCCATCATCATCATCATCATCATCATCATCATCATCATCATCATCATCATATAAGGTGAGAACTCCTCAGCTTACAGGGACAGTGAAAATGTGATGTGAAAGTAATTAAGAGGCTAACAATGTGGATGGAAGGAATTAATATTTTCTTTTACAAACAGGAGCTGTAGCTGAAGCTGCTTTTCCAAACAAAGCATAAAGTTAGATTTCATGTTTCCTTTGTCCCACACAGCGCTCTACCCACAAGGCTGGACTGACTCAAGCCAAAAGGTGTGTGTCTTCAAGAACACATCTGTACTCACTATCTCAGCAGGCACCATCACCTTGACACAGGCATGTTTCAGCTTTTATTATTTAAATCACAAGCCAGCAGTACCCAGGAGATTACATCCTAGGCACATGTGATGGTCCCTGCAGCAAGCAGTGTGAGATTACACTCCACTTGTGCATATACAGGAATCTCTGCATGTGGGTCTGCCATAGTGCTCATCTACATCCCTGAATCACTTAACTAGTTTCAACCCAGGACAGCAGTAGTTAGCAGGAATTAAGTATCCAGTTTTGTAGGAACAGGTGGCTGAGCAGGAAAAAGAGGTGTCATTAGTGGTCTAATCAAGTCAGACCTTCCCTGGTCATGAGGTTGCACTGTGCTCTCCACCCACTGCAGAATTCACACAGAAGACAGCTATTATGACTACCCCAACCACAGTTTTAATTGGTACTCACACCAAAGAATCCAACCACAAATCCATTAAAAAAACCCTAAGCTTCATTAGATCTGTTTCAGATGGAGCTCCTTGTCTCTCCAGGAACCACCCTTTACTTTATTTGTGGTAATTTCATCAGACTTTTCATGTTCCATTTCATTTGAGCTAATCTCTCTCCATCACAGCTGGCCTGCTGAGCTCTGAGGAGCTGATGTATGTGGTCCCTGACTGCTGCTTGGCAAACCTGGCTTGTGCCATTTCAGTGCTGAATGATTCTGCCACATCTGCTCCCTTTCTGATCTCTGAGCACTTTGAGCTATATCCCAGGGCAGCTGTGGATCAGTGAAGGTTTAACAGGGGAAAAAAATGTCTCTTATATTTACAGGGGAAAAAAATGTCTGTAGCTCCATTATTTGTCTTTTTTTTTTTCCCAAAAAGACCACCTCCAATATGCCAATGTTTGCTAATGGAGACAGAGAGTTGGTTTTGGAGCATATGTACTTCATCCCTAAACTAAATCCAGTTGTCTGAGCAAGCTTGGTATGACCTCCTTTTATCAATAAAGTGTTTTTTCCTGTCTCGATAAACTGCAGATTTTCCTCTCTGTGTCAATTGCTTCAAGGATTGCTGTCTACAGAGAAAGGCAGGCACCTCTGCAGGCAGACATTCAGGCCAGCTGTTTTTAGGATGTATTGTAGGCACTCCTTCACAGTGCCTCTGTATATTACTGATGTGCAGGAGGGGAGTTTCTTGATGAGTTGCTTTGATTGGGTATCTAAACTTGAAAATGTTGCAAAATATTACTCACAATATATGGACTATAACCTGTCACATACATAACATAAAGCAGAACATAATTTTCAAACCTCCTTTCTCAATTGGAAATTAAGTGATTTTTTTGGTGACAGCCCAATCCTCATTTGAAATAAACTGGAATCAGCAGCCATCAAAATCAATGAGATCATGTAGTAAAACAGCAGCTAAGGATGTGGACTTAATAATATTTTATTTTCACTAGACAGAAAAACCTGGGGAGGCAGCTGTGGCCTTGAGAAGAGCCAAGCAAAGCCATACTTTCTCTGTGCCCATCTCTATCAGTAGGGAAGAAATGCTGACACAAAAGAAAGTGACAACTCAAATGGACAAGAGGCCAGTGAAGCCAGTCTATTTCCACCCCAGAGAGGACAACAAGATACAATTCCCGTGATGACAATGGACTCATAGAAGTGTTAGCATGAGGGGCTACTTCATGTTTTATTTGTAGTGCTCTTTACCTATGGAAGGAGGAAAACCCTTAAGCTGTCAACCTTAGGTTCAAATCAGATGAGCTCCTTTAACTACCAGATTCTCCAAGTCCTCTAAATGCTCAGGCCCTTTATACAGGTTACAAGGAAAAGCAACAGTTAATGTATTTTCAAAATTATATCTTACCCTTATGGGATCTAATCAATTCTTTGCATCTTTAATTATAATAAATCCTATTTTATATTAACATATAAGGGGTTTTGATTCAGATTACTTTCCTTATAATTATAAAAAATATTAATCTCTTTATCCATTTTTAATGTAAAATTCTGCAGTATATTGGAAGTGCATGACAGTACCACTCCAGATTTTAAGACAGGCTGGAGGAGAACAGCTGTAACTTACTGAGGTAGCTGTGAAAACTGAGAAAACTGCCTATCCCCAAACAAGTTTGCCTGCAGATTAATATCTTTTTGCCTTGGAAGACAGGCCCTGCAATATGCAAAAGCCTCCATCACATTTTTATGTCACGCAGGGGCAACAGCATAGAGTGCTTTGACAGAACTGAGGGAAAACATCATCAGAATTTTCTGAAATATTTCATCTCTAGGTACACTTCTACAAGTCCTTGATTTATGTTAGATCTGACAGGTTTGGTGACTACAGTGGAGCATATTCCATTATGTGGGATGCATGATATTCTTTCATAAAATCAGCTAAATGGAAAGATGGGACCACAGTACTCCTATTGCCTTTGAATTTTTTGAAACCTTAGAATACCAGAATTTCTTACTTTACCTTCATGTGATTATCAGGAAAGAGATGGCCACTACTGACAGATGTGCATATTCCTGGCACGATGCCAGGTGTTTCTGTTTGGTTACATTGCAGCGCTGGCACCAAGCCAAGGAATCAGCAGTTTTGGTTTCCATGAGGAAAAAATTCTTCCCAGTGAGTTTCTATGTGATGGGGTTTTGATGTGATCCAGGATGTTTCTTAGGTCTGTAAGTATTTTCTGTGTGGTGAAAGGAAGGGTTATGAGGAGGAAGGCCCTAAAACCTGGCAGTCAGGGTGTTTCTGGGGGCAACTTTACCCCTGCTCTTGGCGTGCTGCCCCTCACTGCACGCAGGGAAGCTCTGTTCAGTTAATGATATCCATAGCTGGGGACTTCAGAGAGCTGTGACAAATGCAGCTGATTGAGTGCTTTTCTCAGGCGTTGCTTGCTCTCTTTTTCACGTGCAGACCAGCTGCTGGAAAATGTTACATCAATCCTTGCTGTAAGGCACAGCTCTTAGTCTGAGGTGCTACTTCAGCCTTTTCTGGGAGCATGAGTTCCCCCAAACTGAAACCTTGGACACTGTACAGGGACATTTGATTCATTTTGGTTTTGTTTTTTAAGCAATAACTGTTAGCATTCACATTATTCTCTGCTTCCTGCAATGCTTCCTCTGATAAGAGTGCTTCAAGAATGTACGTTTGTGGTAATTAAACCGTCCTGGAAGTGCAGTGTCAGGAAATATATGGTTCTCTACTCTTTTTTCCCCTTTTCTTTCCCCCTGCCCCCCCATTTGCCAGCTACTTGCCTATTTATAGAAATACATCTCACCATTTACTTCAGAGCAGTGACATGGAGAAGCAGATATTTAGAGGAAGTCCATTTGCTGTGCAAAAACATCCATCACCTTTATCACCCATGGAGACCAAAAAAGAATCAATTACAATACTTCACTTGGGAATGACTAATTGAATTGTGAAATATACTGACACTCTGAAGTCACTGTGGTGAGCTAAATACTGTAAAAGGCAGGAAATGTAGATAAGATGCTGATTCAATTGATTTGAGGCTAGAATACATTTTCAGTTTGTGTTGATGCTCTAAGCTTGTCTAATTTCCACCAAGTCTTATTAATCAAGGGTCAGGGAATTAACTCAGAAGAGAAAACTGCAGAGGATTTGCACCTACTTGGTGAAATTAGCTCTGAGTGCTAAACAGACCTCATCCCATCCTGCAGTCAGAGATCAGCTGTCAACTCTGCGTTTAATCACAGAACCACTGAAATTAGTCATTTGGCTGGCTCTAGTGGGGCATCTATCTTATGTCCTCTGCCATCATCCTCCTCCACACTTGCTAGCACCTTCAAATCCTGCAGGAGAAGGCAGAAAAAAGAGGCAGAGGGTGTTGCTGGGTGCTCTCAGATGGATCTGCTCAGTCCTGCTGCTGTTTGGTTGTGTCTTGTGTTAATGTACATTGAAAAGCTCCACCGGACATTCCAGAGACTGGAACTTCCTCACCTGTGGTGTCAAACTCTTAGGAAGATCCCTGGCACAACTTTAACCAGAACCATCCTCCCTATCTCAAATGCCTCAGAAGCCATCACAGGGCAAATACCAGTTCCAGGAGGCCCTTTGGGTGAATGGCTTCCAATTGTGTATTCATGCTGGGTGCAATGTTACCAATTCAGGTTTTACTTCGTCCTTTGACCTCAGTGGCAGAGAATGATTTGGCTCAAATTTAATTTACTGGTGCAAACATTGTTTCCATGCTGCAATAAATAACTGTTTAAAATAAAACACTGAAACTTGGGAAATCTAGCCTCAAAAAATTTTGAGTTTTTTTTACATATACTGCAAAATTAATCAAATAATGTGCTAATAAAAGTCAGTTAATTCAAATACAAAAATCTGCAGATGGATATAATTACTATGCTTGCTTAGTAACAAGCATGTGGTTCATTACTGAGGGAGAGTTACATGTGCTCTGGGGATCCTCTCTTTCCCATTCCCCTGAGCTGTAGGAAGGAAGAAGGGCTGACCTTCCTGCCCCAGTGGAGTCCACCCTACCGATCCATCCAAATCAAAAGGTACCTTGAATTTCTAGGGCTTTCTGAAAAGCTTCTGAAGAGGAAAATGCTTTGGTCTTTGCAATGTCCTAGGGGCCGGATCCAAGCACTTTGCAAGCAAAGAGAATTGCTGAGTTTGCTACAGAAGGTGAAATCTCAGCCATTGAAATAAATGCTGCCATCCCCTTGATCCACTGAAGTTAGGATTTAAGTTCATTTATTCTTCAATTCATCATGTTGAAGAATTCTATCTCCATATCTCTTAGCTTTAACACTTTGAAATAACAATAGTTCAGGAACATGATTCAGTGTAGTCAATGCTTCTTTTACCTACAAAGGAAATAAAAGAACATTCTATAGGTATACTTAATTTAAACTGGTTCCTAATTTATTTTTCTAATATATTTGGTTTAAACACTAGAAGGGCTGGTCTTGTTTACAAGATGAAGTGTTAGAGTCTCTGGATTCTCTCCATGAAATTGACTCAGTCTTCTTTGTATCTAAAGGATTTGTGATCCATCATGGTGTCAGGAAGGAATGTTTCTGTTAGAACTGATCAGGTTGTTCACTACAGCAGAAGAAAAAAATTCAGGAAAGAAATGTGTAGTTATGACCTGTGATCTGAAGAATAGAAGATTTGAAAGGTAGAAAGGAAGAGACTGTGTCTACTACTAAGCTCAAGATGGAGGTAAAGGGAAGGGAGAAAGAGAAGGAGAGGTAAAAAAGGAAATCTACTGCATATTTTTAGTCCATATTTATATTGCAAGATGCTTTGGTGCTGGACATCTCATGAGCAATGGTGTTTTATGTACATTCTGCCAGTGTGGAATAACTGGCACAAACAACTTTCCATTTTCAGGCAGGACCAAGGTGTAATTTTACATTAAATTGAGTGCATGTGGCCCACTGGATGACATTATTCTATTGATGGGATTTGGCACTATTCCTGTGGCAAGCACTGCTGGAGAGAACAGTATCCATAATTTAGATGGACAAATATCAGGGGAAGAAACATCTGAAGTTGAAGTAACTTGTCTATGGACAGACAACAGGTAGCTGGCAGGACTGGAGGTTAAACCTGATTTTCTAGCTTTTAAACCCATGCCCTGCTTGCTCAGTGATAACAGGCAGATGTATAAAACAAAACAGAAACTGCAACAAACTGCTCTTCCCTTCCCTTCCCTTCCCTTCCCTTCCCTTCCCTTCCCTTCCCTTCCCTTCCCT
>JAYDZK010000169.1:101406214-101444791 GCA_034509185.1 Euphonia xanthogaster | reverse complement strand
CTAGTGACTTAAAGCTTTTACTTAAAACATTACTTCCTAACGTAACTTTTTCCTTAAACTTCATTAAAATAACTTTAAATAAATAAGGATATGATTTTGTGTCAGATAATTTTTGATCAGGTATTTCTGCTAGTGAATAAGTTGCAATGTGTTTATTAATATAGATGGAAAACTAAGAGTCCAAAAATGTAGTTTCAGAAAAAGAACTTAAAGAACTTAAAGAACTTATTAATAACTTAAAGAACACATTGCTAAATAGAGATGCAACACATTTCTGTGTTCAAACACAGAGAACATAGCGATTCTGTATTTTAGAAACAGGTTTTCACATATGGTGTGGATGCCTAAATGAACATGTCCTAGAGCTCTTGAAATCCAACAAGTTTAGAAAATTGTGATGTCATCCTGAAAAGTCAGGTTTTTTTATGAGGGAGTTCTCAAAGTGTATACAAGAACAAGTACACATTTTTTCAGTGTGTCACATGCAAAAAAATGACACTCACTCCAATATCATTGCCAAGGGTTTACACCACATATTTCCAGTGCACCTGTTACACAAAGGAAAATTGCACTGCCAACTGAAATTTTTTCTGACCATGTCCACATTCTGTACTAAAAGCTGGCTTGCAACTGAAAAGTGAAACACAAGAGCCTGAGGATGGGACTTGAAGAAATGCTTACACAGACCCTCACTTTTCCCATGTTTTCAATTAAGTAGAGGACAAGCTTCTTAGGTGAAGCTCAATTTTGTACAAATTCTTAATTTTGTACAAAAAGACAGTCGTGAGTATAGATGTACTGTGGGAAAATGAGTCTGGCCAATGAACTGGAATGAGATGGACAGGAATGCAAGCTGTAATTCTTGCAAAGTCCTTTGGCAACATCTAGTTAGGTTTATCACAATACAAGAATGATATTTGACAGTGAAGTCTTTGTGTTCTCTTCTTGTAAATCTTTACACTAGCACCAGTTCACAATATTTCCGTTTCCTGAAAAATTACCTTTAGTAATTCCTTATGGGAATTATACCCATGTTGCTGTCAATATATTGTACATTGTCCTTAAATGATGATAAGTGTGCAAAGACCCTAACAACTGGTTAGAGCCTTGACAACTGCAAAACAAAGATGTTCTGTGCTGGCCTAAGCTAGAGAGAATGAGAGAAGTGCTGGAGCCAGCCACATACTTTGGGAGTTTTCCAGCTCTCTCAGAAAACCCTTTTTTTTTTTTTCTTGTTTGGCAACAAATGGCACTGATGAGAACAATGAATTTCAGTAATTAGGTTAAGAGGCTTAAACAAACAACCTCACTAGAACACTGAAAGATGAAGATGGGAATATAGATTATTGTGAGTTTATTGTCATTGTAGACTGATGAAAGTTTAGTTAGCTAGCTGACATTTATATTATTGATTTCATCACAAAGTTCATTCCAGATCTGCCCATTTCTCTATCTGCTGTTTGGGTTTAGGAGCAAAAAAGCTGCATAACAGAACTGGAAGAAAGTAAATCTGAGAGATGCTGGGGGGTGAATTGACTGCACAGGAAGTACATTCAGCCAAAGAACAGCTGTATTTTTTTTCAGAAAGGAAGCTCAGTCCATGAGTTAATGTCTCATAGGTTTTTGGAGAAGAGGGTTCAAATCCCTCCTCTTCTGCTCATTTTTTGATCTTGAATAATTCACTTGAAGTTTCCTATAAGCTAAAAGCAGCACTTAGTTATGGAAACAATTCTGTCCTGCAGGAGTGTTGCAAAGCTCATGACATGCTCAGATCACGAGTTCATTTAAACATCTTATGAACAACTGTAATATTTTGCAAATTACCCAACTCATTGGCTTTGGCTGAAACCTGAAGCCTTTGCAGGCAGGGTGATGTTTTTGATGTTCTTTCTCTGTGACACTTTTCAATGGATCTTTATCTGTGAAATTGCTATATGTTTTCCAAATTTGCCCTTTTTTTTAGCTGTATGGTCAGTCATGGCAAACGTCTGCAAAAAGAGTTCATGTTTAGAACAATTAGTAAAGAAATGAGGAGGGGCACTTCATTGCTGTGGGAACAACTTCATTTCAGTCTTCTGGATGGAAACTGATGTAATAATAAAAGTCAGTTTTGCTGATAAATTTCTTCAGAAACAAATGAAGCTTCATTCTACATTTTCAAACTTTCAGAGCAGTGTAACAGGATGTGTTAAGTGATGAATAAAGGTAAGAATGGTGTTGGACTGGAAACATGCTGCTTAAAAAACAGTGACTGCAGTATTTAAGGTGAAGAGTATATATCGCAAATATTATTTAGTATTTTCTTCAAAGTGTCTTCAGAAGGGCTCAGTTTATAAAGGCAAAACCAGCTTGATCGTGAGGAGGGATTGGATTGGAAATTTAGGCTGATAATTATAATATAATAAAAGCATTTTGCTTTAATGCATATTTGCTGCATATCTAAACCTTCTAATGATTCACATCCAAGTCTCTCAATTGTTTGTAAACAAAAATTGATTACATTAAGAAGTAAGCAGTTAGGAAAAAAAACCCCAAGCATGATATACAATATGTAACTTGCATGCTAAAAAATACTGAAAAAAATAATGTGAGAAACTAAATATATGGAGGAAAATGTTAGCATGATAAAATGTAGGTTTGTAATGTATGTTGGTATAAAACTATCTGAAGATAAAGTGATGTTGGAAAATATCAGTGTCATGATGTTGGAAACAATCAAATTATTTTTAGAAGACATAGAATAGTTAAAATTCTATTCTAAAATTCTATAAAAATAGCTGGATTCCTAGAAATAAAATACAGATGCTGTACTTCTACCATAGAAGAACAACAAATTTCTTTGTGGCTTGTCATGGTCTAAGGAAAATACAAAGCAACTTTAAGTAGAATTAAACACTTCTAATTCACTGGAAACAGATGTTTTGCACACAAATTGCTCTAGGAAATCTTTAATCTTTAATCCTCATTTTTAACAAATTCTGGAACACCAGGAAAATTCCAGAAGACTGAAACTGAGTTTGGAGTGAGCCAATACTTAAAAAAATCTGACAAGATGACTGGAATTCAGTGTAGGTCAATTAGTCTGACATCTATTCCAGAAAATATAACAGAAAAACTGGGAAGAGAATCAGCTGAGAAATAATTAAAGGATAGAAATAAAATTATTTCCAGACAACATGGTTTTATGAAAAGCAGATCATGTCAAAGAAATCTCACTTTATTCTTTGATGAAATTGCAAGCTTGTTTGAGTAATCTGATTTTTGTAAAATATTTGAATTTGGCAGCACAGCATGTTCTGATTTAAACATTGGCATCATATACTATTAATAAAGCAAATGTTTTATGAATTAAGAACTGGTTAAGTGATAGATCTTAGAAAGAGATTGTCTCCAGGAAATTATCAACAGCTGAACATACTTATAATGGAGTTTCATGGGGATCAGTAGCAAACCTGATACCATTCAACGATTTCACTGATTATTTTTGAAAGTAAATAATTAATCACTTATGATAACATTTGTAATTAAAACTGAAAAAGGAAAAGCAAGTTGGTAAAATAGTGCACAAGGATAAGGCAATGAGGCAAGATGATCTTTTCATAAACAGGACCCTGAAAAAGACCTAGGGATCAAAATGAAGGAGCGACCTAATGTGAGGTCTCAGCATGGTAAAAGTGCTGATAGTTAGCTGTAGTTGCAGTCTACCTGCAGATGCTGCTCTGCTGTTCTCTGGGTCCTGGCTCTTCAGTGTGCAATCAGCACTGGGGTGTCTGTGCTGCACTTCTCTGCCTTTCCTCTTGTGCTGGTTTGTATGAACTGAGACAGCTCAGATGCCTTGGATGCCTCTGCCAGCATGATGTAATTTTGCCCTTGATCACAATCACACTACTTTCACAGGGAGAATGTAATGGGTATTAAATAACCCTCCAATCTAAGAGGAAGGAAGTAACAAGAAGCAACGTCTGGAAGTTGAAGACATGCTCATTTGAGTTAAAAAGTATTATTGTTCCTGTATACACATCGCTGGAAGAAATTATCAGGGGAATGTCCAGCTTTAGACAAGCCTGTGCCTTTGGAAACATTTGTAATTTTGTGAAAGGGGGTGGCAATCTCCATGATACCTAGGTGAAAAAAACACTGTCTAACTTTCTCATTAGCATTTAAAAAAGAAAAAAACAGAGACCTGGTTGCTGGTTCTGTTTATTGCTCAGAACAGTTATCTTGCTGACACTGATTTTGGAGGGGAAAGGGTTGAAATCTTATATTTACAGGTGAAGTACATAATATGTGCAGAAGAATCTGTAAAGAAAAAGAAAGTTAATAATATAATACACTAAAAGTTAAATCTGAAGCTCTGCTCTCAGGCAACAAGCCTGCCAATTGAAAAAAGTCTTGGATTGCCCATGCTTAATGCTTTTCAGATGACAAAAAGGGTATGACCTTGAGAGGTCATCCCCTATCTTAAGTCAAGATCAACTCCACTGAAAGCTGATTAGGAGAAAAATGAAATGCCAGTAATGTTAAACTCACAGGTATAAAAAATGTCCTTCCAGCAACAACATAAATGACTTCTAATCCAACCGAGGTCCCCCTATCCCAGGCATTTCAGGGAAATAACAGCAGCTTCTCATAGAACCTGTGAATGTTTGGCCTCTTCTAGAAGAATCCTTAAAATTCCCCAAATGTTCTCTCTCAGAGACTCCAGGCTACAATTTTGTGTATGTAAATAGTTCAAGTCAAGGATTAAAGAGTGTCCTGACCCTGAATAAGTCCAGGTAGTGTGAAAGGCAGTATTTCAACAGCAGAATGAGAACAGTGAGATCAGCTACTATTCCAAGTGACCAAACTTCTCAAAACAGAAAAGACTCCCTGTTTTAAATTCAATTTAATAGAAAGATTCTGTAGTCAATACCCTAACTTGCTTGTACCTCTTCTTCCCACTGCTGAAACTAACACTTGTGGACTTCAGTTCCTGTAGAATCACTTAATCCTGCCTGACAAAAATATTGTTAGTGAACTTTAAATTAAAGATTATTGATTTGGAAAATCACAGTAGTTTGCAGTGAAAGAGTGATATTAAAATATTTTCTTGGTAAAATGACCTTAAAAATCACAGCTTATTCAGTATTTTTTAGATGGTGTATAGTTGTACATCTTTAGTACAATTTCATTTAGGAAATGTTGCTGTAAGATGGGCAGACTGGCAGAGCATGCTGCTGGCAGTGTTCATTTTCCACCATGAATTATTTGGGGATGTAGATGCTCTAACATTAATTATTTAAATACAAATATTTAAATATTGACCACAATATTGAAAGAGGTATGCTCCTACCTTCTAGACAAAATAATGTAAGAAATAAAAAAGTACTGATACAGCTGCTTTGGGAACATCTGGACTGTTACTTGTGTATGACAATGATTGACACAATCTACTTGAATTACATCTTATAAATCCCAGACAAAGAGATAAAGAAATGCAGAATTGACAGCCCTGCATCAATTTCAATAAGCAAGACTTGACCTAAAAATAGTCCAGAGGAGACCACAAAGATGTTCAGAAGACTGTAGCACCTCTCCTGTGAAGACAGCTGGAGAGGGCTGGGGCTGTTTGGCCTGGAGAAGAGGAGGCTCAGGGGAGCTCCTGTTGCACCTTCCAGCAACCAAAGGGGCTGCAAGAGAGCTGGAGAGGGACTTTGGACAAGTGTGTGTTGCAATAGGGGGAATGGCTTTAAACTGAAAGGGGGCACGTTTAGATGAGGTATTAAGGAAAATTTCTTTCCTGTGAGAGCTGTGTGGCACTGGAACAGGTTGTCCAGAGTAGTTGTGAATCCCCATCCCAGGAAGTTTTGAGAACAGTTTGGATGAGGCTTTGAGCAACATGGTCTGTGTAATCGTGGCAGCGGGGCTGGAACTGAATGGTCTTTTAAGTCCCTTCCAACTGAAACCATTCTATGATCCTATGAATTCCACAGGCTCTGTCTGCTCCCGCTCACTGTCACAGTGGTGTCTCTCAAGAATAATGTGTTTACAGAATCACAGAATATGCTGAGTTGCAAGGAACCCACAAGGATCATTGACTCCAACTCCTGGCTCTGCTCAGGACACCCTGAGTCACACCACGTGCCTGAGAGCACTGTCCAAATGCTCCTTGAGCTCTGTCAGGCTGGTGCTGTGACCACTTCCCTGGGGAGCTGTTCCAGTGCCCAAACACCCTCTAAATGAAGAACCTTTTTCTAATGTCCAACCTAAAGCTCTCCTGACACAACTTCAGGCCATTCCCTTGGATCCTTTCACCAGTCAGCACAGAAACCTATGGTTTTGAGTTTACAAAGACTAAGAAACTGAAATTAATTTTTACATTCTTCACTTGTTTTAAGGGAGAACAAATTTTGAGAAAAGGAGTGTACAGGTTCTCATAGAGGTGCAAATGCTTTATGACAGAAAAGCACTGTCATAAAGCACTTGCACCTCTATGAGAACCTGTATTAATTGAGAAGAAATTGGGGTAAGGACAGAGCAGGATTAGCCTGTCAGCCGAAGGGTAGGTGAGCTCAAGGCAGCTGTGAAACCACACTTGAAGTCTCTTTTGTCAAGTGAGCCTGGATCCCCAAATCTCTGATGGATCAGCTGTTGTCCAAGGCTAGTGGAGAGGTCTCCAGGCAGGGGTCCTGTTTTACATAGGAGCTCTGGCCACACATCTGTGCAGCAGGGTTGGCTCAGGCCCTGGCTTGATGTCACACTGCTCAAGCAAGTGGTACAGATGTCATCACAGGGCTTCACAGGCTCTCTTATGCTGTGTGTGATGCACATACAATGAAAAGATTGTGCCTGACCCCATTTTTAAAAGATCTAAGAAGCTGAGTCTAAAGTGAAAGTTGGCAGACACCAACAGATGCAGCAGAAGGAGATGTGTGGGAATTACCACTGGAACACCAGATCAGTTGTCCTTCCATTAGCAGCTATTTGTACACAAGGTGGGAATGTAGCTTTAACAGTCAGCACGTGGCATGTAAACCACTGCTTAAACTCAGATCACACAGATGCCATTGCCAGTTTTCCCAACACCAAAGTCAGTACAGCAGCAGCTTGTGTCTCCTAGTGCTTCTTCCTCTAAGGGTCAGCACAAGCAATCTCCTTTGGGATAATGTTTGCTTTGCAGTTCCAATCCCAGCCCATACACTCAATAACAACTCTGTGGTGACAGGCTTGATGAGAAATACCAAGGGTTTATATATTTACTATCCAAATTCCAAGGCTTGCTGATCAGGAGGATGGAGAGCATCCAAAATAGCCTCTCCCATAACTTCTGCTTCTTTGTGGGCTTACCAGACTGTCTTCCCCAGGTTGGTAAACACAGCTGGAAGAGACAACTGCAATACTCCATCCCTGGAAGTGTTTAAGGCAAAGCTGGATGGGGTCCTGATCAATCTCATCTAGTGGAAATTGTCCCTGCCCGGTGGTGAGGTTGGAACTGGATGATCTGTGAAGTCCCTTCTAGACCAAACCATTCTATAATTCTATCAGTCTGTGAATTTATGAGATGAAATTGATAAAGACAAATTTGAGGTATTTATAGTCTCTCTAAGGAAGGTCAGATGTTACTTTTCTCAAGTAAACCAAACCCTAGAACCTCATCAGAGGAGAGGAATATGCAAAAGATTTCATGTAGAAGATTGAAGCATTCTGATAGACCTAGTTTCTATTAACCCTTTTTACACTGTGTTACTTCTGTGGACACTGAATTTCTCTTTGCTTTAAGGAAGAGTGTGTGTCGACTCATTACCACAGACCTTAAAGGAAAACCTTTAAGCTGCCTCAGGATGTGTTCAGCAAATGTGTTAGTTTCTGCAGATGTGGATTGGATTGCTGTGCTTCTTGTCTCAAAGGTTATCTAAAATAGAGTCCTTAATAATTCTGTTGGAACATTACTCACATTTTACTATAAGCACAAGCTTCTATTGCTGTAACTTTCTAAAGAGTTACTCTGGCAAAAACTCACATCCAGATTCATTTACAGGAGTGAACAGTAGCAGCATATTCTGTATTTGCTGGTTACCCTCATCTGAACACCTCCATATAGCACTTCTTCATTGCCTGGAACTGTAGATCACTGTGCTCAATAAAGCACAGTGTTGTCTTTCTTGCCTGGGGCAGGAATTGACCCTGAATTTTTAACTTGAACCATTAAATGCCAAAGGTGGTGTAGCTGCAGAATGACAGCTTTTCCTCTGTACCCCCAGCTGCCTCATTGCACTCAGCTTTGCAGAACTCTTTGAACTTACGAGGTCTCTTTGGTGCAATGCACAAGTACAAAGAGTAGAGGCTTCATCTGTGATTTTTCATACATGTGCAGACTTCAGCAGTCCTGAATGCATAAACTTTACCCAATGTGATATGTTTGATTCATTTAATATTTATTTAAACACTGTAATAATATTTTGTCATAGAACATTCCTATTATGGGCTTTGCTACTCCGATGTAGCTACTGCAGAACCAAAAAAGAACTACCAGCTCAGGAGGTGAAGGAGTAGATGTCAAGTAAAGGGCCACTGTCCAGCAGAACATGAGAAAAGAATTAACACATTTCGAGAGGACAGCGGCTGGCCTCTGAAGGATGAAACGCAGTTCAGTGTTTCTGTCATTGCTCCAGCTGGCTGACCTACTGATTGGCTCCAGGCCTGGGAACAGCTTGACCAGTTATCAGCCCAGAAACAAATGCTTCAGCAACTGAGCATGTCAAATAGAAATGTGAGAAAGAAAGGAAAATGCTAATGAGATTTTATCTAGAATTTTGTGAGTGAAATATAAAAATAATGAAATATCACCTCAAAAGGGGTAGTTCTTGGGAGAGGAAAAAAGAAATTTTTTTCTGTGTTTGGAAAGGGATAAATGTAAGAATTTAGAAAGTAGAAGATATTAGATAAATAAATAATGAGGCCCACATAAATGAATAAACTTTACAGACTTACATTACCAAGGGTACTAAAAAGAGTGTTAGTAATTATTAAGCATACTTACTAATTACCTAGTGGCCTGTTCAGATCTGTTTATTATGGAAATGCAGAATTTTATTCTAAATCTGAATGAAGTGGCATATCCACCAGGGGAACATGCAGCCCATGCAGAGGGGTAGCCTCAGTCTGCAACTGTTTAATACATCTGTTCATGACATAAGTAAGTAAATGAGTTCATTATGGGAGGAGTAATTAGTCATTGGATAAAGGTGGAGCACCAGTTTGTGCACTGTGTGCTCGAAGACTGACAGAAAAGGCATAGATGTGTTTATTTCTACACACAGTAAGTACATCTTTATTAGCTGTGTAAAAATCTATAGAAGCTCCTTTTTCCTCCATTGCTTGAGTCATTAATTGAAAAATTAACTGTTGAGAAAAACCAAAATGCAGAATGTTTCTCAGCTATTTGGAGAAATGGAGAATACAGGAGAAAAGTGGAGTGTAGACTCAGTAATGAATAATGCTGAAAGGCTGAATATGACAGGAATATAAGAAAGGCAAAATATTCCAGTTCTGTGGGCACAGGAAGGACTAAACACCAGTTTCGTAGTGAGTGGAGGTGCTGCAGTGATGTCTCATGGATGTGGGTTGGCCATTGCTACAGCCTCAGTGTTTCTTTCAGTAGTAAGATGCAGGATTGATGGTTCATGGATGATGTTTCCTCAGTCTTTTCAGATTGGGTTGGTGTCTCCCAGTCTTCTTTTTTGTCACCCCAATTCTCCTGAAGTTATCACAGCATTTGCTTCCTCAAGTGCTGCAGTCAGTTCTGCAAAGGCCTGTTTTGATACCTGGTGAGTCCTGGTTAGAGGATGGAGCATAAACCTGATTTATCTGTGAGCAATGGCATCACAGGCCCAGCCACATATCTGGTGCAGCAAAACAAGAAGTTGGATTTCATGTTTGGGACCTGATTCTCCTCTCCTCCCTGCATTCTCAGGAGAGACTCAGCTTTAGAGAGATTGACTCTCTAGCTTGGCTTTAGGCTATCTTTCCCATCTGGGTTTCTGCAATATCACAATAAACATAGACAGGACTAATGGGAAGAAAATATGAAAATTCTGAGCACAAAACCAAAGCAATTCTTGCAGAATGCATAAAATATGAATGTGTAAGCAAAAAAAAAAAAAAAAAAAAAGGACTTAAACACCTGGAGTAATAAAGGCTCTTCTGCAAAATATGTTTCAATATTTAAATAACTATTTTTGGTAGCCTTTTGGGTAACAATATAGTTTGACTGCTGGCCATTTCCTACAATGGAAACTGAAGGCACATCCAGTATAGTTTTACTGTAATAAATAGAATTTGAAAAAAGCAAACTGTAAGGCTGCAAAGCAGATTGTTTTCCTGAACTGCTTTTCTCTCTGAAACATTTTGTTGGCATGACATATACTGTTTATTGTTTTACATGTCTTTATAGCCTTCAGCCTCTCTCTCTGTCAACACATTACTCTTCAGCTTCCTTGTGCTCTTCTGTCTTTGCTGGTGCCGTGGGAACATAAAGCAAATGATTCTACTGTTCTCAGCCAGAAATTGTTTTTCATTATAATTTCAAGAGGGGCTTTGAAGTATCTACTTAGGCTCTCACAGCTAATAAGAGACAAGGCAGTTGCTATGCTACTTGTTGATTAAATGAAAACCAGACCTGATAACATGTGAAAGCTTCCTGAGGGAGGTGTTTCTCTTCTGGAGATGAGTACTGAGCAGTTAAGACCTGAAGTTGCATGTCTAAGGTTAAATGCCTAAATGGTCATTTTAAGCTCTGCAAGCAGTGAGCTGGCTATCTGGAGTCAGAGTGTCAGTGGGTGTAAAACATCACTGACACTTCCTGAGCATTTGGGAGCTAGGGGCTTTGAGGACAAAATGTCCATTTTGTATTCCAAGAATTAAAAATCCTAAATTTTCAGAACTAAATGAAAAAAAAAATTAAGAACTAAATGAAAGAACTAATTGAAAAAAAATAACTAAATTAAAAAAAAAATATTCTTCTGACATGCAATGTGACAGAAAATTCTAATGACACCCAGGAGAAAATCCTCAGCCCTGCCAAAACCAAGATATCATATTTAAGGCCATAAATAACATGTATTATGTATGAAATAACATTTCATACTTGCCACAGTTTGAAAATGAGTTTATTGTGAAAATCCCAAAATGCCACTTACATTTCTGAAACAGAGTATAGGCTTCTAAATTCAAGTCATTAGTCTTATCTAAAGCCCTGAATCTGTTTAGACATTGGAAGTTTCTGAATGTATGGGGTTTCTTATGTATATGTTTCTTAAGGGGTATATTTTACCCCTTAAGTCAGATTTAACACATTCTGAGAGCACCAAGTGCAGAATAAAATAAAAGTAACAATGAATTTCACTATGAAACACAACAAAAAGAGGTTCCAGAGCATTAATTGGTTTGTGTATTTAATTTAAAATATACTTCAAACTGCAACTCTCTTTTTCCTTTGCTGTTTGAAATAGGCAACTCTGCAGCAAAGGATGTAAGAGTCATGAGACCAAAGAAAGAACAGTCAAGAGAAAGCATAATTTTATAGCCCAGTGATTTCAGCACTGTTGGAAGAGAATAGAACTGGTTCTGCTCTGTACATAATTTCATTTTATGTGTGTTTGTCTGTTTTAATGGAAATGTAGAAGCAATCCTCAGCAGCAGAATAGAAAATGACATTACACCTTGTCTCACTTGCTGTATTTTTGGTCCCACACTGTGGTTACCATGTGAACTGCTTGAAGAGTGGTGAATGTACCTATAAGCTTGTGTTTATCCTCTTAGAGTAGAGATATGAATTTAGTTCCCTTAAGCTAAGAAGGGTTTTCTTCTGTTCTGGTTATTGGTAGAAAAACACCTGATTTTGTAGCTGCTCACAAACAAACATCACAGCAAGGATCTGCATTCTGGCTTAACTGAGAAGCAAACATCAATTAGATGAAAACATTGGATGGCAAAATTCAAGACGAAGAGAGATTAACATTTTTCAGATACATTTCTATTTCCATCTGGAAGAATCAGCCAGCTGCTGTCAGCACCTTCCTCTCCCATGTGTGTTTTCCGCCCCTTCTCCAGACTATCTAGATTTTAGACTGTTGCATCATAGGACTTTCTGGGAATGGGGTCATCAAGATGTGTTATCTACCAATGTATTTCATGCATATGCTATGTTAAAATTTCTATGATTGCCTTAATATCTTCCTCTGTGTACTAGGGGAAAAAATAACAGTCCACTATCAATGTGTTGCTAGACAGTAAAACCAGAATTTTTCTGAAAATAACAGTTTTTGAAAGAAAAAATACTTTAGATGTTACAATAATAGCACATTTAATCTATTAATTTGTGATCTCTGAAAAGGACATGAAAGTAAGGAGATTATCCTAGGGCAGTAGTGTCCACAGACATTTCCCACTTTATACCTTTATTTCAGGTTCATAAAATGAAAATATGTGCTGGGATAATTTTTTGCTTATTGTGTCAGATTTCTGTTATTGCACTTGGCAATTTCATCCAATCTGTGCACTGAAAAAAAGAAATCTTGTATTTCCAAAACAAACAAAAGCTCGAGTTGCATGGTAACCAGCCCACAAACTAAGTCCTAGAAATATCAGATCCAGAGGGCTCAGGACTTTGCCAAAGAAACAGAGTGCTTTAAATTGATCTCTTCATATGATAATAACGGGGGTTTTAACCACTACATGATAAAAAATGATGCTGTAGCCAAAATCTTTACTGTCACTGAAGTCAAGGGGGTTACATCATTGGTGAAGGGGATTCCAGCTCTTCCCAAGCAGTTTGTCCTGGTGCAGCCTGCAGAGGGAAGTTTGCCTTCATCACAGAGGGCAGGTCTCACCACGCCCCATGCCTGTTGTGTCAGAAAGGAACTTTACTGTAAAGACACTGTGAACTTTAGACCCACTGAATAAGAGGGCATAAGAATAAAGGGCATGGGAGGATGAAGAAAAGCCCCTCAATGTTTGCCATCCCTCTCATATTACAGAGATAAAAAGACAGACACATTTGCATGATTTTCCTCTGCACATTTCACGTTAACCTGATGGTTTCAAAGGCTATAGTTACTTTGGCTCCCCTAGTGATGTGGAACCACTGGAGATATGTTTCAAGAAGCTGGAAGGAGCCATTAAACTGATGGAAGTGCCTTGCTGAGGATCACAAGATAGGGTATCATGGGTTAACCCCAGCTAGCAGCTAAGTACTGTGCAGGCACTCATGCAGTCCTCCCCCCTTCCCCAGCAGGATGAGGAGGACAATCAGGAACAAAAAAGTAAAAGTCATGGGTTGAGATAAGAACAGTGTAATAATTGATACAAAGTAAAATACACTAATACTACTAATAAAAAGGACATGGAGAGAAAAAATCCAAGAAAAGCAAGTGATGCATGACACCACCCACTGACCAGTGCTCAACCCATCCCCGAGCACCAATTGTCTCCTCTCAGTCAACTCTCCCTCAGCTTATGTACTGCTCTCTTAAGCAAGAGAAAACGTCCTAAGCAAAAAATTTCTTCACAGCTCAGTTTGTAATGCATCTTCATGAATAGCAAGCTAAAAAAAAATTCTTATTCATAGTGTGTGGGATCTCCATAATCATGAACTTAATAAGTGAGCTGACATCAAAGTAGTCATTGAGATATTCTTGATTTTCTGCCTAAAACATCAATGTTTCATTCACTTATAGTTTTTGATTCATATAAATCCTCAATCAACCTTTAATCCACAGACCATGGCTGGTAAGATTTTGGGGTAAAAGAGTAGTAGCTGTGGCAATGGAGATACTGTACATTGAAATCACTATTAAGTGTTCAATAGAGGGAGCTGGAAATACCTGACACAGTACAAAAGTTCAAGTCAGGTAAAGATCACCATCATTGCTAAATTCATGTTTGAGTGGGAAGGATACACCTGAGTGTCGCTACCAAACTTTGGAGACTGTTTTGATTCCAAAGTGGATTCATTGTAAATAATGGAGTCAGAGTGCCATTTTTTCAGCTGTGTTCTCAGCCTGAGCACACATACACACAGAGGCACATGGTGCTCCAGGGATATGATTCCTCACAAGTGTATGAATTCCAGGAGAGTTAATACCTGGGAGGACTGGCAATTCAGCAGACTGACTGTGGTGAATCTCTGCTGAAATGAGCCATATTTCATTAACACCTGTTGATTTGCACTCTACACGTCCCCAGTTCTGTGAGCAACACTTGGCCCTCACATTAGCCAGTTCAGTCTGGTACAGCTGCTTGTAGCAGCCCAACCCATGTGGTCTTTCTCATTGCCCCTCCGTCTCTCCTTGTCCCAAGTCCTTTACCCACTGCATTTTTGACTCTGTGGATGTGACAGAAAGCATCTCTTTTCACATTTTCAGGTCTAGAAGTTTGTCTCTTGATTTAGGTGTTGTCTCTCTTGCTAACCACAAAAGCACCAACCAGCCACAGCCCCAGTAATACACCTAGGCTTGTCTAATCTGTCTGGACACAAATCTGGGCTGCACAAGGGCAATAGTCTCCTGCTCTGTGGTTGTCACTGAAGGATCTATGGTACCTGTGCTCTCCAGGGTGAACTGTCAGACTTCTAATGGTCTAGTTTTAACTGGTGTGGTTGGTTGACCTGAAAAATAGATGGATGAAACTCAGACTCTTTGATCTAGGTATGGTGCTCTTGCAGCAGATTTGCTGTTGGAATGAGACAGGATTCAAGAGAACCAGCTGGAGTCTGGTATGTAGGATTTTCTGGACTAAAGCCAGGGAGCTTAGCTAATAACTCAGGAAGACAGGCTGCTCCATCTTCTAATTGGCTGCCAACTTCAGGCCCTGAGTGCCCAGTTATTCATGCTGGAACCAGCGCAACTGAAAAAGTATTGATACAGATTTTATGGTTGCTTTATTCTGTCAAAAGTGGTTGAATTAATCTGTCTCTTTGCATATAAAACACAGGTTGCAAGTGGCTTGTGGGCTGCAGAACCTCTGACTCAAACCATGCCCTTGTCTCCATTTGAGCGTCACCATCCTTATAAAGGGCTGGTGGGAAGATCTGTGTTGTTCCTTCAAGACAAGACCTGGGGCCCAGAAAGCCTTCTGTGCTTGCCTTTAAACCTGAGCTGGAGATAAAACAACCTAGGTGATACCAGGAAAGAATATTCTGTCCCACACAAGTGTCTGTCCGTAGTTGTGAGTCACAAACAATGGGGAACAATATCTGATTGCAAGGGATCCTTCTCTTAGACCTGTCCAACTAGATTCTTTGCCTTTGGACATTTTGTTTCAGAGCTATGGTCTGAGCTGGGCCTCACAATCAGATGCCTTTAAGATCTTTTTAGACAATATGAAGTTAAACACCTTGGAAAAAGGTGGCCAAATCTGTAGAAAACCTCCTATAAAGTATGTACATCAAAACCAGTGCCCTTGTGATGTTCAGGCTGAAAGGATTTGGGGGAATGCTGGCTTAGGAGAAATGTATTTATGTCCAGGACACTGAGGTGAAAAAAACAAGATTTAGGAGAGAAACACTGGTCACTCTCTAAAGAAGTGTTGAGAGCCTGGTTCTCAAAACAAATAAAAGAGAGCTTATCAAGAATGATTTTTCTGGGGGGTAAAGGGCTGGCTGGAAAAGCATGAAACTCTTCTAACAGGAAAAATCTCCTCTTGTTTGCTTCATCCTAAATTCAATTGAACAGAAATTTGTGTAACCTGTAAATAAAAGAGACTGGCAAGACACCTGGGCTGAGCACTCACACCTCCTGTAAACTGAAACTAGCTTCAAGGCTCAATTGTTTTCTAACCAGGAATATCAAAGGAGGAACTGTAGAGAGTCCCTTATGGAATGGAGTTCAGAAGAGACACAAAATCCTTGAGCATCAAACCAAAAAGGGTATAGCTAATTATCCTTGTGGAAAATCATGGCACTGTAGAATAGAGAAATGGAAGAGTAGGAAAGCCACCGTGACTGTGGCAAGACAAGCAGAAAACAACTACAGCTGTATTTGAAATTACGTGGAAAATAAGGGAAGAAGGGAGGTCATGTAGTCTAGAAGAGAAATTATGCCAAACAGGCAATATGTCTGGGCAGCAGGGATGTTGAGGACGAGACTGATTTTGTTGGTACTGTGGAAAAAGGAGCAGCAGGACATTTGGGTGGGAAAAAGGGTGAAAGAAATGAAAGGTGACATGAAGGTTGAAAGCCTGAAAAGAGAAAGAAAATGTTTCAATCTCCAAAGATCCAACTGTGATTATGCAGCTGTCAGCCCTGCCCCTTTAATTAAGTAATTGATTAATTAAAATAAAGCACTTAATCTCTCCATTTACATATTATGCCTCCCACTAACCAGCACTGACTGTGGGGTCCTCACCAGAAAGCTCCTTCCTATTTGAATTCGTGTTGGTTCCCAAACATATTACTTTGTAAATAGGAAATGACAACATTGGCTCAGTGCCCCACTACCATCGCAGCCCTGCCATATGTCAGTATCATGCTAAACATAGTAAGCAGAAGACCCAACAATATAATTATTGAGGACATCTGTCAGCAGCACAAGCTACATCTGGGATTAGTAGCTGTAATGCTGGAAAGACCTATAAGAAGCAGGAAGGAAAGTCCTTTTGTGTTGGCTTGGATTTTCAAAAATAGGAGCCAGATCCTCAGCTGGTGTAAATTTAAGCCATTCAAAGAAGTTAATGAATCCAGCATCAGCTGATACTAGCTGAGGATCTGACACTGAAAACGAGGCCAATATCATTAAGAATGAGGTTTAATATTTTCTGTGTAAAGGTACAATGCCTCAAAACATACTGAGTTTACAATATGGAAGATCATTTATTAGTGGAGCCAGCAGGTACAGACTGTCTTTTATCTCAGATCTGAAGGATTGTGGACAAGTTTGGAAAGCTCCTGAAGAATATTAAAAATTCTCTTTAATGTTCTTTGTACATGAAGCATGCGGTAATTTTACATTTCAAATAATTATAGGTAGAAAAAAATCTTTTGAGCACATTTAATAACACTTGTTAAATTTTCTTCGTCCACGGCAGAGTTTATCTTGTAGTTTGCGCAGGCAGACTGTCCTGTGAAACCAGGGACACATACATATTATACTATTTATTAATCTGAGGGCAAACTCCTGTTGGGAAGCCAAGTAGCTGCATTAATGGCATGCTCCTTTTGAGTTAATATCCCCTGTAGAAATCACATAGCCATGTCTGCACCACGCTGTGCTCATTCTAACATACTGTAGTTCTCAGGAAGCCTCAGTATTTCAAACCCCAGGCTGTCCCAACATTGGTTATATGGCACCTGGGATGGAGGCTACCTATGCTTAAATACATGGCAGAAAGGCTTCACTCCATGGATCTCTACACAAGCCCTGAGGACTTCCAGTCAGTTCCAGCCCTATTGTTTGAACACCAAGGGTCTGATGATGACTTGGATCACTGCCTTCAACAGAGAAGCTGAAGGAATTATGCCTCAGGAATGTTAACAGGCAGATTTTGAGAAATACCTAGAATAGTTACTTTCTGAAGAAAGTGTCCAGGGATGTATTAAATGAGAAATAAAGGAGAACAAAGGTTCATCTCCCCAGAAAAAGCTCTTCCTTCTTGTGTCACATGAAACTTTTCACTCCTTTACACTCCATATTGATGAACCAGGGCATCTTTGCCCTGAGTCAGGTTTGTAATAAAGAGAAAATGAGCTCGTGCACTGATCTCTCCCCAGTTCTTAATTTTTTTTTTTTCCTTTGCAAGATTTCTTTGAGCCTTAAGTCCATAACCTATATGTAACAAAGGATTACAATAAAACAGCAGATTACAGAATTGGCAGAATGTAAGGTTTTGGTTTTTTCCTTAAACTGAGAAAAATCTTTCCTTATGTCAATACACTGCAAATTTGGGGATGTCTAAGAGAGTTATGCTGCTTTACCCCACTCATTCAGCAGGAGATTGGCCAAGACACTTGTGCTTATGGATGTAAATCTGTGTGCCTGTACATGAGCTCAGTGTTTAAACTCTTCCTGTAGTCAGCAAACACTCATCCCAGGAAGCCTGAAGGTCTACAGAGAGACCCAGCTGACTAAGGGGTCTGCTTTGATGCTTTGAATTGCCTTGCTGAGGTGTTTATTGCTCTCTTGTGACTGTAGAGGAAGCATATGGAGCCTAAAGCCATGAGTGCCTCTGTAGATCCCCCCAAGAGCATACCCTGTTGAGGCTGGCAAACAAGGTAGCCAATTAAACAAGGTTAGAAATATTAGTTATTGTGATGAGACATGAAAAAATAATCTGATACAAACCTGTGGCAACACCCAAGCCATCAATAAATACATTTTCATTTGCATAACACCTAAAGAACATTTTCCTTCCAAAATTCAATTGTGTCCTTCCTAGACTGGACAGGAGGGAAAAGCCCTGAAATGCAGGGAGCTCTGTCTTGCTCCTGTTGGTGCTTTTCAGTGGTCCAGACATTATTTGAACCTTGTGTGAGTGTGGTGATGAAAACACATGATTACTCACTGACTGCATGTATTTTTCTGTCAAAGGCAGGGTCTGAATGAGCAGTGGCTTTGTTTAATTACATTTCCTTAATAAAACAGAAAAAAAAAATCTCTAAAATTGTTTCAGGCCTCTGGTCTCCCACCAATACATACTCTCCTCATGACACAATATCTGAGAAAAGTTTTCCCTTGGGTAGAAAAAGAACAAAAAAACAACCAAGAAACAAAAAAACCCAACCCCCCACCCCCAAACCAAACCACACCCCCAAACCAATCCCCCCCAATCCCTGCCTCCTCCAAACCAACTAACCAACCAACTAACTAACCAGCCAACCCCCCCTTCCCCAAAAAAACCAAAACCAGCCCAACAAACAAAATGTAACAGGTTATTTAGATGGCGATGAAAAAGTTAAAAAGAATTAAAACTGGATATTTTTTACTGTTTGCTTTTCAGGAATTTTTGTCCTCAGATAAGTGAGGAGAGCAGTTTTTTCTTTTTTTGTTAAAAGGCAGGACAATCCAAATGTCTTGAGCATATGGTCTGACCCTGAAAACATAAGTTTTTCTGCATCAGTAAACCTTTCCACCCCATTGACGGTACTTACATTTGGAAATCTCTGTCTTGAATAATAGTTTGTAGGATTTGTTCCAAGTGGGGCTAAAGTGAGACTGAGGTACATACCTTTAGCTCAGGGGTAGATTTCACTATTACTGTCGGGGGAAAACACCCAGTTAGAAAACTACTCTATTTCTTTCTAAAAATAAATGATGGTTTCAGGAACACAGACATACAGAATGAATAAGTAGTTCCTGTCTGATTGCAGCTCTGGAGTGAATTGTCATGGTCAAATTGAAAATAGTGCTTGGATGAAAAGGAGTTTATAATGGAAACCATGCAGGAACTTGAACACCACCAGCAGCGCCAGCAGAGAGCTCGTAAGAATTTCAGTCATATGGGGAACTGTGCATCTATTGGATGTGTTCACCAAAAGATTAACTTCAAAATCTACAGCCTCAATTTCCTGAGTTTAACTGTGTTTGAATGATCTGTGAGTTTTAGGGTAATGTGTATTTAACATGCATCTCTGTAGGAGCTATGGACCCATACAGTGTGTCTTTATTTGCAGTGCTATAGACCTTACAAGCATTCATTTAGGTGTAGCTTATTTAATTTTTTAATGGGCTAATCCTTGTTCTTTCAGGAGAGTTTTTCTATATACAAAGCAATTACTTAAAGTAGTGTTTGTTTAGCTCACCTAGCCAGAGCAGTCACGTAATCTTTGGGCTTTTTCATATCTTGCCAGCAATTTTATTAATAGAATCGGGCTGTTCCTGTCTGATATATTCTCTTGCAAATGTTTCCAGGCAGAGCAAGAATGTGAATAACCTAGTGTTCAGCAGTGTGTTTTAAACAGATTCTTATTCTCCTGTCTGATTTTGATAAGGTCAATGCAGTAGCCATCACATAGACCACACTTATACCATTGCAGCTGATTTTTGTTTGGAGCAGTTAGCTAATTTTTGTGTCATTGCAGGGAGGATTTGAGCAAGAGATGGAGGATGGAGTTAGGAGTTTTCTCTGTTCATGTTTCCAAATCTCCCTCAAAGCATTTTTTTTTTTTTTTTTAGTATCATGCTGCAAGGCCTAGCTGAAATTTGACTTCAATTTTCTCAATGTCCTGCTGTATTGTTTTGCTGCTCAGATTTCTACCTCTCTTTTCCCTCATGAGGGCACATCCATACACATATACCAAACAACAAAGAAAACTTAAATTCCAACCTTTGTAAAACCCAAACTGTACATCCTAGCCATTGCAACAACTGCTTTTTTGGATACCATTTTAACAAAGGCATTTAATGACTCCTTATGGCAGCTCTTTCTTTATGGAATTAATTCAGTTTAACCCTCAGGATAATGGCATTTACTAAAAATAAATGAATAAATAGCATCATTATTCTATTTTTGTCTTTGTAAGAACCAGAGAATGACTCTAATTTTGGTCAAAATCATAAAAAATTCTCCTAACATCAAAGGAACTACCTTCATGTCAAAGTGGTGTAAGCTAATAAAGAATTTGACCAGGCCATTTCTTACTGTATGGGAAACATTTATTGTGATTAAGCCTGTAAAAGTGAAGCACCCACAGCCCCTTCTGTGCTCTACACTCAGCATTCAGCCTCACCATTGCTGCATCTAAGGCCAGGGTGCACTAAGGCATGACTAACATCTATTATATATTTGCTTATTCCTCTCCTTCCCAGGCAGTAATCATGTGCAACAACCAATTGGGTACTTAGAACACATTTATGTCCTTCTGCTGCTCCAGGTAGGGTCAGAGATGTGCAGATTGCTTTTCCAGCAGGAGGTGGTAGGGTTTGTTGTAACTCTGTTCCCATGGGAATTCATTTCCTACTTTGGGTCAGCTCTGAGGGAACTCTGTCTCGTGCACTGACACCCCTACAAATGCTTTACCAAAGCAGCTGATTCCTTCAGCTGGGAAAATTTTGATGTGCCAGCTTTATGTGTGCTTTCCTCTCAGGACGCTGCTAGTGGGCTCACTTTGCCTTTCCTTTTCCCTCCTTCAAAAAAAAAAAGAGGTTTTGCTTAACTTTTCACTTCCCACTTTTAAAGTGAACTTAGATCCTTCAAGGGGAAGTGTATTTCTTTAATGCTGCACCATACTGAAAGCAGCCCCTCCAAAGCACTGCTGCTTTCTACCTCATCAGTAGGGAGGATATCCTCAAAAAGCACCACTTGGAGTTTACAGTTGTTCAAGCTAACCATCCAAAGCAATGAAATGCAGAGAAGTGTAAAAATATTTCACAGTGGGAAAAAAGGAAGAAGGAAGGCAAACAATGCAGGAAACTAAGTATATGGAGGAAATTCACCATAATTGAAGAAACACGTCAAAAAAGGGTACTTAAAAACAGAAGAAAATTCCACATTTGAAAAATATAGTAGTTTTTATAAAAGCTCATAAAAATTAAAATGTAATTGTGAGATACAGAATTTGAACAAAAAAGAAGCCTGAACAATTAACATGCTGACTTTGCTCACTGCATGTATTGTTACTTCAAAGTGATGTTGAAGAGTGTTGCAGTCAAGACTTGAAGGCAGATAACAAACTGTTAAAGCACAGTTACCTGCTACACAGAATATTATTTGCCAGCAAACTGGTCCCAGGTTTTTAATTTTAAAATAGCATTTTCATAGCTGTGAACATGCTTAATTTTTATAGCAACACATTGCCTTCAAATTAGATTAAATTGCTGCAGTTTTAAAAACTTGTGATCTGATTCTGCAATTAAAAAAAAAAAATTACATGTTGTTCCTTTAAGTACAGTAAATTCCTTTCATTTTCATCTACAATAGAACACTTCAGTACAATGGGCTCTGAAGACAATTTTTAATGCTGACTTCTCTGCATTCCGGCTTTATTTGTGGAGATGCAAAAGCAGCCACAATAACAGCCTCAAACATGACTTTCAAAACACACTGCTTTTATACTTCAAAAGATATATGTCCCCATTTCTTTCTTATATGTCTTTTGTCAAAACTTTTATTCTTCACAAAGAAATACAGAGCTGACCTGAAAAAAAAACCCCACTTTTTCTGACAGAGTAGTCAAAATTATCTTGCCTGAGTAAATCTGAGAACTCTTTTCCTGGGAGCATGAAGACATATGTTTCATTTGTATCTCTTGGAAAAAATGTGGGCTGGCATGCAAAAGAACATAATTATAACTAGATCTAGAATCTTACCAGTGCCTTGTCTTCAAGAGATAGCTTTCATATCAAATGGAGGCCCGTTGGATTCATTGAATGTACACAAGGGTCTTGAGGGCTATAATTGTATTGGGAAAATTGGTGCTGACCTTCTTCCCCCAAAACTTCCCCGACCTGGAAGGCAGCACACTCCCTGGGTTTTAACACCCTCTAGCTGTCCATACCCCTTGCAGGGTCAAAGTTGGTAAATATGCTAGGAACTGATTTCCCAGAGTATCCCCAGAAAGAGAGAAAAACTGGTGTAGCTCCTTTTTTCACTTATTTACCTGTAACAAAGAGCATGCTCTGTGATACAGAGGGCTTGCTCTCACCTGCCTTATTGCATTCCTATTTCTACAGAAAGGTGTAAACCCCAATTCTTTATGAAGGCCTCTTTCCACCAGTTCACAGCTAAAGAAAGTTATAACTAAAGAAAGCAGAGAAACAACTCAGCACAAGAAGTGCAGAGAGATATTCTGAGAGAATGTAATAACTAAAAGTTATTACACAAAAAAAAAAAAAATCAACCTCCCAACCAAGTGAAGTCCTCCTTACTAAGAAGGGCAGGTCTGTGTCTTTGCAGCCAGAATTTATGTTGCACCCTTACCCCTTCATCCTGTCTCCTGTTCATCCATATGATGCTTGGGTCATGATGGCACTTCCTGGAGCAGCCCACCTGTGTTTTCTTTGTATGGAACCAAGAAACCAAGGATGGGAGGGAAGAACAACTGACTTTCAGCAAGGCCAAGGCACACACTTGAGATGGGGACCAGACAAAGTCTAGACAGATTCCTTAGCTCTTTGGTTATTTTTAAAAGAGTCTTAAAAACGAACCATTTGGTCTTTAAAAACATTCACAATGTTGTATGTATTAATACTCTGTGGGTAAAATATTAAAAGAAATCTTTTGCTGTTCTGTTATTTTAATAAATGCAACATCTCCAGTTTCTTATATGATTTTTATGCTAACATAAAAAGCATTCAAAAAGACTAATTGGAAAAATACATGTCTGAAAATAATGTTTTAAATTCATTTGAAGGATGTCTGAGTGTAATGCTATGTGTTCTTATTTATAAGGCTTTAGTAAATGAAGGACTTTCAGATGCTGACTCTCTGTTTCACATTCCTTATTGCCTTGTATAAAATAAACTTTCTTACACTTTGGGAGGGGCAGACATTCCCAGGGCTGGAGTCAGGCAGTGTGATGGGAGTTTGTGTGCCTACACAAGTGCTGCTGGCCACCTTCCCCACACAGATCAGACAACAGCCCCACAATAATGTGGAAAGCTGTAAAGCTGATCAGTAGAACTTTGGTCAGCTGCTTTAACAATGCTGCCTTTAAATCTTGTATTGTTAAACCAGTTATGTATTAAAAATAACCTCCATGAAAACAAGCCTGAAAGATAATGGCTTGGATAATGAGTCAATAGTTCCAGAGATTTTGAAAAATATGAGTGTAAATCTGGAATTTATATACATTCCTGATATTTTCCCATCTCAAAGGCACAGTAAAGCTGCTTAAATATAATGGAGTGGGGGAAGTCAGGAACACCAGATGATTCATGTAGGCTTCTGCCTCCACTCAACTCATATTTTAAACATCTCATTGAAGTTTATAATCAAATGTTTCTATAATTTTCTTTATGGTATTGGTAAGCAATGGTCCCTTTGTCTACAGTCTGTCTCATAAATAAAAAGTCGACTGTTACTTCATGTTGTATTAGATCTAGGTATAGGAGACCTTTGTTAACCTAAATAGTTTAGAATTTTCCTAGTTATTTTTACTAATTTTCTTAGAACCCTGAAGTTAAATTTACATTGACAAATTCATAGATACCTCTTTGCCAAGAGAAAAACTTGTATGGAAAAAGACATTTCACATCCATCCAGTTGATGAATATATCTGATAAAGCAATTGAATAATATGTTATCTTTAAAAGATAAATGTTTTTACTCTATGAGTAATACTAAAGGTTAGGTAGTTTTAGTAGTAAATCTCTTTAGGAAATAGGAGGTGCAGAATCAAAATATTTTCTACTGTCATTTGTTCTATATTATTGTCTTCTGTTTGAACAATCTAGAGGCCAAAGTGCTACTGTCTTGCTCTTTGTTCTCTTTTGAACTTTCCAACTTAAAATGTATATAACTTATCACAATCACAGTGCTTTTCACTTGGGAAAACTGACTTTCCCAACCCCTTTTTAATTTTGTTAGAATCATGCAGGACCACATGATTGTGGAAATTGTGTCATTGTAGAAATTCAAAAGTGTGCATAAAAGGCACTTCAATGAACACCCCATTATCACATATAGAAAACAGCAAAAATGAAGGTATGTCAATTAAATCCATGCCAGACTCCAGATCAGAGCTAAGAGTGATCCTACCATCAGTCTCTACGTAGATATTTTCTTTTTATTCAGGTCTTCCAATAAAACAGAAAAATCACCCAAGGGGCTTCACACTGTTAAAAAGACATGGATCTAGTAGACCTTCTAAATCTCCTTCTTTGCTGCTGAAGTGTAGATCCAAAGAAAACTACTTAAAAATAGGATATGAAAAGAGCTGTTAACTTGTAAGGTGATGAGGGACCTCATCTGGAGAGAGCTTCAGAGTGTACAAAGAACATCTGGCACAGATGTGAGGAGCTCACTTTGTTTGGAACTTGCAGCATCTGCTGTGCATTTGATCCCACCAAGCCTGACTACTGAAATGCAGCAGGGTGGGCAGTGATCTCAGTTCTGGGCTTTCAGTAGACCTGGCCACCACAAGCAGAAGATGCCAGATGAGCACCTCTGGCATTTCTGAATGTCAAACAATCTGATCAGAACCATTATTTTGTGTGTTGCGTCAAGTATTTTTTCTTAAGCAAATATATTTCTTCTGGCAGGAGTAGGAGGTGGCAAATGTACCACTGGTCCCTACAATAAATCAGGCTGAAGGCTGATGTGTCCCTGTCTTGAGCTGGAGATAGCTCTGACTTCCAAGTGTTTTAACTTTCATTCACAGACCTCTTCCCTATACTATTCCTCAAATCAAATAGGGCATTTTCCAGATAATCAGGGAATGATCAAATACATCTCATTGTCAAGGAGTTTTTTTTGGATGACATCCTCTTGAATTGCTCCAATATCTTCTCTATGTAGATACAGAAATAAATCCATGCTTCTTTCTTATTTACATTATAAGGTCATTTGTGAATTACAGAGCTGTCTTCTATGGTTCAAATACATCTAGTTTAATTATCATTTCAAGAAATAGGCTCAATGTTTCCTCAGAATAGCCATTACATTTTAGAGTTCAAATATGAGTGACCAAATCAATCACCAGTTCACATTCTGGCAAAAACATCATAAAGTTTATTTAGATATAGTTATTTTTCAGTCAAATCTTGAAGACCCATTATCACACTCCTTTGATAGCTCCTACTTGAGGAGAGTATAATTTGCATTTTTTTAATCACTTTTCATGTGCAGATTCCTTTAGTCCCTTTGAGATATGTTGGAGGACATCAGAAAGGTGCATAATAGTTATACATACTATTATGCCTGAATAGCTGCAGGGTACTGCTAATCCTGCTGTTCAAATATTCATAGCTTTAACTGAAATACAATTTGGGCAACAGACGCAGCTCCCTTACCCACCTCAGTTCGCATTTGTTTGCAGTACAATTTTGTGATTTCTCATTAGCTCGTGTGTCGCCTTCTGCCACAAACTGACTTACATTCCTCCCATCTGTTGCAAACCCAATTTAATTATCAGTCACTACTATGAACATGACAACAGACACTTTTATGCATGAAGGTTCTGCCCTTTTCCCTATTGTCAGAAATTCTGTGATGTAATATTTTGAAGTAAAGTTTTCGTAGAAGGTTAGTTCAAGAGATCTGTTTCTGGATACACCATGCTTTTATTCATATTACGTTACAAATCCACCAAGATCAATCAGTAATTCAAATGAAATCTGTGTTTTCATATTGATTTAGCCCATTATTTTTCTACTTGAATGCTTGCAAGATGGAATATTTTTGGAGTATTTCTACAACTAAGTTAGAGATTTTGGAAGTACTTATTATTGATATACTGCATGCATCTCACCATAGTCAGTTACTGGAATTACCTAAACCAGAAAGTCAAATAGAAATGAGAGAACACTAAAAAATGAATTATTATTAAGCTAAAAGGAAATTAACTAAAACACAACAAGTAATGCATAATGGAAAAGCAAAGCGGAATATTTAATGATGAGGAAGAACTGAATTATTTAAATAAAATTAAATATAATAATTTGGTGAGAAGATAAATAATCTCTGTCTGAATTCTAATCTCTGTTAACTGATAACCAGTCCTATGAATCAAGAAGAAAACTCTGAACCAAAAAGTCCTCAGCATGCATTTTAGACTAGTCAATTTATGTGCTGATGGTGTTAAAAAAATTTTACATATACTAGACACATTTACAAAACAGCAACAACAACAAAATCTTTTTCCTAATGAAAATTGGAAATTTTAAAATAAGCTATAAAAATATTAAAACTTTTTAAAATTTATCAGGTTTTTTGTGAATATCTGATGCTAGTTAACCAGCTGGATTAATTTTGCTTTTCATACATATCAACCTATGCTCTTTGTACTGGGGTTATGTACTAAAGTTTTGGTAGTGAGAAGGCGGCTGTAACTGTGTCTTCTCCAGACCATAGAGAACCCAAATTCCCCCATGTCATACAGAGCCAGATCCAAGATGGACCAGTCACTGGCAAAAGATCCAGAAAGATCCCCTGGCACCCATCAGTGATTTTGGCAGCACTCATGTGCTAGCACATCGAAGTGATAGAGAACCTGAACAGCAGTTATGAAAGGAGTGGGAAAATGGGGAAGAAAGACGCCTGCAGGAACCAAGAAGGAACAGAACGGAGAAGGTGCAGAAGGAAGGGGAGGAAGGTGCTGAAGCAGAGATTCCCCTTCTTCCCTTGGAGAAGACCATGGTGAAGCAGGTTGTGCCCCTGCAGCCCGAGGGGGTCTGTGCCAGAGCAGAGTGCAGCCCGCAGAGCACTCCTTGCTGAAGCTTCTGCAGCCCATGGAGAGGAGCTCACACCAGAGCAGGTTTGCTGGCAGGACCTGTGGGCCATGGGGGACTCACACTGGAGCAGCCTGTTCCTGAGGGACTGCGCCCTGTGGAAAGGACCCATGCTGGACGGAGAAGGTCATCAAGATGCAGAAGTGGCAGAGATGAAGCAATATGGACTGACCACATCACCCACTCCCCATCCTCCTGGGCCACTCTGGGGAAGGAGGCAGAAGAGTAGGAGGGAAATTAAGCCCAAGAAGAAGGGAGGAGTGGGAAGAAGGTTGTTTCAGCTTTGTTTCTGCTTCTTACTCTCCTACTCTGGTATTAAGTGTAATTAGACTCTGTGATGGTAATTGGTTAATGATCTGCTTGTCCTTCTCTTGACCCATGAGTTTTTCCATTGTATTTTCTCCTCCTGTCCTTTTGTGGAGGGGAGAGATGGAGCATCTTGGTGGGCATCTGGCAGCACCAAGGTGAACCCACCACACTACATCCAAATAATTCCCATATTTGAGTGTTTGCTCAATTTTACAAAATACATTCTTCTTTCTGTTTGCTTTCAGAGATAAAAATGTCCTGAAAAATAATGCTCTTCAGTCCTACTTCCTCAAACCATTTTTAATATACAGTAGGACTACAGCTAACAACTTAATTGATAAAGTTGTCTTTTAGACAACATTGTCTTTTAGACTCTGCTTTGCTTTATCATTTAATCAAACTTCATTTGGTATGGGGAGTCTCATGTTAGCTCTCTTGATGGTTTTAAACCAAAAGAGGTTAGGTTTAGATTAGATATAAGGAAGAAATTCTTGGCTGTGGGTGATGAGGCACTGGAACAGGTTGCCTGGAGAAGTCCTGGATGCCCCATCCCTGGAAGTGTTCAAGGCCAAATTTGAGCAACCTGGTCCATGGCAGGCAGGTTGGAATGAGATGATTTTTAAAGTCCTTTCCAGCCCAAGCCATTTTATGGTTCTATAGATTTTCTATAGTCTACGTTCTATGGTCTATGGATTTTCTCTGGATTCCAGGTGACTAATTTTGGGTGAGAGCATGAAATAATATGAGATTTTGCCAGAATTATTTTGTTATAGCATTTCTGAGTATATGTGGTGCTTATGTTAAAAAAGAACTGTGGTTGTGCTAAGAAAGCACTTGAGAGGACAAGACCTACCCAGGAGGATTTTGGTAATCAGAGGATGCTAAACCTGGCATAATTAATATTCATGTTATCTGGCTGGAACATGCTTTGCTGTGCACAGTTTTATCATTTCTAGCTGTATTTCATCTGGGAAAAAGCTGATTGACTCATTTCAGCAAAAGACTGGAGATGTTACCTGGCATATATCCAATAAAAATAAATTGAGGACCAGACCTGGGAGCAGTTCCCATATCTGGAAGAAAACTGCATTTGATAAATGCAGGTGCATCCTAAAGCCAGGATGTGAAGAAGCTGTATAGATGGCAGGGGACCAAGGAGGACATTGAGAGTCAGGGTATTGAGAGAACTGGAACAGCATCTGTAATGGCTGAACCAGGAAGGGGAAATCACTTATTGGAGAAATAAGGGCAATCTGAAACAACAGTAAAGTTTTGCAATTCTTCATTTTCAAGTAATTTTATTACTCCCCTTCTAATTTATTTGCCTTTTTTATGACCTAAACTACTGCTGCCCTTTCAGTCTGTCTATGAAGTCCCATTGTTTGAATATGCCCAAACACCATGGACACATCTATGGGTCAGTCTGAAGCAAGACTATTTATCTATCTACTAAATAGTTTCACATCACCTCCAAGAACCAAATATTACCTTGGATTTTCAGTGCTCACCTTTCAAAGCAAAAGCTTTCCATTTTCTTTGCTTTAAATACAAAATCTAATTTTTTTCCCCCTCCTTTGAAGCAACCTCACATTTACACCTCAGGCTTCACCTCTTGATTAATTGATTACATGATCATTCAGTATTTTAGATTGCTTTTCCTGGCAAGCTCCAGAGGATCAGAAAAGTCTTGCCATCCTTTGAGAAGGAGCTGCTTTCAAAGTAGGGCAAACCCACACTAGTGGTGTACTTGCTGCTCAGTCTGCCTTGGACATCCTCAGACAAGTCTGTTAGAATATAAGCCTTAATGGCAACTGATGTGCATGTTAACATCTTGATCAAAACTTTGGTGGAAAGAAACACTTCTATGATCAGGATTTCAGCAAATAATATCCTTCAAGCTACATCTAATATGATTATGAGCATTACAAACTCATTCCTTTTCATTGTTTGAAGGAGCAGAGAAAGACAATATTTAAATTTACTTGTAAAAATGAAAGAAGAGAACAAGTAGTTGGGATTTTCAAAGCAAACTGAGGCAAGCAGGTCATCAGACTTAGTTGGCAATATTTGAATTTCTTTAGAAACATTTGAAAATCTAATCAAATTCCTATATGCAATCTATTAAACCATTCTGGTGAGTAGAGATGGAAAAGACTTCTCTTTTTGAAAGAAAATCCTTTTTTTTATACAGATCTTGTCTGACATGACCCCTATCATTTGATAACCATTTGGTTTTTGGTGCTGAGGCAGTTGCATTTTGAAGGGAGAGAGGTGTACAAATTTGCAGCTCTGTCTCAAACTGTATGGATAAATTTCAGCACCTTACCTATCACTCCATCAAATCTAAATTTCATGCAGAGAGCTTCCATTGACACCCATGATTGGATTTTCTAATTCAGGTTTGAAATATCTGTGTTGCACCATCTGGCCTTTATTTATGGGTTTGTGTTATAAAATACTTTTAAGGACCACAAAGTACAATTATAATTACTTATTTTAATTTTTTTTTTAATTTAAAACTTCAGTAGAAACCAATTTATTTCAGCTTAAATAGATTTTTGGCTCCATTGAAGTATTTCTTGAAATGGTGACATTGCATGTTGCAAACTGTGCAGTGCTGACACCAGCAAGTCCAAATGCTGGCCAATACTGCACACAGCAGTAGTACAGGGACAAGGATAGCAAACGAACATGTATCTAATTAAAGTTCTCTGATAGGATTAATCAGTTGACATTTTGCCACATAAATCAATAGCTGGATTTTCCTCCCAACAAAAAGCCTAATTTTTGCTGAGGAAGCTGTTCACTCTTAGCTAGAATGTCAATGTTTTTGGCAGATGATTGATTCCCCCTATATTTTATGCATTCAGTTTCAAAATACAAACAACAGATGGCTTTCTCAACAGTCCTAAACCTAGATTTGATTGCTATAATCCATTCAACACTGCTGGAATTCACACCCTGCAAACTTAAGGTGATCTGCAGATCTCTCCTCTACTCCATCTCAAATATAACCTCTTCAAATTATCAGGTACAGTGTCAAGTGATGGAGACTTCCAAGCAGAGTAGGGTAGGACAAGGAGAATTGTGTCACCCTTAAAGCTGCCACAATACTGGAGCAATGGTCACAGCAGCCTCCTTCTGGGTAGAACCATATTAAGAATGACTGGAAGAAACCAGACCACCCTCCAGATTAGAGCTCTCATCAGCTGGACCCTCCAATTAGTGCATGTTACTCAGACCTGTTACTTGTTTGAATGGAAATTCTTGGGCTGGGCCTGAGAAGATTTGGCTTTTAATTAGGTAATTATAAATCCCTAATTATCTGCTGATAATCTTTCCAATATCTCTTCTTAACTTTGGCTCCAACTAGACCAGATGACTCGGATTTATCCTCATCCTTCAGGAGAAAGAGATTTTTCTTCCAGAGATAAGAGCTGCTGTCTGTAGATCATGGGTGATTGGGTGTAAAGATTACTACTATTTCTTAAGCTGCTTAGAAAAGGCATTATGGTTAATTTTTTTAAAATTGCAAATAGTGAATATGTTGTAATGTGCTTTCTAGAACCAAATCTGAATCTGTATTACAGCAATACCAAAATTAGTAGGAAAATTAGAATCCATGCATAGTACCTGTGACAATAAACAACATGATTTTTCCATGTGGAATGCAGAATTCCGCAAAATTCAATAAAAAGCTCTTGTAAACAAGAAGAAAATTGGACAGTTTATATATGTAATTGAGAGGCCCTGCTGTTTCTTTAGTGAAAGCTGGCACTAGTGAAAGACAACAGGCTGTTAGACTTACTCAGGGAAACTACTCACAGGATCAGTTTAGCTTCAGGAAAATACCAATTTCACCCCAAAACTGACTTTAAGGATCAGAGTAAAATTCAGAAAATAATCATGGAAACCAGAGAGGTTAAAAAATAATATTAGGGATTAGTCCTTAGAAAAAATTACCTACATTAACGAAAGCTCATATTAAACAACTGAGGTAAACAACACAAAAAGAAAATGAAATATTTAGTTTTGGGTCACATGAACTATATCTGTTTGAATAAAACCTTGAAATATTTGTTTAGTTCTGAAAACCCGTTTGTTTTTTTTTCCTCCTGTTAAAATAATGACTATGTTGATGCAGCTTACCTGCCTCAGATTTTAAAATTATGTTTATTGGCATGAATGGTGGGACCTACAATGAGTTGTTATTATTATTCCTTCTCTTTTTTTTCTGTAAAGAGAGTTTACTTTTGAGTAGATGGGCAAGATTATCAAGCATTAAGATTGTTAAGTAACTCTTCTGATATCCAACCTGATACCTAGTTTGTGGCAGACAAGAAGCTGGCCCAAATTAAGAATATGCAAAATCTGCAACCGTTCTCATCAAATTACTACATGAGTTATGTGCAAGGTTGCTTCCTGATCATTACAAAAGCTTTCTTTTTTTATTTTTAATTTTTTATTTTGTAATCAGTTTTGGACACATTTTCCTCTTTGGTTAACCTACCTCTTACTGGGATGAAAAAGGCATTGTCCTCTGCTGGAAGAGTGATATGATGAGGAAACCACTTCTGCAGGAGACAAGCTTGTGGTCAATTCTCTCCCCGCATACAAGCAAAAAAAAAGCTTTCTGTAAAGGAGAATTTAAAATAAGGTTTTCATGAATCATTGTTTGCTGGACATGCCAGGGAAATCTAAATTAAGGAAGATATCCTTTCACTTAGTTAAGGAAAACCACAGTTCATAATTCTTTCAGAAACACACAATGGCAAACTTTGTGCAATTTAGATAGTGAAAGCCAAGCCAGACTAGATTAAAAACTGGCTAGTTGTATTTTATAATTCTCCAGGAAGAGTTTTTTATGAGAATTGGAGGGGAAAAAATTAACTGCAGCAAACTGATCAGAAATTTTTGACTGCATGGTTTTTCATTGGAAAAGTTAAATGTTCAGAACCTAAGCTTTTAAAGAAATTCCAAAGTTTCAATGGAATTACTTTTGAAAAGCTTCATGATGTCAAAAAAGAATTTCAGAGTTTGTTATAATTAGACAAAAACTGCAGAGATCAAGAGTCTGGCCAATGTCCCATTGCCCTGAGGCACAGCATAACAGGCTTCCAATGTAAAATATGTATGACATGAAACATGAACACAGATTGCTATATTCCAGGTAAATGTCTTAATGAAAGGCTACATATTTAATGTTGTTGTTTTTTTTTTTCTTTCTGAAACAATTTTGTTATTATTACAAGCTTAGTTACACAGCTGGTGCTAAATAGTCTGATGGTGTGACATTCACCAGAAATACAGGAGGTTGAGAAGCATTTCCCAGCTCCAAGAAGGCCAGAACAGTAATTTTCCCTGTTTCATAAAGACAGGGAGGTACCCTAATTAATCAGATAGTCATCATTATTACCAGTTGCTAATAGCAGAAGTCGTTACTATGTCCAAGACATCTCTAAATTTCCTCAGTTCATTAGCTTATATCTTCTTCCAATAAACTGGTCTTTCACCATTCCTGACACTTTGTATTTCTGAGAATTCTTTGAGAATTTTTTTTTTTGAGAAACTTTAAATTTAAGAAAGGTGAACATAGAAGTCTGATAACAAACAAACAAAACCATGATCTGAAGGATTATGTCCTGAGAACTTGTGTTTTACTTGCATTTAGATCTGGAACCAAACTTTGTGGGAGTTCCTGGAGTAATGAATTATAAAGCCCTCAATGATAAATCTAAAGCCTACAAGTTAAGGGTATTTTAGATTTGAATCAATATCATAGCAATGCTATCAGAAGTCTTGGAAATATTTGAAACATTATAGACCATGAATAAAGTGAATCTAATTTTGCATTTTAACAGTATTCAAATATATTGTTATTTCAGTTACATTTGAAGTTCATAATCATCTTTTGAATCAGAAACAGCTCTTCAGGAAGAGTGGCTTTGTCAGCTCTGTCAGTGCCCACAGCTTCCACACAAGGAAGGACTGGCAAGACATGAAAAAACAAATCCCATAATTAAGTTTTGATGATTCATTATACTTATTTATTAGTTCATCTCTTAATTCCTACTAACTCCATCTCAGTGTTGTTCCCTGAATTGTTATAAAATTCTGAAAAATTTAGAACTATTACTAGCATTTTACTTAAAGTCAAGTAAAGATTGGACCAAATTTTGTTTTCACTGAATACATTGAGTTAATTCATGCCTACTGCTAAGAACTAGAGAACGTGCAAGTCCATATGGATGAGAAAGCAAGGGGTCAGGCACTTGCAACTTCATTACTCAGCCTCAAATAATACAGTACACTTCTAGATAATTTCTTCTGAATGTACTTGATTGGCAAACAGATTAAGTCTCAGATACTCCCATACACTAGACAGATCAAGGGCAAAATTTGTGTTATTACATCTACATCCAATACACATCCACATTGGGGTGTAAGAGAAAAAAATATTTGCAGAGAAAATTGAACTCTTGACAGAGAGAGGAAAAATGAGGGTGTTGAGCAAGCCTTTTTTAGTGCTTAAGTTAAAGCAAGTTAAATACATGCTGAGAATAATAACTCTATTCTAGGCTTGACTGTGATAATCAATTAGCCAGTTGGAGAGAAAAGGGCAGTTATTATAGGAGTGGAATATTAGCAGAAGGAGTGATAAAGGCTGTCAGCTCTATGAGTTACAGATGGTGACAGGAAAGTTAGCTCCTGCAGAACTATAATCAGGGAACATAAAAATGTTTGTATATGCCATGAAAATAACATCTCTTTTCCAGTCCATGCATTTTAGAGGCAACACAAAAACTAATGCCAAAGCCATCTTTTGCAGATGTTTTAAGAGGTTGAAGAAAGAGTAATTACTTTGAAGAGGGTTTTCTCCATAGTCCTTTACTGACTATCTTTGTGAGCTCATTTGGATGCATAGCTCTAGTTTCACAGATGATGTTGGATGTATTAGCTGAAGAACGTTGCATTCTGGCATGCTCAGGTTTAAATCTGCTGGATTTAAATAGTTCTTTCAGCACTGGGGGCATTTTCTTCAGTGCCTGTAGGCAGATGATGGCAGGATTTACTTATACAGAAACTAAGAAAAGGTCCTGAGATTTCATAAGAGTTTCATCATACAGATTGAGCCCTTTGCTAGGAAACCATGATTTTCCAAATTCTTTTAGTCATTATGGTAAGCACTGGATTTCTCTGTGGAAACACTCAACAGCCAAAGCACAGAAGCTTACTTTCAATTCCACTAAAGCTGGTTCATAGCACTGAATCAAGTTTCAAATTGCACCTAGATATAATCACTAAAATGAAAAGTTGCATACATAAGTAAGGGGTAGAGCATAACTTCATAAAAAATAAAGACCACAGAAACCAGATGATACAATAAAATGTCAGCTCTTGATGTGTCAGTCTTGGTTCTGCAGGTCTTTCCATACTGGTTTATATCATCCATCTCATGGGAAATCAGGTGCTTCCTGACAATTGAAGATCATTAACACTTTGAAAACAAACACATGGGTTTCTGTAGATTCTTGTTAACAAAATATTAGGGCTCTTGCTCTATGGGAATAGATTTTGATCTAGCTTCAGACAGAGAGGCACTTCAATGTGTCTTTTTAGCTCAAAAGAGACAAATGCTTAGTTTATATCAGATCATAAAGAAATCAGGATAACAAAGAAAAGAGACAAGAATGACATTAATCTCATCTAAATTTGGTTATCTGTAGTAGGAGATGTCTATATCTAAGATAATAACCTCTTTGAGCTCCTTTTATCATAAATGAAGAGGAAATGGGTAATTTTGATACTCTAAACAATTAGCTGATATGTCAATGCTTACAGTGTAAATGTTTACTTTTATTTAGGTGAATTCTACTCTGAATTGCTTTAACATGTGACATTTAAGTGATGATGTCATGCCCCTAAGCCTGAACTGATTTCTGTGTGTTCAAACCAGTACTTTAACAGTATCCTAATTTTAAGCAGATAGAGTCTTATTGAAGTCACTGGGTTATTCACATAGCAAAGGTACATTCCAATGCTTTGCCAATGTGAGTAATGTGCCCCATATGTTTTTCTTGCAATAACTCTGCTACATCACTGCAGTGATTTCTCTATACAGTGGAAAGAATGTTTTCAGAAAGCTCTCTTAAATTTTTAGGATTTTGGCATTTTTATAGCAGATGCTGGTAAATTACTAAGATTCATATTCTTTCCTATGCTTCATAATAGCATTAAAATCCAATAAAATATAATTCAATGTTTTGACTATTGCATTAATTGAACACTAATGCTGTTTCCATCCCTTAGGGTTCAAAATATAATTAGACACATGCTAAATTTTTTTTCCCATGTTTCATGTAAAAAAAGATGAGACCAAATAGCAATATGTCACCAAAGAGGCAAAGGTCTTTTTAACTATGTAACAGTTAGACACTTCAACAAATTCATCACTCATCTATGTAATTTCTAATCCTTAAATGCATAGATGGCCCTAAGAAGTTATGAGTGCATCTAATTTTTTCAATTGTTTTGTAACTTCATATACAGTTTATAGGATTTCATGGAATGAGTGTAGTTTAAACTGAAAATTATTCACCTGGATCAGACTCTCATCTCAGCTGTGAGAGGAGGGCTTGGTTACAGCAAACTGCAGCCTGAAGTTGGGAATTGTAAAGAAGGAAATCTTCCCACTGAGGTGTTTGATGCTCTGTTTTGATCTCAGTGGGCACCTGACCAGAATATAAAATTCTGGGCTCAGCAGCAGCCCTGGCCCCTTGGACCATGATGGGGGAGAGCTGCCAAGAACAGGGCATCCCATCCCCACTGCTGCAAGGGAGATGCAATCTGTTCAGCTGGGTGAAAATTAAACATGTGCCTTAGGTTTCTGATGAACTCCCAGCACAGCCTGTGGTGAGCTAAAAGCTTGGCCTCTTCTCCACCAGGTAAAGAACAATGTTTTTCTTGTAGTTAACTTCCATATCAGCCAGCTACTCAGTCTATTGAGATCTTCCCAAACAGGCCTCCCTGTAAACTATTTTTATACCAAGATATCCCGTAGCAGTCTTTATAAAAATAAATGAACTAGTGACATTAAGCTGAAAGGTAAGCAAAGGTGTTGAGTGTTAAACATATTAAGAGCAGGGGAAAAATCTGTTAATCGTTTTATTAATGTTTTCTTTTCTGCCGAAATCCTTGAAAATGCTTGTAATTCTTTGCAGCTGACAGGCTGCTGATTTTGCAGAAAGAAGAGGTTTTTGAGTCCCTTAACTGCAAGTCACAGTTGTTCCTTGTTTTGACTGTTGGTGAATTAGTTCAATAACCTCCCAAATAGTAAGTGCCTGTGTTCTTAGAGCTTAAGTATAAGAAGGTCTGCATCTGAGAATAATTATAGTTAAGCAAACACTACATTGAAACACAAGCTTAATGAGTTGCACTGAAGCATTGTAAGGGACTGTCAAAGTCATTTTGCTGCTGTATGGATTTTTACAATGCTGTTACTTCACTTATTTGAAGGATTCCCCTGTTTCACACACACTAAGTGATATTCAAGCATTCCCAGGCTTGTGGGAAGCAGCAGCAGGGATGAGATTTTGAGTCTGTGATCTATTCTGTCCTTGTACAGTGCCCATGGTAAAATCCATGAGGCCCAGTCCCAAGCTGTGCACTCTGTGCTCGCTTGAGGATTGTCATTGTGGCTGACAACTTTTCCAAACTCTGATGGAGAAGCTCCTGATAGCCTTCAGTTGTGCCAGAAAGGTTTAGATTGGAAATTAGGAAAAAAATTCTTCACCAGAAGTGTTGTCAAGCATTGAAACAGGCTGCCCAAGGAAGTGGTTGAGTCACCATCCCTAGATGTATTTAAAAGACCTCTAGATGTGGCACTTATGGATATGGTTTAGTGGTGGACCTGGCAGGGCTGGGTTAGTGGTAGGACTTAATGATTTCAGAGGTCTTTTCCGACCTAAATGATTCTATAATTATGTGATTCTATGACTTTTAGTCTTTCCATGTCTCCAAGCAAACTGGATACTCCCCACTCTAAGAGGATATACTCCACAGGCCCAAGTTCACCAAGACAGCTCCTGCGAGATGTGTTGCAGAGCAGCAGGGTTCTCAGCCGAGCTGGGGGTTCCTGTGCCCTTGCTCATTGCTCAGAGCACCAGGGTGACCACAAATGGAAACCGGGCAACAATCCCTCTGCAGTAAGGAATAGAATGTTTTCCAGGGACATGGTTTCTACCAAATCCCTGAGGCTTTTTTGGCTTTCCTAAGTAGGTGCTGAATCACCTGATGTTCCTGGGCTTGTCAGCTGCCCCAGGTCTGAGTAGCAGTTGGCTTTGTGTGACCTGCAGGTAACAAAAGCAATTTGCCATTTTGCATGGCCATACTGGTCTCCACCACTGAGCCTTCTCCCCTTTCTCTGGAACTTTTATCATCTTCTTTCCCTTCACCTTCCAAGGCAGTGAAAGGTATAGTGACAGCTCAAAAAGGGAATAAGGGAATGAATCTTTCCCTTCCCACCAAGAGCTATTGTTTGGTGGACCTGGAAGTGTTAGGGCAATGGTTGGATACAATGGTCTCAGAGTAGTTTTCCAACCTTCACGATACAATGATTCTATAGGAACAAGAAATTGCATCTAAATTCTCACAGTAAAAATTATTTGATAAACTTATATTTTTTTAATATTTTTTGTCTTGTTTTGATTTTCTTCATATTTATATCATACTAAATACATATTCAAATTTTGCCATGTGTGTTTTTGCTGTTTTTGCTCAAGTGCTAGGCAGATTGGGGTTCCTGTATAAAAAAACTTATGACATTTTTCATTGACTAATGTTTAATGCTGACAGAATCACTCTGGAAGCCGCTTTTTTTTTTTTTTTTTTTTTTTTTTTTTTTTTTTTTTCT
>JAYDZK010000169.1:101363803-101406114 GCA_034509185.1 Euphonia xanthogaster | reverse complement strand
CTTTTTTTTTTTTTTTTTTTTTTTTTTTTTTTTTTTTTATGGACCAACTCCTTCCAGAGACACTGAGAGAACAGACTCCAGGGTTTCAGGTTACAGAAATCTGGAATAGCTGTATCACACAAAGAGCATTCATACACTTCCTATGTTGTATGAAATGCAGAGGCCCTTAACATACTATACTTGAATGAAAAAAGTTAGATAAGCCTCATCCTTCCTGATCATAAAATAAGCAAGCAAAAAAAAAAGTCAAAATAAAAAACTACTTTTTATAAAATCATCCTTACTGTGCAGTGTGAGCATGTTTTCTTGTTTATCTGAGGACAATGCAAAACTTGGATAATGAACTGTGTTAAAACTTTTTAAAGGCGAGATAAAAATATAAGGTCAGGTAGTGAAAAAATTAAAGAATTTTGTTTTATTTTCTCCTCTAATTTTTATGAACCAAGTACAAAAGTTAACCTGTCAAATGTACCATGGTCTGTCATGTATTTCTTTTTCCTCCAACCTCATTCTTGCAATCTGAACATTATGTTATTCTGTGAATCAGCTGTGAATAGGCCGCACTATCAGACACCATGGTCTGGACCTGATGAAATGAATTATGAGATTTTATGAGATTGAAACAGACTTGCACCATCTTTTTTCAGCTGCTTGTTAAACTTTTCTAATGTAAATTCATTTTATGTATTATGCAGTCTCAGAAAAAACAAATGCCTTATATCAGAAAAGCAGTATTTAAAAAAAAAAATCTTTTGTTTTGCTACCTAAAGTATAATTACCTTGTCAGTCTTAAATAGCATTGACTACAATCTCTTCTATGCTCCCCGTTTTCAGGGAAATTACTGGGTTAATTCAGGTCAATGCCTTTAAATTAAATCTGAGAGCAACAGGAGCAGAGAAGAAGTAAACAGGAATGAGGTACAAAGCAGACAGTTACAGCAACATATAGGAATTATGTGGAGTTTGCCAGAAATACCAATCTCATGTGGAGACAGGAAGAATTACTGCAGGGTACATATCCTGACATGGAGAGGAATGGAATAGAGAGTTCCTATTTCCAGCAAAGAAGATTGGAAGACTGAATACTGCAAAAAAAATCTATTTAAACCCAGGATTGAACAAAGCCGTGATCAAAGCTGCCAGCAGCCCTGAGACAGTGACTGCACAGTTTTAGGACCATGCCATCATACCAGTGCTACACCTGTTTTAACCCAAACTTCCTTGTTTCCCACACCATCTCCCCATGCCCTGTGGAATTCATGTTTGTTTTCATGGCTAATGGGCATGGGTAAAAGCCAAACAGCTTCAGTTTATATTGGCATCTCTCCACTTTGCAATGAGAATGCAAAATCACTAATTACCTTCTTATAACCTTTCTGTACTTCACTGGACTTTCACAGCTGACATCTTTTGCAACTGATATTATGGACTGAGAAATATTTAGAAATTTTAGTTTTGTGGTTGTAGGACAAAGGAGTGAAGGTAGATTTTTCCTGTGGAAAGCACCATGCACAGGATGGTTAACCTTGGCACAAAACCAAAATAAAAGTGTGGATGTTAGTGATATAAAAGACATGAGCTGGGACATGAGCCCAGGTTAGAAAGAATCATTCCTTTTCAGGGCAGTCAGACCAGGCTCAGTTTCAGCTCAGCTAGTAGACATCCTCTTTAGACATGGCATTAGTGACATTGAGAAATCAAACACCACCAAAATTATTGTAAAATTACCTAACATGTGGTTAGAACATTCTTAATTTCAGCATCATATTGCCTCACTGGTTGCAGGATATTCTGGGGCTACAGATTGCCTGTCTCTATTTAGCTATATGAAGTTCAGAGTGAGATATGCAATGTATAATCTAGTCCTTCTAAAACTTAAACAGTACATAATGACGGCTGGAAACAACATTCAATCAGTCCAGAGAGGGCTATGCCTTTTTTATAACTCCTGCAAAACCTTTGGGAGTGCTTTGTTTCTCAAATATAGTCTGAATTTTAAATTTAGAAAACAATTCCTGTCGTGTTAATGGTTTTTGAGGTGTTTCCGGTGAATTCAGGCAGCTTTGAGTAAAGCTTCTGAGGCAGAGTGTTGACTGTCCTGCTAAATCTGAAGAAATATGTGAAAGAGATGAAAGAATCAGAAAAAGAGATGCAGTCTCTTGAAATGGAAGGGGGTGGAAGTGCCCCTCTAGTATGAAGAATGAGACAGTTGTGAACTGAACCTAAACATAAAGAGCAACCACATCTATTTTGGATAGTGGGCTTTAAATGACCCAGGTATGAAGTCTATACATGGCACCTTATTGAGTTAATTTTTTGCCTGCCTTCTGTTTACAAAGATTCTTTATAACTTCACCAACAGTTGGATGTATACTTATAAAGCAGTCTTGGTCATGTTTTCTTACTCAGACACAGAATGCAAACACTTTGATAGATGGTTCCTGCAAGATTTGGGATGAGGAGACTACATTAAGGTTTATCTTTCCCCAGCTTTCTCCTTTCTAGGCTGAATATATTTGGTATATTTTCCCTAATACTGTTTCAATCTAAGTACCTTTTTATCTGTCTTCAGCTGGTTTTGACTCTATCCAGTTGGGTACCTTGTTTTTATAGCAGTGTAGTCAAAACTGGACTCAAGCTGAGGCCTTATGTGTGCAGGATAAAAAATAACTACCTCCTCTGTGTTACTCCACAGCCTGTTGCTTGTTAACAGCATCACATTTTTCACCTGGACTTAGTTTGTGATCCGCTCTAACCTCCCTGCACAACCTTTTCTTTTTTCTAGCATGTTGCCTAGCTAGTTATTCCTGATTTTCTGTTTGTGTGTTCAATTTCCTCTCTCAACTGTTGCCTTTTTTTTTTAAATTTCCATTTCATTGTGTTGTTTTTGGATCATTTATCCAATTTGTCAGGATCAGCTTGAGCAGCAACCACAGCCTCCCATGTGCTTCCAAGCTCTGTTTGACTTACAAATGGCATGAGTCTCTGTACTGTCATTCATGTATTTAATGAAAGTAAGGAATAGAAGAAGGTGCTGCAGAAATGTGTTGCCAATTTGTGAGGGAAATGTTGACAACTTCTCTTTGAGTATTTTTTTTTCAATCACTTGTGCATTTATCATAGAGTCATTTGTTCAAGATAGTATTTCCTTCTTTGGCTGAGGAGAATATCATGCAACACCATGTCAAAAAAACTTACCAGACCCAACTGGAAGAGGTTACTGCTTTCAGGATATCCAGCAGACCCTTCCAAAGGGAAAGCAGGTAAAATAGTGTTTTGCACCTTGTATTTGCTCTCCCTTTTGTTTCTTTTTTGTCTCATTTATGTCATCTGCCTGTTTCTCTTCCTTCTCTCCCAATTCAGTGGGCTGCACTGTACTGCGAATGGTCTTGTGGACTTCAGGGAGATGGGGACCTTGGCAAGTTCTTCAAGAGCCTTGAGCAAACTGTAATGCAAAGAATCATGAGTAAGTAACTTCTGCAGTTGCCCAGAGAAGTGTGGCTGTGAGAGTGTTTAAAGGGAAAGCAGACTAAGAAACAAAGCCACTATGTAAAACAAATGTTTCTTGATATTTAGGAATATTTTCTTTTGATTTTTGCATTATTGTGTGACATGTTTCTATTTCATGTGGTATATTGTGTTTACTACTGATTCAACTGTCTCCTAAATGTTGTCTCACTCCTATGTCATTCCTTGTCCAAGAGCCAAAGGAAAGGTGAATTCAATGAGAGGAAGTGTCCAATGTGCATCTGATGCAGAGGACATGCCTTCTGTAACATGTGAGATGATTCTGTGGAAAGTGCTGCCACAGTTTACAGTGGCCAAGGAAGGCTGTTGTGGGCTATCTGACTCACAGATAAATAATAGGGAGACAATATGAATGGTGATACATAGCAGTTTTGAAAAAACTATTTAAGTAATGTCCCAAGATTTGGAAAAAAATATTAGTCTAAGACTTTAAGAAAGAGCAGACTACTGCTGACTAGAGGGCTTTCAAAATGTAGCTCTGGTTTAGATGAACTTTGCTTCAGAACTGGTATGACAATTCTGCTTCAAAGTTCCCCCAATAAGAACCATGATGAAAATTATTAATAAACTCATAAATGCCTTATTTTATCCCAAGTGTAAAAAAAAAAAAAATGTAGCATAGAGCCAAAATGGTTTCTATGCCTTAGGATAAGCCAATTGCCTGAGCCTCAGGCTCTGGATCCTGGTTTTGTTATGTCCTTGCAAGTAGGGCTGGTATCTCCTGGCTCTGCTGTGTGTGCTGGGCAGCCCCAGCACCTCTGCCTGTCCAGGTAAGGCTCTTGGAGCAGCTGCATGTGGCTCCTGAAGACAAATCCTTCTCTGCCTTTTCTTGGGGAGAAATTGCCAAACTTTTCCAAAGTGACTGGCTATTCATCAGGTAAGTGGGAGATAATATGGGATGATTAGCTTTCCTCATCCTCAGAAATGTGCAAGAAGAAAAAGAGTTCAATAAATCAAAACATGTGACTTCTCTGAGGTTTCAGTATTATAACTTAAAATCATGGGTTGCTCTTTATTCACAAAGGAATTTTTAACATTTCCAAGGTTATCAATGTTTCAGATGTTGTGGAAAGGAATGGGCTAAAGTAGCTGAAGGAATGTTGTCCCACATTTTGACCAGATGCATTTTAAAAGAATTTCAAAAAAACCTTTTGCATATTTATTCTCTGAGAATAAACTTTATTTTCTACATGGCAATAACAGAAATGAACTCAAGGGAAATTACTCACATATGTCAAGAACAGAACGTAATGTGCCCCTTCACTTTCAAAGGGTTGGCATCAGTGTAAATTATTGCTTACAGGTGCTAAGTAAACTCTTTGATGGTTTTTTTTATTGGCTGACTCAGATTTCGTAGGAAGATAAAAAGCTACTGTAAAAGAGTACTTATTTAATTAAAAAGAACTAAGGATTTTCATAGCAAAGAAATGGGTGCGGATGGGTGATTGTTTTGGGTTTTTATTTGTTTTTGGGCCAAGACTGAAAATTTTTTACCAAGTATTCTCTCTACCTTTCATTATCACATTGCTATTTCTACCGTGTGCTTGAATGTAACTTTTGTTTGAATAAAGACTATCACATAGATTTATTTTTGTCATTCAGTTAACACAATAGTGATATTTAGAAATTGTGTAGGCACTTACTCGTGATTTTAAATCCTTCATGTAACACAGTATTTCAGATGTACTGATTTGAGTTGTATCCTAGATCCTATTTCTTATTTTGTGCAAGTTCAATGGAAATGAAACTTCAATCAAATGTAATACACATGGAAAAATTCTAAGAAGATTCTTCCTTTTATATTCTCAAAGTGATCATCAAAAAGGCCCAATTTAAATAACTTTTCCTCCAAATTCAAAATTTGTTAACACATTTGAAAGTGCAAAAGGCAAAAGCTAATTCTGTCTTGTTTCAAATACCAGTAATTTCCCATCAAATTAATTGCTTTCCTTTGTAGTGAAGTAAGGATAGATAAGAAAATCAGTTCATGAATTTCATACCTCCAAAAGAGATTTGCAACAAAGCCTGCGATTCTTTCCAAGACTTTTTTTTAATGGAAAAGTCTAATAAATTTATGTTTTTTCTCTCCCCTCTCTAAGACAATATTTTCCTTCTCCCCTAAAAAAGAACACAGAAAGTCCTGCTGCTGGTTTGCATTATAATAAAGCACCCAGACACATAATTTTATCAACTGTTAGTATGCCTTTAACAAATCACAATTAAATATTAACAGCCTGTGGAGCAGCATGGAGGGCTCTGCAATCCTTTGAAGGTATATTTGCCAATTAAACAAAGTCTGACATTAGAGTAAAGGTGGCAGGGATCCAAACCAGAGAAATGAGAGTGAACCACTTCAGTGGCATTCATTAGCTAAACAGACATTCTTTGTGTGGCCTGTTTCTTTGCTACTGCCAAATCCACACCCTGTTCAGGAACTTACCCAGGCTCAGATAAGCTTATTATGGAAATAACACTTTGTCACCCCTTACAACTTGCTTCTTGTTAAATTATCTTTTATCTTCTTTGTAGTATTTGTCACCTCTCCTTGGGTGCCCCTTGTGTGGCCAAATGGTATTGTGATTGATTTGGAATAATCAGATTCTAAAGGTTAATTTGAATTAAAAGGACAATATTTTAAAGATTCCCTCTGCAGTATCATCACACAAGAATGGTTATAGAGAGACATTTGTGCACATACATCGTGTTAGGTTTTTTGGCAATGTGTGAAAGCTTAGGTGCTAGTTTGGGTCATCTTGTAGTAGGTGCTCATGTGGGAGAGCACAACTTTTCCTGAAAAGGAAGATTTGGAAGGGAATTCTCTAGTCTCTACATGGCTTTCCCAAATTTTTGCTTCTACTGCAAACCCTGTGCTGAAACAGCAGAGAAACAGCACTAAACATAGTGTTGCCTCTGCATACTGAGAGGGAAAGAAGGAGCCTTTCCACTGCTCTTTTTCCTGCTGGCTGAGAAAAAAGCCAGAAAATCCTGGTGTTGGATGGCAAGCACCCTGGAAAAAGAGGCTGTGGCAGCTTTAAGTGTGCATCACCCAAGGAGCCTGCAGAAGGCACACAAGCTTGTGTCCCCTTTTCTTCATTCTGCAGCTCTAGAGTTACCCCACTAAGGAGAAGTTAGTCTTCAAAGGCTTGGTCTAGCTTACACCTGTGCCTGGAAGAATATCCACACAAAGAAAGTGATTTTTGTTTTTGTGCCTCGAAGAGATAAAAATGTAGTAAGAGTGGAATTCAGTCTCCTCAGAAACAGTTTAAAGTGGTAAAGGTAAAACTGAATATTACCATCTCTTCCAGGTCAGGGTAATGCTTGAGTATGGTTCTAGGATGGAGAAAGAAAGGAAGAAAACTAGGCTGGTTGTTCCCAGCAGAAGGTGCAGAAGCAGCCAGTACAAAGACTGTCTCCTCAAGTGACCCTGCTTCTGTGGTAATAGGTACTTTTGCACTAACTCTGATCCCAGCCTTAGCAGAGACACTGGGGACACATCCTGTGGATGTCAGTGGTGACAAAATGCACGCCAGGTCTGCTTTTCTGTATTCATGTGCATATTTTGCCTATGCATACCTCTGCCTGTTGCTGACACCTACATTTTAATACAGAGTTGTCCAACCTTGTGGTGCTACACACACATCTTTGGTGACATTCTCAGCTCTGCAGTTAAATAATTTTTTTTCCTATTTCTGTGCTGAAACACTGCATTTCATTTCACTCATCCTCCCTCACAAATGCAGGGAAACAAGATATCCATCACTAAGTAACTGCAAAAGACTGGAGAGCCAAGTGAGGAGAGAGAAATAGTTTCTTGGACAAATGCTTAAATGACTATCATATTTTGAATAGTCCTTTGTATTTGTCATATTAAAGTTGATACCCTAGTTTGTGCTATTTTATTATGTGTCTGTTGATTTTTAGATTTTATGACAGAAACTTTATTGGCACAGAATTTCTTTTCTATATTCTATAATTTTTTCATATATATGCATCATGTATATTCACTGTAGTCACACAAATTTTACTTTCCATATACAAATAGAAATGTAGCTTTCACCAAAACAAGAACAAGAATATCTCAGGGCTATATTGGTCCACTTAGGCCTCATAGGCAGCACCAAAATATGTCTCATTCGATGATATTACTGCTCATATCTCACATATTACTTCAGTTTCACTGTTTAAAAAAATGCTCTGTTTAGTGTTCCATACACAGGAAAAATCCTCGCCCCAAGTCACAAGAGCGTTCTGCCTGAGACAGATATGAGAAAAAGAGTATTAAAAAACAGGCTTTCTGTGTGAACATCGGGATGAAAACGTCTTTTTTTCCTTGCTCCAGTAAAGCACACTTCCTCTGAAGTTCCCAACCCAGTGCCTCAGCAGGTGTCTATCTGCCTCAAAGTTGCTGGAGCTGTGCAGATTTGCAATAGTGAGAGTTTTTTCTTCTAATCTGCTGATTTTGACATCACCCTTACTGCTGATTTAATGAGCCCAGTGTCATAAATAGGATTATAGACCCCAGAAGTCTAATTCTTTGCTCCTTAATACACTGAAGAGTTACAGTAACTATGGTAAATAATTGCCTCAAATCAAATAAAAATTACAGCTTTAAATTTGAATGCCAGAAATGTTTGTACAATGATCTGTTCTGTGGAAATCTCTTGCCTTTATCTAGCTCCCAAAGGAAAAAAGATGGCACCCAAGGAGCAAATGTCAACATCACAAATACTGCCTTTGTGAGCATAGCACAGAAGGCAATGCTGAGGTCAGCTGGAGTCAGCTGAGGCCAGTGGTTGTGAAGCAGGAACGTGGCCAAACTGTGACTGTTCTCTTCCTCCAACAGCTTTTTTTTTACCTTCTGGAGTTGGGTAAAAGGATCTAATTCTCAACATAGAGATGTACCATGCAGTTCTCAGAGTGTGATGGGAATTCAGTGGATGCTTCAGGAAGCTAATTATTATCTGGAGACTTAGAGCTTGTTCTGTGTTTGCTTTATGACTCTAATTTTCAGATATGGCCTGACTACCAGGATGTCCACATGGAATATTTGGTCACCTGGGTAATTATAACAAATATTCTGCTTTTATGTTGCTATTCACATGTTTAAATTCAGTTTGTAAATGAGGGTATTTTTGTGGAAGTGGAGATACAGTGAGGCCATTTGCTAATAACCCAAGGATGTTAGTAGATGAGCAAAGCAGGAGACCCAGGCCTCCTGTCTCTTTTCTCAACCCCATTGTCTTTTACAATCATCAGAGAGTTTTCAGCTGTTGTAATTTGGGCTGACATTAGTGAATGCAATCTGATTTAGGATGCATAGATGCAAATTCTTCAGTGTTATTTCTAGTATTCATGAGCAATTTTAAGTAAATGACATTTCTAGATGTGATTAGCTCTGCATATCCCAAGATGAGTATATGTAAAAGAGATGCAGCTATATATTTTAGCACACACAAATGTGCAGGCATAGGCACATAAAAACATTTCCTCTCTCACACAGATATGCATCACATATACAACTGGTGGCAGATAAAAATAAATACACCATAGGGAGACTTTTTAGATGAGCACGTATTGTGCTTGCCTTAAGGACTTGATTAATTTGATCATCATTTGCGCAGTATTACAGAACTGTTTTCTAAATGAGATTAAATACTATTTTCTAAATGAGATAAAGATGTATATATAGAGTCTATATAAGACCAGTTTCCTACGGAGAACTGCAGAGTTAAACCAAAGAAGGCAGGAAGTATTCCAGCAGGAAAGAATACATGTTTAAGCAATAGACTTGAAAATTCAGGCAGAGAAGGAAAGAGAAAATTGAAAGCTGCTTAGATTTACTGTAGCTGTAATGTGCGCTCTGCTTATTTACATAAGATCTACGTGATTATCTTCTCTGCTGTTCAGTAAGAATAGTCCCTGCTGTAGTATCTGCTGCAACACATGGTACTTTTGTTATCTCGGATATGCAGCCCACTTACTAAAGAAACACACTAACCAATATGTAATGTGAACTTTTGACTGTTCACAATGTTTGGAGATGAAGAATTTATTACACCACCAGCAGATACAAAGGGCCAAGTCTGTATTCCCCAGTGGGCAGATTGCTCTGGTTTTATTTTAGGCTTAGCGAAATTTCTTTTTTTTTTGTTCTTTTTTATTGCTGTCTTTGAAAACAAAGGTTCTCCATTCTGGACTTTATTTTAATACAGTTCTGAGACCAAATATGGCACTGTATTGGTTGAGAAACCAAGGCCTTTTTGTGAAAATGACGGACTCTCTTCTAGACTTTGATGCCTGGAATGGCTACCTAGAACAGAGGCCAGACAGAGTTAGAGAATAAAGTAGATATTTATTAAGGGCCTTTGATAGATACACCCTGGGCAGTGCAGGAGCCTTGCAGAGGCTACACCCAAGATGGACGATGGTCATGAGTTTTTCAGACAGGTATAAGTTTGGTCTATTTGCATATCAGCGGTTAATTGTCCAGTTAAGCTTCAGGTAATGAAGTTACATTCCCACAGTTTGCTCCCCCCAGCTCACTTTTGCTTTTACTTTTTGGGCCTGAGGCTGTGATGGTGACCTTGGTTCTCAGGCCTGGAAGGACCTGGTTTTGTCTGAGCAAATTGTGAAGAGAGCTTACTAACACTCTATATGGAGTTCAGAGTTATACTCTAATGCAGAACACAATCTGAAAAATATAAAAGCTAAAACTTAAGGCATCAGATTTAATGTTTCTCAAATGTTATTTACTCACCCTGCATACCTAAATCTCTGAGATGTTCTCCAGGTGTCCTCCTTGTAGTCTGCACTCATACAGTTACCATCAACTTTTGCCCATGGAAAGGAGAATGAGTGTGTGAAGGTCAAGATGTGATAGGAGTAATATGAACATTTTCTTCTGAGAATAGCAGCATCATATTCTTCAAATGAGCATTCAGTTATAATTTCCTACAGAGAAAGTAGTAGTCTGTCTGTCCAATCATTTGTGCTTTGTTTACTGGAAAGAGCTTTTTAACTTTATTTTTTTTTAAGTTTTACCTAATTATCACTTGAAATATAAAAGAATTGTGGCTCATATCCCAAATGGAATAAATAAAAGACTGACACATCCTGTGGTGGCAGAAGACTCTGAGGCTCTTTTAGTTTTCTTCCTGGCAAAGCAATATTCATGGATATTTTAAAACAAACAAAAAAATGCTTTTCTTAAACTTGACTTTCATGCTACAGCAGATGAAGGAATTTTGAATTCACTACTGACTGAAAATTATTAACAGGTTATGCTTTTTTCCATCATGAGAAAGAGCTCTTGGTACTGTCTCTCAGTCTGTTCTATGTGGGAGAATAACATTTCACACTTTCATGATTTCTTCTCATTTCTTTTCCTGTCCAGAACGACAGGACCACTCTTGTGAAATGCTACTGACTCATTAGAAATTAGTCAGTACATTGTTTGATTATGAAGATGGGAAAAATGGAGCAAGATATTGTTTAATAGGTGCAGAAGAATTTTATCAATTGTCTAAGGGAAAAGGAAAGATTTTACTAGGAAAGATAAATTTTATTACATTTTTGACAAAGCAATGGTGAGATAGCTCTGGGAAATGTGAAAGCATTGCAAAGCTGCACAAGTAGAGGTGCTGAAAAGCTGCATTTCGGAGCTCTCAGCTCTCAGATATGTGGTCATTAGTAGATCAAAATGAAGACTCAGAACAGCTTAGAGTACGTTTTTACTGTTTAGCCATCCTGTACCAGGGCTGATCTTCAGCCCATGTGTCTGGTCACAAATGTGTTAATAAACTGCCTTTCCTCCGGGTGGCAATCTTTATGCTCTCTGTTGGGAGCTAAACATACACATCACACACAATAGGAAAATTAGCCTTAATTGCTCCATCAGCTAAGAAATCAAGAAAAAGCTGATGTTCCTTCAATCCTGTCATGTCTGAACAGACAAGTTTTCTTATCTTGAATCAAAGATAGCCTCAGACTCCACTCCCAGTAGTGCCCTTATAAGCAACTTTCTTCCAGAACCCAAAGACCTGGGTGTCCTGTGAGCTGCATGAGGCTGGTGGGAGTAAAGTCACCCAGTTGTGACCTGGCCACAAGCCTCCAGCTTTTGTTCTCAGCTAATGAAAGCATTCTTGGCAAAAGATTTTGCTTTAGGTCACCTTGCACTGGTCCAAGAATTCAAATTCAAGTGGCACAACATGAATGCCCCCACCCATTGCTCTTAATTTTGGCCCTGCTTCCAAAAAGCAATCATAAAAGGCCTAGGGTCCTATTCTCTTATTTCTGGCTAGAGTGTCCTGTTGGCCAGCCAGCTTTGAATGCTTCAGTTTCTTCAGAAAATTGTATCAAACTTCTCAATGAGTGCACTCTACAGCATTGTTAGTTTCCTTTGTAGTAGTAGTAGTAGTAGTAGTAGTAGTAGTAGTAGTAGTAGTAGTGATAGTAGTAGTAGTAGAGCTTTTAGTGGAGGTTATTCCAGGAGAAAGTGGAGGTTATTCCAGCAGAAAGGGCAGTTTGGCAAACTGTGTTTTCTTTTTCTCTGACTGACCTTATTCTAACTAGCATGAGCAAGGGCAGCTCTGGATTGGCAGTGCGAAGGGTAACTTTTTCTTCAAAACTTTCTTTCTAACCCCCAAAGTAAAAAATACTCTGTTCTGTTCTTTCTATGCCTCAGTTTACTTCAACTATAAAATGGAAGTGATAATTTCTGTTGGAAAATACTTACATCTGTGAATTGGAAACATTACTGAAGAACTAATTACTGTTATGCTTAAACATTCTAGCATTGCGATTAAATGATTTTTATGCCTTGATAATTATATTTCACTAGGAAAGAGTGGGCAACCATCCATCAAAGTCCCTGGCTGCGACTGAAATCTTAAGCTGACAGAAATTTTGTGGCGCAGTCATTGATAACTGTGGTTTTGAATAGCTCTGGAACAAAGCTGTGAAAAATTCACAGTCTCTTCAGACTGACGTTATTTATAGCACACCCCAGTATGAGGTAAATTTCAGTCACGTACAGCTTGTCTAAAAGCAGAGTAAATTTTTATCAGTCTCTAGAATGCTAATAGATGAAAGACTGTGTTTAAATCTTTAGGCCTTATACAGTAGACAGGATTGCTAGGCTAATTGGTGATGCTGGCATTCGATGTCAAGGTTAATATGAAATAAAGCTGGTCTAGAAAATTATTATTTATTATTTTGTACAGATGGATTTAATTTGTAGCTTGGAAGTTTCACAAAGGATCTGTAGTAGCCAGAGGAAAGTAAATGGAGTAGAATAAATAGGAAGTGCAATAGGTACCTAGCATGGTTTTAGAAAAATCTACATTTCAGGCAGCTTCACTTTAAGGACAGCTTCTGAAGTCTATATTTGGCATTCCTTCTTACTAAATCAATGTTGAGAAAGGGCTCCATGATTTTGCTGAAAATTAGGCAAGAGCTGTTTGTTCTTGGCTTATATGGAGCAGAGCCTCATTTTACAACTTCTTCCTTTCATGCCACGGGGATTTTAGAAGAGCAAAGATATCAGTAAATGAGGAGTTGCAAAATGTTGGCCAAGGAGTCGTCAAATCTTCACCTGACCACAATGTGGCTAATCCAGGCACTATGTCCCAGAAGCCCAGCTTCCATCATGCACATGGACACTGCTGTCCCTGCTTGTGACATGGCAACATTAGAGCTCCCAAATCACCCAGAAAGCACTTTTGTTTGATTTTGATTTTCTTGTGGCAGAATAACACCTGACAGTCTCTTTGTTGAGCTGTAGAGTATGGTTTGGTTCCCCAGAGGACGGATCAGCCACCTGTGGCAGCAGCAGCCAGACCAGGCTTTGCACACTGGTGTGAAGGACACCAATAAAAAGACAACACACTGTTCTTGTAAGTCATTGCCACTGCAATGTGGAGTGAGGCTGACTTCAGTGTGGCACCATTCCCAGGGAAGGAATGCTGATACATATGCTGTAACCTTTACAGAACTGCACCTCTCTGTGCAATAACTAATGAATGAGTCAGGCTTGGACTTAGTCATTGTAAAAAGAAGCACTGTGCTGCTGAAAACTTGGGAAACCTCTTGTCCAGTGGTGTTGAAATTACTGCATAAAGCATCTAAGTTCCCAAGATATTCAAGAGAGAGATCTGGATGCCTAAAAATAGGATTCATCATGTCTAGCACTCAGAGTTTCAGCTAGCAAACATAAAATGCCTGAGAGGAAAAAGTTCTGTTTATTCATCTCCTCTCCCCACCTTGCCCACTGGCAGTCCTGTGGTAGGTACTTATGTTAAACAAGGATTCAGTGCCAAAAGCTATTTCCAGGTTCCAGGTAACAGCTTCATACATTTCCAAAGAAATGACTGGCTCACTTTCTTTCAAAACCCACAATCAGTTCATCCTACTCTTTGCAAACTAATCTGCTGCTTAAGCATTTCCCTGCCCAGCCTGAAGCATTGTGAATTGCACCTCCTGCTCCCCTGCACAGCAGGTGATGGGTACGTGTTGTGTCTGCCTTTTCTCCTGCATATGAGCCACTCTGAACTGTGGGGCTGAAAGCTCCATGGTGGGAGCTTCCACAAGCTTGCAAATAGAGGAAAAAGATCTGAGCAGACTTGAAAGCCCACAGCTTCATTCTTATCAGGAATGTCCTATCCACAACCTTTAGCCTCACTTGTGCATTGAAGCCTTGTTTGTTTCACATGAGCTATTAATATGGGCAGCATGTAACTCTTAAGAATTATCTTAGGTGAAATAAGATTTTTTTTTTTGGCTATGCTCTGTGTGTGAGCATTTGTCATTCTATACCTCTGACTAACAAGAGTTAAGGGATTCAGATTGAGAGAAGAATTAAACTTCTTCCAATTAATGACATCAATGGAGCCCCTGGCTCATTTTCAAAAAGCACTTTTCTGTGCTACATAGTAGCACTGCATGGAGCAATAAGGGCAATCTTAACTCCTCAAGTTCAACTGACTGCCCTCAATACTCCCTGGAAATGAGCTGGATAATCTATCTCAAGAAAGAGTGCATGAAATAATAGCTGCTACAGGCAGGGAAGTTATAAAAAATATTTATTTCTCTCATAATAACCCTGGTTGATTAAGGAAAAAAAAAAAAACAAACAGGAAAAAACCTAACCCTGTAAAATAAGTGGCTTACTTTGTGCATTACTTTAATTTCATTTCACATCTAGATACCCATATGCATTACTGTTTTGCTGGAAGGGTTTAAATACCCTGAGCTAATTATAGGACAATATTTTCCCAGTTACAAGGGTTAAATTGAAAGCACAGACAATGAGATACTATTCCTGGCTATTAAACTGAAAGGAAAAGGGTCTATTTAATTATAAAGTATGTAAAAAAAGCATAATCATCTTGTAATGTAACAGCTCTCATCTGGATTATTATTTTGGTACACATTTGTAAACACTGCCTGGCACATTATTGAATTGTTTAACATTTATGTGAATGTAGTTATTCTACAGAATAACAATATTGACACTGAGCTGATTGTCTTTTAATTTCACCAAGAATATTTAATATCAAGTAGATATATTTTTTTTCCTTTCCCAAAAATAGAAAATAAAATATGAAGGAGATGGGAAAGACAGGAGGAACTATTAATCTTGTCTGCCAATACCTCAGTATGTTTTCATTTGAAATAGTATTTAATTTCACCTTAAAAACTTATGACGTGTACTGTAGCTTGCAATTCTCAGCAACCCATAAGATAACTGAAAAGCAAATTATGGATCTTTTTTCTTTATTCTAACTTAGTTACAAAACCATTTATAGTACAAATTGTTCTTCCAGAATTACTTGATAGTAAAACTCACACTTCTAAAAAACTGAGATGTGAACAACTTTAAAAACTTCTTGTTGCCAGAGTTGCTTGGATGTCACTTACTGGAAAGCTTTTAGTCATCTTTCTTCACAGCATCCACATTTCTGTTAATTCTTTGTCTTCCTTCAGCTGTCAAGAGCGGCTGGGACTTGTCAAGTGGCACTGGCTGCACCCTCTGCAAGGCTTCTGTGCATGGAAGGTGAGCTGTGGCTCAGGTATGAGCCAGCTGAGGTGAGCCAGGGGAGGGGAGGTGAAGGGAGGTGATTTCTTCAATCTGGGTGACCTGCAGGCACCACGCGGCTAAAGGAGAGGCACAAGTCACCTGAACACATTGGAGCACATCACCCAGCCACTGTGCAGGCTCTCTGGCAGATTGCTGGGGAATTCTTGCTGTGGCAGCTGTCAGCAGCTAAGCTGGAGATGTTTATGCCTATGGGTTTAAGGACTAGTTTGTGAACTTAATTGCATACCTAATAAAGGCATTTCTTGAACTTCCTGAGCACACTGAACTTCTGTGAAATAAGCAAAGCTTTTGACTAGAGGGAAGCTGAACACATCTCCACATCTCCCAGGAGATCAAAGACAGAGTAAAATATATATATTATGGCTGTACTGAGGCATTATATTTCAATTCAAGAGGGTGAAGTGTCTAAACTATCTGTCTCCTGGATTTAGAAACTGAGGTTTTATTAAACTAGACATTCTAAAAGTAATTACCAGCTAAAAGTAATTAACTCCCTGTTAGCAGCTTTTTTGTCATAGAATTTCCTTGAGTTTATTACAAAAAGAGAATAGAAATACAAAAAGTAATTGTTCATAGTTATCTCATTGACCTATTATTGGAACTAGTATTCTCACCAGATACAACTTGAAGCCACTATTCCTGTCATTGGAGTGGAACAGGGATAAGGACCATAACTTCTTATACATACTCGCTCAAATACATGCTGGGAGGAGTTATAAACATTTGGACAGTTATTTGTGGCATTATCTGAAAGTCAAGGGTGTGAAAAAAAACTGATGTCTTTCTGTCCTTCTGTCTTCCACCACCCCTAAAGCGTACAGGTCTACATCTTTCTATCCCTGTTTTCCAGATGACTTGCATTGAATTCTTCTCTTATTAAGTGTCTAATTACCATCTTAGAAGCTAATGGCATATGAGATCTTGCTCCTTCATGTCTGAGGCTCTTTGATGCTGTCCACAATTGTCACTTGCAGCAGCTGACTACTCACTTGGAGGTGCATAATTTTTTGATCCTCTTGTCTGAACTTGCACATAGGGAAAGGAAAAGCTTTCCCCAGAGAACTGCCCTATGAACAGGAACAGGAGGACATGTTACTCCAGAGGAGCAAGACTCTGTGTTCATGTGGGGAGACTGGAAGAAGAAGTAGCTACCACTAGATTCAGTTCAGGCTTTTCAAATCCCACTTTATGCAAGGGAGAATGAGGATGACTAGCATTTCCTAATAGCTGCCTCGTTTGAAAAAAAAAAAAAAAAGTGCTTTTTTATGGAAGAACAAGAAATAGATCAAGTTGCAACATGTTCCTCATCCTTTTCATCACAAGGCAAAGGAGAATACATGGTTAATATTTCCACTTGCAATCCTTTTACCTATTGCATTTCCCACCTGTTTAATTAGTGCTTCTTACTTTTTGTTTTCTTAATTTCTCCCGGTCGTTTCCTGATGTCTGAACTGTCTCCCATCTTCTTGCATCTTTTCCCTCTAACCTTGCCCACAGGTTTTCATCTTTTTGTGTGCGATTCCCATCTTGAAAACATTTGCATGTGGATTGTAGTTTCTTTCTGAGCATAATTTTTATGCTGCACAGTGATAACATTTCCCCATGAATTTGCTAGAGGCACAGAATATGCCTACACTGAGCAAGTGTCATGACCAAACCTACAAGATGTATGTCTGTGGAGCCAAACAGAACCAAGCACCTTATACCAGCACTGAAAGTATTTTGGGGCTTTTCCTTTGGGCGAGTTCTAGTCTGGCTTTGCAGCTTAAGTACTTGTCAGCTGCTGAAGTGCACTCCATGTTCTCCTGCAGTGCATCATTCATTTTAGGCTCACCCAAGGGAGCAGTTTGCACACCCCGAGACCCCTTGGGACTGCAAACCAAAGCACAGCAGCGGGGAGGATGAGGAGGGCACTCGTTCCTGTCCAAGTTAAAACACTCATGGAGCTGCACCTGTACTGAGGCTAGATCCTCTCCTCACCTTCTCCCCTCAACTATGCTTTAGATGGACCTGACAGAGCTTGCTCCTATTCAGTGAACATTACACATTCCAGGGGAGCACCCGGTTCTTAGGGAGAAGGAGTACATCTCTTTTCTGGCTATTATGGCTGTGAAGGCTCAGTGTAATAGGCTTTGTTTGCCTAGTCTTGTTTCTGTATGGAAATGTGATTTGAGTATTTTTTGCCCATATTATTTTTAGTTTCATTAAAGCAGAAAAAAGCACTTCTCTGGAAATCATGGAATCATAGATTTTTCCCACATCCTTAAATATGTTTTTTAATTCAATTGGATAAAGACATTTAAACCATTTATAAATATAGATTCTATTTCAGTAATACTAAGACACATTTCTGATTACAAAATCACAATTATTATCATTTCTTATGATATTATGGTCAGAAAAAATGTTTTGCAAAAATATACCATATTTTTACATTTTTTATAATTGTATATTCCCTAAAATTTTCCATTCCCCTTGTAATTTTGAGAGTTTGCATCAGGTCTGACTTTCTCCCTATAGCTTTTTGATTGATGTCACTGGCTTCCAAAAAATCTTCCCAATGAGACAGATATATTTCTAAGAAAATGTGAGCATTTTAAGATATATTAAAAAAAAAGGTTCATTACAAAGTCAGACACAGTCATACATTGCAAGGGGACTTCTGGGAATACTGTTCTTATTTTCATGCTTTTGAAGGCATGAAAATATTTTAGGAATAACGTTTTCCCTAAACCAATTCTGTAGTATATCTAGTACAGCTTTTTGGTCCTACTACTGCCATTGGAAAACTGATCAAAAATCTCACTTATGTCCGGGTGAATTAATTTTTAATAATTTATATCCAGTTTTTCACAGATCACATTGTTCTTCCCAACTTGGTATTGAATTGATTGATATATAAGTGGAAAACTTTGTTATTTTCTTGCAACCTTTCAGTCTTCATTTTGCCAGAATAACATAGCAAACATCACCAAATGAGGAAGAACTCACTGCATGATTCTAGCAGCACAAGTACTTACCTATCTTAGAGGATTTACCTTGGGATCTCATTTACCACTTTCTCAGGAACAGCTTGTTGATGATGTATTCATTTTGTTAATAAATGGATCTCTGTCTTTTTCCTCTGTCATGTCTAGCTGATGAATACCTACTTTATAACTGTGATGCTTTTTAATAGGTCCCTAAGAAAAGTTGCAGCCTAAACTATTGAATTTCATTTATTACTGTGGTCCTTGACACCCTCCTGCTATTCACCCTCCCCAATACTAATCATTAACTCACCTATTTCTTGGGCACTGAACCCTTTGATGTTTCTTCTTTTGGCACCACCCATGGACATATCTTTCTTTTAAACAATAATACCCTTTTAGAAATTGCTTATAGGTGTAGAAATACACTTTTTTGATCCCCTATTTCATCAGAGAAAGCTGTCAGAAAAATCTGGCACAGGCAAACCTTAGTAAATCCATGTTACAGCTGTTATGATTTTTATCTTTAGCTACAAATCTATCCAAACTATCTCCAGGTCCTCAGTATGCAACTTTCCTTTATTTAAATATTTAGTGCTAACTTGCTGTCCTCCAGTTATTCAGTACTAATCTCAAAAACTTTAAAAAAATATTAAAATTTTTTGCTAGGAGATCAGATGAATTTGCTACAAATTCTGGAAGATTTACACACATTGATGTACTAGGATGCTTGATTTCTGATTTTAATATTATTATTTCTATTTCCATGTCAATTTTTATACTTCCATTCACATTAAACCATTAGTCCTCTGATTCCACATTCAGCAGAAATGTGAATGTTAAAAATTGTGGTAACATTAGTTTACTTTTTTCAGTCACACCTTCAAGTCTCACTGCATCTCCCAATACTTACTGCACAAGAAATATTTTTTAAGTGCCTTCTCTTACTTATTTTCTCCTTTTTCAGCTACAGTTTTTAATTGGGTTTGTTTCCTGAGAGTTGTTATGCTCTTTCATGCCTTGTCTTTAAAATATTCTTTTCTTTACAGAGCAGTCCTTATTCTATTCTGCTTTGGTTTTGATTTTGCATTTCTTGTACAATCTCTGCATAGTGTTTTCTATGATTTGGAAAACTTAGTCTTCTATACAGGGGTAGGACTTCTTGAATTTTGTACCTTTAATAGAGAGAATTCCCAAGCTTACACTACAGTGAAGTCTATAGGCTCATCAATGCAGCTGCCTTTATTAACTAGATAACTTAATTTGGCCTTTTGAAATTGAGAACCCTATTTATAACCATACCCATGAGGATCTCTTCATTCATTTAAGTGAATCAGACCAGGATTGACTAATAACTTTCTGTGAATATCTCCAAAGATCAGGAGCTTAGAAAAGGTAAAGCTAAAATAATCTTACTGTCATCTTTGTGTTTATTTGATTGTTATTTTCTGTAAAGAAAATTACTCAGAAATGGTTGGGGCCTTTTATTTTTAGCACCATTTTTCTTTCTCACTATACTTGAAAAGAGAAGTCATCCAGGCTACAATTCTAAATATAATTTAATGACTTTATACATTATTCAAGTTCATCATTAGATTTAGAGGCACAGAACTTGTGCTACAGCACACTCTGGGAATGATGCTGACACAGGCAGACTTTGCTCTCTCCTCAATGTGTGTGGTTATATTCATGTGTCATTAGTCCACTTTAAAGTCAATGTAAGAATGTGAATACATTGATCTACCAAGCCTTGCTTTGGTTACAGCTTTCCTGAGAAACACATACCCTTAAATACCTCTGATTTAGTCATGTTTCCTTTATAACAATGTCTTTCCTGTCCTATATTTGCTGTCAGTTCTTTTTCAGTATTTCAAGTTTCTCCACTATATTCTATAAACATTTCTATTATTTCCAGTTTCTCAAGTAGATAAGATTGGTCTTTCTGCCAATGATTGTTGCCTCAGATGAATACTTTTACAGCATTAACAGTGTTTGGGTTTTTTCTGCCTGATATTTATTCTCTACTTTTTGGCATTCTTTTATAAAAGCCATAATGTTGACCAGCTTCATTGCATAAATTAATGGAAAACTCATTGAAATGGAGTTTAAAATCTGTTTGAAGAACACGCAGACACAGTTTGACAGGGCGGCTGTGGAAAGTGAATAGATCTGAGAATCTGGACATATGAGATACCTGATCTATGGATCTGCTTGCTGCACACTGTGCTTCGGCACACGTGCTCTAAAACACAGCAGACAGAGCAATATCAGAGAATCAAAGTGATATCCAATGCTAGAAACACAATCTGCTACTGTAGCCAGCCCAGTGCCCAGATCATGGCGAGATGTATTCACTTTGTCCTCGGCTTCACTCAGTGGTGAAATACAGGAGGCTACTATGGCAACATCACATGGTACATTTGTTATCTCTGAACGAGAATGTGTTGAAGGAAGTAGCAGATCAGTATGCCATGTGTGCTTTCATTTTCTGGAATGTTTTCAAGGGAAAACATCTGTTCAGATATTTTCCCTGGGATTATGGCTTCAGTTAACAAAAATGTGAAGAGGAAGGGATGCAATTCTCTCTCACACTGCACTCTTTTCTTTTCTCCTATAAAATTAGGCTTTTTCCCTAAGAAAGTATAGCTCTTGTATCCTATACCATGCTGTTTTTCCTGTGTAGAATGTATTACTTGTGTCTTCACTAGTGTCCTTAAATGAGTAAAAACCTAAATATTCCTTTGAACGCTTGTGTAAGGATATTGTGGGTAGGTGGGAATGGAAGGTATGGCTGGGAGGTTAGCCAAAATCTTTCTGTAGTAGCTGCAAGCATTACTTTAAGAAAAAAATTATATTCCTACTCTTTTCATAGAAAAGATAATCTGTGGTTAAAATATAAGAATTCTGGAATTCAAGAAATATGTATTCCATTCTTGGAATGGCTACTCAGGTGTCATCTCTGATGCTAGACATGTTCTTTAATATCTGTATGATTCAGATCTTCTCAATATGATATCCACATTCTTGGTTTTGGATGCTGAACTCCCTGGATTCCTTTCATTTGACTTCAGACATCTGCAGTATAGACATTTACATTTGAACAAGCTGTCTAGGCTTCCTTTATAGTGAATGGAAAAATGTAGAGACTTTGGATGCCATTCGTCTGGACAATTTTAGACATCTCAGTTAGACTAAGACAAATTACATCCAAAAAAATCCCTTTTTCTTTCCACTGATGAAGTCACAAGCAGAAATTAAAGACAGAGTATATTAAAATTTGGACAAACAAGTACTACCTTTGCAAAGAGAGTATTCTCTGTTTATGTGTGTTAGTAAAGTAGTTTTGTAGATGTGCCTCTTTGTTACAGCTGTAATTTCTGTGTGATACTTGAACTCCAGCTACAATCAAAAAGTAAACTGTAGGAGGCCCCAGTGTTCTTTCTTACTTAGAGATCAAGGCATTTTTCAGTCAGACATACAGATGAGAAAACTGATTGAGAGAAAGAAAAAAAAAGAATGTTGGTCATAATCCCAATATTAGGGTTTTTTAAAATACTAAAAAAAACCCTTTTCATTACTGAATTTTTTTTTAAATTGTTGTTTGAAATTATATCTGTAGCAATGGCCAAGTATTTTAAAAGTAGAAAAAAACCCCCACATTTTTCTTTACTAGAATATGCTTGTTATTGGCAATTGAAATGTCTTCTGCTGCAAAAGGTTTTCAGTTTCATGCCAGGATGTTTGGTTGAAATGCAATCAAGAGAATCTGACTTCCAGGGAAGAAAAGTTCAATTAATTTCTCCATTGATGGGTACAGACTGCTCTGAGATGTTCTAGTGTTTAAGGTGCCCTGATGGGGCAGGCAGCCAGTACCACACAGGACCTGTGAGAACTCCTGGTACTTGGGAGAGCACTTTGAAACCAGATGAAACACACCAGAGGTGTAAAATGGGGCTGAGATTCCCCAGTACTCACAACTGAGCTGAGCACCTGGAGCAGGGAGAGTCACACTCCTACACTAAGCATTGCTTTTGAAATGCTTGCGTAAAGTAATTAGTGTCTCTAAAAGCCAGACTTATGCCAGAGTCTTATTCAGAAGAGAAAGCTAGGTTAGGGGTTCTGAATTGCCTTATCTAGGTTTTATATCTTTCAAGTATCTCTAACAAGTTAAAAGGGCAAGATCTGGAAATCCTGCCCTTTGAAAAACAAAGTTAGGATATGACTCATTTTTCACTTCCACTAAAATCAATGGGGAGAGCTGTTTCTAACATATATTATACAAAGCTTATATAGGCACAGGAAGACATCTTATTCTGGAAGTTCTTTTATTCTTTCTGTGTCTAAGGTTAAGGTGACATCATTCCATACCTACCTACAGTAATAACTGTCTCACAAGCAAAACCTCACTAAATAAATAAAGGAACTGAATCTGAGGTGAACAGAGGACAACCTTAGGATAAAGTGTATCAATTTCTTTTTTTAGTCAAAAGTTAAAATATCATCCAGATGCAAAATCCAAAGTTTTCTAATAACTCAATAAGTGTGACATACATTAAACACTTTCTTGAAGAGTTCTGTCACAAATATCTGATAACAAAGGCCAGTTTTCTGAGGGTTTGTAATTTATTTTCAGGCTTCAGATTTTACTTGCAATTTGCATCTCAGGTTAATCACATCCCTGCATAACTACAACATGTTTTATGTCTTTAACTGAAGTAACTGAAATAGAATTAATGAGCAAAAACAAAAGTGTACGTTAATTTCCAAGACTTCAGCTACAATGGTTTAGAGAATGTTTTTTCATGGCAGCTGCATTGACTTGAAAGGCTTTGTAATGTAAAGGATTTATGAAGAAGACAAAGAAATTATCATCTGAAACACATACAATCAGTTTAATAGTAACTTGGGCAGGAGATAGTGAAATAAACCCAAAATAATAAATAATAGAAATACAAGTAGAAAAACAGTTTAAAGGAAAAAAAAATATAAACCAGAAGAGCAAGAAGAAATAGAGTGGCTCTGCCTTTGGCTACATTCTCAGAGTACTTAAGATGTCACAGCACAAGACCCGAGATTTTTCATTAATGTGTGAGCTGAAGGACCTTTCTGTGCCTAAAGGAGATAAAGAGATCTTAACAGTTTCTACTAGGAGGGTCCACTGCCCTCACAGCAGGAGATGCTGCTCTGACTTCTCTCTTTGGGACAGTAGAAACTAAGTTTGCCTTTTCTGGCACAGGAAAAGCTGGAAATGGGACTGTGGCTGTTTTGTCACTGCCAATAACCCACTTCCTTCAATGACTGCCTGCTTTGCCTCTGCACAAAGTCAGTCCTGGTAGGAGGATTTAGTTTAGTCTCAGTACAGGAAATATTTAAAAGTCCCTTGTTAGTCCTCTGTCTTTGATGTCAGTCTCAGAATTCCTACCTTTCCTGAGGACCATTGCACGCTGCTGGATATTAAAAGCTTACCTTTCTCTCTGACTGTGAATATCTGCAGGATCAGAACTTTTCCTGGTAAAAGGGGAGTTTTCTGTTGAATCATCTTACATTTTTGCATATTACGCATTGAAAGAAGCAGGAAAGATTTGCTGATGGCAGCCAGGCTGGTGCTACCTTACCTTCTGCAAAGCTGTTGGAGTGGTTGACATAGAGAGATTCAATGCAGACTGAAGTGTCTTGTCAGACAGAGATACTGTGAATCAGGTAAAAATTGGGAAGGAGCCTAGACAGAAACAGCATGATCTGCCTGAAAAAAAAAAAAAATTAAAAATTTCTCTCTGTAACTCATCCTCATTCAGTTCTATAGATGGACTGCATAGCCTATAATAGACTTCTGTTATGGGATCATGTAAAAATATCCCTGACAACAGATGAACTTTGAGTCAATGAAGGCTAATTACATTTTACAATTCTACAGACATGTAAATTTGTTAGGATGAAGAAAGGATTTTGGAACAATGTGAATTATTTTTATTGAGTCTAGATTTTGTATAGCAAGGTGATTAATTATCAGGCTTATGTAAAAGTTAATATTATGATTGTTTTATTCCCTGAGAAAATCACTTTCTTCCTAACCTGGAGTTAGTACATCACATTGGGTACATGGGTAATTCCTATTTATGCAGTGATGTGCAGCTCTTGGAAATGAAACATTATTACATCACAATCCTCAGTTTCCATTTCTGTGGAGGTAATACTGTGTATATGCCATATTTAGCCTCTATTATTTTGACAAGAATAAGTGTCCACATTGAAAAAATTATCAGGTCATAAGAAATGGCCTTATGAGTCAGATGGGTCAGAACTGAGTGTTGTGCTTCTGACAGTGGCAATAAGAAATGCTGTTTTGGGAGAGCACGTGAGCCTGCTCACATTATGTAGTCCATCTCTCATCAAAATTTGTTTATAAGGAATGGAGAAGACACATCTCTGCTTAGCCTTGACATCACTGATTTATGAATCTGGTGTTCATGAATTTATCTAATCTACTTTGAACCTGCTAAAACTGTCACTCTTACAACTTCCTATGGCCATATGTTTCAGAATTTTAACTAGCTATTGCATAAAGAAATACCTTCCAGATAAAGGTTCTACATGCTATCAGGACTTTGCAGGAATTTATTATATGCCTTCCAGCCTTCTCCCCTTGAAACAAAAATGTTCCAACCTTTCTAATGATTTCTTGTAAAATAGCTCTTCCATCACCTACTTTTCTCTATTCTCTTCTAATTCCACCATGTCCTTCTTGAGATCACAAAACCACAGAGAGCACTGAGAAGGAAGGTGCACAAAAGGTTTTATATGCATGCAAAATGATGGCATTTGGGTGGCCTTCTCCCAAAGATGTCTGATGTCTTGATGGCTACTTCTAGCTCCAGCCAAAGACATTGTGAAATACTTCTGTTGTTTCTTGTCATTGGCATAATATTCAGCTACCTAAAAAATCTTAATTAAATCTCCACACTTGGAGATGTCACAGCTCGTTTCCTTTTTCAGGTGGTTGATGAGGAAGTTGAGTAAAACAGGTTCTAGAGCCAGCTTCTGAGGTACAATACTGCTAATTCTTCTCTATCCTGTAAATGAAACATTAAGTCTTATACCTTCATCCTATTCTTTAATTCACTTTCAGTCCTGAAAAGAACTGTGTTCTCATGGCAAATGTGTTTTAATTCTCATTAAGTTTTTTTAATGGGTTTGTGTCAAAAAAACCCTTTGAAATTTCAAATGCATATTATCCACATAATTCCCCTTATAGATGGACACCCTCATTCTCTGGCTGTATATTCTGAAAAGCGTCCAATCTAAAGAAAGGCATAACTGTATCTGTTACCTTAAGAAGCTGAAAGACGATGCTTTTCCTTAAAAATTTCCTATTTGCTCATTTGTGGCTCAATTGGGCCCAATAATTATAGTAAGCTCCTCAAGGCAGAGACAACAGACTTTGTGCTTTGTTCCCACAGAACCGAAGCTCCAACTCAGAGCTGAGACTCTTGGGAAAGCAGCAGAACAACAACATCTAAATTTCATGTTAAATTTTTTGTCAATTATGTCAAACCATTCATCATTTCCCTTCCTAGACAAAGAAAACCAAAGAGGGAAAGGCACTCAGTGAAAGAAGCAGCAGTTAAATCCACGTTGTGTCCAAATCCTAGCTGTACTACGCTGGACTGTCTCCAAAGCCAAGAGATCCTAAATGCAAAGATGCATCAGCATTTTGTCAATCTCTCCTCTCTCTTTCCATTAGCAGTGAGCAGAATTACATCCCTGTACCTGAAGAAAGGAGACGCTGCATTCCAAATACTGTGGAAATTCAGGTTTATATGCACTCCAGATTCTTTTTTTTTCTTTTTTTTTTTTTTCAGTTCAAACTCATATCTCTAAGATATTTTTTTCCTACTTATCAGGTTTCAAATCTTTGCATTTTCCCCATCTTCAAGCTTTCTGTTGGCAAGTTTTCCAACCCCCAACACTGAACCAACTTTTGTCTGCTTCACACTTAATCAACATTCCTTTATTAAAAAGCTATTAATTAGCTTCTCAGTGGTCCAATCTACTGGCTATTGTGATAATTGTAAGACTTTTAGAGCTTCTCCCCCTACACTTTGTTGACAGACTGTTGGACTTAGAAACAACACCACAAGGAATGCAGGCTCATCTTTGTTTCAACATACTTAAGGTGCTTTTATCTGTAGGTTTGCCTTGAACAAAATCCTGTTCAAATTGTATTAAGCCTCAGATAAACCTCTCTTTCAGATTATGGTTTCCAACTGAACTCCTGTGCACTGAAGAGAGGGCACCGAATTCTTGATTGTTGCAAGAAAACCTTTTTGAGTAATCCCTTGAGCTTGCCTACAGGGCTTGGATTTCCTAATGGATGCTTTGATGACAGGAGATAAGAGCCAAAGGTACCTTTATTCTCTTAGAAATTGCTCCAAACAAACAACCTCAATGATTAAAGCTAATAGAAATACCTGGAAGATTGATAGTTTGCAAAGCACTGCTGAGTGAATGAATAACTTCCCCTTTAGTTCCAAAAGCTAATATTTGTCCACATTTGCTGCCTTTAAGAAAGTGCAAGAGGGTTTTGTTTTTTTTTGTATGAAGAGTGTTGATCAGGAACAAACAGACACCATTTAGCTGTTGTTTGAATTTTAAACAAAGCCTCCCTACTTCAGTTATGGAGGCAGCTTTCTGCATGGCCCCGTTTATAATAATTCAAACATGGCACGGGGAGGGTCGCTAGAGTAAAGTACATATAAGTGTGAACATGATACTCTTGTAAAAGTCTTTAATGATGTGAATGGGCAGTGCACTATGGTATTCTATACAGGGGTTTTAAATTGCACAAAGGCCCTGTAAAACTTCTATATCTGTTCCCAAGCAATACACCTATCAGAGGGCTGAACAAATGGAAACCAAACTCTGCAGCAAATAAAAGTCTTAAATTTACAATGCTGGATTATAAAATGGTGTCTCTCAACAGCAGCCCTGACTTATTTCATGTTCTGATGAAATCACTACTTGCGAATGCCAAGAAATTCAGCTGTAAACTTTTGGCAATAAGTAGACTTTCCTTGGAACTGCTGGTTTTGAAAACATCTGTAAGTAAGGAATCCACTGCAGAACCAATAAAGGGGCTGAAGAGACCAAAACTTTCGCTAACACCTCATAACACAGGCAGTGCTGTGAGTGCCACCAAGCCCTGCTCCCTGGTATGTGGGTTATGCACATACCAGAGTTCATTTCCAAAATGGAGGGTTTATGACTCCCAGTGTCACAGAGCATTCAGTGGAGGAGTGTATCACATAACAAAGTAATCTAACAATAGAGCTGAAAAGAGCTGAACATTTGGTTTTTAAAGTGATGCAGCCCAGGGTGGGTGGCTCTGATATTGAAAATTCCTCAGGTTTCTTTAATACAACATGCGTTAAACCTTAAAACGAAAATTCCTCAGGTTTCTTTAATACAACATAAGTTAAACCTTAGAAAGAACTACTCTGAATGAAAGGAAATTATTTCTAAGGAAGTTCTCATTTTATAACCACATTGAGGAAGGATTTGAATTAATCTCATTTTCCTTAAAAGACAGTGGAGTATGGAGTTAGGAGTCGCAGGAGAAGACAGGAGGTTCAGGGTGAGGAAGGTATGGGCATGTTTTGACAGTTGAAAAAGAGATTATGAGCTGCTATTGACTCAGAGCAGCAGTTCCCTTGGCCCCGGTCACCACTGGCCTGTGGAGTTCAGCTAAGAGGACCGACTGAAATCGACACAGAAGTGTGAAGTGAGACTTCCAATTATATTTGATTCTCTGACTGAACAATGCCCTGCTCTGGATTGAGCCTTCAGCAGCTTTCAATGTGCCTTCTCCAGAATCAGCAGAACTCTGATCAGTCTAAAAAGTTTTTGGGAGCACAGCTCATCAGGCTAGACTGGAGGCAGGAAGGCTGGGTGTAGAATGGGAATGACATCAGTGCAGGTTTTGGGGAGCTCAATGTAAAATGAATCTCAGGCTCAGTACAGAAGTGCTTTCCCATGTGTTATGCTAAAACATGGCAAATCCTTACCTTTGAAAGACACTCAGCATGACAAAGCAAATCTGTCTGCTCTGAACTTATTCTCCTTTAAAAGCTTGTGCAGGAGGAGTCTGAAGTAAAACCTGTGGTGGTGTTTCAATCAGGCACTGGGTCATACCACATTAATCTGACCCGTGACTCCTGTCATCCCCAGCAGGGAAAAAACAAAAGTCTATCATATATAGTTTTCACTAACTAAGAATTTCAGAAGTAATCCTAATATATGTAGCATGCACTCTTCAGTGATGGAGAAATATTAAAATATCATTTGGCTGTTAGACTTTATTGTGATATGCTTTAACTTGTTCTTTCTGCTGCTTTCCAGTCTCCTGCTTTCTTTTCACCCCAGTAGTGAACCAAGATCAGTCACACTGACCCACTGCCAGTATTTCCTAATTCTCCTTAATGAGGACAAACTCCCTGCTAAGTCTGATCCTGGAAAGCCACATAATTTGTAAGTATGAGAAAGATTAGATTAGTATTTTAGAAGTGTTATTAGTGATCTAAAATACAAGCAAATATGGTTTCTCACCCCAGATGCTATGAATGGTCTGTGTGTTTTTTAAAGCCTGCATTTTAAAACGCCTTAATGATAAGTGAGATGAAAACTTCCTTATAAAGAAAAAGTTGAAAGACAAAAACTCAAAACAAGTAATTTTTGTTGGCATACTTCATTGTGTAAATAAACAGAAAAATACAGATATGGTTTCATGTCTCATTAATCTTAACCACTGCTGGTTTGAAAGTAATTATTCAATTCTATTTTATAGTACATTTTCAGATTTTAGCATTCTCTTTGTCTTTCATAAAATCAAGAAACAAAATTGCTTGTGATTCCTCAGAAACATGATAGAAAAATCATTCAGCATACCAAAAAAGCCCACCAAAGATGAAAGAAAAATCTATATTCTGAAATAATAGATAACTTCATGGTTTTTACCCTTCTAAAGCTGGTAGGTGAAATCCTTGACCAGTTCCAAGTGTAGTGCTGATTTCCTTCACTGGGAAGTAATGCAAATGCTGATTTCCTTCACCAGGGCACTGTGTCTGAAACAATTGTCTTGCTGGTTCTTTTGGGAGCAGAGAAAGAGAATCTTTTCTGAAGCATGTTTGTAAAAAATAGAATGTTCGTAAAAAATAGCATGTTCTCAGCACCAACTAAAGCAGAACAGCTCTGTTGCTACAGCTGAGCTTGGGAAAGTCCTGGAAGGATCCTGTGGAACTTGGGATTCCTTAATCAGAACAGAGTTCTGCAGCCCTTTGAAGGCCCTGGCTCATATTTGTGACGATGGTGGTGGAGTCCCACTCCCTCTGAGCATACACATCCACTCTCCCCCAGGACAGAAAGAAGAATAAAGGTGGAATTCAATGTTCCTTGATATGGCAGATACCTTTGCAGTGGTGCTTGTTCATGCATACAGAGAATATCTTCACTTCTCTCTGGTAGCCATGCTCCTAGAGATCTGCCACAAGTGCATTGCAGAAGGTGGTAGGGAAGAAATTATAGCAATAAATCTGTGCTATCATATTATGGGAATTTTTGACAAAAAATCCATCATAAAGGGAAGGCATGAGAGGTCAATAATAAAAGAAAAAGTGCCTTTCCAAGTTTACTGTCATTACTCCAGTGGATGAGTGGGGCTGCATTAAGCTCTCAGCTTTTGACACCATTGATGTCAGCCCTTGGGAGCTGGGCTAGGCCACTGCTGTGGGTGCTTGAAAAATCCCACCTACGAGTCAAGCAAACTATATTAGTCTAGTGACCTGTGCTTGAACCCACTTGCCTTTTTAAAATAAACCCTCGTACAAATCCCAAAAGAAGCATGTGGTTAGTTCACATCATGGACTAATAATAGCTTACATCATTTTATTTTTCAAATTAGACCTTTTTTGAATTATGGGAATGTCAGAAATAGTGTTGGAAAATTCCAAAGTCTACCAATCCTATCTTGAAAGTGGCCAATCCTTTTTTTATTTAACCTATTTAAAATTAACAAAAAGAAAAAAAAATCTCAACCTCTAAAACTACAATCTTTGTCTGCCAACTTTCAGCCTGGAACACATTTTTACAGCACTTATAATCCCCTGAACAAACCAGGTTTATACTGGAAGTGCTGACAGACCTTTAGCTATTCCAGTTATCTTAAAAGCTCAGCTGTATTTATTTTTCATTATATTTAAATATAATTGGTTGAGGTTTAAGTCTAGTTCAATTTGAATATCAGTTAAATATCAGTTCTTGGAAATGAGTCCTTTCTTGGGTGTCTTTTGGGGCTATTATATATATAATTTTGGGATTGCTTCATTTAAATATCAGTTCTTGGAAATGAGTCCTTTCTTGGGTGTCTTTTGGGGCTATTACGCATATAATTTTGGGATTGCTTTTTAGATTTTTCTCTACTACCTCATTCGTGTGGTTTTGCTTTTAATTCAAAATGCAAGAGGAAAAATAAGCATTCTTATGGAGCATATGGTGCTCAACTGTGGTTTGAATCCCAGTGTGAGGAATTCCACTAGAAGTTTCACACATTCTGTTCTGGTCTCAATTAAAAAATATTGGAACTGGCCTTGCACTTCAGTGGAAAAGCTCTGTGCTCATGTGCATGGATCCTTGATGCTTTCCTGAGCTTCTTTGGATTAATATGAATGAGGGCAAAAGGAAAATGGTCAAGGTGTGAAACAACTGTGGAAAGTCAGAATTGTTTTTGTCAGGGATTGCTGATGGGATAGTTGTGGGATCAGTTTAAATATGAGGGTATCTGTGCTCTCCAGATAGAAATATACTTTTTTCTGGACAAAATATGACCAAGATAGAGAACCTTTGAAATTGAGAATTAGGAAACAAGAAAAAAAAAAAAAAACCTCAGTAAACCAATTCTGAAATACCAAATCTAGACAACTGTTGTCTCAGAGGGAAAAATATTCTAAAGTGATAAATGTAGGATTTGAATTTTAATTATTGTCATACATAAAGGGGGATGTCAGTGGAGATGAAGACATAGTTATTAATTTATCACTGATGTTAAGTAAAAGTTAGAAATGTAAATTGAAGGAGAGATGAGAACAATATTTTTATATCATTTAGAGGAACCATTTCAATTACTTAATCCAATATTATTCATAATACAGGATAAAGAACCATGGTAGCTTTTTTTCTAACTGAAGACTTAAGCTTTTATTTTGAAGACTGATATTTTTCTAGAAGATGTGATTTAGGCAGGAAGTCTTAAAGAGGTGGATAATCCATTGGGGAATTTGTCCCAGTTGCTCTCCTTCTGGTAAAAAAAAATAAATTCCATTTTTTAAATCTTTTTATGTATTTCTCTGCATGATTTCAGTCTTCAGTACCTCTTTCCCTTATGATTACATGATTAGTGATTTTGTGCAATTATCATTTGTTTTGCTAACTTACTATTTTATAAAATAAATATACTTAAATATGCTTAAATCTCCTGTGTCACAGATATTTTTCAAAGCCTTGAATAATTTCTCAGGGCAAGGACTAAGGTGAATTTCTTAGCCATATTATTGCATTGGAGGTTCATAAAGATTGGGTTTTCCAAATGATTTGTAAAGCCCTTTGAGAATCTCTGCTCTCAAAGACACAGTTTCACATTTTATGGTTGTGGTAACTTCCCTTGCTCTTTGAACATGAATCTCCCACTTGCCTGTACCATGTTAGGAAACAGACTCAACTGCATTCACCCTGTCAAGGAACCTAGATAGTGTGAAATCGAGTGGATTTTCATTATCAATTTCTGAATTATCAGCAATAGTTGAATAGAATACTTTCTTTCAGATAATTTGAAAAATATTGAATTGCAACTCGATTAGGAACAAATCTCTATAGGAACTAACATTTTCATGATTACCTATTCACAGTTAAATCAAAATATATGTGTTTACAATTTCACTTTTCTTCATATGCTTAGGTGTGTTTTGGGCTAAATTGTATATCATAGAATGTGAAAGGTTTAAAAATATTTTTAAAATCAATATTAACAGAAAGAGTTATTTTAAAAAATCCCATTTTTCACTTCTAAGTGTCTGATAAAAAAAACTTCCAGGGAAAGAGATTCCTTCTACTCCCCTTTTCTTACATCTGCCGGAGATGAGAAACTTAGATGGTCTCTTAGTATGACCCACTGTGTCAATTTCTGAAGTCTTATGGATGAGAACTTGTCACTTAACCTTTGATGAAATCTCTTGCACTTCAGTTTATCAATGAAACACATACTGTGCCTGACAGACATACAAAACCAGGCACAGCTGTTTCCTGGTAATCACCAAGGTTCTCTAATGGAGCTCAGGAAGGGTTGACACAGACAAGAAACTGTTGCAAATAACCATCTATGAGTCTGTAACCAGAGAATTTAAGCCTGGGCATGTGATACATACTGTGCAACTGATCAGAATGCAAAATCAAGTACAAATACAGAGCTCCCAGAGTACAATTTGTTCTTGGTACAGGGAAATGCACCACTTCAAAGCTAGTCAATAATACATAAGGCAATTTTTTACAGCGCTTGCTACTGCTTTTTTGTCAGGAAGAAGAAAACAAACATGGGTAAAAGAGGAAAGAAAATAAAGGTATGTGGAAAATGAAAATAAAGAATGGAAAACTGGTTTTAAGGCAGAATGAATCTGTTTTGCATGTACTGTGCTTATATCAGCCAATTAGCAGCCACACAAGCAGAGAACTTAAGCAATTAACAGAATCCACTTTCCTTGGGTGGATTTACTACGTTAAATAACACACCTAAGATTTTACCTGGGACCTTTGTGATTTGCAGTCACAGTTCTGCCTGGAAAGTCAAAAATTAGCCTTGGTCTTACCAGCCAGGAGGAGCTTTGTTATGCCCATCTTAGATGGTAGTCACTTTTTCATCCCTACAGGTGATTGTCCCACATCAGCTCTGGGACAACAGCAGAAGATCCGTGAGAGATGCAGGTTGTTGGTCTGATCCAGCAAGCAGATTTCTGGGCTGAGTGGTGATAGGAGCTGTGTCTGGCTCACCACCTGATGCCTTGAGAGGCTACCTAGAACAGAGGCTAGACAGTGTTAAGGGAATAAAGTAGGTATTTATTAGAAGGCCTTCAAAGGGTACACCTTGGGCAGTACAAGAGCCTGGCCATGGCTACACCAAAGATGGACGAAGGATCACACATCTTCACACTTTTTATGTTTTGGTCTATTAACATATTGGGGTTAATTGTCCAATTACAGCTTCAGGTTATGCAGTACCATCGTCCCAGTTTGCTCTCCTCAATTCACTCTTGTTGACATTTTTTGGGCCTGAAGCTGCAATGGTGTCCTTGGTTCTTGGCTGGAGAAGGATTATTTTGTCTGACTAAACTGTGAAGAGGACTTGCTAACACTTCATATGAAGTTCAGAGTTATGTATGAATACAGTACAGAATCTGGAAAATGTGAAAACTAAAACTTCATCCATTCATCAGTGGGTACTGAGGCTGCCAGAGAGAAACAGAGCCTAGGGCAGGATATGAGAGATTTCCAGAACTCAAACAGAAATTCTAAGCCTTGATGAAAGTCAGGTTAATGATATTTTTGGTTTCTTGGTTTTTTGGGGTTTTTTTGTTTTTTTTTTTTTTGTTTGTTTTGTTTGTTTGTTTGTTTGTTTGTTTGTTTTGTTTTTGTTTTTTATTTGTTTGGGGGCAGGGGGTGATTATGGTTTTGTGTGTGTTTATGTGTTTCTTTTTTCTTTTCTTCATGGTTATTAAGATAAACATTACATCCAAGTTTATTTTATTACTAGGAAAATCAAAAGGAAAAGTGGGTTTGTTTCTGGAGCCAAGAAAGGTTTTTCAATTTGCTTCTCACTTCCTATCTGGAATAGAGTCAGTCATAGTACTAGCACTACTTGATAGCATATTAGTAGAACTTTTTGAATCTTGTAGTCTCTTACAGTGAGATGGTTGGTAATATTCTGATTAAAAACCACAATTTCTTCCTAAAAATATACATCCCTATGGCAAGAGTAAAGTACTGTCCAAACAGATGTAGTTTGTTTTGGATAATTTTCCCATTTTAAAACCTTTCCATTGTTATAGAGTCACACTAACATTTGTGATGCCAAATACTTCACTCAACAGAACTACTCATCCATAGTTTATGACTGCAGGACCAGGCACTGCCTGGATTCTCCCAGGGATACGTCTGCCAGGATCATAAGCAGCTGAATCTTCTCATCCCAGCAAATTCTTCCAGTCCAGAACTGTTTACATCCCCAAATAGATATTTTGAGATGTAAGGGAGAATAGCTGGGATGGCTGTAGAATCCAGAAATCCATAGGTTATCTCCACTTCATTTTGAGGGATTTTGTCTAAGAACACATTTCCCCTCCAGGCAGTCCTCCATGCCAGTATTGCCCAAGATGGGGCTGGCAGAACTGCAGGGCTCCTGCCACCTTCTGCTGTGGAAATCAAGTACCTCAGGCAGGGAGAGTGCTGGCATTATTCTGTGTCACTGATGCTGGAGCAAGTGATGACCCAGTTACTAATTGTAAACATTTGACTATGGTTTGCTTTCCTTTCTAAAGCAACCCTGGTGCTATTTCACAGCTTTCTGGGAAATGGCCAAGAAATGCTGGATTATGGCCCTAACAACTACATGACACTAAAAAGTTATCAAAAACACTTTAGTACATGTTTTCAGACATCAGATGCCTCAGAGGAAAAAACCATAATTTTCTTTGTACCACCCTTCCTTGAAAAAAAACCTAGTAGAGTACTAAGAAGACACAAAGCTAGCATGCTTTTCATGCTAAAATGTATCTGAATATTGAAATATATTAGTCAATTTTATTTAAGATTTTTAAATTATTTATTTTACATTATTTTTTAAAAATTTGTTTGGATTGATTTATTTGGATCATATTATAGTATACTCTAATTTTTCCTGCCCTCAAAATTATGTATATTTGTGTGCCCTATTATTTTTAACTATGAAAACTTCCAAAGATTTTTGTTTTTCTTAGATCCCATGGAAGATTCTTTCAAAATTATTTGCTTTACTTCCATGCTGATGCTACTAACCCCTATAAATAAATAAGTTCCTTCTATAAAGAGTAGATTAAGCCTTACCATTATCTTTCTAAATCTATACCAAATCATTTTCCTGTTCAAATGGGAAAACTAACATGTTTGTTAAAGATTTTTATTAATTTTCAATCTGTTGCTATTAGCAACCAGAACAAGGAAATACACTAAATTATGTTTAGCTCACCTCTTACATCATCTGCTGAGTCAGTAGATTATTCAGGTATGAATCCAGGCATATCCAAGTTCAAGCCATCCTCAGACTGCCATCAATACATAGGATAGAATGGTCTATAGTTCCTAAAAATTTGTATATCCTATCTGCAGTCTGTAAGCATGGCTTTATGGAAATACATTTCAAACTATCTTATTATTTTTTCCATGTCAGTGACACTAGGAATCATTCCATACAATATTTGTAGAAAATAAAGAATGTATTTATTTTTCAAGTGCTTTAATTTTATGTGAGTATGTACAACATTGGTTGAAATGATCAAAATTCAGCACATATAGCTCAAATACGAACATTCACAAGTCCCCAAAAATCTTCAAAATTGTCCTCACAGCCTTTACAATAAATCTATATTTCATAGTTCTTTGCTTCACTGTGGCCATATTTTTCCATCTTCAACCACAGTTTTGAATGGAGGATTTGAGGAAATTTCCACCTTATCAAGGAATTTTCTACTTTATTGTCATTATTATTTTAATGGGGAATTTGATACTTGTCTCAGTCTTTCTCGAAGGTCACAAATGAGGACATTTCTGATTCCAGTTTTGGCAATGCTTTAAAGCCCCATTAGAACTCACCAGCAGACTCTAAAAGCCTCTAAAAGTCTTCTAATATGGACTTTTGAATTTGGATTAACCTTTCAAGTTTTCCAGCAATGGCTCCAGCTTGGAAATGCAAATTCTTACAAAAGGAGCTGGTTCAAGTCTGCTTCTCTGGACCCCTACGTGCAGAACACACTCAAGTGAAAGTACTTCCACCATTGTCTTAATGAAACTTTCTGCATTGCTCTTTCTTACAAGTTGTTTACCTGTTTTATAGATGTCAAAGCAGAAGCTGAAAAAAATTTCACGTTTTAAGTTATGAAGTCTCAAACAAGAAACTGCATCCAGATTTTATTTCAGGAACATGCTTCCATCATTTCTAGGGCAAAGATTATTTAGTTGCTGTCCTGATGGTTTGGTTTGTTTGCTTGGTTGTTTTTGTTGTTGCTTTGGCTTTTTAAAATTTTTTTATTTCATGAAAAGATCTGCTTTTATTCTACATTCATTCCTTCAGCAGAGTTTATGCTTAGATTTGATGAAAATGTGCAACATTTTTTCAAGAGAAAAATTAATGAAATAAAGACTGTCCATTAAAAAAAAAAAAGAGTGATCACTTTTTCCTTCCAATAGTCTTCAGTTACATCAAAAGCTGTTGCAGAGAGGAAGAAATAAACTCTTTTTTTATGTCCAAGTTGCTATAGCAAGAAGTAATGAACTTAAATTGCCAGCAAGGGAGTTAAGCTGGATACAAGGAAAAATGCTTTCTGATGCTAAGGCCAATTAAGCATTAGATGGTCTAATGCTAACCCACAAAATATAAATTACTGAAAGTTTAGAGAACATAGTGAACAAAGTGTGATGACACTACCATTCCTTCTGATTTCAGCAGAGGGAGAACTGATAGAGAATCCCCTAATATCCCTTTTGACTCCACTTCTTGTCATTCTATTTATTTTATTTTTTTTCACATTCTATATATCACATTCCAAGCTTTTTTATTGATTTTTTAGTGCTTTGATTTTATTCATAGTTTGCCCAGTGTGAACTGTATTTTTTGTCTTAACCTTAACAAATAAACCAATTGTAAGATGTATAATTCACTTACACTGTACATGTAGAACGCTTTATATAGCACTTGCCTTTCTGCATGATTTTGCAGCCTAGAACCCAACATCAGATATTTTGGCAGCATAAAATGAAATACCTCTATTTTCCTGCCTACAAGATAAAAGTAACAATTATTTCATCCTTCTCGGAAATTTTCAAGATGTGAATATTCTTTTTAGATCTGAAGTAAAGGTGAAGAAACAAATTCAGTGTTAAGTGGCACCATTCAGGAAACAGTTCAGCCATTTATCAGCCTTGAGAGGCCTCCGAAAATAATTTTTCTTAATCTTCTTTTATCTTTTACACTAAAAGCTTGCTGGGACAAGAACAGTCTTACTTTGTTTACATTATACCTAACAAAAAGCAACCCCATTCTGGGATTCTGTTGCCCATTTTTCCAATGCAATTCTACACTAAGAAAATTAAAGCCTAAGGATATAGTATCAAATAACCTGCAATGAAATATAATCAAAGTGCAGCGTGTTGCCAATAGATCACATTCTCAGAACAGCGGTAAAGAATAACTTCTCTTTCTCTCCTTTTCCTATATTTTAATGGATGCCCTGGCTGTGTGAAGCAGCTGTACAAGGCTTTGAGTATTCCCATGAAAAGTGGCAGGAAAGCCCCCTGCACACTCTGCAGAGGGTAGCGCTGAGCAACCCCTGCCCCACTGACTCGGCGCTTTGTGCGATGCCGTGCGCGGGCCTGCAGACACACATTTTAACTCTGGTGTAAGCAGAAACCTCCCTGACATGAAAAACCTCCATCAAAAGGAGCCTGTGAAAGCAAGCTTCCTGTAACTTTTGCTTTGCCATCTTTTAACTGCTTCATGAAAGCAGAATAGCAACAAACAGCATTGTGTCGCTACTTGTTATGCCGTGAAAACGCCTTCAGCACTACAAAGCACAAGAAAGGGCAACCTAAAGACATGATATAGATATCATAAATGCACTGGGGAAGCTTTAGAGTTCGTTTAGGCCCTGATTCAAATATCAGAAAAGTCATTAGGAAACTTTCCACTAACTTTCCCCAAAGATCTTTTGAACATGTACATTTAAAGTTTCATTTGTCTTTTGTTCACAGCCAAACCTAGACTGCTGTTGGACTCTGTGAGCAAAATTATTAATCACCTCTTTTTTTTCTAAAGCTGCTAACAGTTAAATGTTAAAATTATTATATCATGATGTATCTAATTTATGGCCATTGCCTCCTACAAGAAAAACTATTTTTGCCTTCAGCACAAAAAAGCTTAAGGAATTGCCATTTCTATACCATTGCCTAAACAGCAACATAATTAATTAATGTAACTCATTAATTACTGTATCTCATTAAGAGTAATTAAAATATTGTGGCACAAATTTGGATCCACATTACTACATTGGATTAATGGATTAATTTTAGAGTTAATTCATTCCTTGGTGTAACTGAGATAAAAATCAAGACCACCAAGAGATTAGAAGACTTTCTGAGTATTAAAAAATTCTTTCTGTTTTTTTTTTTTTTAATAATTCTTTGAATTTGTGTGCTGTCATCTGCCTCTATTTAGGTGGTCTTCACTGTCTCTCTACTCAAGTGCTGCTTCATGCTAAGGAACTTGCTAGTGGTGCACTCCTCCTTCAGAAACAAGAGTCAAGCAGCTTGGGAGCAGATATTCTGGTAGTTCATTGCTCTTTTATTTCAATGTAAAATAAACATACATATTTAAATTTGGTCAGAAGTTTTTAGGAGGAGAAAGTAAAAAGAATTGTAAACTGAAAAATTCCTAGAGCTCCATGAAAATGACAAAGAGAAAAATATTTTATATCTAATTTAAGGTAGTCAGCATAATAACACATATTAAATAAAGAATTTTTTTTCCTTTAGATTCCCCGGAACAGGAAAAAGTCTGAAAAAAATACAGCAGCATTAATTTCTTTACAGACCATTTTTTTCAAAGCTAGCATTATGTTAGTTTTGAAAAAAATCTATTAGTAATAATAACATTATTATTTTAAAATAATAATAGCTTTAAAACCCCTCCTTGCAAGTCTATCATTGTCAGATAATTCTCTCCAAAGAATTCCAGTGACTGAAATGCAAACATTTCTCTCTGTTTCTCCCTCAACCTTTAAACTTCTGTCAAGGAAAATAATCAAATTCAGGCTATTTTATACAATAGAAAAATCAAATTCAAGCATCAATTTTTTTATACAGTTTGCTTCACTCAAGAACCACTCTTATATAATTTGGGGGACCTAGGTCATGTGGATCTAGGGTGGAAGGGAAGGGACTGGTGACCTCAGCTCTGACAAGATGGCACTAAAAGACCTGATAACTTTCAGGTAAGATAGACTCAAGCTTTTAATAAACAAAGAGAATTTCTGGTCATTTACTGAAACATAGATGATTTTTTTTTTTTAATTTCATACACAGTAAGATAAGACAGTAGATTTTTCACATAAGTGAAAGATTTACTTAAGTAAGAATTTTTAGTTCAAGCCCTGGGAGGTCAATAAAGCGTTGGCTCCATAAACTAATAGAAGACCACAAGTGTGGATTTACAATGCACTGTTTTCTTTTTATCACCTGTCTACCTGCAGTCTTACTCTCAGGAAGTAAATGTGGCTTATGGTACTTTCATCAAGACATGAACTTCTCTGCACTGACTGTAAGGAAGAGTATATAGGAAATATTTTTCTTCAGAATAATTAATGACTAGCAGGCTCATAAGGTAGTTTACCTTACTTATATACTTATTCATCTGCAAGGTCATCACACCCTGAACTAAAAGGAAAGTTTCTAAGGTCCAACTGCCAAACACTAAGGTCAAAATTTAGAGCCAAATTAAACCTTTGCAAAAACCTTTTCATTTTAAACTTCAACTTGCTAACTAAAAGGATTGAAAACATGCAGAGGTAATTATCAGTGATTCAAAAGCTATTGCTAATATGGTAATTTATAGCTGTGTTCTTTTTAGTGTCTCTTTACCTTTGCTACACAAATAAGGTTATTTCCAGAATCGTTCTAACCTAATTAAATATTCTATTATCTCCCACCCAGGCATAATTCAAACCCCATTCTCAACATCAGTCCTGGCAAGCATTACAAGGAGTATGCAGTGGAAAACATTTTGGTGGAAAAAGCTGGTGGATCTCAGCTTTCTATATTCAATTATCTGATATTGTGGTGAATTTAAGGAGAGAGAAAGAGAGAGAGAGAGAGAGAGAGAGAGAAAGAGAGATCACTGTGTGATAGGAGGTAATTTGATATAGTGTTAATTAATTAAGGACAATTATGTTCAGTAAAGATTGCCACAGATAAAAGATAAAAGCAAAAAAAATCAGGTTTCATGAGAAGAAAATCTAAGGAATAGAGTTTTAAGCCAGGATTTGCACTTAATGTTTTCTCTGGTAATTTCTTGGATCCTGTGTATCTGCTACTATCTGGGGATGTACACAGGAGATTTTGTTTGTGATGCTGAGAGAGACACATGCAGCAAAGGGGACATACATCCACAGGAATGAAATTAACAACTTCCACATCACTGACATTTCATGTACCAGATTCCATTTCTTTTTCCTGTCTATGTAAAACTGAAACCAAGAGCTGCAACCTCTCTGCTAGCTAGTGCTGGAAGCAGCCAGCATTGTGTTTATTTTTACAATCCCATCCCAAGGATACTTCCATACTCCCAATATGAGAAATAAGAAAGAGCAAAAAAAGCCTTTTCCTAGTGGTCTTCCAGGAAGGAAGTAGTTCTTCCCTACCTAGAACCACACTGGAGCATATTGGAAAGAGCTAGACTGAAAAGAAAGAAAACAAGACCAAACAATACAAACAAAACCACAACAGAAACAGAAACAAAAAAACTTATGGGGAAGTCAAGTATATTTACGTAGTTAAGAAAACTCAAAATAGTTCCCAGGGCCTCTGTTTGATGTCCTCTTTGAAGTCCACAGTATGTATCAGAATGGGTAACCCTGGAAATCCAGGACCCTTTCGACATGTCCATCTTAGCTATATCTCTCAGCTGCCCATCCTAAACATGTCTTCATAGTCTTCAGACACTCAGGTATTTATACCCTTGGCTTAGAAGACCACATCATCCCTTCTACCTGCTTATCACTCCAGCTCAACCTGCTGGGTGCTGCTAATTCTAAAGAATGAGGGACATAATGACTGTTTCTTTCCCCCTCTTCTCTTACACATTAACTAAAGATGAATGAAGAAAATGTTTTCTCCTTCACTCCATGCCATGGGACTCAAGTTGGACCTGAGCCTTGCCATCAGAAGGTTCCTAATCACAGTAAGACAGTGATGCCTGGAGAGGCTACCTAGAAGACAGGCTAGACAGAATTACAGAATAAAGGTAGGTATTTATTGAAAGGCCTTCAAAGGGTTCACCTTGGGCAGTGCAGGAGCCTCACAGAGGCTACACCCAAGATGGATGATGGCCATGAGTTTTTCATACAGATATAAGTTTGGTCTGTTTGCATATCAGAGGTTAATTGTCCAATTACAGCTTCAGGTAATGAAACTATTGACTCCAAGTTTCCCCTCCAATTCACTGTTGTTTACATTTTTTGGGGCCTGAGACAGTAAAGGGTCCTTGAGTTTTAGGCCAAGAGAGAAATTATTTTGTCTGAATAAAATGGGAGAACAGTAGCTGAGAGGCTATGGAGTTTTAGAGTTATATACTAAAGCAGTACTGATCTGAAAAATATAGA
>JAYDZK010000169.1:101306887-101363703 GCA_034509185.1 Euphonia xanthogaster | reverse complement strand
TTTTAGAGTTATATACTAAAGCAGTACTGATCTGAAAAATATAGAAGCTAAAACTTAAGGCATCAACAGCAAGGATGTTTTCATATGGATTTCAACCTACTTTTTCAGATGTCCTTGTATTTTCAGGGTATTGCAGAGGGTATTCTGTGTCAAAATGACACTTGAGGACTATGCTGTGGAAAAAATTTTGGAAACCCCACAGACCAAATTGTTCCTCAACGAGGTTTGTCTTTGAGTAGTTGGACATTTTTAACATTTTTTTTTTAATTTAAGTAACTGCCAATGCCTTTAGTACACTTTAGGCATATACCTGAAGAAGCAGGCACTGAATGAAATTTTAAAATCATCTTTGGTTATGTAAGAATTTTCAATGATTTGGACCTTAGATCTTGAAGCAGGACCGAAATGAGGGAGGGGGAAAAAATGGAAGGAATGATGAAAGAGATATCCTCAGCTTAGTTCAACCTTTCTATTACTATCACACCGTCAATCAACAAAATAATTTTCAAAAAAGAGACTATCCTTCAGGCATTCAAAGGACCAGTTTGGGGAGTACTGGTGAGGATCCACCTTTCCATATGATCTCTTCACTGAGGCAGGCATGGATTCTCATGAGGTCTACTTTTTATTTTTCATTTTATTTTTTATTTTGTGGGTTTGATTGTCTGGTTTGATTTTTCCCTCACAGAATTCCTTCAAACTAGAGTAAGCTTTCCTAAAACTCTTGGTGGAAGGAAGAAGAGAGAGTAGAGAGCATCAGGCTGTCAAAATGATGTGTGGACAAGGAGGGAACTGAGCTTACCAGTGCAGCTAGTTCTGTAGCCAAGGGGAGAAAGCTTGAGATAAACGATCTTTTTCCTCACTGGCCTGAGGCCCTGGAAGTATGCTAGGAATGCTGTTCTCCTTCCAGAGGAGCTGATTCAGTTTCACTTGTGGCGGTTCAGTTCCCACTGTCATCACTCTCGCAGTGACAGTTGCCATAGTGAGTGAGAGGGAGCCTTGCCTGGCTTTGGTACTAACACAAAAGGCTGCCTGTCTCCTCTGCAATTTGGCAGGAGATCCTTTAGTGTGGGATGATGTGTAGCTATGTGTTGCTGTGCCCTTACTCGCTGCAGACCTCTCTGGAGCTTACTGCACATTCCTGGAGAGAGCAAGCAAGTACAAGCAGTGCTGGCCAGCCATTTTCCTTAGAGGAAACCTACCACAATATCTGCACTTGACCCCAGTGTTTTACCAGATGTTCCCTCAGCACTTCATAGGCTTTGTACCTGTTGCAAAAAGAGAAAATGTTTTTCTCATTCAAACAAAGCATAAAATAACTCAGCTGACCACCAACAATCCCCTTGCACAAAACCTGACCAATGTTTAATCCAGTGGTACAGAACAGCCCTTTTGATGCAATTCCGTAAAAGAGTGCACTGCTCTTTTTGGGGGGACCTCATCTTCCAAAATGGAATTTGGGACACTTCATTTTACACCATTAATCTCCCTGTACAGGAAGAAACATTAAAAAAAGAAAAAGCAATCTAAGAGGATAAAGATTTAAAAAGAAGGAACACCAAATTTTCAAGCTGCCATATAGCACTAGCTGAGGATACAGGCTTCCTCTCTGCAGTGAGGTTAGATGTATCCCTCCACTTGGAGCCAGAAAATTACTGCAAAAGATACAGTGTGAGTTTCAATTTCATGTAGGTGATTAGTGCTTTTCTTTTCAAAATGTAATACACTACCCTTATAGCACAATATGGTATTTTAGAGACTGGACCACTCCCTCCAACCAAGGAAACCCGGTTTCTATCCCTTCCATAGACAGAAGAATTCAAATCAGTATTATCCTAATACCAGAGTAGAAAACCACCAAAACAGTGGTTTCTCATAGGAGGAAACGTGGTTACTTCCTTAAAAGCAAAGAACAGTAGTGCCATGTACAAAGAACAGTAGTGTCATGTACAAAGAACAGTAGTGCCTGTAGTGCCATGGTCAAGGGCAAGATGCACAGATTCTGAAATTCAGAGATGAACACTGAATCTGGAGTGAAAAGCTAATACTTCTTTTCCCAGTGGGAATGAAAGAGTTGGCCACCACTGCTTTTTCAGACTCTGCATTTTAGTATGTTCTGAGAATATCTCCACACTTAGCATGTCAGAGAACTAAAATGAAAGTATATTTTACTTCTAGCCTCTGAAAAGACACAGATGTTAGCCCACCATCAGATACTGAAACCTGATGTGTTAAAACATTTTAAGTCAATTCCAAGGAAGTCAGATTTTTCTGTTGTTGCTGCAGATTGAAGCCATTAACATTTTTCTACTTCTGAATTTGGGCAACAACTGGACAATGACATTTCTATTTGCTGAGAGGAAATGTTGCTTGAAAATATCTTGAAAGCCACTTTAATAACTTTTTTGCAAATTGAGTCTTGTCAAGTCTGACTCATTTTGGAACACTTAACGCAGGTGTTTCTGAAAATATTCTGCTTTTCTGGTTTTGTGTAGATTGCTTCAAAGAAGAAAAAAAAGTAGAAAAAGCAGAAGAAATATACACCTCCATTTTACAAATACCTGACCTGAAATGGAACAAAAGAATGGCCCCATGCTTAAGGCATTGAACAGTTATTCAGGAATGACCCGGAGCAAGTCATTTAATCTGTGTCTACCCTGTTTCCATAGCAAAGGTCTCTTTTGCTTCCCCAGCAATTTAAGAAGTAAGCTTTTCATGAAAGACTTTGTTTTACTTTGTGCATTTGTATCTGCATTGCATGAGAGAACTTCTTTCTTAGAAGCAAAAGCATCTAAGCACCACTTCATTATAAAGATAGATATATAGAATATAAACGTAAACTGGGCAATTTTTATGATCATTTCTGAGGACAACACTTTAGATTTCGGTAAAACAGGTTTTCCTCTGAATATATTTTTGGAGATGTTGCTTTAGTTATATATATCAAATATTGCAGAATACAATTTCATTCGCACACATCTCAGTTTTCTCCAGTCTAAATGAACACTTCATAATCTGGAAGGATGATCTAATGCCATCCTCATTTGGTGGCAGTTTATCATGGGCTATATTCCCTGAAAGCATCATTATTGATGTTATTTCTACTGCTATAGAAATTAAATTATCTCCAAGAAGGAGCCATACATTTAAAATGGAATCAGAGCCCCCTTATCTTCAGTAGGATTTATGTTATAAAGTATCTCAGGGACTCAAATTAGAATGTCAAAGGAATTTGGCAGTGGAAAACAAAGGAAACACATAAACCTCCTTAGGACAAATCTGATACTTCATTCTTGCATGTCAAGTAGGTATGGCCCTTACAACATAACAATCAAAACCCACATCCTCAGCTGATCCAAGTCAACCTCTCTCTGCCAGTGGAGCCCTGGCCTTTTACCCCAGCTGAGGATCTGGCTTCCATGTAATTTACTGCAAGCTGCCATGCCCCAGATTATGCAGAAAAATGTCTTTTCTCAGGGATCCTTACGGCAGTCATGATCACATTCATTGAAATGTGGCAATTAGGATTTTAAAGCATGGAACCAAAATTTTGTTCTTTTGTTTAAGTCAATAATCTGTAAATGGACACTTCAGAAATTTCATGGCTTGATAGAGAGAGCCAAAATAAGGTAAGTGGGCAGAAAGGTCAAAAAACACTTTCTTCAACATTATTATTTTGTGACTGTATTAAAATAAACTTCACTGTGTACAAAGTCTGCTGCCAGTGTATCACTTGGCAGGAAGTGCTCTGAATATTTTATTAAAAAAATCAAAGCTCTAATAAAACACTTAAGTCATGTGCAAATGACATTAAGACTGGCAGCACTCCTATTTCCACATTGTTTTATGCCGAGTCAACTCTGAACCCAAGATTTTCAACCTGAAAACACTCCAAGAAAGTCTTCATTTGGAGAAATATCAGGATGCAGCCTTTTGCTCAGTAGTCTAAAGGTCAATGTCTTTGCCACAAAAGTGGAACATTCGGCATCCATGTCCTCTTCAGCTTGAGTGGGTTTGAAGTTCTTGTCAGCTGAGTCCTACCACCAGCTGCCTCTGCAGTTCCCTGGACAGAAGTGTTCTGCTCACCCTCCAGCTGAAGTTGGGCCAGTCTGTATACCCTAGAAAGAAAGATTACTTGAATGCAGTAAGTAGAAAAAGAAGACTCCCATCTGTCTCAAAATTAAGTATATTCTTCACCTTTGATTGTAATGCTCATTATGGAGTCAAAAGAAAGTGGGTGGCCGGAAGCAAATGTCTAAGAATGAAAACTGACATTGTGAAAGGGAATCCAAAATTCAAAGTTGTTAGCTGGGAAGTCCAAGTAACTGGGATCCCCTTTCAAAACAGAAAGATCCCAATGAAATTTGAAGTCCTGTAGGAGGATTTCATACCATGCAATTGCACCAGGCAGCAGAAGGCAGGGATATCTGGAGCATGGGGTGCAGTTCTGGTTCCTCAAGTGCAAAACAGAAAAATTAAAAAGGAAAAAGACAGAAAGAAAGCTATCGAGGTGTGAAATTAGAACACTTCCTCTGGCTGGTTTGGAAAAAAAAAAGCATAAGATTGTTTTTTCTATAAACATGTCAACAAAGTTAGTAGCAGGAGAAGAAAAAAGGTATTTTAAGCTAACAGTGTTGGCACAGGAACAGATGGATATAAACTTGCTAAAAATATGTTGAAAACTTCTCTATTGCATTAAAGGAGTGAGGTTCTGGAACAGCTATACTGTAGCTGTTGTAGAGACAACTCCCCCAAATCAAAATAACTACACCAAAATTCGTTTTTTAAAAGGACTTTGACCATTTCATAAAATAATTGACTACCATAGCTGGCTCAGGTAGCAGTGCATGGATTTCTGTGATCCAGGAGGGCCTTTTCAGTCTTGCATTACTCTGAATTTCAAAGTTGTTACCAAAAAAACATAAACACCTTAAGGCAATTTGAGTACTTAAGCAAATTGGTAGATTCTGTTCTAAGACGATTAGCAGCACAATGATTATCTTTTATCTGTATTTAAAAGGAAATGGTTTTCCATTTCCCACTGTTAATCTTTCCTTGCTGCCTGTATTAATCATTAATGTCTGTGTTTTAATTCTTTTTTCAATCTTCTTAAATATGTTCAACAGTCAGTTTGGTTTGCACAAGGGACACTGAGAGATGGATGAATCAGTTGCTATTATTTCAGCTAGAAACAATGTTCTGTAACACACTTGTATTTTGATTTGATCAAGTTCACAGAGCTCAACTTGTAACAAAAAAAAAAAAAAAAAAGAATTGAAACAAAAAAAAAAAATTTAATCAACCAACGAACCAAAAAAAAAAAAAAGAAAAAAAAAAAAACCCCAAAGCCAACCAAACAACAACAACAAAAAAAGCCCCAAACCACCCCAACCCAAAAAATTTAGTAGGCATCAAATCATATCTGAATCTCTGTCTGCCAGACAGAACTGGCATATTTCCTTTTACCAAGAAATTTTATCATTTTGAAGTTTATAACACCAGTAGACACAAGTTACTTTAGAACTCAGAGAAATCTCTGCTCTTCTTCTGCACTTGGTCAGTGCCTGAAGGCTTCAGGAACAGTTTGTGACAGCAGCCATGACCCAAGTCCTACCATGTACATATATACTGGATGGCTGCTGCATGTAGTTACCAACACCTTCTGTCTGAAAGCCACTGATTATGGGCAGAAACACTGTGGGGAGCACACAGAAAGTGAGTAATTAGATTACAATGCTTCCTTGTAGCTGTAGTTTCTTGTAAGCCCTGACCATGTTTTGCTTTCAGCAGCAGCTTGTTGGAATCACATTACCCTGTAACAGAGCTGGTTCACTTTAGTCATGAGCAGCTGGATCTTAAAACCTCACATTGGCCCATATGTTCACAGTACTTAACAATGATTTTTTTTTTCCTTCCTGTATTTGTAGTAGAAACTTCTGAGCAACTTTCCGAAGATTTTCTCTAGCTTCAGGAATTTGGGCGTGACAAGCAATGCATGAAGTTACTACCTGCTTAATTTTATTTCAAACCGCAGTAAACTCATCTCAGTCTGAAGAAAGATATGATAATGAGGAGTAATCTCCTCTCACTTATGTATTGCATTCCAGTTACACAAGAAATTGCAGTATAATGGAACAGGACTGAGGTTGTCAGGACTGTGAAGGAAAATGACTGATTCATAGACTTCTTAAAAAAATTGGCAGCAGCAAAGTGATGGTGAGCCGATGTTGTGGTATAAAATTAATCCAGTCTATGAAGCTTTTCTTCCTATTTCATGCATTTAGTACCCTTTTGTAATTTTTGCACATATATAGGAAAAAACTAGGTTTATGTAAGAATATATTTTAAGTTCTCTGCATTTTCAAAAATGTTTCTATTTATCTGAGTTCTTCTCAGAACCATTTATTCTTCATAACATTTGTAATGCTTTTTTCCAGCACAAAAAAATAAATCAGAAAACTGATAAAAATAATTTTGTCCCCTTAGGGAAATTGATATGAACAAGTAAATGAGCAAAATTAAGCTACAGTTTCATATAATATTTTTCAATAATCTATCCTTACACAATTTTTGAACTTAAGGTTTTCAATCAAAAATCAACATCTGTTTACCAAAACTCCTGAGATGGAGTAGAATTTCATACCCAGGCTTTCTGGTTATCCTCAATCCAGCTTCCACAAGCAGTGACTTTACACCAATTTCATTCATGTTAAACAGTTGGGCAAAGCTGTCTTAATTTAATTTTGTTCATGTGATTTTAATTTTATTTATCTCTATTTTGTGCAAGTTTATTAATGATTAAGAAATGCTGGTAAGTATTCTGGATTTTATTGTAACAGCAGATCCTACCTGCAACTTTCTGACAGAAATTATTGAAAATTCCTAGATTGCAGAACTAATTTTCCTTAAATATTTTTTTAAAGAGCCAAAATACATTCTTGAAACTCAGGGGTTTTTATCTGCTATTTCTATTGGAAAATGTGTTGGACTACCCTTCTTTGTTGGTTTTATGGTATTTCTTGTCTCTTGGGCAGTTTTTTTCTTCTTATTTTTTTTAATTTTGTTTGTTTGTTTGTTATGACAGCACTGCCCTTTATTTTAAAGTTTCACTTTCCCACTAATTGCTCCATTATCATTTTGTTGAATCAACTACTTCATTACCTTTTGTCTTCCTTAATTGTATTTAATGTAACAAAATAATTTTCTCCAATAACTATCCTTCAAATATCCATTCCTTTAGGATTTTTGTAAACCATGTTAATCTGTCAGTGAGAGGTAGTGTTTGACCATTAACTGCAGAATAAAGCCAAAGTTTTCCTGCAGAGAAAGATTTCCACTCATGCTCTTCCAGTACTTTTAGGGCACCAGTTATTTGGCCATAGAGAAGAGGTTAAAAAGTGTTTTCTGTTTATATATTTTTCAATCTGGAAGACAGACTTCATGATTACCTAACTGTGAGTAATGAATTTTTCAGCACTAAGAACTATCCCTAAAAACCCAATGTCATGTGAAGCATATATTTCTGATGGATCTGCCAAAGGTATAACACAAAACCTTTTTTTTTTCCACTGAGAAATATTTTAAGGAAACACAGTTGGAAAACCTAAAATATAGAAGATCTAGATGAACTAGAAAAGGCACAGTGTTTGCTGAAGGAGCTGGCTGAACTGAATTAAAAAAAAACAAACTCTCTCCACCCTGTTGAACCAAATTCAGAATGAATCTGTCTTTAGTAGTCATAGAATATTTCAAGTTAGAAGGATCCTTTTAAGTTCATCATGCCCCATGTCCTGCTCCTCTCACTAATACTGAAAACTGAACTAATCATTTAGACTGTCCTTAACTTTGACAGACTTTGCCACTGTGACTACTTCCCTGGGAAGCCTTTCCAGTGACCAACCACCTCTAGTGAAGAACATTTTCCTCATGTCCAACCGGAGCTTCCCTGTCACAGCTTTGTTCTGCTCCCCCGTGTCCTGCCACTGTCACTGTGAAGTTGGACTGCACATGTCTGGCTCATAGCCCTCTTCCTCCCCACCTTCACAGGCAAGGCTACTTTCCATGCCATTTCAACCATCTCTTAAGTTATAAAAGGTGTTGATAAAACCAATGCATAGCAAAGCCTGGTTTAGTGTTAGGGTTTTTTTAATACTCAGAGAACTTTTGTGTGAATATAAGCACCTGATAAGCACTCAGGCTTTATGGTGATTCTGTGAATTGGATTACATCTTTGTATAATTCATAGTTTGTTGTCACTACTCTGTTCACACCTTGCTGTGTGGAAGTTTACAACTAACTCCCTGGGGTGCAAAATGCAAATGAGCTTTGTTTTAAGGCAAACTCAATGTGAAGCAGTGCTTTATGACTTTCCTAGCAAGTAAGATATTCTGGAGGTATGTTTGACACTGAAAATGCAGTCAGGTAATCATAAATTATAGAACTTTCAAAAACTTTCCCTTTTGTTTCCAGTCCTTTTTTTTATTTTTAGTGTTGAAAACTTGCATATGTCTGTACTGCAAAAGCCAGGAAGCCTCTGTGGATTTAAGAAGTATAATATATTTAACAACAGTGTTTCAGTGTATGGGAAAAACATACACTTTTTAGTATGGTACAAAGGAAAATAGTGTGAATGAAATAAAAATAACTTAGAAACAAGAAACTATAAAGGAAAAAAAGAAAGACTACTATTTTTGAAGTGAAGCCCATACCTTTCTAAGTAGTCTGTAGGCAATGGCAACTCCCTTGTGTTGCACATTTGAAATTCAAAGGTAAATTTTTATACTCAAACTGCATCAATTAGTCTAATAGTAGATATATTAATTTTTAGAAAAATCTGTCTTGCAGTCTTAGGCGTCCCAGAAATCCTTTTATTTCCTCTCCTGAGTGCCCATCCTGCCTATCACAGAGATGACACATGAAAAGCCACTACTGTGCAGGTAGTGAGGATGTGTGTGGATGCTCTGAGCCAGCTCCAGTTCTGAAATGAATTGCAGGGTCCTGACAGTTTGTAAACAGCTACAGATGAATCCCTTCTGCTTATTGACTCTATTCCCTTGAAGCCATTTGGTAAACTGGAATTGTAAGACGTGATTTAGTGACACTATTGGGAACTGTTTTAATTAAATTTATAGAATTCTTTAATGATTTTGTGATATATTTACACAGAACTAAGAAGTGTGATGTCTGCTTTTTGATCTGTCGCATGTTATCTCATTTGAACTTACAAAACCAGAATTTCGACCTCAACAGAAAACCAGAATTTCTACCTCACAGTTGAGAACTTTGTTAAATGATTAGTCCAGCGTATTTTCTCTGCTTCCAGACTATCTCTCCCAGGGAGACCTTTGTGCAGTTTGTGTCTGGGACATATCTGTGGCTTCCTTGTAGAATTTCTGTGTGACCTGGAGCGACTATTTTGTTTTATCAAATAACACAAGGCTCTGACAGAGCACATGCTAATAAAACTCCCCTACCTCATAGGCAGGCTGTGGGAATAGGCAGCATTAAATACCTGAGCTGCTCAATAGCCTGGTGATTAGGACCATATAAGTAGTTGCACATTCAATCTCCCTATGGTGAGAACGTTGTCAAAGTGTGTGCTCCCTGTATCTGTGTCTGATGTGACATTTTCCTAGTACCAAATTATCTGGAGACATTACAAGCAGAATTGTGGAAGGATCAAAAACAGCTCGAGTGGCTCACCCAGTCTCTTGTTGCAAGATAAAATGGCATGCAGCTGATACAAAACATCTCAAAGCCCTTGATTTGCTTTAGTGCCTTTTAAAGTGCTTCTTCTGAAGAAGGAATATGTGTGTGCACACAGGAGTTATTACCAGCTAAAAACTCTGTCTGCTGATATCCCACGATAGAGCACCGCATGTATCTATTCTAAAATCAGATGCGACACTGAAAAAATATTTGAGAGGTATGTTTGTCTTTTGATCTTTATGAATTCCTCGCATACTTCTACTGATCGTGACCTTCCTGCTACTTTCAGAGGTGTACAGAAATGAGAACCATCCCTTATGTGCTGCCAATTTTTATCTTACCAGGGAGTAGTGATAATTTTTTTCTTTTGGTACAGGGGGTCATTCACAGGCCTGCATGGGAGTTTTAACTACATCAACCAGAAGAATAACATAATCATAATTATTAATGCAATATGTAATGGCTGGTCCTATTATATATAAACCATATATAATAGTAAAGTGGCTTGCTGTCTTGCACATTAATATTGATTTAGAGATGAGATCACTTGCCACAGAATTTACTGCAGCTTTGATTTCTGTTGCAAGTAAAATTATTAAAGCATGTCCTATTTTTAAGAGCAGGCCCTTTCAGCTGCAATAGAGAGTTTCTTAGTGGCTGATCTAAACTGGTTCATACAGTAAAAATGAGATCACTGGAGCTGTTGCAGTTTTGGGTTGATGACAAGCCTGATAAGCAGATGAGAAGCACATTTGTAGATGCTCTGCATTGCTTCTCTGTCAAAGCTTTTAATTTGTCCACTTACTCTTAGGCTTACTTTTCCTGAACGGTGTTTCAACCCCAAGCAAAATCATCTGAGAACTTTTGAGTTTTGTAAGAGCTTAGGTTTAAAAAATTAATGAACAGGGCTGATGGACACATATTTTTTCTGTTTGCACCCCTTTATGTGAAGAACTGTAACGGTATGATATGTCTTCCATATAAGCTGTGAATCCAACAATATTTAATGAAAATAATCTGCTGTCTTTTCTAACAAAATTTTTTGTGTGTTTTTCAGATCATTGTAAAATTGTTGTATGGTGTAAACAAACCTGACATGTTAAAAGATATTGACTGTTATGTCTCCCTGTGTCTATACTAACTGGGTTTCAGTGAACTCATTTGATGTCAAGTTTCTGGTTTTACTAATCACTGTAATTTCTTAACGGAAATGTTGACTAGTTCTGAACTGAATACTTTTTAGGAATCCATTGTAGCAGCAGTCTTGCTTGCAAAAATTAAACATTCAAACTTGGGATTGATTTTTAGCTGCTCATAAGGAATTTATGCTTTTTTAAAAAATCTTTCTCTGCTCATTTTCTTCTAGTTCTGTATTAAACAACCATCAGCCACTCTATTTTGCCCCAGGGTTGATGTCAATCTAATAGACTCCTTATTATTCATGCAAGATAACTGAAATGGCAACAAAATGTTGGGGTAGGGGTGATGTTGCATGGGTTCTTTTCTCTGCAACTTCTTCAGTTCAGGTTATCTTAGAGTCAGTGAAAACCACCACTAAGGAACCTAACAGCTCCTTCTCCAATGCATCAGCTTGCTGTAGGTCAGTTATCAGTACTTGACAACATCAAAAATTCTAACACAAATTGTTGCTGTTTGCCATCTTCTGAAGATTCCAACTGGAAAATGTGTGAAAATTGTCTTTTCCACTTCCCTGTCTTCTTAATCTTTCTGCCAAGCAACACAATAAAGAAATTTCATATAAAATAAATATGCAAACTTTCAGGAGGCCTTAATTTGCATGCTTGATGGTCAAACATTTTTTCTACCTCTGACTCTCTTATCAGTTCTAAAATTCTACAATATTAATATAAAATTTATTACTGTTATTGATAGTATCTTCTTTCTTCCAATCAGCACACTCTCAGTTTGCTCATATGTGCATACACATGTGTGGGAGAATTTTTGCATGCATGCACGTGTAGCTGCTTTCATTTCTAAAATCAGCTTGTGTTTTCAACCACTGTGGCCTTTCACAGATGTGAAAGTGTGTATTTCTGAATACCTATTAAAGTTCTCTTAAACAATTTCTGATTATTATTTGTGTGTTTTAAATTAAAATCTGCCTCCTGCCTGATCTGGTTCATAATTGTTTTCAGCCTTTTGAAACTGGCCCTTTGAAAGAATCAAGTGTAGATATTGCTGGTTGGGACTTCCTTCTTTTTAATCATTGCAAATATTAAACAAAATCACCTCTCTCCCAGGCTAATAATATTCTCTATGAAGAATAATTAATATCAAGTAAATTGTTTCATATCCTTGAGATTTTTGCATTTGCATTCTTATCTCTGATTGATTTATGTAAATGAATTTGGGAAGAATTAGCATGCTGTAATGCAGCTTGGATAAAAGTCAGTGCAAAGTAGGACTGTTTAAGGAGCAGCAGAAGCAAAGTTATTTCTGAGCTGAAAGCTCAAGACCAACCTTTTTCCTAGGAGACCTGACCATTTCTCTGCTAGAGTTAGTCCTGCACAGACTACCTGCCCTCCACACTCATGTATTACCAGCATGCAATTCTCTAGCCTACATGTTTTAAAAGTATTGAGTCTATCATTTTTCCCTAAACACTGTAATACAAATATAATCTTCAGCATCACATTAAGAAATTATGTTTATGTTTTTAAAAAGTCAGATGCTAATGTGGTTTGGTTTGGTTTGGTTTGGTTTGGTTTGGTTTGGTTTGGTTTGGTTTGGTTTGGTTTGGTTGGGTTGGGTTGGTTTGGGTTGGTTTTTTAGCCAAATTAATGAAAGCTGAAAACTTGGATGAGAAAGATGCTTTTCTGTGATAATTATGACATAATTATACAATTATTTGGGGATTTTTTGACAAGGCCAAATTGAACAGAGCTCTCAGAATTTTATCTTCCAGCGATAACTGTCAACTTTGGTGTGTTAGGACCATTCTGCAGGAATCTAACATATGTGGAGAGCAATGAAATGAAAACACAGGCTTATTTTTCCCTCTGAAATATCTGCATTTTGGGTAGATCTTTTGATCATTCATTGACCTCTGAGAGAATCTAATGGTACAGTAGACATAAATAAGCCCAGAGCCATCAACAGGTGGTAAAATCTTCACAGAAAAATCTGCTTTTCCTTCTTACACCTGTCTGCAGGTACATTAATTTCCAGCTGTGCCCTCAGCAGGTTGGAGAGGCAGATCTGACGGTACAGTCTGATGTTTTCTACTCTTCACCGAAAGGACCTTGGGCCTCACAGCATGAAGTCCATGGCATCTGCTGGTAAATGTTCCATCAGTTCACCCTTTGATCCATCTGGTGGGGGTTCACAATTGCTTGCTGCTCCCAGACTTCAAACATCTTCCACCAAAATCTCTCCTTCACAGGACAAACATGACAAACCAAAGCCCACAATTGTAAAGAAAGCTACAGTGGAAGAAACAGGCTGGTTGAACAGACATGGGTGGATCTTGCCAGAGGAGGAACAGTGACTTGGAGTATCACGGACTTCCATCCTTTACACAGTGGGTGCCTAAAGTGGGTCTACTGCACTCAGCAAAGACTGGTTAAATACAACAGATGGTTAAAACAGTATCTTCCTCTTTAGTGCTTTTGCCTACCTGACTTGTGTGGCCACAAACAATTGCCCTGGGTGACCAGGGTGGGAAATGGAGGAGAGGTGTAGAGTCTGGCTCTGTCAGGCATCACAGCTCTCACAGAGCACCGCTAGAGGTGCAGGGAGCAAAGGTGAACTTGGAAATTAAAATCTTGATCTCTGCCACATGGAAAGAAGAAGAAAAGAAGAAAAAGAAGGAAAGAAGAAAAAGAAGGAAAGAAGAAAAAGAAGGAAAGAAAAAGAAAGAAAGAACATTATGATATAATTTAAAATAAAAGGTTTTGCTTCAACTTTCTTGAGATGAAATTAAAGTACTATATTTTGCAGAAAAGTGTAAGACCTTCCTGCAGAAAAATCCTCACTCAGCTGTAATGAAGAGATTTCCCAGTTCCTCCTTCCATCTCTGCTACAGCTTTCTGCACTTTGTCTGTGACTTAACATTTTAAGAGAAAAAAAAAAAAACCACACACAAAACCTGTGGCTTACTGAGTCATTTACTGGCACAGGGCCTTGTTTAAATATCTTGCTGAAGTGATTGTCTTGGCTCACCCTTTCTCTGAGGATTTCTAATGGATTTCTCTGCCTGAAATTAGGCCAAGTAGTTTCCTCAAAATAATTGAAAATTTTAAAGGGTTAGTACCATTCCTCTTCAGTTTAAATTTATCGGCTGATTTCATCCATGGATTTGTAATGCTCTTCCTTCCCCCCATGCAAATAATGGTTTCTGATTGTGCTCTATTTCATCGCCTCTGTTCTGAAAATAACCCAGAACTTCTCTGGCAGTTTCTATGCTCATGGGGCTGGTATTCACCCCTGAAACAGATGACTGATGCCTCAGTAACACAGTATCAGTTTAAAAAAACACCTTTCTCAGTTTCTCATACAATTCCCTAGAGGATGGTCTAGCAGTGGAGCAGGCTGCCCGGAGAGGCTGCACAGGCTCCTTTGAGGGCTGCAAACCCTGCACAGCCTGGTCTGACCCCATAACTGCCCCTGTGGTGAGCAGGTGCTTGCACCCTTATGGAGGTGCATTCCAGCATGCAGGATACCACAATAGTTCCCTGGGTGTCTGTTCAGCAATTGGCTTGGTTTTATTTTAATACAATATTAGAATTCATCTATAGTTTAAGGTCTTTGTCCGTGTCCTGAAATTCAAGCATGGCTTCCAAAATACACAGCTTGCAAACATAGGTCACTGCATCATCAAATTGCACTTTGAGATTTTTTTTGTGTAAAGTTAGGTTAATTATCAGAGTTATCTGGACACTGTTGTCATAAACGTAATACTTCTTAGTAGCTCTATATTAGTTCAGTCTTCTGCTTCTCCACTCATCTGGCATTTTTACCTACATGGTTCTACTGACAAACAGCAGTAACACATAGCACTATGATTTAAATTGCTGTTGAAGTGAAACTGGGTTTTCCCAGAAAGAAAACCTGCCTCCACTTTTACAGATACACTCTTGCCTTTGAATCTAATACTTTCTGACACTGTCTGTGAGAGTTTACCCAAATGTGTTTCTCTAGATTTTTTCTCTTCAAAATGAGTGTCAGATTTTCTTGTGGCAACTGATTCTCACCTCAGAAACATAAAGTAGCCAAGCTCATACAGGTGTATGAGCACATTTTCCTGCCTCTACAGGAATTTTTTCCTTGATATGTGCCAGAAATTAATATTTTTCTGGGAAGCCAAAAAGATTTGCTTTCCACTTGAGATGATCCAAAGCAATTACTTTTATAGCCCTATTAAGAGCACGGATATTAAATAAATCATAGAATGCTAAGTACCAAGCCCTTGCTAAAGACTTACAACAAAGTGTCAGAAATTAATAACATAATGTACAGAGATGTCCAAACAGGAAGGATTTGTAGGAATTCCACCTCTGTTTTTAAGTTCAGTTTTATACATGGAAGCCTCATTCCAAAGAAAATTCTCACTCTGAAATTTTCAATTTGCTATGTATTCTCTTCCAGAGAGAAATATACATACCCAGTACTGTGAGGATTTGCATATATTCAGTTTCTGCTGTTTCCATTTCACTATTTCTCATAATTTGTTTTAAAATTCGTTTTAGTATAAATGTCCAGAAGTCAGTGAGTGCCCTGTTTGTATCTTTGGTGTGTACCAAAAATTTGCATTTATTCTGCTTAGGCAAACTAAAAATATAATCAGCAATGCTCAAGACTTGATGGTGATTTTTACTGGGAAACACAAAACATAGTGTATGTATCTCTGAAATATTTGTTAAAAATAGTTCTGAAGCTTGTGCAAGACCACTTTGAGTTCTATATAAAACATCTAACACATTTATACTAATAATGATAACATGCAATTAGTTATTAAAAACCATAACAAAGTCCTGGACTTGTGAAATTGGTATGAATTTTGGCATTCATTTCAGAGAAAAAAAAATCATTCAGTGTGAATTTTCAAAATTAATACAATAACCTTTGAAAAGTGATAACGTACTAGTCCTTAGCAAATTAATCTGTAGTTCAAAATATACTGTAGAAGGGGGAAAAGGTCTTTAGCAGGATTTTGGGTCTATTCTGTGCAACAATTACAAATGTTCTAAACTGTAAATTATTTAAAAGTGTAGCACAAAATGCCATTTCTTTAGTTTCAAATCACTGAATTTGTAATGCAGTCACTTCTGTAGACATAACTGTTTCTGTGGGTTGTATGCAAAACATTTCTTCACCAAATTTAAAAATTTAGCAAACTGTGTGATGTCCAATGACACCACTCATTAGGCTAATCTAAGAAATCATGGAGCCATAGACTAATGAAGAAAGGATTGAAAAATTTAGCCCAGGTTTTCTCTATCAGTGGACGCTAGGGGACCACGAGTCAGGTGAAGACGCTCAGTCCTTGGTTTTGCTAAATCTACAGAATTGTTGGATGTCATTTTTATTTGTCCTTAAAATACTATGTGTGAATACTGTGTTGCTTTTATTCTTTTTGCTCTATCTCAAAACACCTGGCAAATGGGACAGATATCTTTATTGGTTTTATATGAAGAAAATATTATTTTTGTTACATATCCTAACATTCTTATTTCTTTTATGTTATATTGTAAAATATATTCTAAAAATTCTTTATAAAAGGAAAATAAATCAAGCCAGAGAGGAAAGGTGTCAGTGCTCCTTTTGATGATGGGACTATTCATATTATTACAGTTCAGTAACTCTCCAAGCTGGGCAGAATCCAGGGTGTGATTTGTGTCTATTGAGGCACTGGCACTGAGATGTGGCTTGTTTCCATCAGCAAACCCAGCACCATCTTCTAGGTATAAGCACATTTCTATCAGACTGCTACTGTGAAAAATGTTCAAGTAGAGGACACTTTATTTTTTTTCCTTCAATATTTATAAACCTTGTCCCATTGGGCTAGCAGCAGGTTAGCAAGAATAACTAAAGCTTTTCAGTATGTTGAAAGAAAAAGCCTTACACAGTCAGTAGCTCTCATTTTCAGCTGTCCCTCATGGCACTTAAATGTCATTTCAAACTTCACTTCATCACCTGGGTGAGCTAATGCGCTATACAGCCTCACCAGATGTATTTCTCTGAGATGCAGTAAGCACTTCATATGGCTTCACCCTCTCACCCTCCCCCATGAGAAACAGTCTTGAGCAGTTATTTATATGTTAAATTGCAGGAGAACTATGGAGGAGAAATACCAGTTCTAGTATAACCTATGAACTGATCTACATTTCTTTCAATGCAGTGAAATGGGGTCACACAGTTAGAAACACTCAAACCAGGGACAAAAAACCAGTGGATTACCTATTGTGAAACCAGAGCCAGATGCCAAGGATACACTTGAAAGAGAAGCAAGCAAGAAAACAAGAGAATTACACTGGTAAAATCATATAAAACACATACCTGTCTCTCAAGGTACATCTGCAGTCAAGACTTTATTGTGTTCTGAAATGTATTGCCTACAAGTACAAATCCAATGACTTGCATTTATTTCTGGTTTTACCAGTCTGATGAGTGATAGAGGTTCGTGTACTGATGCCCAATCATTGCCTTTTTTTCTAAGATCAATACTGCTTTCTGCCAGGTAAAGTGTGTCCTTGGACTTAACTTCTTATGGGATCACAGAATCATTTATTTTGGAAAAGAGTTTCAAGATCATCAAGTCTGACTGTTAACCAAGGCCACCACTAAACTGTATGCTGAGTCCTCAGCTACCACATCTACACATCTCTTAAATACTTGCAAGAATGTGACTCTACTGCTTCCCTGGGCAGCCTGTTCCAATGCCAGGCAGTCTTTTGGATCAAGGAATATTTCCTAATACCTAAACTGAACCTCCTGTGGTCTCTTCCTCTTGTTCTGTCACTGGTTACCTGAAGAAGAGCCTGACGCCCATCTACTTTCAGGGAGTTGTAGAGAGTGATAAGGTCACCCCTGAGCCTCCTTTTCTCCAAGCTAAACACCCCCAGCTCCCTCAGCAGCTCCTCATATGACTCAGTGTCTAGACCAGCTCATGGCCCTTCTCCAGACACACTCAATGTCCTTCTTGTAGTGAAGGGCCCAGAACTGAACACAGCACTCAAGGTGTGTCCTACCAGCATCAAGTACAGGGGGATGATCACTGCCTGGGCTCTGCTGGGACCATTATTCCTGATACAGGCCAGGTGCCTTTGGCCTTCTTGGCTGCCTGGGCACATTCTGGCTCATGTTCAGCTGCTGTTGACCAGCACCCCCACGTCCTTTTCCTCTTGGCCACTTTCCAGCCACTCTCCCCCAGCCCGTAGCCTTCAGGGGTTGTTGTGACCCAAGGGCAGGACCCAGAACTTGGCCTTGTTGAACCTCCTACAACTGGCCTGAGCATCAGTCCAGACTGTCCAGATCCCTCTGCAGAGCCTTCCTGCCCTCCAGCAGGTCAACATTCCCAGTCAATTGATGTCGTCTATGGACTGACTGAGGGTTTCCTAGGTCACCTCATCCAGATCATCAGTAAAGATATTAAACAGGACTGGCCCCAGTAATGAGCCCTGGGGAATGCCATTACTGACCAGACACCAACAAGATGTAGCTGCATTCACCACCCCCTCTGAGACTTGCCATCCAGTCAATTTTTCACCCAGAAAAAAATGCATCTGCTCACACCATGGGAAGCCAGTTTTTCCAGAGTAATGCTGGGGGAAAAGGTGTCAAAGGCTCTACCAAAGCCCAGACAAACAACAAGCCCAGCTTTTCCCTCATCCACCCAGGAGGTCACCTGGTCATAGAGGGGGATCAAGTTTGTCAAGCAGGACCTGCCTTTCCTAAACCCATGCGGGCTGGGCTTGATTCCCTGGTTGTCCTGTGCCACATGACGACACTGAGATGATTTACCCCATGAACTTCCCCAGCACTGAGGGATGAATCCTGGGGTTCTCCTTCTAACCCTTTTTCCCCAAGTTCCAGCCAAAACTCTCTGTTCATCTTTGGCTGGACAAAGCTGTTCAGCCAGTTTTCAGCCTCACCAGTTCCTCTTTCAGCACACAAAGATGAAAGCACTTGTAGGGTTTCTTTCTTGAAGTATGTTGTCAGTAGAAGATATTCACAGTCTGGGTAGTTTTTGAGCACAGTTTAATTGAATTGCATACATACATGGAACAGACAGGTGTAGAATTACCAAGCAGCTGTGACAGTCCAAATCCGGCCAGACTTCCTTAGTGCAACCCTGTCTGGGAACAACTCCAATCAAATCTACCCCAAGCACTTCAGGTGTTGACATCACACTTCTTCTACATGGGAAACAAATAAACAAACAAAACAAAATCCCCAACATTTAAATTTTCTCAAATTTTCAGATGATTTTATAGCAATGTTATAGATACAGTCACGGGAGGAGTATGCTAAGACATCATGCCATTATTCTATAAGGAAATATTTCAAACATAGGCATGCAGTTCCTCAAGAATGTGGAACATAAGCCCTTTATTATTTTCATTATTCTTGAAATACATTTTTATAACAGCTCTTGGAGTAGCCATCAATCATTCTTTTGTTGAGGCAATTTTGAGGAAACTTATAAAAAATATTTTAAAAATCCACTATTTTTTGAGATCACTGGACAATAAATGTTGACGTTGCTGACAGAAATTGTGTCCTGGCAGTAATCTGCATGCCTGGAGACAGATTCTTTCATGGATTTGAAATGGAATTGTTCCAGGGCCATCTCCATTCAAACTATCTAGGGGCTGGACCACAACTAAACCTCAGCTGTACTTACCTAGTTTGTTGCCTACCTAAGGTATGTCATAACTACAAAGCTGTGCACAGTTCTTTATACCACACTCATAATCACTGAAAGGCGCAGCAGAGCAAACAATGTTTATTAGAAACTTCTGTAAACTAGACACATTCCTAATATCTGAAGTATAATGAATTATTAACAACTAAGTAAATAAGTAACAGAATACAGGAAGATTTTAGTAATTACAGTGTTTTCCCAAAGCAAGATTAAATAATCTCAAGAATGTGGTATGGTGTGTAGCCAAGCTGATTTATTTACAAACTCAGGTAATTCAGAGTAATGTCTTTAACAGCCAGTGGGGCAAGGCTACAAAATGAAAATCAAATACTGCTCTTTTTTTTTGTTTGCTTCTACCTGCTTTCTTCTACTTTTAATAAGTGCTAAGAGTAAAAATTATAAAAGTGGTTAACAGTAATTAAGAGTGAACTCTCACACCTATTTGCATCTCCTGCATGATCCAAAGTGGCACTGCAACATGCTACTGCTGGCACATAGGCCATAGGTTTGGTGGTTTGGTAGGTTTAGAAGGAATTCTGGAGTCAAAGCCACTGACCACCACTCTCACTGCCTTTAATTGCCAAGCTGAGTAATGCTCTCATTTCTCTGCCTAAACCAAACTAGAAAATAACTATTTTCTTTTGCTCATCCCTTAGACGAACAAAAGATGTTCATTAGTCCGTCAGCATTTATGAGACAGTCATTAAAATCTGTCCCAAACACAGGAGTTCCCTCTGATTTTACAGAAGTCCCAAGAAAATATGGGAGGTATATCACAATTTCATGAGACTAGTAGCATTATGCTCATTTACACTATCTAAAGAGATAGACCATGTATACGAGTTTAAAATGGGGTTTTGTTTCCAAAGCACCAAGAAAAATCACACAAGGCAAGTTGCTGGTGAAAGGATTGGAAGGAATGTCCTATTAGCAGCAGCTGAGGGCTCTGGGCTTGTCTAGTCTGGACAGAAGAAGGCTGAGGGATGATCTCATTGCTCCTGAAGCTTCCTGAGGAGGGGAAATGGAGAGGGAGGTACCGTGGGATTCCTGGATCCAGTGGAAGGACACATGGGAGAGGCTCAGTGCTGTATCAGGAGAGGTTTGCACTGGACTTTAGAAAGCATTTCTTTACTGAGAGTGTGGTCAAACATTGGAACAGTCTTCCTAGAGAGGCAATCAATGCCCCAAGGATGTCAGAGTTTAAAAGACATCTGGACAATGCCCTTAACAAAGTGCTTCAACATTTTGTCAGTCCAAAATTGGTGAGGCTCTTGGACTGGATGTTTACTACAGATTCCTTCCAACAGAAATAGACAATTCTGTTACCTTCTATGTGCTGTAAATGATAATTTTCTATGACTTACTATACAAATGCATCTTTACATTTTTTTTAGTCTTTGCAGTGCCACAGAATGCTGTTACAACACTATATTTGAGATAAAAATGCAGGGTTTCTGAAAACATGATGACAGGCATGTAACCATGGCTGCGAGAACTTTCAGTTCAGCTGTAATTAAAGCAAAATGAAGGATATTAAGCATCAAAAGGGGCACTTCAGATCTTCTGATTGGCATTTGTAGTAGTTTAAAATATGGCAAACCTGACACTGCAGAGCAGGATAAAATATTATAACAGGAAAACTGATTGATTAGTTAGTATCTGCATAGCACTTCTAAATATGAAACACTGCCAGTTTAATACTAAGAAAGGAGTCAGATTGCCTGATATGTATAAACTGAGATGAAAAATTACTCTTCTAATGAAGTAATGTACCTGTTAGACTGTAGTATTTAAAATTCTTTTGTGTTTCCTCCAATTATTACTATGGTCAAGCATTTTCTGTTGACCCAGTGAATAAATGGCCAGTTATCCTGTTGAACAAAATACAGAGAAGCATATACTACAGTTGCAATAGATCTAGAACAAGGTTTATTCATTAGCTAAACAAAACATTTTTCCTTAGAAAGTCAATCATGGCTGTCCTTGAAGAAAGCGTGTAGGAAATGACAGCTTGCAGCAGCAATTTTCTGCTTCAAGTAGATGGCTAGAGTGATGGGAAGCTTTATGGGAATCCTGTACTCTGGCCCAAGAGAAATTGAGTCTCTTTAATGTGGTGAATTCCATTTAACAGAGAAAATAAGAAGCCAACAGCCAATACATAAACATCCTTTAGAATGCTTAATTTGCAGGAAAATGGAAGGGACAGGGAATAAAAGTAGAAATAATCCAGGAGTTTCTTGATCAGATAATTTTAGTAATCTTAATGATACAGTGAAGGACCAGTGACTTTCAGGACAAAGGTTTGCAGACCAGCAGATTAGCAGCTTTTCATGGACTTTCAAAATCTTAATATTCAAGAAAATATTGTCCATATTCTACAGTCAGATGTCACTAGCATGACTACAGAAGCAGCAGTGAGGAGAGGCAGATTTTGACAGTAATATATAATGTCTTATAAGTCATAAAAATTATAGTTATGGAATTTTTTACACACAATATGCAGCGAATCAAATTGAAAGTCTTGCCTTTTTTTTAATAATAGCAAATTATAGGCAGAACTGATGTCATTGCCTATTTTACAATTGTCAAACTCTGCACTACAAGGAGCTATTATCACATGATTTCTCACATAGGGCCTCACATAATTTCTAAACTAATCCTTTATTTAATGCTCCACGCTGGGTTTCCTCCTCAGACTGATTATTTCTGGGAAATTTCAGACAAAATTATTTCCCACTTATTACTTTCTGGTGAAGCTTTCTTTCAAAAGCTGCGTGGCTCCTTTTTCCTGGATAAAGGTTTGGCAATTTAACAAGCTGTGCGTTTACTGCTATGTCACAAAAACAAACACGAAGGAAGCCAAGGCGGAAGGGTTTGCAGCAGCCCTGTTCTCTCGGGAGGGACGCGCGGGGTGTCACAGCAGCTGCAGAGCCCGCGGTCCCCGCTGCCAGCGCCGCCCGCCCGATGCGCGGGGGCCGGGGCCGGAGCCGCCTCCATCCCGGGCCGGCAGCGAGCGCCGGGATGCGGAGCGCCCGCCTGGAGCACTGAGCGCCTCCAGCTGCGCCGCGCGCAGCCGCACCGCAAGGCTCCTGCTGGAATCGTGCTGAGCTCGGGCTCTCGTGATGCGATTTTTATCCAGATGGCCGAGAAGAAGCCAGCGTAGGTATGGCAGTGATGCAGAGCCACGCTCACGCTTCCTGCTTGCAGCGAGGACCCGCTGCCGGTGCCTGAGCACTGATGGAGCTCACAGCCTGTTCACCAGCCTTCTCAGAGCTGGCTTCACTTGAGGTTTACCTTCGTTTTGGAAATTTGAGCTATTTTCAGTTTAATAGGCTTGAAAGGAATTCTATAAATGCCTGTTCTGATCTCTTCTTTAATGTGGCTTAAGTTATGACCCAGTTCTATATAAACTCTAGCTGCAGTGTCTTCCAGATGGGCAGTAAATCTGGACACAAGGGAGAGGTTCTCAGCTGCTCTAAGTCAGCACATATCCAGATGAAGTAGCTTGTGTTAAGGGTTATGTATTCCAGGGATTACAAAGCCACGGTTTCTGTCAGTGATATACACAATCTTGGTGGTAGTTTGGCAGTGTAGCAGGTTAGAGAAAATCAAAGGAAAGAAGGCCCGATCTGGAAGTCAGCAGGGGACAACTGAGGACATTGCAAGGAAAATATCAACTATTTCTTTGCCTGGCCATAAATAATCACTTCTAAGAAAAGGTGTTACATATTTATATTGAGTGTAACAGCTAAGATTTTAGTCCATGTATAAATTTTAAAAGAACAGGGAAAAAAAAAGTAGATATGAAAGTACAAATAAAGATATAAAAGTATAAATATAAAATGTCACATCAATTCTCTGTAGCTACATCACTGAACTACTTTGTTTTTCTGATAAGACACTACTATTTAACATAAATAAAAGGTGCAAGTTTAAGGTGTCTGGACTTCACTAAGGCATCCAGTATTGAAAAATGTGATGTTTATGAGCCAAATTGGAGAGAAGGGTACATAAGGTACACAAAATGCAGAAGGAATGAGCCAAAGGGATAGCTCATGACAGTTATCCTGAAAGGGGAATGAAGGATTATGAGAAAGACTGTTTGTAAAGTTCTCTGTGGATGACTCTGAAATTTTGTTTAATTGAATATTTCCCACAATGATCTGTATAAATGTAGTGACATCTGCTAATGATACAATAATGAGAGATGCAATGCCTGTTTAGGGACAGAAGTGGTATTTGAGCACAGCTGAGAACCTGGTAAATGGTCTCCCACTTTTGAAATACAACACTTGTAATTGCTCTTTGTTCTTTACTCAAATCTGTCTGAAAAAGTAACTGTATGAATTAAAAGTTTGATTTTCATGCTCCTATTCTGTGAAAAGTCCAAACTATATCAATATCTAATGGCAAGGGAGAACAAAACATATGACAATAAACCAAATTAAACTAAATTCTCATTCAGAATAATGAAAAAAGTGTCAAAAATAATGACGTCATTAGCTCTTGCACCCAGACCTGTGGTCAGCTGAACTGGGTAGAAGAGGATTGTTGAGAGGATTTTTGTGATGAGCCTAGGCAGGTAAATTATCTTCATCATGAGGCACACATATTTGGTGAAGTGCCATGGATATCTTTGGAGCCTGGATAGATGAAGAGTCATCAAACTTACTAAAGTGAAATAAATTGTTTGGGCCTTATTGCTTAAATTATCCAAGGTAAAAAGAATTTTTCCAAACAAGAAAAGCAGGGTCAACAAAATAATTATGAGGTGTGAAAACTTACAATATTTCATGATAAAAGACTAAACATTCAGGGATGGGAATGACTTGCAGAAGGAGTTAACACAATCACTAAAATGAAACAGTAGAGGGAAATTTAAAGAACTTTTAAAAGACAAAACTCATGACCCATCCAAAAGCAGATGAAAGTGTTGCCAGAACCAAGTGAGCTAAAGTGAGAGATCTGACTATCATTCAAATACTTGCATGAAAAAGAAACAATTGTAATTGTACAGGAACAGGGTCATATTCAGCCAGGAAAAAAAAACAAACATGCATAATAAGGGAACAGATGCATTAGATTTGCTTTCATATGGACATCATCTTGCAATACAAAAGGCAACTTAGCATTATGGAAGATATGCATGAAATGCCACAGGTAATTTGTTTGCATAAGTCTGCTACTAAGCAAATCAAAATAGGGAAAACTTTGTAGAACAGAAACATTTACACTGGCAGTACAAAATTTCTTTAGGCTCATACTGTAAACTAAGAAATAGAGCAGATGTGACTAAATAACTATCTTTGTAACTCCAAAGGATGTGCATTAGCAATTCAGTAATTTCCTTTCAGGTAGTTGTTTTATATTGTTTCACAGGTTTCCTTCACTGTGACATTTTGGATGCTATTTTCAACTAAAAGGATAGAAATTACATGGAATTCAACTTTGCATGATCCTGGAAGGAGTTTAGTCAGATCCCTGTAAGACTTTGACTCCATTCAACTCTCATTTTGGCCTAGTTGGATTTGCCAAATCTAAAACAGAAACACACCGTCCTAATGTTTGGATACCCAATCTGTAATGCAGAAAAACACCAGTAATTAGGAAAGCAGCAACCTGATTTTAAATTCAAGTTGATTGAATGCAAGTAAATACTATAAATTGAGCAAATAATAAAGCCTGAACCTGTGCTGAGGCTTTAGAACAAAACCATCCTTCAGAAATATTTTGATTTTAATGTTTCTTATTGTAAGGACATCCTTCTGAGAGGTGACTTCCCTGTGAGGAAAACCACCACAGAAGTAGGTGTTTCACAGTCAAACAGCAAAAAAAATAAGTCCCACTGGGCACAAAATGCCTGGGTTTGAATCAGGGCTGTAATATGAATCCCTAGACTTTATAGCCTACACCAGCTATCCCCCAGGTTCCTGCCCACAGGAGTTGATATGGTGTAGGCAATGAAAAGAAAGAGGCTCTGAGAGGAAAAAGTACAGATAAAAGGAAAGAAATATCAAGGAACAACTCCATTTATATTAAATTTGGGGGGAAATTGTTAGACAGATGCAAAGTTTAAACATTTTAACAAAAACCAGGCTCTCTTTGCACTAGTGTGAGAACTTCAGTATTCTGATACCTCCTAAAGTATTTGATGAGAGACTAATAGCCTGACAGGCTAACACTTCACTTCCTTCCAATTAGGAGACTTTAACATCAAAGGCAAGGTCTTCTACTCAGCAAGGGCTTACTTGAATGAATTATAGAGGAGAAAAGTCCAGTAGTTTCTTGGTTTTTTCCCTTGCAGAGACACAGTCCGGCAAAGGCTTTAATAAGATGTTTGAGGTCAAAAGGTTCAGGTTCCTCACTGTGAGCACCAGGAAGCTGCCAGAGTGTTTCAATATGTGTGGTGTTTGCAATGCAATCAGACAAAGCTGAAAACTCTATTACAGTGTCATGTGCCTGGCTTCCTCCTGGAGTGCTCTCGTGTGCAGCCAGCAGCCGAGTGGGCACGGGGAGCACACAGGAATCTTCCTGTTGCCACTTCAGCCGCTGGAACAAACAACCTTCACCACCTCGGCCTTTGGCTGCCAGGAGGGGTGTGACAGTGGCTTCCTCCAGGGAGCTGTACCGGTTGGTTTGATATTGATTGGTAACAGACCTCCAGGATTCAGAGGTTTTCAATGAGAAATGATGACTGTGCCCGATGTACAATGTTATGTGACTTGATAAGATCAAATCTCTGGCAGAATCTAAAAAATTATCATAAACTGTTTAGCTCCCACTTACATCAAATCAGAAGGTATTTACATCCCTTTGAGATAAGCATAGAAGGTGCCTTGTTTCTCATTTTTGTCAAAAATATTTTAGATGTTTTTTTCCTGTACATAATAGCTATTTTCCACTTTTTTATTTTTAATATTCCCTACTGTCATGACTACGTCTCTCCATCTTTCAGCAACAGCTTTTTTTCTGAAGTTTACAAAGCAGATGTATCATTGATTTTAATGTCTATTTCACACAGTTGACAGCTGATTGTAATATAGCAATTGTTTTCTACAGTAATACAATGGAAAGCAGGGAAAAAAAGGGGGAAAAGAGATAAAGGAAATGTCTTCAGTTTAATCACACAAGGGATTGGATTCACCTCACCTTGCTTTAAGTCCTTCGCGGTCAAAGAAGAGAGATCAACAGTAGTTAACATCAAAGATTCATTCCATGCAAAACAGCTAAGGTGTAACAAAGACCAAAGACCACAGCAGAGGTAAAAGAAGTGGGAAACAAAAGACCTTTATCAGACACAAAAATCTTACAATTAACATCTTGAGAAGAATTTCTACTGTAGATGGTCCCTACATAAATAATCAGCAAATGCTTGCATGAAAATTATTTATTTCACTAGTCTCCAAAAGAAATTCTTTCCAGGTGTTAGTTTCCAAACCACAGAATTTAAATCCATGCACTTAACAGATTGCAAAAACAATCCCATCAAAGAAAGTGCTGTTAATTCCCTGCCCCCCAATTCACAGGTAAATCTCTCTTTTTTTGAGTTGGTGTTGAGCTTTTCCGTTAATTTTCTGTTTTTATTTTCTAACCTATATTCCTAACCCTCATCTTCACAGAAAAAAACCCAAACAACAACAACATAAAAACCCCAACAAAAACCTAGCTAACCAGCCAACCAAAAAACCCCAAACAAACAAAAAAGCAAGGAAATCCAACTGCAGCAATATTAACTTATTTAAACCATGCACATTCCATATGGGAGGAAAAAAATCAGCTTCAAAAATCAGCTCCTATGTAAGGCACTTTCATAGCAATACTGCTGTAGCCGTGAAAGTTTTGGGAGGCATTCATGTTTTTGTTTATTTTTGTATTTGTTTGGAAATGATAGTTCCTAACTGGAATGCCATTACTGATAAAACACAAGCTATGTGCATTCTGTTTCTTGCATTTTCCCTACAATACTAGCACCCCCAGTTAATGTGATTTGCTGAAAAACCCTGATTAAAAAAAACTAAAATTGCTCAGTAGATATAATAAATCAAATACTTCAAAAAGTCTGTTTCCTTAGAATTCCTTTATGCATTTGTAAATATTGTTTCTTTCATTTTTTTTTCTTTCTTTTTCAACCTCCTTTGTTGACTCTTGCTTTTCTTTTTCCTTCCTTGAATTTTCAAGTGAAGAAGACAAAAGAAATAAGATTACTGTTATTATTAGATCAACAGTTTAGGGCAGTGGTTAAAGCCAGTTAAAACACTTATCTATGCCTGAAGGATGGACCTTCAGCACGAAGACTTTGGCCTTAAAAAGATTTCTGGCAGTGCTCATTCAGTGTTGTCACACCCATAACAGCTACAAAAATAAGCTTCCAGAAAGTTGTATCAGAGATTGTCTCAAGGATGTGCCAGGTCAAGTCCAAGGAAAACCTTAACTAGTTCAGTTGCACGTTGAAAATATCTAGTGTACACAGAAGAGAAAGAAGGGAATGGGAAGATGTTCTCAGCTTCTTCTTATTTAAGTTCTTTAAAGTCTTTGTTTCTTTGTTCCTGAATGAAAATGACTGTGAGTAATTCACGGGAATTCACCACACATGTGGCTCCCTTACAGGGGCCCAGCTTCTAAACCACTTTTGATAGAGGAAAATATTGACAAAGTTCCAGCTGTTTGAAATTCAAAAGACATCTAGTCATAAGGTGGTCTAAATGCAGATCTTTTATAATCTACAGTATCTTGAAAACACGAGGTGATGCAAGTGTAGAGCTCCTTAAAGGCTTCCCTTTTCCAGTAACTTTTCTTCACAGCTTCTTGGTGCGAGCACAAATGAAGTTCCAATGACACTTTTATATTTTTCATCAGTCTTTAAGTAGTGCATGTTGAGGCTTCTGACTTATTTTCACACCTAAAGGCACTTTCAGTTTGCATCTAACTCGTAAAAAAACCTTGTAGATAAATAAAGCTCAATGATAAGAAATTAAAGAAAGTCCCCTTATGTACTTTAAGAAAAATATATACATCGCAGAGTTCTGATTAGCATCAAAAGCATATACTTTTGCCATAAATATAAATAAATGTTACAAAAATTTAATTAGTCACCTATTACTGTACTATTTTTAAAAATAAAGTAATTAATCACAAATTTCAAGACAAAATAAGGAAAGCTTTATTTTCTGTTTTTGCTTCTTGACATCAAAAAGAAGTTTCCTTAGGTAGACTTCTGAATTTAGAATTCTGAATAAAATATTTTGGTTTTGCAGTGTTTCATGAAGACAGATATGATTCACGCTGATTTTGCCAGACATATATACATTCTTCAGTGAAATAAAGGTTCTGTGACACTATTCAGATAATATTTATATGATAATCATTTATTTTTCTACAGGTAAATGTGTCTTCAAGGTTTTCACTTTATTTCAACAAAAAGTAACCAAATGAAGTAAGAGTCTATTACAAATAAATCCTTGTTAGGTATAACTTTGGGCTGATCATAAAAAATCCTCAATGAATAAACTTTGTGTGTTTTCAATACACCATGGAAGTCAGCCTGAGGAAGCTTTTGTGATTCCTTGATGTGGCTGAATAAAAGATCATCCTAAGTATTATTTACAGTCCATTTCCATTTCCATACTAATCATATTATTTCAGAAACATGTATGTATTTCAGTCTACATACACTTGCCAGTCCCTGCTGGTAAAAGACAATCTTCATTACGTTAAAAAATGGACATCAGAAAATTGTTTTTGAAGTGCAATGAAGTGATTTAATAACAATGTATCTTCATATTTCCTAAATGATTTTAAAACCTTAATGCACTGCAGGAGTCTGCCTCAGTGGCATAATGAAACGGGACAGTTCAGATTGCAACCTGCTGTGTGAGGTTCCCCCCGTGTTACAGAGCAGCAGGACAGCTCTGTCTCCTTTCCTTTTTATCTTTCTTTTCCTCTCCAAGTGCTGGGTCATATTCTTGGAGAAGGGGATGTCACTCAGTATCTCAGACATCCAGCTGGTGTTTAATTTGCACAGAGTAAAGATGAGGTACTTCTTAGAACTAAATCTACTGCTACAGTTTGATCATGAAAGTTGCCAAAAGATTCAGAATATAGCTTTGCTAGCTACTGGGCTGGTGGAAATATTGGCCATTTACTTCTTACAACCAGAAAATTGGCCTCTCCCCACACCCCCTGAGACATATAGAGCAGATATACAGCCTGGCATAGAGATAAACATGTATTTAGAGAGAAAGCAGGAGAAAAAGAGATTTGAACACACAAGTCCACAAATGCACTGCTGACATGATGATCCGACCTTGTCCGAGAATACAGGCAGATGCAAGGGGGAAATGGATGTGAAAAAAGGTGAAAGTGCACAGCATGAAATAAGTTCACAAGAACTTGGGCAACTCTTACAGCAATGAACCTTTGGACTTCGTGCCTTTAAACAATCTGATATTCACTGCATTACAACTATTTTTCTTTATATCCATTGGGGACAGTCCTGGAGCTGCCTTTTAGGTGTGGCTGTGGCCTGGGCACAGTAATGGCCTGAAAAGAAGTAAAACATACTGATTGCTGCTGCAACCTTCTCCAGAGAATGTTTGCAGAGCAATAACATTAATGAAGGGAGAAAGTAAGAGCAGTTGTGGCTGGAAAAGACTTTAGCAGGGAGTGTGAAGTGGCAATACTGACTGACTATGCCTGTTAAACAAATTGTTTCAGTGTAGCTTTGCACTGAGGCAAAAGTCCACCTGAATCTACTGGGGAAATAACAGCATTAAATTTCAAGTATTATTTACCTCGAGTGAGCTAAAGCACCAGTCCTAGGTTAGAGCTAAGATCTACTAGATATTACACAAATTCAAAATACAAGGAAAATTTTAGTTCCAAACTGTAGAGAGTCTTGCCTAGACATTCAGGGAAAAAATTGTTTGCCCCAAATTTACTGCATAAATTTCTGCATATTATAAGCTCCTGTTTGAATCAAATGGGCAAGTCTGGGCATTCCTGAACCTATTTTACAAGTCTGCTTCAGGATGAGATGGATTGGACCCTGGAAGGGCAAAGATTTTTTGGTAGAGAGAGACCCTGGGGTGACTGTGTAGATGGATGAGCCCCAACCCATCTTTTCCTTGAACAGTGCTGCAGCCAGATTAATGTATCTGGTGGCACACTCTAGCAGAGAGATATTACAGCATCAGGCTTAATAATGTAGGTGATCCTGCTCCACGAAGAAGGATTTTTCTACTGGAAGATGTACCAAAAGTTATTTTAAGTCCCATCTTATATTGTATTTCATAGTAGCACTCTAATGCTCAGTTTTGCTATGTGTACATTGTACATGCAGCTTTTCCAGTCATTGCACTGACTTAAACAATACTTCTGTCTATAACAGGTTTAATGAAGAGGCAAGAACCTGACTATCAGCAGCTCACCTGCAAGCTAGTGACATGTAAAATCACTCCTGTTTTTGGCTGACAACCTGTCCTTCCTGCCTTAAACTGAACCTAATCATCATTTTTCATCATCATTTTTAACACTGGATTTCATCTTTTTCAGGGCTACACTTTACAAACACTGTGACACATAGTGACACATATTACTGTGCTGTGAGGTAGGTGACAGCAGAAGGAATCTACTCCAGATCACTGGACCTTTTGCCAGCTAATTCCTTGTGAAATTTTCCTTGTCTAAAGGTCATGAAGCCAGTCATCCCATATATATTAGAAAATCTTAACTCAGTCCCCTAATGGTAATGCTGGATGACTACAAATATTCCAGAACATATTCTTTACTAGTTTTTTAGACATAGTTTCATTTATAGGACCGAGAGCTTTCTGTGCCTCAGCTGTGTGAAGATACCTTTTCTTCATAAACTTCTACAGCTATGTAGTATAGTAGGCAACTGTGTGACTTTATCTCATTTTTAAAGGTGACACCCTTTCTAATACTCATCGCTGGTAGACCCAGATCAGAGGGAATCATAGAATCATTTGTGTTGGCAAAAACCTCTAAAATCAAGTCCAGCTGTTAGCCTAATACTGCCAAATCCACCGCTAAACCATGACTCATGGTTTGTCTGTAACCCATGTTACTTCAATTTTTCAATTCTGCCATTGCTTAATCGTTATTTTCCTTTCAGTTGTTGTTACACCTGGGCTATGAAAGTGAGAAAGAAAGGTGAAAAAAAATTATTGTTCTGAGGAAAATATTTTAAAGATAAAAATCTTGAACCTCACCATAACCTTACCACTAATAGCAATGCCAAGGTACTAAGATTGCAGTTAAGGTGTCCCCAGATCGTCATTTGAAGAAATAATTTCTTCTCTTGTGCATATTTGCAGAGATGAACAAGAGATATGTTACTGTAGCATGATCTTATTAACTTTGTGGTTTTTTTGTCTGAGGGCTAATTGAAAACAAAATACCTAAATTTGCAATGCTGTACGTGCATGAATGCAATAACTTCCCCGTTCTAATTAGCTGGGCCACTGATTGAGGTGACTTGCAAATAGAGACCTAGCAAGTGCTCTTTTAAATTTAACAAGGAATCAAAACACCCGAAAGGTGACTCACTCCCTGTAAGATGTCACCGAGGAAGGGTTGCCTCGCTCCTACCACGCTAACGAAGCCCAAAGTGGCTGTGCCCCTCAGATGGGGGGCTGCATTTACACAGAACAACCCCGATATTTTGAAATAGAGAAAACAAACCCATTGCCCTCAAGCTGGCGGCATTGCCCCGGCTGGCAGCAGGGGCGGCCCGGGTGGCTCAGAGCGGGGACCGCAGCGGCGCCGGCAGGGACGGGGCGGGCACGGCGGCACCGGGGAGCGACAGAGGGCACGGAACCATCCCCGGCTCCGTCCTGCTGCTCCGGCAGCATCTGATAAGGAAGCAATTGGTATGTTCACACCTGCTAGCATTCAACCTATCTGCTAACTGCTGACGCAAACCTTCTATCTTCCTACTGAGACATCAAGATAAATTCAGAGGAAATGGAGCTGCACGGAGGAAAAAAAAAAAAGGAAAAAAAAAAAAAAAGCGCTACTCTTTGCTAAATTGAGTGATTCCTCCAGGCTCTGACCAACAGCTTGAGGTCAGCACAAGCAGAAAAGACAAAGGAGAGGCCCTCAGGGATTTTTCGGAAGCTAAAATAGAAAATTTGCTCAGCTGTTTATCACCTGAGTTTGACCTCCCAAGCAATATCTTTTTTTTAGAACAAGAAGGCAATGAAGGATTTGGCAATGAATGAAAGGGAATTCGTCTTCTCGACATTTTGTTAGTGACATTCTAAGGCTCTGTTTCTGACTTGCATTTCCTTTGGAGTTAGATCCTTAGGCTTGTCAGGTATTTTTTTTTTTTTGTTTGGTTTGGGGTTTTTTTTGTTTTTGTTTGTTTTTGTTCGGTTTGTTTGTTTGTTGGTTTTGGTTTTGTGAGTTTTATGGTTTTTTGCTTTGTGTAGCACTACACCCATGAGCAGCAGTGTCAGATACTGTTTTTCTTTGCAAGGTATGACTGGGGCCAGACACTACCTGTGATTTTTTTTTCACAATTTCTTCCAAAAAGGCACATCAAAAGCTTTTTTCCCTCATATCTCTTTTTTTTTTCCCTTTCCTGTAGTAAATCTGTTGTCGTTGAAAGGACTGATCTTATAAGATGTCTCGAATCCTCCTCTCCCATAGATACTCTCACAGAAGCAGGTGCTTGGCATCTCTCAGGATCAAACCCTAAAATGCTAGTTGCCATGGTGACTGAATGTGAAAGAACAATAAAGAGCTGTTTACCACGGAAACTTATCAGCAGGGCTCGACAAAGCACCACAAAACTGTAATTAGGGTTGCGTTGAAACAGCTTTATTTCTGCAGCTAAAACTAGGCAACAGCCTTTGCCTTTGATTTCTTCCAGATATTATCCCTTGTACATCTCTTGCATCCCTTGTGTAAGATCCCACCCAAACTCTAAGTAGATTATAGCAGAGTAGGCAAAAATTAGCATTTTGAAAAATCCATGAAAAACAAGGCTACCAAACTGCATGCAAATGACTGTATGAAAAATGATGCTTCAAGAAGCAAAGTGCTCTGAAATATCCTACACACCCAGAGGTTGCTACACTCCACAGCAATCTGCAGAAGATACACATTTGGATATAAGGATTCTTTTCATATTTGATTGAAAGGGCAATACCCCAAACAGAACACAGGGTCCTTTTACATGTTAAATTTTGTTTGGTTTTTTGCTTCTTAGGATTCCAGTTTCCTATGCTGTTGGTAATACTGCTGTCATAGATGACAGGTTAAACCAGAGATTGTTAATGGTAGCAATCAATGTTAGCTTGGCAGCTCTGTGTCCTGAATGAATTCAGAGGTGCACTGTGAAAAGCATTTCACAAATGCCTGTGAAGGGAAGGTCTTTACAGAGAAGAGCTTTCGCTTTAATTAAGCAAAGCAGATGGTGCTGGAAGGGAAACAAAGGCACACAGAGGTGAAGCATCTTGCTCACAGCTGATCAGTGACAGGCCTCAAATAGTTATTCCCAAATTGTTAGGATTCTGAACCAATGCCAGTCATCAGCAGAAATGATGGTTCACCTTTAGCATCCAGTTTAACCACCGTGTATGGGATGCGTGTCTACAGGTCAGAGGTGATGATGTGGAGCACCACCAGCCCACAGGCAGCAGTGTGGGACTCTCTGTGTTAGATTTACATTCATACTCCTATTTCTGCACGTAGGAATTGCACAGTGAGGAAAGTTCCCCTCTTCTGTCGCAGCATTCAGGAGGGTATTGGCAGAATTCAGTAATTCAGCAAAGATATTGGGAAGCCTCATGTAGTTGTCTCATTCATGTGCTGGGTTATATAATGAGAAAAGTAATGGTGAAAAAATGACATTTATTCAAATAAAATCCTGTTTCAAACATGCCACAGACAATGATCTGCAGCATTCATCCTCCTTGCTCTCCCACGAGGTGTTTTTGTGATGCTTCCATTGTTTCTGCAGGTTGTATTGCTTCAAACTTTTGTGTTAGTTGTTTACCATGTGAGCCCCAGAAATGTGGAATCTGTTTCTGTTAGTGCAGTGTTTGAATCAGCTAAATCCAAAGCACTAACACTTCTTTTTTTAGTTTGCAGCAGCAATAGATACCTAATATGTTCACACGAGAATAATTCTACTGAATATGTAAAAATCATATCTTGTGCATCGCCTAAACCATGTATGTGAAGAAATGCATCACCTGTGCTTGCAGGCAGCACCATTTAGCAGTAAGTAGGGAATGATCTTCTAAGAAGGAAAAGCTATTTCCTTTGAGCTTTCAGATCTCTGAACTGATTTTTCTTCCACTTCAACGTAAACCCATTGCCTTTGCTGCGGTGTGTTGCAGCTGGATGACAGAGAGAAAGGTCAAATTCTTTGAAGTGATATAACCTGAATTACAAACCAGGTCTGGAAGAGATAGTGGGTGGAAGGAACACAAGCCAGGGCTGATCTCTGCACAAGCTACAGCTGCTGTCAGTATTGTACCGCTGGATCCTGATAATTAGCTGCTACATGAAGTAAAATGTCTGGTGTGCCCCAGGTAACTGTTGTTGTTGTGAGGAACTAGCAAAGATAATAATATCAGTTTCCTGCAGTCGTTTCTAGTGTTCCCTCTTTTCCATCATTCACCTTTGGTAATCACCAGGAAATCTCCTGGGATGCATTCCTCACCCTTGGCCCCGGGGTGCCTGGCCCCGAGGGGCAGGGCATGGGGGGAGGCAGTGCCTGCTCATTTCCTGGCACTAGTAGAGACTCCAGAGGCAGTAGGAGAGGGAGGAAAAAATACCTCCTAGAGCAGAAACACTTGCCAAGACATCATGAGTAGGAAATGAGAGATAGGAATTAAAAGCTGGATCATAGACTGCACACGATTGTAATGTGTTCTCTCCTCAAAAAAAGCTAAAAAAAAGTTTGTCATTGATTATATTTTTTTAATTTGGAATATGGGACTCCAACACTTCGGTGTCCAAGCTTTCCTGGCAGTGAAAGCAGAGGCAAAGGGCAAGATCCAAAATACATGGGGCTTGGAGCCTGCTGTAGTTTCACTGCTTCATGCACAGATGCTGCCTGGTTCTGGTACAGCCATTCAGACATCTCTTCACTCCAGGTGAAGTCCTGCCCTATTGGCCCATGTGAGACTTGAAAGGACACAGAGATCCTTGTGTTAGCCCACTCACAATGAATTACACCCATAATGAAGGTGATTTCTTATGTCATTTAGCAACACAACATCTGAAATTAATTTTTTGGGAGCAAGGAAGTTGTTCACGTTGGGCTTGAAGGGCTGTAGCCCAGTGACTGTTAGCTATCAGAGGCAAATCAGGACAGCACCAAAGCCAAAAGAGTTTGGTGAAATGAAAAAATGTTTTGCTTAAGGACAACAGCAAACACTCAGTTTGGCGGGATACATCTCACACTGTTGTAGCTGGTTTAAGTTGGGCTTCAGATGGAGAGGGGAAATGTTCAAGCCTGCTACAATCAGTGAGGGCCAGCAGACACCTCAGGTAGTTCACCAGCTTTCAAATGAGGATATTTCTTGTCCTCTACAAGTTATGAAATAATATCTTAATTCAGAGGTCTAATTTTGAAGGGTAAGATGGGTACCATCTTGTAGAAGAGACAGAATGTGTCAGATGCAGTAACAAAAATATACAAGTCAGTGAGAGCTTATCAATTTAACACAATAGGTGGCACATAAAGCCTCATGGTAAATTCTTCTCCAATACACACACACACACACACTAAACCTTTCTACTGCTTGCTTTTCTTTTCTTTAAAAACTTCATTTTAGTTTCTGAGGAGTTTTGTGAAAAGCCATCAATTTGAGAACTCATTATGTTCCATTTAACTGAATGAGCAGCTGAGCCAGGCTGTACCTTGGTGCCTCTGAACTCTATCTCTGACAACAGGATATAGGGATGGATGGGTCAGTGGTGACAGAAGTAAAGCACTTCACCCACCTACTAGGAATTTGGGATTTTATTCATATGACCTTTCTTTACAATGAGTCTCCATACGTACACTCATGATGAAGGAAAAAAAGCATTGCTGAAACCAGAAAAATAACACAGAAAAAAGGTTAAAGTTATGTGTTGCACTATGTTGAATGTCAGCCTGTAAAATGGAAGCTATTACTTCTTGGGGAAAACAATCCAAAATACAAATATTCCATGATATATAGAAGTCTGTGAAAGCAAGGGCAATACTGATGGACTAAGGCTGGTAGTCGACAGGAAATTAAACATAAGTTTACAGTGCATCCTAAAAAGACATCTGGGGCTCAATTCAAAAACTCGTTACTGCCTCACCAAGAAAAGGTCAAGATTTGGTACGGCTTTTGCTCAAATACTGTTTTTAGTTTTTGACACATAGTTAACAGATAAAAACAGGAAAACATCACCGAAATCATTGTGACAGAGAAGAAACTCTCAAGAAAATAAAAAAGAAAAAAAAAGAAACACATTATGTGTTTCCTTCTGCTGCACATTAACTGTGAAAGTCCCACTGAATATCAGCTGGGTAGAGCATTAACCCTGGTGAAGGGAAGTGGACACAGAAGCTCTATTAATATTTGTCAGAAATACAATGTAGGGTGGAGTAAAACAACAAAAGGGAATGGAGCAGCACAAGGAGATAGTGACAAAGAACAAATTCAGAGATCTATTTCCCAGATTTGCATGGACTTTCTATATGATGTTGACCAGAATCAGCAAATTTGTTTTCCTCAATTTCCTTCCTCTCTAAATAACTACATCCTTGTCTTTTATTCTGCCTTGTAAGATTACAAGTATGATCAGTCTCTATTCACGCTGCTCCCTATAATGGGGCATGGTCTATTTTACTGCTATGACTACTACTGCTACTTAATCACTTTCCATGAGACAAGGGGTAATGTGGAAGAGAGGAAATAAATGTGCTCTTGTGGGCCCCAGGGGTGCTGGAGGACCTGTTGCTACATTTGTTTAAACCTGGATTCAATGAAGTACTGCAAAATTTCCTTGTAAGTGCCCTCTGGCCGTAGGACTTTACTCAAACACACACAAATACACTCATAGCAATCTGGATCATAGAATGCTAGCAACCTGAAGATGTTTTTTAAAACCATTACAAAGTATTATTTCTCAATAGATCAGGGGAAACTTCTATTTTTCAGTATCTTTGTTCATTTCACTATCAAAAGAAATCCACAAATAATATCTCAGATTGTCATATTTTTCCTAGTTTTCACTTGCTATCAAATCAGATTTAAGTGGAAAGCTGCTAGGTAGAAAAACTACTTCTAATTAATACACTATAAAGGAAAATTAGTCAAAGCTCTCCTTTAGACACTTGAATAGATTCTGCAAGTTTCCCTGTCAGTGGTCCCAGCAACAATTTAACTCACAATCAAACATAAAGTTAGAATCAAACTTCTGAGTTTCCTCATTTGCTGTTTTTCCCCTTCTTCCACTTCTGTCAAGATAAGAAGACAGAGCAAAGCTCAGAACTCTTTTCTTCCAGAGGATGCTGTTTTAACATGTGCTGTGACCTCCAGGGGAAAAAGCCCCATGTATGCATACATAGAAAAAACAAAAATACATCCCTCAGCTGCCCCCTAGATCCTTACTAAAGCACTAATTCCAGCTTTAATCTGGTCCACATTATTTTCCTGAGCATTCAAACTTTGACAATAAAGCCATTTATGGAGTAAGCAGATTTATTGTTTCACTAAGCACTCTGGGCTGTATGGTCTGTACACTTTGAGTGAGCCTAGAAACAACAGTGGAAGAAAATACTAGATTATTAGGTTATGCTTCAGAATTTTATGTCAACAAATAGCTTCTACTTTTCTATCTATGCTACCTGTCTTTCCCTGTCAGCTGTCAATGGCTTTCTTCTTTTTAATGAATGCTGGGGCCTCCAAAGTTCCCCCAGGCACACACACATCAAGAAAAATGCTGAGATTTGTCAATTCCCCTAACATCCATTTAGGATTATAGTCAACATTTATAAATCTATAAGCAAAACAGTCCCTTGAGACTGATTCTTTTTGACGGTTAGTTGAGGTAGGTCACCCAGCAGGGAAAATCTTGTTGGTGTATGGCAAGGATGTGCTGCCTTTAATGCCTTCTTTTTATCAGTGATCTTTGAGTCATTTGACTGCTTACAATTTATCGTTTCTGTATGCATCAACCCCCTTGATTTTGCAATGGTGTTTGTGCATTTCTGTAGATTTGGTTTGTACTTGGCATAGGAATGAAGTATGGAAAGGCATAGAAAAACCTCTGTCCTTAAGAGTACCATATGGGATTCTTTTATAATTATTTTTTGCTACGGCTCTTGCTCAAATGCTTAACTTTCTCAGTTAGAAAAAGAAATATCAAGCAGCTCAGAAATTGTTTTAGTCTAAGTTTGCTCAGAAATTTGTCAGTTCTTTTAAAATGGGAAGGGAAAATACAACTCATGCAGCCTTAAGGAAAGCAAGCACACATAGAGGAAACTGATACTGTCAGGCTATCAGTTAAGGGGGGTGATATTTGTATCTTACATCTAATATTAGAAATTAAGTGTAGAGGATCCCTAATGTACATCAGAATTATTCTCAGAGATGGCTATCTCAACTTTTTTAATTGCTCAGACATATACCAATTTACTAGGTTACTAGGAAAGTCTCATGGCATTTTAGTCAATGAAACAACTTGCTTATTAACAAATATTCTTAGAAAGTCCATTCAAGATCTATACATAGATCTGTAGGTAGAATCAATGCTAAGAAGTTAATTCAAATGCTTTCCAACCTCCCTGAACACTCTGGTCAATGCAAAGTATCTGAGAAGAGGTTGGAAGAAAAGTGAGAATTTCCAGCATGTAGAGGAGCCCAGGGCAGTACAAACTTCAGACTATAAATGGTTTGTAATGGTTGAGGTCCAAAGTTCATTCAGCTCAGTAGTCTACCTGCCACAGGAGGAGGACTATAAAGACCAGGCAGGGCAGAATAATTTCTCACTTGCACATGCTCCAGGCCTCCACAACCTAAGGCTGACAGACTTCCTGAGCTGGATGATGGGGTGTTACAGCTCATTCCTCGTGTGAGGGGCTGTGGAGGTCAGTTTTGAGCCCCTGTAAACTGTTAACTTCAGTGTCCTGAGTTCAATTTTACATTAAGCAGAATTGTGTGAATTGTCTTTGTGAACCTACCATCTATTGCTACCTAGCTCCTGGGGATTCTCAATGAGCCCAATATATTTGTTTCTAAGGAACCTTAAGACTGGCAAAAGGAGAATGGTACATCAGTTCATAGACTACAAAGAGCATGAAGAATTAAACAAACAAATTGCAACAAAAAAGAAGAATCAAAGCACTTGAAGCTTTTGTCTGCATCTGAATGGTTGTTATTAAGAAAAGCAAGTGCCACACCTACAAAATTAAAATAGTTTTGAAAGTTTGCTGAGTTGGGAAAGGAGAACCAAAAGGCTCCAACACTCAATTCAGTGAAGTAAGTGGGGGGTACATCTGCTTCTTCTCCTGTTAGGAAAGGCACACTTTTGAATCCTGGTTCAGAAGTGGTTGTCCCATGTGCCTGTCATTTTCCTGCCCACCCTTGGTCTTTAAGGATTTAGATGCTGGCTCAGGCTTTCAGAAAATGAATGAGTGACAGAAAATTGAGGAGTTGTGTGCAATCAGCAAAGCTTGCTTAGGAGTACAGCGTTTCCTCACAGACAGAACTGAGCTCAGTATGGGATTTTTCACATACAAAATATGCAATTTGACTTCAGCACTTCTTACCAATAGTTGTAAGTGAACTTAATAATAACTGTGAGAAATGCCTGCTTACTAGAGATAAGGGAGCTACCAAATCCAGTGTTGTAAGAGGAATTTAACGAGACCTCATATTTGATTGCGAGGCATGAGGATCTGAGTAACAGTAGACCTTCTCTGCCTCATCCAACTAATTAAAATTTGTGCCAAAGGCAAACGACTAAAATGACATGAAAGAACAACACCTCAGTGAGGAAAGCTGTGCTACAGTGGAGAAAATTGCAATATTTGGTTATGGCGCTAGCAAAATTTGGTCTTTGTGATGGAGTTTAGTGCCATATCCATAGGGAAGTTCTCAGGAGTACCCACATAGAGTGTTCTGGCAGCACATTTATGTCTCTATAGCAGAGAGAAGGGGGAATTGGAGCAGAAAGTGAGGGAAAGATACTTCAAACCATGGAGGAAAAGAGAAGCCTTAGAGTTCAGGGAAGGAAAGCAAAGAGAAAGGCATGAAGAAGAATGACCCATGAAAGGTTAGAGCTCACAAAGAAAAGGATCATGTGTATGGCAATCAGGGGAGCAGAAAGTCCTCCTAGGTTGACTAAGCAGAGACAGTTTAAAGGCATTCAGTCATACTAGTGATTATTAGTCCTTTGAAACCTATTAATCCTATTATGAGGCTGTGGAGTAATTTTAGAATTTAAACAGACAAGCAACTATATTTAAACTTTGTTGCCATGTATTTTCTATTGCCTTTTTAATTTCATTTCCATATTTCTTTTTTTTTTCCATTTCATTTACTTTTTTCTCCATCACAACTTTTCTGTCTTCTTGTTTCCTTACCTTTCCTGTTTCTTCCTACATTTTTTTTAATCTGAAGATTAAAGGAGAAAGGCTGTGTGACCTTTACTACCAGCATTCCTCACACTAGGAGGATGGGGAGGCAAAATAAAGCTCCTGGAATCCTACAAGCAAAGCAGGGTATTATTGCATACACAGTAAAATAGTTCATAAAAGGAATTTAGAAAGAATACAGTAAACACCAGTATAAGCAGCAAAGTTTGGCCTTGGCCCACAAGCTGTGCCAGGCAGTTGAATACTCATCAGGAAAATGGCATCATAGCCAAACAGCTGTGTGTTCCTCAGACAGGCATGTAGAAACACATGGTCTTGGAAGAAAAGGGGGCCTTCCTCTTCTTTAGACTTACAGACATTTTGCATAGCAGTCAAATTTTTACTCTCCTTAAGAAGATCAGTGTACCTGGAGAACCATTGTTTCATGGACTCTGCTTTAGGTAGTTAATATTTAGGTAGTTAATATTTTAGTTAATATTCACATGTTATATGAAATTTGTAATTACTTGTTAAATTGTAGTGAGGGACACTTGGTCAGCCTGGGCACGTCCCCTTCTCTAGCCCTGGCTGTTGCAACACTTTTGTCATCAGTGCAGAATGATCCTTCCCTGCGTAACAGCCGCTGTATTTCATTCATGCTTGCTTCCAGTTTGTTGGCCAAAGTCATAAGACACATAGGAAATTGTTCTGGATCAGTTTGAGTCCATGTGTGTGTAAACAGTCAGCAGCCTGCACACCACTTTATAAATCATAGCTAGTGCCGCAGAGATATTCACACCAAAGAGCAGGGGGTGCTGTGAAATGCAGGAGCATTCTGACCTGCTGGCATGAGGGACAGCTTGCCAAGTTATATAAGATCTCCAGGATCTGAGGGGGTGATTGAGCCAAGGTGTTCCTGGACAGTTTGTGTGAGTGTAAGGGGAAGCTGTGAGAGGGTCAGGAACTCTTCCCTCTCAGTCTGCAAAAAACACACGGAGCCATGGGGTTGTAAAACCTGCAAGGCAGCATTTGTGGAATTCACAAAGGGCAAAGTGCTATTCTCCATAGCATGCATATTTATTTTGATGTGGTTGTCTGTGGGCAGCAGTGTATGAAATCAACTACACAACTGACATTTACATTAGGGCAACTTTGCTGCGGTCTGGCAAGGGGCAGAGACCTGAGAGCAAATACAGCAAGCCTCTCTGTCCTCAGTGTTCCTTCTTACTGCTAGGTGTAAATGACAACAACCAAGCAGTTGCATTAACAGTCTTGCTCTAAGTTCTGGAGAATCCTTCCCGCATCCACTTTTTTTTTTTTTTTTTAATGAAGAAAGGATACATCCTTCTGGTGGGGTAAACTGGGCAAGAATGGTCTGTTTCTTGGGGCCTTGTGTTTTTGGGAAGAATCTGATATGACACATGTGTGACAATTTCTCTGTTAATTAATGAATGCCCACAAAGCACATGTATGGGTGAGGGTTTCTGTTAGGTAAGCTCATTCCTGCTGTTCACCAGTGTCTATAGTGCTGGAATGCAGACAGTGGATATGTATGAGTCAGGCTGTGCTACTTGCTTTCCCAAGACCTCATTAGCCACAAGAGCCATTTGCTTGCTATTAATTCATTAATCAATTTCTAGTCTAAAAGACTGTTTCAGAGAGAAAAAATACACCACTTGCTCTTATGTGTTCTACACTTAAGGAGGACAGAATTTGGGTTTAATTTCTTTACACAAATAAATGAAATTTATTCTAACTCCATTTTCTAACTCCTTGAGTTCTGGAGTTTGCCATAGCAAGAGGCTATCTCAGCTCATCTGCATGTGTTAACACCTTCCATATGAGAAAGAGGGCACATTTCTGACAGAGTGCTTAGTCATTGGAACAGACTCCTAGTAGATTCTGTATTTCCTAGGCTTATCAAATAAAGGCTATAAAACTTGACAAAAGTTGTGCCATATTCAGATACATCTTACTAGTCGCTACAGTATTAAGTAGAAAATATTTGACTAGATACATGGAATGGCCCAAGTTGGAAGGGGACATAAGGGATCATCTTGTTCCAACCCCCACATCATGGGCAGGGGCACCTTCCAGCAGAACAAGTGGCTCAGGACCCCACCCAGAGTGGGCTTGAACACTTCCAGGTCCCCAGGGGTGGGACATCCACAACTTCTCTGGGAATCCTGTTCTAGAGCCTTACCCCCATGCTTGTGGTATAGAATTTCCCCCTAATACCCAGCCTAAACCTACCCTCTTTCAACTGCCTCCTACATTCTTAAAATTGGTGAATGTATGAAATCAGGATTTGAACACAAGAAAGAAAATATTTCTTTATAGCCTAAATTCTGCACATGATTTCTGTATTTGATGTGTGACAGTACAATTTGTAAGGTGTGTTTTGAAGGGATATTTTGTTTTTGCAAGAAATGTGTTGTAGAGTAGTACAAATTTCAGCAAAAATGAAAATGAAAAAATAGAAGAAGCTTGCAATTTGATTAAAATTATCAAACTCAATGATCAGCACAATGATAATGGGCACTAAATATTTTTGAAAAAATAAGTGATCTTTTATTATTTAACTAAATAGAGGGGTTTAATATTTTATCATTTAAATTTATCATAAATATTTCTCTATTGCATGTTAGTGTTTAAATATTTATGGAAGGAGAAGAGCTCTAACACAAGAAAATTGGATTGTTCTTAAAAGCCCTCACAAAGGACATTGGGGATCTGATTTTAAACATCCACTCCAAGTCAGATGGTTAAAAAACCTTTGAAAGCTAAATATTTGATTTTCTTATATTTCAAAAGCAGGAAAGAAATTGTTATCTTAATAAACAAAAATTATTTTTGTCCCTTGTCTGTCAGAAAAATTTCATAGCAAAATAAAAGTAAAAATATTTAATTTCACAGATCTATAGAATTTTACTTAGTTGACTTAGGCATCATGTAGTTACTATTTTTTTTTCTGTAGAAGTATCCATTTAAAAAAAATCTGGTTTATTCTACTTGCTATATTTTATTGCCAAAATAATGATCAAACTAAATGATCAAGCTTAGCCCAGCATCTCTTCTCTGACAGTGGCCAATGCTCCAGACAAAGGCACAGGAAAATCAATGGTCAGTTATGCCACAACCCTCTCAAAGTGAAAGATTTTTTCCCTCTTATTAGTTAGTAGCAAGCAGTAGCTTGCTCTTTTATGTCCCATTTATACATATATATATATTTATATATATATATATATACATATATATATATATATATCTCACAGCTTGTTTGATGCATCTATGAGGTTCCTAGTCACCATTCAGAACTTTACACTCCGTAAAAATCCTGTTTTGCTGACATGTGGCAATGAGTTCCACAGAACTTATATATGCTGAAACCAAAATATTTCCCTTTTATCAAACAAAAAAAATTAGCCTTTCAATTTAAGTGCACTTCTTTTTTGTTTTTAAGATGTAGTAAAAACCTTGAGAAAATACACTGATGGCAGAGGTAGTAGTGGTCAGTCTGGATTTGATTTAGACCTTTGTTCCTCATTTAGGAGGCTTTAGCCATGACTGGACCAGAAATACAGGCTCTCACTAACTTTTTGGGTGTTTTGTACACCACAATCACTCCACCTCTGAAGGTGATGCAAAAAAGCATATTCTAAACCTTAGAGGTGAGGGAATGAATTAAGCTTAGGTTCCCTGTTCTCTGAGAGCGTCATTAGGTCATGTTATGAAGAAAAAACTGGAGGAAAACCTAATTATGAATTAATTAGTATTCGTAACTTATTTATACCTTAAATTTTGAACAATACTAAAGCCACATTTTTATTGTATTTTAAGTAACACATATAATTTCCATCATTAAATGGAAATATTATCATACATCTACTATACAGAGTTAGGAATAATGTATATTCTCAAGGTGTGATTCTCATAGGAAAGGAGACCATGGATAAAGAATGCACTTTGAATGCACAGAATGATCAATGGCATAATAATTGATACCTATTTTCTTGTGTGTTCTTCCATGCATGGTCTTTATAGGCACACAAGTGTCTTTGTAGTCTCAGAAGGGCTGAAAAGCATTTGGGAGTTTCAGGTATGTAGGAGGTACTTTCTAGGCACAGACAGAAAAGAGATTTCTCTCAAGGGGAACATTGGGTAATATTTTAAAAGGCCACACTTTTCCTCTCTCCACGTGGTTTTGTTTTGCGGGGTTTTCTTGGGCATGAAAAAGGAGGAAATGTCTAAGTAGTTAAACTGACTAGATAGACATTTGTAGGCTTTGGATCCCATTTTAGGTACCTAAATATGGGGCCAAATTCTTCAAAATCTTGCATCTGTTATGCCCTGCTAAGACCAGTTTGCTGGGAGCAATGGCAGGAGCTGCATGCCAAGCCCATTCCAGAACCTGGTCTGTGTGCCCCACCAGTTTTAGTTCTCCTCCTCTATGGGCAATTAATGAGTTCATTTTCCCTGGTATTCCCATTTTCCCTTGGGGCCTTTGGCATGTCACTGGGGGAGAAAGGAAACATTTCCTAAGAGCAATTGCAGTAACCACTGACAAGGACTTAGGAATAGATGTGTTACTTGACCCAACTTTGAATTTACTATTCACACCACTAAAAAGAGTTGTTGAGGTCTGGAACTCTTAAACAACCTTCTGCTGGTTCCCAGCCTCCAAACCTGAGTGAGTGTCCTCTGTTGCCTTCTGGGTTACTGGACCTGTGTGAAATTGATATGAAATTGGTGCACATGAGACTGGACCCTCTTATTAAAGGAGCCATATGAAGCAGACTTTTTTGCCTTCCTCTGAGGAAAGCAGAGCTCTTCTGAGCTCTGCACTTAAGCTTCATAAAGGAGGGGCCTACCCACCATCAGTGGATTCTGGTTACAATAGGATTAGACAAAAAGCTACTACAAAAGATTCAGAATATAGTGATACTCCTGATGCTTTCACTTTTGATGCCTTAAAAGCTGTCTTAGCATTATATGCTGCTGGCTCCATTGCACACTCTGGGGCATTAGGGTAAGTGAACATGCAAGGAAAAGGAAAATCAATCTCCAGCCACAGATAATGGAACTACTGGTGCAGATGGTCACTAAACACCAGTGGTTTATAGCCCTCAATCTAGGGCTTGAGCTGCTCAGATGATTCCCTGTGGAAAAGAAGGAGAAAACTTATGAAAAAATATGGAATATCCTTCTGCTGGGCATCATATATATTTCATTGCACTGACTTTATAGCATTTGATTGTAGCCTGCTCTGCATTCGCAGATTGATGCAAAATTGGGAGGGTCTCCATTTTGTTTGTTTTAATTCCATGTTCAGTCACTGCTTCTTTTAGGTCTCAGATACCACAGTTTGTGCTGGAAAGTGTCAAACACAGAGCCAATGTCCACGATGATGGATTGCAGTGTTGTGTGAGTTACACAGGAGAGCGCCATTGTGTGCAGTTTTTCATGTAATTAGCCAGGAAACAGATCTTGCTGGGCACATGCAGCCTTTGGAAACAGAATTTTTATCCTTGCAACTGACCCTGACCAGAGGTATCACCAAGGTTTCATTAACCACAGCAACAAAAAATGCTGATGTTTTTATGTATAGGAAAAAGGTCAGAACTTAATGAGCACCACTCAGTATGGTTTAAACAAGTGAAATACAAATTCAGGAAAAACAGACAAATTTAAAAACATATTTCCACTTCTCCACTTAGCCAGTCTGATAATTTGAGTTCTTAAGAATAAAATTCCATATTCAAATTCCTTTGGGCTTCCAGTGACTTTTTCTTTACCCAGGCACATTTATCTATTAATAATCTAAGGTTTTCCACCTGGTTTTTAGAATGGTGTTTTCAAACCCACTTAGTTATTTCATTAATAGCCGAGTTGACCCTTCTGTAGTGATCTTTGAAAAGCCCAGCTCCTGAGTTTTTTCTCAGGTGAAAACAGGGAAGAAGGATAAGAAGATGAGTACGATTTAAAAGAAGACTAGGAAGATATATTCAGAGGACATATTTCTGCAGATTTTTTAGATTTTAAACTTCTCCTAAATTTTGAAAAATTTTCATTCTTCTTACAGTTTTTGCAACCATCACTACATGTGTTTTTTCATGCACTGGACATAGAGGTAACTCATGGATAACAGGAATAGCTAAATTAAAGGTAGTATAAGTACATTTTTCTGGTTAAAGTCAATGAAATTCTCTATATTTTGTCATATCACATGATGCATTAATGAAGACAAGAACAATAGTTACAGAGCTATGCTGATTGCTGATTTGTATTTTCAATTTCATGTGAGATTTCTGTGGAAACAAAATTATTTGCAAAATTATTTTACTGCTTGCTATGCAATTTGCATTTATTTTAATATTTAGGCTTCTTTAATTTTTGCAGACCTTTAGAATTAAATTATGAGTTTTTAAATGCATATATTCAGCAATTTTTTTCTTGACTGGTTCTTAAAATAAAACTATTCAAGAAGGAATCTATATAGATTTTTTCATTATTTTTATTTAGAATTTCTTGATACACAAGTCTTGTCAGGGTCTGGATAATTCAGCCTGACAGTTTTGGAAGGCTTGTCTGTGTGTTTTGTCTTCTGACATTGGGTTTTTTTGGTTATAATTTTACACACATCAATACGAACCTGTGTTCAAATAAGCTGTAGGGAAGAAATTTCATAAGATTTCAATAGGTTTTCCTACATAGGGGATGGAGAATGAGAGAATCCTTCAGGGAGCAATTCAAAAGTGTAGGGCTTTTCTCTTTCTCTCCTCTCCCCTCATCAAAGTATCACTGGAAAATCAAGAGAGTCTAAAAAAAAAAAAATCAATAGTAGTCGTCAAAAGACTAAAAATTATTTCTCACCAAAAGTAATTAAAAAAGCATAGATATTTTAAAAAGACACAAATCAGGGGGAACATGGTGAAATTATATGTTTTGAAAATCAAAATTATCTGAAAACGAAAGTCCAGGGAAGATGAATAGGAACTTCTGTTTCCTGGAATACGAAGAAGGATGTATAAAGGATGGGAAATTTAAACCAGAAACACAAAATGTTTTTCCATGCAGCTTTGTGATTAAACAGTGGAATGCAGAAAGTAGATGAGATCAAGATCTTGGCCAGGTTAAAAAATGGTTGTGCATTTATATGAATGTCAGGACCTCAATTAAGAAAAATGAATAGTTTCAAAGGTTTTTTTAAGCATTCTTAAACCTGTTTGAAGACAGAATGAGGTGTTGCTGGGGCTGTTTTATTCCCTGTATGCTGGCTACAGAATTTTGCTAAGCCTTACATGGCAACAGTTTTAGTCCTGATGGAAAAGGTGCACTGGCTTAACCAAATAGGGCTGGCACCGTGCCTGTGCTTAATTTCTAAATAAATGCATAAACTTTCAGGTACTTATATTTGCTCAGATGTGAGCACTGGCCCCAACATAACACGATCCTCTTTGAACGTTGGATTCCTCCAGTCTCTCCTGTTGCAGAGTTTCTCACATGCTGCTACTTCACTTTAGAAGTTTGAGGAAGGAAAGGAAACATCTGGAGCAAAGGCAGAGGGTAAAGAGGTTAACAACTGATGGAAATAGTGTACTTACCTCCAGTTCAGTAGCCACAAGAACTCCTCTAGTTCTGCTTTCCTTTCCACAGGAAAAACTCATACATGTGATCACACAGCTATCAGTGTTTGGTGTCAAAATGCCAAACCTCCTTCATTTTCTTGTAACAATCTGGATGTTTTTTTTTTTTGTGTATGTAGGACCCAGCTAAGTGATTCAAGGCTGATGCACTACTTAGTGAGTGGCAAAAGAATTCTGCTCTCTGTTTGAAGTGGGAGCTCAGCAGTCCCAGGGGTGCAAAGGCAATAAACTGGCAGAAACACTCTTTTTAACTGCATCCCCCAAAATTGGCAATGAGCCCTCTGAGTGGTCCAGTTGATACTCTTAGTTAATAAAACAATACCAATTACAACAATTTATAACATTTATCATTGGGAGGACCTCTGTGATAGGTCTCTACTGGTATTTGATTTTGGTAGTGAGAATAAACTCCCCTTGTGTTAAGTGATGTTAGAGCTAAAAACTTTTTTTCCTTTTTTTTTGGGAAGCTGTGCAATCATTTTGGCTTCAAGGCCCTGCCTTCTCTGCTTAGAGGAAGTTTTACATTGTCCCACATTCTTTAGATTCTTTGGAAGAGTTTAAAATGATAACATAGCATAATTCAAAAAGGAGATGCCTTTCAGACAAATTACAGCATGTTATAGGCTCACTTTGCCTCAGTTTTGATTCCAAAAGATCCCTTCTTTTAGCACATCGACTTTGTCAGCCTTGTGTTTTGCTAAGGCAGTCAGGCTGCTCTAGGTTTATACTCCCCTCTGAAATCAATAAAATAGTAACGAAGCAACAGTGGACACAGTCAGAGCCTTGCAACAGAGATTCAGACCCCATGCTGGGTTAATGTACCACGAGATTTTGCAGCAGCCAGATATTCATTTAAGGAATTTCCTCTTTCTTTCCCCCCTTTTTCCTGAACACCCTCCCATTTCAGCTTGCTGCCCTTGCTCTTGTGTGCTTGCTCCCTTTCATGTGACAGCAAGTTGAACTTTACCAACTGTTATAAAAGAGGAGATGTGAGAAAGATGGCAGGGCCAGGAGGGGCGATGATGGGTGCTCCTGCCAGGGAGGCTCCGGGGAAATTCTCACTTGTGTCCCACTGGAAGTCACTGCCTGTCAGCCTGCTGAGGTGTGTGGTACAAATGGTACCAAACCCAGTGCCAGCAGGGATGTGGCTCAGAGAAAAGGTCCCACCAGTATTTTTGCATCTCATGAAATGTCTTGGGACAAGTAATAATAAGTCTTGTTTCTACAAGGCAGGAGTAGCAATCATTGATGCTATACCTAAGGGTGAATTCAGTCTTGTCTTCTCTGTCCTTGCCTGAAGTGACTTCAAATTCTGTGAAAATGTGGCTTCTTCGGCTTCTCAGGCTGAAAACCTCCAAACAAGGGTTGTGTCCTTAGGTGCATTTCGTTTTGTTAGATACATTGGGGGTCAAAAAGAGTCAAAGAATTTATGGTTTTATATGACAATGAAAATTTCTATTTTGAGAAGCGCCATTTCCTCCCCTGGAAAAGGAGAAGAAAAGAAAAATTCCTGTTTCCAGAAATATTCAGAAAGCTTCTGCTGTGTGATCTGCTAAAACTGTATTCTTGCCAGCTCTATAACATTTGCATGTTTTGTCCCTATGTATGGAACATCTCTGAATGCTGGGTGTAATCTAAGGCACAGCCACAGAGCAATCCTGTCTTGTGTGCAGGGACTCTGACACATCAGGGTGCATTTGGACATGCAGTCCACACACCAGCCACCACATTTGCACTTGCACAGCAAATCCCACCTTATTTGTGTTTGTTCTGAAGTCACTGGTAGTCATCGGAGGCCTCTGGTAGATATTTCTTTTTGCCTAAAAGATGGCAGCTGGAGAGGCAGGGTCCACTTCTGAATTTTAAAAGTTGGCAAGCATGATAGATTGGCTGAAACATTGGAAAAGATTGCTGGCTCTCAGTGCCAAAGCATGTAAGCAGCACATAGGTGAGTGTAAAGTGTTTGTCAGTGTCTCTGCATCTTCTTCTAAGCCTGTGTGCACTGCTCACCTGGCTGGGAGAGCCCATTCCTGCTGCTCTGGGACCGCCTGCACAAGCTCCTGCCACTCAAGTCCATCTTTGAAAGTATAAAATATTCTGCTCTCATAACAGGTCTACCTTGGGTATTCCCAGCACTCAAAACAGGCTGTTAAAGCTTGACTGCTGACCTCAAAAATAGCTTTGAAAGCACAGCACTAGTTCAGCTGTCCAGGGCATAAAAAGTGTGTGATCTCTTAAATGGCCTGTGAGTAACCTTTCACATGGATCTATTTCTACCAACACAGAAAAAAAATTCATTAGGATTAATTGTTGTCAAGCACACTCTCTTGTTTAATCATCATTGATGCTTTTTGCAGCCTTAAATTCCATTGCATCATCTAGTTTTACTTATTTTTTTTCACATACACTTTTGCAATGTTACACAGCAATCTGCCCTGGATTGTTAGTGAGGATGGTGAAATCTCACCACTGAATCTTTATTTCTCTCATATGGACCAGAGAGAACTGAATTTGCAGAGAGGAGAGCCAAGGGATAGAAATCGTCTTCTAAAATTATCTCTTTCTTTCTACTTGCAGTAGAGGAAGTAATTCTGGCAACTAAGTTTTCTAAATATGACAGGAATTATAGACTTAGAGAGGTCCAGGAAAACAAAATTATGTTGGTAAACTTACTAGGTAAGTGCCTGTACTCACTGTTTTCTTGTTAAGTATTTACTCACTAGTTTATGTCAAACTAATTCCCTATTGGAGGCAGTTGTTAAACAGCAGAAAAATAATTTTTCCTCTAGGAAGTTCAATGATTACCTGGGAAGTGCAAGATCTGGGTCTGGCATCTTCTCTGTCCCTCCTACTGTACAGCTCGCCAGGAAAACATCAGGGGGGAGCACTAAGTGAAAGTGTATCTGACTGCAACAGACAAAACACCTGTGTAGGGTGCTTTTCCTTATGCCACTTATATTCATTTTAATCTATGATATTAAAATGAAAAATGCATGAGGAGTCTGTTGAGCAAGACAAGATTCCCTCTTCTTTTCTTAGGTCAAAGTAGAGGAACCTGAATAGTCTGTTGGGCTCACAGTGGGCTATTCACCAGTGTGGAAATTTTAAAAAAGTTCCTGAGAAGTTACCCTTTCTGATGGCATTTAACTACATGAAATTTTATTCCATTTGTGTCTCCCTACCTACGTATGCAACACTGGAATGCAACAGGGATAAGCTTTAAAAGTAGGTAGGGTAAATTACAGTTTGATAAAAGTCAAATTCTGCCTAAATATATCCAAACCTGTAAGATTATAGACCTTGTCTCTGAATTCTACTTGTGGCACAGTATTATTGCAAAAACTGAAATTTCTTGTGTTGCAAGAAGTATTTGCATGCATCCCTGTCCTGTGATAAACATCAGATAGCCACAGTAGAGCAAATCTGGATTTGACATTGCTGTATCTTGTAAAGGGAGGACAGTTACTCTCTGTAATGAATAGATGCCTTTTACATTAAGATACAAATTATTTAATTTATTCTGACAGTTTTAAATGCAACATAGCAATCAGTATATTTTAAATAACATTTTTCTTTTATTCAATCTGAATAGAAAACAGCTAAAGACATTTCAGTCTTTATTGAGGCACAACTTCCACCATGCTTTAAATCATTTTGCCAAACTAAGAATTAACAAAAGAAGGCAAAAAAACCCTCTGATAAAACACACACTTAGAAAAAATGTCATCAGTATAGTGTATACCATGTCTTTTAATATGGATAATACTTATATGTTTAAAGCTATGCGTGTTCTCAAGCTTTAGTGAGAGTAAGGTTGGACAAAAACCTCTGTCTATTTTTGTATGTCATGCAACTATGTCATATAGAAGTGTTTGGTTTTACTGATCACACAAGTCTCCCATGTGCAAACCATACAATTATAAAATGCCTTTGGTCCTTTTGTCCTTTTCAGAAATGTGTCCCACAACACCCTGTCCTCTGTTTTTAGATGAGAATAGTGTTCATATATAGATTTTTTTTAAACTCCAATTTAGAATTCATTGAATTACCTTTTCATATTGACTTGCACATGCATATTTGTTTTTTAAAGTCACATTTACTTTCTTGCTTTTTATAAAAGCAAAAAATAATTTTGTAGCTAAAATTGCTTTTTTTGGTACAGTTTGATTCAATTAGCTTTTAACTGTGCTGATATTTACCGGATGGTCATAAAAAGAAAGCAAAGTGAAAATGACAAAAAGCCCCATGTTTTGCAGAAGTTCACATTCAGTGCATCCAATCTGCAGTCCCTGGAGACAATAAGAGAAAAGAGCAGGTCTGTAATGCAGCTGCCAGTTTAGTGATCAAATCCAACAGATTGTGGTCTGGCCAGATCTGGTGTCCAGATAAAAATGGCATTCATGCTAACCATCTGCCTACAGGTCAGTGGGGACAAAAATTAAAAATAATTACCTCTAATGAATGAATAGACAATGACAACCCTGTGTGAGGTATGGTATCATCTCTGTGCATGCACACACACATACACACACATACACACATATTGAAGAGTCATTGGGCTATTTTTTTAGAATGCTCAGAACTACAATTTTCATTTATGTTCTACTTTAATTGCCTCACTTTCTGGCTTTATGTTGTTGTAGTTTTAAAATACACAGCTGTTTTTTTGGCAACTAAATTGCTCTAATGGTGATACAAATGATTAATACCTTGATTATGTCCAGTGCATGTCTCAAAAGCCAGCTTCTTACTCCTAAAATCCTAAAATCCAACTAAGTCTGAATAAGCAGTACTCTAGACTCATAATCTCCAAAAAGGCAATTTGGACTATTTACTTTCAGGTACAAACTCTGTGGAGAATTAGGAGCCTTGAAAGAGTTAAGCTGAGCACTGATTGCTGCAGCTGGAGCTGCTTGGAGGGGGAAAAGGAAAGGTCCGGAGTGGGGTGTGAAGCTGCCTGGGGCTGTCCGATCTGGCTTTCATATCTGCAGATCCAAATCCACCATTCAGAGCTGCAGCTGGCATCTATGTGTCACAAATTCGTGGTTTTTTAGAAAGGAAAGGCTTGTATGTGATGAAAAATACAATAAATCACGGAGATTCATGGGCGTCTCTTCTTAATAGCCCCTGAAATAGCCCCTGCTGTTGCTACAGAGAGATTACATAGTCAGTAGTGTAATTTCAAGAGATTGCACTTTTTTTCCTTTATTTCTACAGCTATGGAACAAGATTTATTTCTGTATTAACAAATACATTCTCCAAACAAAATTAGTCTACTGTCTTCTATACTAAGCAGCCACTAACTCATTATTTTTCCCAACTGTTCTGGAAGCAAATGTGCTCTGAAGATATATTCAAATTTAACCAAAGTGCCTTCTTTTTACATCTCCATATAAACAAATCTGAGTGTCCATGTAATTAATTTATTTGTAGAGGAAGCCAATAAGAAGCTTTAGAAGATTTTACTGCTGTAAACCCTAAAGCTTTGAGCTAGCTAAAGGATACCTGTGCCTATAAAAGACTTGTAAGAGCCAATATTGACTTTATCTAGATTTAAATTACCTCTTTTCTACATATATATGTATTACATAATGGTAAAAGATTAGTTAATTTCTTGTAAAGGCCAGGAATGACAGAAAATTTATAAGGAATATCTAGCAGAAATGCATGCTTCAGCTTTGATCAAGAAGCCCATACTTCCCAACTGCTGAGAAACAGCATTTTTTTTTTATATCAGAGTGAGCTTGGCTTCCTTATTCAACTTTGTACTGTGCAAAAGTCTGCAATAACCTCTAAGCTCAAGCAGGTTGTTGTAAGTAAGATCTTTATCAAAGAAAGATAAGCTGGTTTCTCTCAGCACGCAGGATCATCGCCGAGTCAAGCACTCTGCCTTTGCACACACTGCTCCCCAAGAACCTTCCACAAGAAACTCCCTTGGAAAGATTCAGAGCTGTCTCTGCAGGCCCACAAGAGCCCACGTTGCAGAAGGAGCAGCACTGAACAGTCAGCCCCTAGTTTGTATCGACTGAAATTCAAAGCCAAGATATTCTGGGCTCATGTCCTTGTTTACAGCTCTCCAAGAGCAGCCCTGCTCCTGTCAAACAGAGCCCAGCAGACGTTTCCTAGCAAGGTACAGTCTAATTGCTGAGCTGTGATTTTTGTTAAAAGCTGCTCAGGACATTGTTTTGTTTTTAGTAGACTATTATGCCATGGAAACCACAGCCAAAAAAAAAAGAATTGATACCTAAAAATTACTACAGCTCTTTAAGTACAGGTCAATTTCACAGTTGCCTTCAAATGCAAAGTTTATATATATATATTTATTTATTTATTTATTTTATTTATTTGAAGTAGTCATCTCTGCACAGTCAGAGATCAATATTTACATATGTCTGCACAGATGTCCACAGACTTCTATATGTGAGAGAAAATATGTGTGAGAAAAAAACATTATCTTTCAGAGGGAATTAGTGATTATGCATGTGACTTGTTTTTGGGATAGGATGAAAGAATTGCATGTGGCCACTGCTATTGCACTGTGCAGTGCAGACAGAAGGCACTCAGACGTGATAGAAACTGAACTGTAATATAAGAATTTGCACATAAGGAAGTAGAGCACTTAACAGTGCTCTACTTAACAGTGCTCTTAGACTGTACCTTCTTTAAATAATATTCAAAACATTATGTTGTGCCTGTCAACATATGAGATCAGGATCCCAGAAATCCACAAAAGATACAGATGAGCTGAAAAAATTGTTTGTAAAACAGCATGGTGAGCATGTTCCCCCTTGCAATTTTTTTTTAACATTTCTTCAAACAAATCAGTTGACAACCCACCTAGCAACCAAATGCACTTACACATAGCCAGTCCTCAATTAATTCAGTAAAACTGAAACTGGAGACTGTTGGAAGTTCAGAATAGGAGTAATATTTCCACATGTATGCTGTGAAAGAGTATGTATGCACCTTGGAGAAGTTAAATAAGTTTAAAAAAATCTATAGCAAACAAATTTGGACACAGAATTTTGCCTCAGAACTGATTTTTAGAAATTTCCAGTACTTTTGTCTCTCCTGGAAATACAGCACAGACTACCTTCCCTTCACATGTATTGAACAGATGTAAGAATGATATGAATAAGGAAAGGTGCCTTTCTAACTTTACTAAATTATTTAGAGCTCTGTAAATATGTTAGCATTCAATATATTTTCTTTATTTTCTCACTATTTATGTGTTCTGACTTGTTCTAAATCATTTTTATGGCTACTCTAGATGGTTTTTTTCCTGCCCTGTGGAGGAAGGAAGAACTTATGTCTCCTTCAGGAGTGATAGGATGTGCATGGACTATTAAAGGTGAGTCTTATCAGCACAACCTGGAACAAACTTGTAGAGTGTGAGGGGTGGTAGGACTACGGCCAGTGACAGCTTGCAGAGAGCCTGATGCTTGACAGGAGATTAAGAGTGCTGAGAACTATGCACAGACAGCCAGGCATGGAGGAGGTGGTGGAAGAAGGAGACAGCTCAAGCTCTTCTCTACAGATTCTGCTGTAGCTCAGAAAAAAACATTAAATATCTGTAGCAGGAAAGAGTTCACCCCGTCTTGCTCCGTGTGAGTCCCTATATTTTGAAAGTATCTGCTTCTAGATTTAGTAAAACTAGCTTTAAAATTGAATATCTCTGCCCCATAGGTTTATTGAAAGAGAAAAAACTTCATCGTTTCATCTAAATCACTGGCATCACATCTATATATATCTATGTATATATAGATATACATCTATCTATATCTATTATATAGAATATACATTTCTATAAATGTTGTGTTGCACTAAAATGTTGTGTTGCAAAAAATGTTATTGGGTCACATATTCCTGTCACATGGTTTCTCCTTCACATAACCCCCTCGTTTCTGTATGCTCTGGTGGTCTGTACCACGGGTGGTCCCTCCCCTCACCCCTCCCCAATGTTACCCCATTGGCCGTGGTC
>JAYDZK010000169.1:101293476-101306787 GCA_034509185.1 Euphonia xanthogaster | reverse complement strand
CACTGCAGGTGGGGGACGCCCTCTTTGCTGCCTGGGTGGTCGCTGCCACCAGAAGTGTCCTGTCTCAAGCCAATAAAAGGGACACTCGTCCCCACCCCACGTGGCAAAGAGCGCTTCTCGTCTTTTACTTCGTCCATGCGTGTCTGTTTGGCCTAGAGCCCAGAGCAAGCCGGGTCGGACTGAGATAAGGCTCAGAAACCAAACAGATTACTGCATATAAATTCTCTTTTTATTGATTAGGTGCTATTAACTCATCCCTTCTAAAGCTGCCTCACAGTGAGACAAGGACTTGGCAGCGCTGGGCTAATGGTTGAACTTGATGATCTTAAAGGTGTTTTCCAAACTAAATAATTCTATGACCCTAGAAGTTCTCATCTTCTTTAGTCTTCTAGTTATTTCTTATGCATTAAATCTCATGTTGCTGTCTCTCCTTATTTTCATGTACTTTCAGCTGCTGGCTAGCCAGGTTCTTATCCTTTTGCTGACTGCATGTTTTCTAGGAAATGAAGACCATTGCTTGAGACAGCAGCTGGTCCTGCACTTCTAAAGTGGATTTCCTGGCTGTGTAGTTAGCATTTGTCTACACAAGCAGTGTCTATCCCCACCTTGTCACCCAGTGTGCTTCAGCTACAATGTTCTCCTCTAACAAGGCAATCGCTTTGAGCCGAACACCAACTTGTATGTGATATATTGGCGACCCCAGAACACAGGCTTTTTTTAGGTAATATTTGCTTTTGGGGACTCAGTAATCCCAAATGATGTATGAGGAGACATTTGTTTCTAAGCTTTTGTGCCATGCTTGGCACAAAATTGAAGCTTGAGACATTTTATATGCAGTGTTACTCATACTGCCCATCTAAACCTATTGTTGCTCACTGTTAATGCCCAAGGCAAAAGTTTTGCCCAGCTTCTGCCTGGGCATCTTGCCATCCCAACAGATGGGTATGAGTGTAGACAATCAAGAAAGAATGTTTGTTCATCAAACATGAGTGGTTGGGGCATTTTTCCCAGCTGACACCAAAAACAGCTGTCTGCCTTGAGCATGCTTATTTCTAGTTAAAAGGTCTGTGATATATTAGTAATTCCTCTCTGAACTATGCAAACTGTCAATAAATAAAAGTCATTTACAATTAGCTATGGTTACTATGTTTGAGGCTACTTTTAAAGAGTGGCCTCAAACAAGTGTTTATTTTTTGCTTCCAGAATTAGGAAGTGAGGACCAAGTGCCCATGACTCATCCGAGTTGCAATTAAACAGAGCTCAAAATGTGTTCTCAGTTCCTGTGCAACACTGTGCAGCAGGCTGCCCTCTCTCCTGACTGCTGAGGTGACAAGGACCTGTGGTACCTGCACTCCTTTGTCATCAATGCTGCTCAAATACTCCCTAACCCTAAACAAGAAGTTTGGTTTCCATTGTCCAGAGAGAGGGAAATATGAAAGATTTACCTTTATTTTCCAATGTTTAATTTCATTTAAAAAAAAAGCAGTTATAAAGTCCTTTATGGTCTACAGGTGCATTTCAAAATATTTCTTTCATGTTAAACAGAATAACTCACAAATTTTTGCATTTCATAATCTTCACATGTAGCCATCTGATATTTATATTCCTGGAAAAGATTTTAGCCAGCAGCAGAAGGGAATTAAAAACCCAACATTGACTCATCTACCAAGACAACAGCAGTTCTGCTGTTTTGCAATGTCATAATGATCTATATGCTCAAGATTTTTGCTGTATAGTATACAGTGATTTATTGACATTATGTGTCTATACAACCCCAAGCACAATGGCTCTTCATGAAATTATTTACTTACCATTTGCAACCTTTTATCACAGATAGTCAAAATTTTTCCTCCTGTAAATTGCTGCTATTTTACTAAAGTGAATGGATTTACATGGGATTAAAAAAATATGAATGTATCCCAGACTACAGCCACCATTGCACATGATGAGTGTTCTGAAATCTGTTATCCCAAACTATTTTTGAAGGACGTCCCAGAAAAAGACCTGAGACACCAGGTTTCAAAGTTCAGATCTCAAGCATGTTTCACCTTATAAAGGTCTGTGTCACAATATGAACACTGACTGCAGGATACAAAATATGCACATATACAAAAAAGAATTCATGGCATATTGTGGTTTCCCACACCAAAACCTTTGAGAGCTGATGTTATGCAGAATGTTTTCATTTCCCAGTGTTTAGCAAAAGAAGCCCAAGCATAAGAAGAAACAGAATACATGGGGCCACTGGACTGTCTTCTTGGGATGGCAGCACTCAGCTTTCTAAGGAAACATGCCACTGTATCTATCACACATCCACATTTGGAACAGAAAGAGCTGGAATATTTACAGTGATTCCCCTGAGAATCAAAGCACTAATTCACATGGCTATTTTCCCACAGGTTTAATGGGGAATATCTTTGTCCTTGAAAATCTGCCAGGACTGAGACAGGCTCTGCAGCATTTACATCTACAGGGCATTGACTGAGTAATCAGAGGGATGAGCATGCTCCATCTGGTCCTTGCCATCCCACTGACATATACAGTTATTGGCTTCACCTAGGAGAGGTAGGCATCCATCCCAGTCCCTCTGCATGTGGCAGTGCATGGCATGTCCACCAGGCTGTCCTCATCACCTGATTTTCCTGGGCACCATGAAATAGAAAAACACTGAAAAAGGAGAACTCAGGTGACTCTGGAAAGGATACTGGACAGGAATGGGACAGTGGAGCAGTACTGCCCATCTGGTTGCCTGGTGAGTGAGACACAGGCATTCTTCAGTCATTTCATGAATGGAATAAAAATTCCCAGGAAGGGGAAACTAATCCTATGCATTTTTTTTCTACTTTTTTTTCCTCTTTTGTTAGTCAATATAACATAAAACTTTGTAGAGGATTGAGATGACATTGTGCCACTGCACCGCAGGCATACCTGTGTAAAATGATGAAAGGCCAGCAACTGTAACTTTTCCTTGTCTCTCAATGATTGGTCTCTGATCCTCATCAAATATAGGTGTGGGAGGTTTTTCCAGCAAGCTCATTTCTGAGCTAGGTGAAGCTGTTTTAGCAGAACCATGGACCATCCGTGAAGAAAGGTAGAGAAAAACTATGCTGAAATACAAAAATTTAATCTTTAATTCTTTCTCCCATCACCCATTCACAACAATGTTTAAAAGGGGAACCTTCTCCCAGTTTCATGAGGTAACCAGCTTCAGGACCACCCAGAGAGCTCTATTCCCTTCTCCTTGTCTAAATCACACAAAGAAAAATAAACAAATGAGCACAACATTTGCTTTCTCATCCCTTCTTTTCACTAAAGGGTCAGGAAGGTCGGGGATCCTTCTTCTGCCATCTCTGGACACCCTCACCCTCTTCAACAGCCAATCCAGATGGATCATGGCCTTTGAAATCTTAAATCCTTTAATCAGTTTCTCCAGCTTTCTCCGTTGGCTCCTTTATGTCACATTCCAGGGCTAATTCAGGTACCTTCACACCGCACAGGATTTGGATGACAGAAAACACACGGGGAAGTACAAGTCCAGAGATGTGTGCAAGTGGTGGGTTGATTATCCTCAGCTTCATTAGGGTTGCTCAGCAACGTGAGCTTGTATTAATCATGTCAGAGCAGCCGCATCCTGACAAGCTATTGGCACTGCCAGAATACAGAGCCTTCCCTCACACTGCTGAGAAAACATTCCCATGAACAGTCCCTCTGCTTCCAGCGAGGTAATGGGGGGAATAAAATTTAGACTTGTCAAAAATTTAATGGAGAATTATTCTTACTACGGTTACGAGTCCAACCAGAAAGGAACACAGGATGTTGCACAAAAGACTTTTTCAATGACTACAAAAAGAGATATGAAAAGCAGCACTTGAAACATGAAATAATGCAGTTAAATGATCTAGGTAATTAAACAAGGGGTAAAGAATTCCTGAATAGATAGATCACTGGCTGCACAGCTCCCAGATTTTCTATGCCTGGAAAGATGGAGACAACATATTCTTGAGAGATTCATCACTAAGTTCGCAGTCATCATTTCCAGCCGGATTTTTTCCATTTGATAATTTTATCCAGTTAATCAGAGCTCATCAAATACTGCAGAAATAACATTCAAGAACTTCAGTTTAAATTCCAAACAGCTTCCTCATGTCTTGTCTTTCCATTTCTTATTAATATGATTATGTTCGCTCACAAATGTTCTTTTTTTATCTCAGCTTTTTAATGATTTCAAATTACCAGCCATTCACTGAAGCAGCACTTCAAGTAGCATTACAGACCAAGGCTGACTCTTTCATGAACTACCCTTACACTGTTGAGCCAAACAGGAATTTCTGTGGACTTCCAGATTTTCAGTATCGATGACGTCAAGCTGCACTTGCTTTAAATTTGAGGCAGAGCTTACTGAAGAATTACTGAATAATGGATTTATATTTTATTAATGGCAATTCTGGAATTGCCATTCATGATATGTGGGTGAAATTAATGGGAGATGATGTCAGCCTTTTAAAATGAAGTGAGGGTTTCTCAAACACCTTGCAGATGATTTTAGGACCCCATCCCTAAGAGTCTATGCAGATAGTACAGATAACAAAACCCCACTAAAGACAAATGGGATGCTGGAAAAACTGTAGGGATTATTCTCTTAATACAAAGACAGAGAATTTTGGGTTGAAACACTCTAGAGGAGATATCCTCTATGACCGCTATCTCTGAATACATACTTTATTGCCTACCACCAGCTTTAATTATAAATTGAAATATTATGCTTGAAATCCTCTATAAATGACACATTGGCTGTTACTATACCAAAGGTGGAAGACTGCTGGGAACATTTTGATTTGGTTTTGTCTTTTTCTTTGTTTTTGTTTTAAATCCCTCACTTCATGGAGCAGGAAAAACTGTCATGTAAATACAGGGAGATTTACTTGAAAAAACAAGCAAATAAACAAAATCAGGTCTCAAAAAGCAGTTTTGAAACTTTAGGAAAGATTTGATTCCTATACTCTGCACAAAGAGAGAAAGATTTCTACTAGTTTGCTCCTACTTGAACATACGAGTATGAAAGAAACACCTAAATTTGGGAGATCATTGAGGCAAGAGGATTTTCTTCTGTTTGTTTATACAATTTTGCTGAGGCTTCAAATACTTTCAAATAAACAACACTTCAAGTCATTGAATGCTATGTGTACTCCCACGTACCTTTTTTTTTTTTCTAAGTTACACATACTGAAAGAAACCACTTAATGGGAAGGAAGACTACTCTTGGCCCACTTCTCTGCAGGACAAACTCCAGATGCCTGTCTCCATTAAATTTAAAAAGACACCTTAGATCTGTGTCGTTGTCTATATTGTCTCCTTCTCTCGCCCTGCCAGCTATAAAACTAGAACAGTGCAATTTGATTTGGCAATCACTATTTACAACCTGGGCTGTATATTTGAATGTCTGGGGACCGCCTCATTCTATACATAGTATTAGCAGGATGAACTTTTACTCTCAGTTCAATTTTGCTTACGCAGCAAACAAATATTATAATTTCTCAAAGAACTTGGGCTAGCTAATAGTTTTGAGCAGTTAAATATCTGAAGTATTAAAACAAAGAAATGTAACTTCCATTAGTGATGTGGTTACTAATTATATGGCTACGGGATAAATTCTGTGTTATTACTAGTAATAGAAAGAAATTCTTTACTGTGAGCATTGTGAAGTACTGTTTCCCCAGAGTAGTGGTGAATGCCCCATCTCTTCAATGCCAGGTTGGATGGGAGGGCTTGGAGCAACCTGGTCCAGGAAGGTGTCCTGGACCATGATAAGGGGCGCTGGAATGAAATGATCTTTAATGTCCATTCCAATACAAACCATTCTATGATTCAATTAATTGCTCTAAATGCCATTTATTTCTACTTTAAAGAGGGATCATATTGCTTGTTAGACACATCTGCATATTTTTATATTGTGTGCTCTTTCTCTGAAACCTAAGCAAAGGTAATGCAAATCTGAAAACCAGTATGATGTGTATATGTAATGTACTAACATTTTAGATCACTATCATGTTATTAACCCCTTATTCATCATAAAAACAGAGTATTGTATCAGCATAAGTACCAGTTGAGATATACATGTGTCTCAGTATGTATATAGCATGGATAAATCTTTCATTTTCCATCTCAAAGGTCTTTTCATCCTGAAAAATAAATCCTCTAGTTCATGAAATTCCTCTTTTTTCTGTTTTTATTTCAACCAATCTTTAATCTTAGATATTAGGATAATTTTTTTCTCAGAGCAAATCATCTCTGTCTGCCAGCTGCAGGAGGTCCTTGCTTTCATCTGAAGAGTACATCAGGGCTAATGTCAGAGCTAAGATACTCGAGGGGGTAGAGCTACCACCTTGTTGTATTAGGAGAATTTTAAGTTGGACATTCTTTTTTATATTGACTTTAAGCATGTAGAAAACATCTAGCAGGGAGAGGAAATAAGTGTGTGGTGTTCTCCTACCACACATGCTATTACCTCAGTGACCAGTGACCAGAGATGAGTGTTCAGGCAGCTCAGTCTATTCTGCTCCTGTTCAAGGGCAGTGTGGACTTGCTACAGGTAGAGTTTTCTCCTGCACACCTCACATCCAAGCACTGCTCTCTGCTTACTGCATACACAGACATTTAAGTGAAACAACAAAATAAATAAATAAATAAATAAATAAATGCCCCCACATAAACCACAACAGTTAGGGAAACTATAGAACCTCTGAAAAAACCTTGAGTTAATAAAAGAACTTTTGTTGGACTGACTCTGGACACAATGTAAGACATAGCTGAAGAAAATTTACACAGCAGTGTTTCATTTCTGCTTTTTCTTGTGTGGTCTATAAACAAAAGGGGGATCCTGATTTTCAGTTCATGACATTATCCTTCTCATATTTATTCATGTGGGGTTACCTCATGAACTGGCCTCCAGGGGAAGCAACTTCTTCTGTTCTTATATGTCTAAGTTGAATCTCTCAAGACAGAAGCACTCAGAAAGACCAAGCTCTCCTGTCCTTTCTTGGGTTCATTGCTTCCATCTGGCAGCTGAAGTACAGTAGCTGGGTGGGAGAAATAAGCTGAAATTATTGCTGACCATTCTGCTCACTGAAATGTCTCTCAGAGGCATCTGAAATTAGGATCACTGACATTCACAACAGTTTGGGTTAGAAGTGGCCTTCAAAGATCATCTAGTCCAACCTCCCTGCAGCGAGCAGCAGCATCTGCAAGTTGACCAGGTTGCTCAGAACCCCACTTGGCCTGACTTTGTAAAACCCCTGAGAAGTCAAGGACTCCTGAAAGAAGGAACTGAGGATTTCCTACATCACCAGAATGATGTAAGCTCAAATTGTAGCAGACAAGTTAGTGTGGAGGTCCTGTGACTTATCCCATTGACTTAGTAGGGATCATGTCTCTCTCTTTCTTGTCTGAGTAAGCTGAAATTTCATTTCTTTCAGACTGGCAGTGTAGACAACTTGGTTCCACAGAAAAATTTTCATGAAAACTCCCCATGGAGAGTTTTCACATAAAACCCTTTGAAACACCCCTCAAAAAAACCAAATCAAAGTATCTTTCCTTCCCCCTCATACTTTCTGTCTCATATACATACTTTAATGGGGAGTATTATGTTGAAATACAGATGTATACATAAGCTCATTCTTGAGTTATTCTGGGATAGGTAATATAATTATCATGACTTTTTTCTTCTGTCACTTTCTTTTGGATGGAGGAGTCTTTCCTCTCTTGCAAGTGCTTTCATTGCAGAGGGAAGCCCATCAGATTTTCTGCTCCTCTGCACTCCTTGCCCTGCCCCTCTCACTGGAGAGCTCACCCCTGAGACATTCCCATGCTGGTGGGAGTGGAGGAGTGCAGAACTCTCCAGCTCCACCCTCTTCCAGAGGAAATGTCATGAGAAAATGTTTCCTTGAGGTCTTTGCTGTTAAAATGCTATGAGAATGCTTGCTATCAAGTGTGCATTTTTATGGCATTTTGACTGGAAGTAATGTGAGAATGTTCTTTCTCACATTATTTCTAGTAGAAATACCCTGAGAACACTGTTGTTTGTGATATTTCTACAAAATGTTCTTGGAGATTGAATGTGACTAAATTTGCTGTTGTAATCATGTTTTTTTTTTCTTTCTTCCAGCTGAAATTTGGGCAGCATCTAATGTTTCTCTATTTTAAAAATTTCTTTTATCATTAAGCCTTGTCCAGATTTGTGCCAAATGAAGCCTTTAGCTGAAATGGCTGATTTGTTTCTTTTGTGCCCTAAGACCTATCCAAACTGAATCAGAGGTTAAGAAACCAGATTAAGCTCCACAGCAATTACAGTATTTATAGGATTTTCTTCTGAGATGAAGTTGTTTCAACTGCCCTTTCTGTTTCAAAGTGGATCCACAATAGGGTTGAATAAAACTGTGGAGGAGTAGAGACCTGGAAGAACAAAGACCACATACTGTAAAAAAAGCCATTCTAATTAAATCAGAATGAAAACAGAAGAATGCCTTTGTTTTCAGAGAAACAAGTAAGCGACCTAGAGAACCTTATGACTTGGCAGTCTACACATTTCTTTTTTGAAAGTCAACTCACATCTTTTAAAGGATATAAATCCTGGAAAAAATATAAGATGTGTCAAGCCAATCAGCTATTTATGCCATTTCCTCCGATCCTGATGTTTCCTTCATGAATTATGCACTTTCAGCTGCCACTACTCACATATGTGGGCCCTTGTGGCATGTTTCCCAGGACCAGCATGTGATTACAGATCATAAAAAATGAACATACACATTGCTCCTTCACTAAAGGCTGAGATGCACAGTTCCAAATGCTCCATGTTAGAAATGTCTCTTCTATTTGAAAAATAGCAGCTGTTATTAAAAACATCCATAGGTAGAATAGCTGAAGCTGTGAAAACGAATCACCCTTAAGAATTAAGAAACAGATGCCCCTGAAGAATGGAGTAGGTAAAGTGGCCACTAAGTTTTCCCATAGCCAGAAGGTGGTGCTGCATTGTAATGTAGTCGCAGGGGGTCAGGTTTGCATCTTTGATAACTTATGCTTTTGATTCACCTTTAGAAATTGAAAGAGTAGAAGAAATTAAATCATCATAACTGCGCTCTGGGGTACTGTTCAGCAGAGGTAAAATGAAGTGTAGAATTTAGTTACTTATATATTAAAAGGCTGTGGTTTTGCTGGTGTGAGACTGAGTCTTACAGTAGAAGCTTTAAGCTCTCCCTCTATTTCTTTTTTGACAGTTTTATTAAACTCTCCTGCTTTCTTAACTCTTCTGTTTCATCTCAGGACACTGAACAACACAGAATATAAAAATATGGTCAACCACCTTGTGATGTGTTTCCTTGAAAAAATCTTTCTTCTTGTAACATATTGCATAATTTTTGCTAGGAAACTTTGAGCTTTTTCCTTTTGTTGAATAGCAGTTGAGACATTCAGCTCCAGGTAGACACCATTGACTTCGATGAAACTCTGCAAGACTTTGCCAGGTGAGGTGGTGCAAACTCCTTCTTTAACAGAAGGACAGAAGGAGAGCAGAGCTGCTGTCACATCGTGCGTCTGCACAGTGGAAAGTGGTGCTGTGCAGAGGATCCCAGGGATTTAGCTTGAGTAAGGCAGCGTGGGTTCCTTGTCTGCTCAGTTAGGCTCCCTCACTCATGCTGCACCCTGGTCTGCATGGATGCATCTGCATTACTTAGGATCATGAATGAGCTTTTGAAACATACCTGGATTGTTCCCTCTTTCTACACCTTGCTCTGTGTTTTGGAATAGTCTTGGAGATCAGATGCTGGTTGTCAGGATATGGGTAGATGTGCTCTAGCAGCCCACCCTGTGCACTGCTGCTCCTAGGGACAGTCATGACACAGGATTGCTTCCTTCCTCCCTCCCTCTCTCTCTCTCTCCCAAATTCTGCAGGGTCAGGATTTCAGGCCTCAGCACCAAGTGTTTCTCTCCTGCAGATTCATTCCTACTGATCTGCTTTAGGAGCTCATATAGCTCACAGGTACCTCTGCATAGGCTAAGGGTCATATGGACAAATCCCATGTTCTCTGATAAGAAAGATATTCAAATTTTTCTTATTTTTTTAATGGGAAAAAACTTAGCAAGAATCAGGCAGCTGCCTCATGGGAATAAAGTTTTGACTGAGAGGAAAATGACGCTGACCATCAGAGCAAATCATCCCAGGGACATTGAAAATTATTTCCAAGTAATGCCATTCTTGTTTGCATTACTGAGGCACATTGAAGCCATGGGCCAGCACTCACTTTTACTAACTACTAAAAAAAATGTGATGTTTTTCACAGCAAGGGAATGAATCTGGAGGTTAAAATTTTCCACGGATTAAAGGAGAGACACTGTAAGTTCATAGAACTGAAATCCACTGAGAATTAATGAGTGCTTAAAAACCAGTTCAGGAAATCGCTGGGCTGAAAGTAGCTGGAGGCTGGAAGAACAATGAGGGGGATGGGCAGATTGATTTGCCCTCTTCTTACTATTTTCTAATCACTACTTTAACCACTTCTCTGACTGCTCTGGGGAAGATAAGAGCTGGTCCTCCCCCCTGAGATCAACCTCAGCCCCTTTCAGGCTTAGGGCTGGACACCTTTATCCTCCCAGTGCTTTCCAGAGAGTTGCCTGTGCAGCTCCCCTGAGCTCAGCCGTAGAAGCCTCTTCTGTGCCACTGGGAATCAAAAGAGGATTTGGCCACCTGAACTTTCAGAATAAAATTTTCCATCAACTTGTTATTAATTGGGGCTAATTTATCCTTGGCATGACCTTTCTGAGTGATGGCTACTCTCACATCAGCATGGAACCTGTGATTATGCAGTGACTGAGATGTGCTTATGTCAGCCATGGAGAGATTATCCAAAGTGGAAATCCCTTTTCCACAGGAGATGCCACCTTTGCACTGTGCATAATGTCTTTGGCAGATCTTTCCCTAAATTTAGGGTGCCAGAAAGCTGCTTCCAGTTTGGAAACATACCAGTTGTTCCAATGGGGATTTTTAAGACGTGCAAAAATGTACACAGATTTTGATACAGATGAAAAATAAAGACTATTTTCTTTCCTCTAACAAGGTCATGTATTCTGACCAGGCTTATGTAGAATAACTTCATGAAAACTTTGAGTTCACATAGAAATCACCACGGCTTCATTTTTGGTGATTTTTTTCCCTTTAACTATAATTGTCTCTCTATGAATATATACAATAGCTTTTAAAGTGACCAGATGCTTAATGACTGCTTTCAATTTTAAAAGTGACCCATAGTAGATGGAATAGACCTAACCATTCCCAAAGTCATGGAGTTTTATTGGCTCAAATAAAACGAATTTTGAATAATAAGGGGGAAAACTGAACCTTACTTTAACTTATATAATGAAAAAATAGAAAAACTTTTTTATTTACATAAAACAGTTATTTAAAGCATCTAGAGGTCTAGGACCTTTACAGGCAGAGATCATGTACAGCTTGGAGTAAGTGCTTGTGTGAGAGTTTCTTATTGCTGGAAACAGAGGCCCATAATGGAAGTGGTGACAGACCTTAAATTAGTGCAACGCTACTGTACAATAATGTGTAGTCTCAGTGCCATATGGTTGTGATATGCAGCAGTTTTCCTATGCTGATTATAAATTTGGATTGTCTGGCAGACATTACAGAAGGGAAAGACATCATTGATCATTTTATCTATCCACTCTGGGTCAGCGAAAGATCATTACTGCCAGTCTCAATTTCTGGTTTTTAATTATTTGCATTACTGTGGTGTCCCAAATCCCCAGGCAGGTCAGCATCCCCTATTCTGTGCATTGCACACATCAGGGTAAGTGTTGCTTACTTTGAAAATGCAGAGCAGATAATGTGCAGATGTACTCAGAAGCAAGCAGAAACTGAAGCAAGGTGACATGAAACTAGATGTAAAGGCTACAAATTCTTTGCTGCTTCACTCTCTGTTCTTTTATTATAACCCAATTCTCTTGGTTTGCTTACCAGGCCACCTTATCTGGCTGAAGGCTCACAGGCACCCCAGCAGACTTGGTGTGTGGAGAGGCAGCTCTCTGTGAGCAAATGCAGAAACACAGGCAAAGTTGAATCATTTATCTGAGACACCAGCAAGACAAAGTATCACAGGGAAAGAGGTGGAAAGGCAATGTCGTGGCACAGAAGAGTGTGTAAAAACATTTGCAGAATTACTGGAAATTTGTCTATGCCATAAAATGGTCACATGGTAGAAATCCCACAACTAGTGGGAATCTGTGTCATTAAGTGCAGACTGTATGTGTGACACTGCACTGTGCCACGGTGACCTGTCACTGTATTTCTCAACAGGGTTTATTAGCTTGGGCACAGCCCTGTCTGATGTGGGAGCAGCGCATCAGACGGGAACTGGCTCGGGTCCAGACAGCTCAGAGCATCCCTGCATCACACGCCCCAGCACACCAGCTCTGGGATTAACTTGGAGAGACCTCACTTGGATCTATTTTAATTGGTCCATAAATGATAAGAAATCCACACTGCTTCTCTTATCCAGTCTCCAGTTTAATAAAGGAAGTCCTTTCTGATGATTAGACAGGTCTTTTTGTTGTAAAAAAATTTCATCCTGGTATAAATTAATTGCCCTCCAAATCCAGAAGAGAGTCCTTTGAAAAAGAGACATCCTGGCAGGCCAAACAGCCATGTGTTTTGTTGCCATTTGAGGGGACTTGCACTGAAATCCCAGCCTTTGCTGCCTTTCTCCTGCTAAGGAAGAAGTACCTCATATCACAAACCAGCAGCCCCTTCAGGCAATTGCCATTTAAAGAGTGGCATTGATGGACTCTGTAAGGAGTCCTATTCAGTGCTCTCTGGCTTGGCAGCATGATGTCAGTGATGTGGGCAGCAAACCCCTGAATTTGCTTTGATGGTATTTGTGCTCTTTTTTTTCCATTTTTCACGAATGAGTGATTCATTTCTTTAAAACAATGTGTTTGGAAAGCCTGCCTCGCTAAGGAATTGTCTGCGCAGTGGGGGAGGCTTGGAACATTGTATGTCCTCATGGAAGTACCAACAGGGGTTGTGCCAGATCCTTAGTGCAAGAGGTAACAGGGATGCTTGCATCAAAGCCAAAGCTTCATGAATCAAAGGCGCTGACTCTCGAGCACAAGTGCCAGCATTCGGGCAGATAACCCAGCCCGTGCCAATTTAGGCTGAGAGAAATGCCCCAGACTAATCCTGTGTATTCAAAGAAATGCAACATAAACAAGTTTGAGTATCCCACAGGCTTGAGAGTCTTCATTTATAGATATTAA